>JACBWW010000009.1:16453905-16942267 GCA_020086605.1 Lanius collurio | reverse complement strand
GGGCAGGCGCGGGTGCAGGCAGAGCCCGCGGGCCAGCGCGGGCAGCAGCGCCAGCAGCGCCTGCAGCCCGAGCCGCAGCAGCAGCAGCCCCAGCACCACCGACCGCCATCGCATGGCCGCCCGCGCATAGCGCAGCGGCACCGCCCGCGCCGCGCCGCGGCCCCTTTAAGAGCGGAAGGGAAACACGGGTTGGAGCGGCGCAAGGCCCGCCCATGCCGCACGGCTATTGGTGGAGCCGGCGCGGAAGGGGGAGCGGCCGCCGGCCACAGGGCGCGCGGTGTGTCACTCAAGGGCAGCGCCCGGCCGCGTTAAAGGGGCGGGGCGGCAGGGGCTGTCGTGGCACGGCTCGCGGCCGCGGCTCCGCCCGGGCGCAGGGTCAGGGCGGGGCCGGACAGCGGCGCGGCCTTCCCGGACAGCGCCGGGCCATGGGCCCTGCTCCGGTACCGGGCCTTGCCCTGCGGTCACAACCACCTCCCGAGCGGCTGCAGAGCTGGGAAAGGGCCCGGGAGTGCCGGCGACAGCGGCTGGACAGCAGGAGGAATTTACCTCCATGGAAAAGGGGCTCAGGCCTTGGCCGGGGCTGCCCAGAGAGCTTTGGAGTCCCCTGCGCTGGAGGTGCCCAAGGAAGGGCTGGGGACAAGGTGGTATCGGGCATAGCTTGGATTCGATGATCTTTTAGGTCTTTATCAGCCTCAGCGATCCTGGGGTGACACGTGTGACCCGCAGCTCCTGCAGCCCAGCCGCGCTCAGCCCACGGGGGCACTAGAACAGCCTCGGCCGACCGGGGGCCACAGAACACGGCAGGGAACAGCCCCCGGCGAGGGCAGGAGCCGCGCTCCTCGGGCAGCAGGGAACAGGGGTGGGAGGAAGGCAAGCCGCGCTCCCGGGCCAGCATCGTAGAGGAGATGGGCACAGGGATTTCCATCGCACGGTGCCAGAACGGACTGGGCAACAACGTGGGGAACAGAGGTCAGGTGTGACCGCAGCACTGGTGAGCCGGTGGGACGGGCTCGGGCAGAGCGGAGCAGCTCCGAGGCAGCTGACAAATACCAGGCATAGGTGTGAAAGTGAACGCACTCCAGCAGTGCTGGTGGTACCAAACCCCTTGAAGATAAGCAGAAGAACAGAAAGAAACCACAGGTGGGGGAGGTAAAGGGGAGACCCAGCTCCGAGCTACCCCAGCAACCTCAACAGCATCTGAGTAACTCGCTGTGGACAGATCACTTGTCACTGAACTAAGCTGCCCTGTTCACTCTGGTGTTGCGTCCTTTTACCGAAGTGCCTGATCTGTTATAAGGAAATGGGACAGAATATGAAAAATGCCCACACAGAGGAAAAAATAAAGGACTTATTATGCATAGACAGACAACCAGACAATAAGGATCTGTCTTCAGCCTATATTATTGAGTAGTTTGGAAGTCAGATCTTTGTTTTCCAATTATTGTAACAGAAACAGTAGAATGAATAAATCCAAACCAGAACAAGTATCACAGCTCACCGCTGCATCCAGACTTCTGTATGCTGACTTTGGACAAAGTCCTCGAGCCTGGTCAATCTTTCAGTTCCCTTCCTCAGTCTGCAGAATTAATGGATCTTTTAAATGTTATTCAAACCAAGAAGGGGATTCATTATTTACTCTAAATAACTCCTCCTTGTTGCAAAGGCTGAAGTATCCAGACCCCAAGTTAACACAATTACACAAAAGCACCTTAGCAGTTTACTTACTCTTGAGACTCCTGAGAGAACCAAGTTTAGCTTTAAACTTCACACACCACAACATTTTCTTTCTGTACTGATGTATTTGCTCCATTTGTTGAATGATTTGGTTTAGGAACTTCAACCCAATGGGTCTTTTCAAAGAGAAACACAAATGAGACCAACCAATGCTTCCAGCACCAGAGCAAAAATAATCAGAAATGGGAATTTCACAGCCTGACCTCTCAAAGTTGCCCCCAGTGAGCACAAGGTTTACAGTCACTCTCCAGATGAAGTTATGTAGTTAAAGCTACCCAAATGCTTCCCACAATTAGGTAATGAGGGTTCTTAGATATTTCAAACAATAATAAAACCAGCTGTCCTACTACAGATGAATAGGCAAAAAAATGGTTTTCAACAACACTTTATTGAAGCACTTCAAAATTATCACAATGATAGATGTTGCCTTTAACAGAATAAAACCTGTCATGTCGTAATTAAAAGGCACTAATCCTGGCACAAAGGTCTACTTACCCACCTTCCACTGGGAGGGAAATAAAAACATCAAGTATTTCACGTCTCTTTAAAAAAAGAGTATGTGCAAAGCCCCTCTGAGTGCCATTCTGTGTTTGCCATTGGAGGGACACGCAGAGAAAACCCCTCTGTTTCACCAAGACACTTTAACATCCAGCATCTGCAGCCCTACAGCAGCAGAGCACTCTCTGAAGGGTTGTGGTCTGGTGAGACAAGTTGTTCTGCACTCACTTTTTGGGAACTAAAGCCCTGAAGCTGAGGCACTCACACATTACTTCTTCGACATGATTCACTGTCCATGTCAGCTTAGAAACACAGCTTAAACATCCTGCTTTCCATCCTTTTTTGGAATCCACACGAGTCAGGGTCAGTGCAGGAGCAAGGCAGGGGAGCAGTGCTGGGCATGCTGGGGGAGCACAGTTCCTACACAAAGCAAACCAGGATGTGCCATTGTACAGCCACGGCAACGACAAATGAAACCTCAGGGAAGTTAAAAGCTTCATAATCCTGCTAAGCCATATCTCAGGTTATTACAGATCCCTGCACAACATTGCTAGATTCAACAGAGAGACTGTTTAAGGCATTTTCTTTGGCCTTTTCTTCTACCAGAAAGTGAAGATTATACAGTTTGATATGTCAGCACCCAAAATCTTTCCAACCTGTTTCCATCACGATGCAAAGAGAAAACAAAATTAATTGAGAAACTGGATTATTATTCCATGAATCATGGAACAGCTCCACATTTGTGCATCTTTCCTGTTGCCAAGTGGCGGGACAGACCTGCTCTGTGCAGCTGCCCAGCCCCTCAGCTGTCCCTGGGTGATGAGAACTCTCCCGCTCTGTAATTGCACTTTAGGAACCACCATCCACACTGAAGCTGGGAGGACATGGACACTCCAAGGAAAACTCCCCCACAGCCATTCCTCATCTCATCACTGATGCTCCAGGACCACTAGCACTGAACAGAGCCACCACCAAGGACTGAGAGCCAATTTCAAACCCCAGGACAACACCCAATGCCCACATCCCACGAGGTCACAAAGGTAGGGCTTCCTGTCTAACTTCCACGTATTCACCATCACGAGTTCTCTCTGGCTTAGCATCTGCCTTTTCACAAGAGCTGCTTTTCTTAATATGCCAGCAGTCAAGACCTACATCAGAGGAGTTTCAGGACAATGGCTATTGATGTCAAGTGCAGTAATTTATGTAACTAAAATGTATCTCCAAAAGCAACATTTTTTAAGAGAATGGGAAATTTAATCAGCCTCTTTTTACTGTCCATGCTCACGACACAGAGCTTGAGACAAGTAATCATGGTGAGATTACATTTCTAGAACACAGCTACAGCATCCAAGTTCAGCAAACACCACTGCTAATGCCTGTCCTGGGCTCCACACCTTTATTAGGACAGAAAAGATTTAACCTTGGACATAATGTGCCAGATGAGTATTGTTTTCAGTCCAAGGCTGAAAGGTGCTGAGGAAGAAACACTTCCTATACTTCCTTTGTTTCAAAGGAAAGGTATCTGGCAAGTTACTCAAGCCCAGAAATAGAACAAGTGCAACCCTGTTCACTGGAATCAAACAGCCATTCTGAGGTCTCCTTTCTGCTACTGGAGTAACCAAAAGCATCTGGCAGAGCAGTACCAGAACAGCTGAGAAACCCAGCTGGGGGCCTTTGGGGGAGTATGGCAAATGTACCTTTTAGAGCATACACATTATAGGGGGCCCTGTGTCTCTCCCTGCTGTTTACACATAGAAACAGAAACTGTTACTGAAACACCACATCAAGCAAAGAGCTGTGGGCCAGTTCATACCACAGCTGCTTTATGATTGGTACTGGTATCACACCAAACAGAACTGACAAGGCTTGGTGCACTAACACTGTTCTCAGATTTGTGTCTAGAGGCATCTTACTTTGACTGTGAACTGCAGGGAGCTGGTTTTGCATGCAGGAAACTCCCAAAGAAATAGGTACATGATCTTTAACAGTTCACTAGTCCTTCCCATGAGTTGAGTTACACGTGAAGGATGCTCAAAGACCTGCACTCAGGACTAAAAACTAACCTGATACAGCTCAGCAAGTTTGAAAGCTTACATGGAGACAAGCCTGAAACAAGACATCCAATTTGTTACCATTAACTGGAAGATGCTGACAGACAGTCCTATAAATCAATCAGTGTCCTAAGAGAAATTAATACAACAAAAACCTTTGGGAAGAACAGTCAGTGAAACTTCAGATTAAATTCACAGCAAAGATTTTGTTCAAGATCTCAGTCGACAAAAGCCTCGCTTTCCACTGAGATAAGAATCCTTCTGCTTCAACTGGCAGTGAAGGATCAGGGACTGCAAGACCTGACACTTGTGCTAGAAAAACAAAGGCTTTACTCTAGACTCAACACAAGAACCAAGCTTGCAGTCACATGCATTTCTCTCCTGAAAACAGAGCTGCAGAAGGATACCCCCTACTTCAGACTCTTCACTGACCATTGCTTTTCACACACCAAAAAGCCTTGAAATCTGCTCAAAATGACTATCTGAGCTTGCTCAGGTAAGGTGAGCAAGCCCCAGGACTCAAATGTAGTTGTGTGAGCATTTCACTGGAAGTTGAACCACAGAATGTAAATCAGCTCAGGCATTTACCAATCCTTCTTCCCCCACTGTAATCTTTGGCAGAGGAGACAGACATCCCATCATGTATTTCCATGAGCTCAGCCACATCAACTCAAGTCAGGCAGTTAAGTGTCAATACAACCCTCAAAACATAAGTTTATTGAGTAAAGCTGAAGAGCAGGAAACCAACATATGCATCCACCTAAATAAAAAAATTCACGTATTTACAAAGTTCAGTAATTGTATAAGTTGTTCACATGCAGAGAGTAATGCACAGGTTAACAATCGGTAGTGTTTGGATGCCATAAATGCTGAAAGCAGTGAAGTAGATAAACACCAAACACATCAAGTTTAGCTATAGGCCAGTTAACTAAACAGTGACCTGGTCCCCCACAAAGATTCACACATTCTAGTTTAGTTTCCTTATTATAGGCACAAGCAAGTTTGCTAAATAAGAGTAACTGTAGCAGTTCTGGCGAACTCAAGACTACAGTAGCAAGTTAATATACCCTCTCCTCTACAGCACCAGAGTATGGATTAACTGAAATCATGCTTCAGAGAACTGAAAGGGGACAAAAAGTTAAAATGCAACTTCAGACCGAAGGCAGGCAGCGTGTAGTGTCTGTGCAACAGTGCCAGAGGTGGGACACGACAGTAAGGCCATGGCAGTCTGCGTTAACACTGGCTTGTCAGAACTGAGAGGGACTGAACGGTGCTCCCAACCCGAGGCTCCCACAGGATGCAAACCACACGGAGGTGAGGAATCACACACAGTGTGAGGCAACACAAGCAGCTGCACCATGGATCTGCACACACGAGTAGCTACACTGACACTGCTGGATGAACAAACCAGTCTTAACAAGGCTGTCCCTTTAAATATGCCGAAGTCACTGAGGAAGTACAGCTACAGAAACATTACAATCTTGAGTTTATACACACTTCCCTAAGATGTAGGAGCTAGTCAAGAGACAGGATCAATTCATTGGCTCTCTTGTGCTTTCACACAGCAGAACATTTCATTGCATCTGACAGGCTTTGCACATGGTTACATCGAGAAAGCAGGCGGGTCTAGAGTTGTCACAATAGCCCAGGTATTCCATAGCACCAGGTGAAACTGTGCCCAGCCATTCCAGGAGCAGGAGAGAGACACTGACAATTACACACAGATTGTGCTAAAGGTCAACAACTGCCTCGATACAAGAGCATCAGTAATTTGGGTGTCATGCAGCTGCTCAGAATGCATGTTCTGGTTTCAGAGAGAGACCATGAGTATCTGGAGATAGAAAAATGTATTTGAACAAAGCCTGATGTTCCTAGCGATTTGTTTTCATGCTGGAATACTCCAATTTTTGAAAGTTCGACAGAACAGTCCATTCCCATCCCCCATGTAAATGTTAAACAGAAGCAACAGAATGATTTTAAACACATGACTTTCCTAATTCATCAAGAGTTTTCTTTTTCAAGTGACAGGATCTCAGCTGTAAATTAGTGATGCTGATCTATGCCTTGTGCTCCCCTCTGCAAACAGTTTCCATTTCTCTGCTTACATACACACATCACATGCATTTGTGAGATCAATCAGTATCCCACAACTCACGCTTAAATGTTTTCTAACTACTGTATGTGGC
Organism: Lanius collurio; assembly: GCA_020086605.1. Classification (NCBI taxonomy): domain Eukaryota; kingdom Metazoa; phylum Chordata; class Aves; order Passeriformes; family Laniidae; genus Lanius; species Lanius collurio. The sequence goes on along the minus strand of JACBWW010000009.1, from coordinate 16,935,798 downwards.
ATCTTACAGAATCTTAATGCTGTCAAGCATCAGCATCTTCAAGCCACTAAACACTAGAAATAAAACACTTGCTGAAAATCATATAAAAACCTGGCCCTGAAAAACCAGAACAGAGTGTACCATCATAGTTAACATGGTAGAGATATTTTTTTAAAAAGCCCCCCCACAACCCTCCCACCACAGATGGTTGTAAAATAAATATTTGTGCTGACTTTATCATGACAACTCTAGTTGTTTTGTGACAGAATAGGAATACAAGTCTTCAGCAGTGCACATGAGAAATGAACCGTGAAAAGGCAGATTCTTGATACAGGATTTTTGGGTAGTATCTCATTATGGAGGGAAGTGGACAATTGAGATTATGGCCAACTGGTACTGGAGATTCCAGGAAGACTTCAGCTTCTTCTAGATTTTGAATGCTGAATAAGCCACTGAAGCGTGATATCTACAGGGAGAGAGAAGAGAAGTTCCACATTCAAGTGTCTGTATTGGTGTAAGTGGCAAAGCTTTGATATTCCAGTGTCCCCAAACACAGGACAGGAATATCCAAGCCCTTCTCTAGAGGATGGCCCAGGGCAGATGAACAGAATAATTTTTTAGGATGCTTGCTGTCTGTGCTTTGATCCTGTAACTGCCCAGCATCCAGGAAGTGACAACAGGCACTGCCCCACACATCCTGGCTCCTCAGTTCTGTCCATCTCTAGGAAAAAGACATCCCTTCATCTGGCACTTCACTATGGCTCCAATAATTAGCTTTAGATAGTACTGCTCTATTCAGCCAGTCTGCAGCTCCTCACCTGATGAGAGCAAAGCCAGTTTTAGCCTGTGGTACAAGGTATCAAGCTCCTCCCTGCCTGGAAGAGGCTCTCCTAAAGGAAGAGAGTTGGCTCCCCTCCAGCAGCTCCTTCCCCAGAGCCTCAGTGATGCTCAGCTGTGCTGGGAGCCTTGTGTGCATCGCCACAGAAAAGAGTCTCTGCTTCTGTCCATCATGTCTGAACCTCTGACTGATGCTAAGGTGACAGGGGCCTCTTGGAAGCCACAGCTGTTCCACAGACTATTTAGTTTTCCTAGAAAGAAGCTGAATCCTTAATATAAAGCCATCCTGGTATCCTCCAGAACTTCTCCTGGGAGCATCACCCTGAAGTTTCCTCTAGTGTAAACTCCTGTTACCTTGGTAATGCACCACTGTTAATCCTACAGCAGCCATGGAAGGCATCAGAAGAAGGAGGGAAAGAGTCGTTTAAATCTGTTTTCACTCAGCTGAGATGACTCCATTTACTTACAAAGCTTATGGCAAATACCAAATATTACACAGGACATGGTTTCTGCCTTTGAACTCCACAAGTTCTAAAGCATTTGATTCTGTGCCAGAAAAAGGCACTGTTTGGCCTTTTTCTGGCACAGAATCAAATCCCCTTTGGGAACAGGGACTGGAAGATGCCACAACACAAACTGCTCTGATAAGACAGCAAGGGAAGGTGATTATTTCAAGGGAATGACTTGAGGAAAAACTTGCTGCAAGTACTTGTTATCCTCACCAAGTGAGGCAGAGGTGAGAGCACCTGACAGAAGTATAAAATCATTTAGGCCAAGCTAACAGACTAGTCAGCTATTTCCTGCAAGCTAACTGAAGAAAGGAGCAGACTTCACAGGGATTGACATGTTTTGGTAACTGCACCCCCTACAACTCTAACACTAGTCAGCCTTCCTCACTGCCATCAGGAGTTATGAGGAATTTAACCAGTGCACTCACACGTTGGTGTTTGATTTGTTCCTGGTTTCCTGAAGACAGGAAGCTTGTGTTTAAGAAGTTACAATCCCCTCCCCAATCCATCCTCTGACAGCATTGCATGATTCTCAGCATTTTGGGTTAATAGTTACCTATATTATCTTTCTCTTTGCAAGAAATTGAGTAGCAGCAGATTTCTCTGTCCTGAATAGCAGCAAGGTTCCTAGAAAAGAAAGAACATTTCAGCACACATTTCACTGACAGAAGGACTCTTTCTGATAATCTGAACTGTTCCTCTTCCCCTTCCCCACACATCTTGTTCTGTACAATGCTCAGTTACCTCCTGTTGCTGGATTTTCCACTCATGAATGCGAGCTTCCTGATCTAATAACAGCCCTATGTACATGAATTTATTGAGTAAGAGAAATGCTTCCTAGGAAGGGTTAGACTTACATCTTTTCAATTAGCTGTTTCTCATCCAAAGCATTAGGAAGGTCTCTCTTATTTCCAAGAACTAGAACCTGAAATCCAGAAAAGGAAATGGTTGTAGCTTTGCGTAAAAAACCCCCAAACAACAGACAAAAAAACTCCAACCAAAACCAGAAAACCAACAAACGCCAAGGGACTCTCATGAGCAGTCTGCATCTGCCTGTTAAATCTAAAGGAATGAGATAGTCACTGTTAAACCAGATGAGGACCTAGTCCCAGGGAAAGAGGGGGTACAAATCAACTGTTCTGTGCAACGAGCAAGCACAAGAATACATCAGCTGATAAATCTGAGAACATTTGCAGCACACCCATCTGAGATTCCCCAAACTTAGTCTACACTTCTGCACTACACTGTGGTTAAGCTTTAGTCAAGAGCACAAACTCATACTGTGGAATCCTCTGAACTACTGTTTCAGTTGTATTTATCATGTTTTGTGAGCACTGAATGAAGCACGACCACTGAAGGTCAACAGTTCAATTTTAGGCACTGGGAGCAGGTATTGTTCATGCTTATACTGACCAGTAAGGTTGGGCCTTACAATTAAGAGTTCAAGGCAGACTTCAGAGTTGCTCAAGTGATGCACATTCTTCAGAGACATTTAATGCTGTTTGAGGTGATATTACTTACAGGGATTCCTTGTAGCTGGGGCTTATCTAGAAGATTGTGCAGCTCATTTCGAGAGGCTTCTATTTTGTCACGATCTGCAGCATCTACCATGTAGCTTTAAAGAGAATTTCAGGTTAGGTCAGTGACACTGAGCTCCTGCAGAAACATCACTCTTTCCTTTAAACTGCCAGGTTTGAGAACATTCAACAAGGCTTTAAACAAAGCTAGGACTTCTGAGCAAAGAATTTGGTTCTTTTAAAAAAAAATCTCTAAGAGCAGAGTAGAAGGAAGATGCTTTGAGTTAGACAGCATTGCCACCCAGTTCAGACGGGAGGAAGGAGTTAGTACTCCAGATCAGACACTGATAAGAAATAACCCATCCTGAGCCCTGAACTTAGGGGTGAGAAAGGTCAATGTGGTTGCAGTACAGGTTCAGCACCACAAGGAGAACTACAGTCAGGCATGCAGTGTTAGGAAGGCTCCCAGAGAAGAGGAGCACATGTGAAGGAAGCAGAGCTGAAGGAAGGACACTTACACAATAGCATTAACTCCTCTGCAATATCGCTCCCACATGCTTCGGAATCGGGGCTGCCCTCCTATATCCCAAATCTTAAGGCAAGGGGAGAAAGACATTTTAGCCATGCACTATGTTTAAACATGTCAGGCAAAGATAAGACAAGAAATCACAACAGTTTTTCCTTTCTCCTTAAGCAGCTGCTGGACCTCTCCCATGTTACAACAGGAATAATCCCTTACACAGCTGCTCAGAGCTTAGGGCTCAACAGCAGGAGATGCAAACTGAAGCACCTTGCATCAGATGCAAGTAGACTCCTGTGTGTGAAGGTTACATACTGAGGTACACAAGTATATAAAATGTATTCACTTAAAGGTTTGCTTTTGATGTAAACCTTCCCTTAAGCAAACTGATGAGCAGGAAAGCGGCATCTCTAGGCCTCAAACACTCAGATCTAAGCCAGACAGCATTATCACAACAGTGCTTTAACTAGTCCATGAACCTGGGAATCACACACAGATTCTCATTTCAGAACCTCCATAAATAAACATAAATGTCTTCTTAAACTACTCCACAGATTTATCTGAGCCTCTTCAGTTTTCTATATTTGTCCCAAGGCTGGAGGCAAAACAGAGCAAACATGTAAATTTTAAACTAGAAGCTACAGAAAACAGTCAACAATGGCAACATACCTTTATTGTAACATTACCCTTTGTAACTTTCCTCATGTTGAATCCCACAGTAGGAATCATATCTTCACTGAATTGACCTGACTGGAAAAAAAAAAAAAAGTTGAAAGTTAAATTTAGTGCTTATCTGACACAGCTGGTTTACATAGTAAAATATCACAAGCCTTTTCTAACCATTTGCCTTCCAACTGAAGGTTTTACAGCCAAGAAGTCACGGATGTTAAATCCATGTGTACTGGAGCTTGTGTGAAGTCAGACAACTCATTTCGTACAATCACTGAAATAATTTTTCAAGCCTTGAGGCAGCCAGGGGAGCAAAGTTACCTGGGAAAGTGCTTTGCACAGCTTAACAGATAGACAGCCAGGGCAAGGGTAGGAAAAGAGCCATTCACCTACTTCTGCTGGAGCCAAGGTCTACACGTCAGGATCTCCCAGTTACCTGGGAGCTAGAAATATCCAGAAGGGCGCCCTGTGATGCAAGGTGCTCTCTGGCCAGCATTTGCAGTAATAAATCACTCTTGTGGAGGAAGCCTCCAACCCACAGGTATGGGGTGACTCCCTGAGGAGTGTTAAAGGCTGGAAAGTGGAAGGACCTGACAGGTCAGCTTCCTGCCAGGCTGCAGCATCCAACATGTTCAGTAGTGGCAAATGCAACTCCAGAGTATCTGAGCCCGTTTCCAACAGGCATTCAGCATCACTCCAAGCTGGGACAGAACTGATGCAAACAGCACTGCACTGGAGAGGTTCTCCAGTGGCAGATGTTTTACTGCCTGTAACACTTCAGTCTGCAGCAGCTTGAGAGCCAAGTTTTCAACACTACCACAGATTTCTCCCTTGGCTGTTTGGCAGAAGGTGAATCAGCCACTGTGGCCATTATGAAGCTCACTACCATCCATTATGTGTAATAGAACCAGCCAGTCAAGCGCATTTGGAAAAATTAGGGATGATCCCAAAGCATTCAGTTGTTTAATTAGGGCTTGGTATCACAGCAGCAAAGCCTGCATCTCTCCCCTGACACTGCCCAGAGAAGTTCCCCAGGGTTCAAAGCCCTTTGGCATCTCTGAAGCAGACATCACCCCAGAGTTAGGGCCTGACTGCCCACAAGCTGGAAGGAGCAAGTGAGCCTTACCAGGTGGCCATGAAGGCCAACAGCTCCTGGTTTGTATCAGGAACAGCATGGCCAGCAGGACCAGGGCTTCATGAGGAGCTCGGGTCAGACCCTGCAGCACTGCTTGAGAAGCCACTCGACCCCTTCTAACTTAGCAAGGTGGGTGCCCACCGCAAATGCCAGTCCAGTAGCTGCTCATTCCTGCCCAAAATGCCAGTGCCTGAGGTGCCCATCACAGCCAGAGTGATCAGCAGAGCTCAGAGCTGATGGTCAGCTGTGCTGCCATGGCTGAGGCAGCTCAGTTCAGCTCCTCAAACCAATCTCGCCTCTGAAGGGTCACTTACCACGCTGCTCAAGCATGACAGCATTCCTGCCTCCACAGTCACACCCCACACCCACAGCTCCTATCCCAGCGTCTCCCAAACACTCCCTGAGCCTCCATCTCTGTGCTGCTGAGTGTTACCCCAGATGGTGCCAACTATTCCCACTCAGATCCTTCCAGATCCTTCTCTCAAGAGCTGTTCTTATCAATAGGAACACACATTCCAAGAACCTCCTGGACTCATCACCTCCCTGCTGGGTTTATTTCCAGAAGACATGTGGGAAGTTGAGGACCCCTACGAGAACAAGGCCTAGCCATGGTGAGACTTCTCCCAGCTGCTTAAGGAGGATTTTGGTGCCTCTTTATCCTGGGCTGGGTGGTCTAGAAGAGACTCCCACCAGGGTATCTGCCTTGTTGGCCTCCCCCTGATTCTTACCCATAAACAACCTTATTGTGACCCTCATCAAGCTCTACACTGTCCAAACAGTCCCTGCCCATCCATCCCTGTGAAGAGTTTACAGCCTTCCCTTGCAGCACTCACTGTGCCAGTCATCCCACTAATTGCAGTGCATTCAGTACCAATTTCATGTTCTCCCACTGCTCTTTTAGGATAGACTCCTGCAGATTGGAGCAGCACTTCAATTTGCCACATATTTAATGCAACATTGAAATTACTGTGACCCACACCACAGAGAAACTTTTACAGAATCTTCAGGAAAGCTGCTGCATCTTATTCCTTCCCAAGTGCTCTCTACCCACGCTGCACATCCTCAAACTTGTTTTGACTTGCTGAAAACCTCAAAACCTTAAAACTGTGGTGGCTCAGTTGAGTTCAGCTGCCTGTTCTCTGCTTTGCAGAGGGACATTCCAGAGCTGACATGAACATATTGGTCAACTCAGGTCTTCACTTGAAAGACCTTCCCCTGGATGTGAGTGTTCTTCTGCTCACAGGCAGTGGACCCAAAGCAAGCTACTGGCACTCACCTTCTCTTTTAAGACAGGTCAAAAATTGGTTAAAACAATTTTAAAGGATTTTAGCAGCAGACAGTGTTCTCCCTTGTTCTGCTACCACATTCAACTGTCTTGGCCGAGAAACAGTTCTCTAAACTCAGAATTTAGAGGGCTTTTGTTTACTACCTCCTCAGAGGAAAAAAGCCAGGAATTCAGCTTCAATTCAGAGTATTCATGTGCAAAAGCTACTCGAAGTGTGTGCTCACAGTAAGATGCTTTCTCCTTCTAAAACACCAGCTTTAAAACAAGTTGGATATGAACAGCAATATTTTCAATTCCCAACAGGAAAGCTTTTGGCTGTTGTCACATGCAGCAGCATTGCTCAAACACTCATCAAGGACGGGAGGAGTAGCTGCTGACAAACCCAGCAATGCCTTGTTTTCAGCACTGGTGCCCATCCCAGCAGGCAGACCCCGAACTCCCTGCAGGGCTCCTGGAAGGGCAGGAGCTGTCCTAGCAGGGATTCTAAAGGAAGCCTCAGCCCCGAGGTCACACAGACCACACAGCACCAGCACAAGCCGAAGGTCACCAAAGTTAACTCCAGCCTGTGAGGGAGATAAGCGACAGGGAGACTAAACAGAGCCAATTTCAGAGGCCACACGCACAAAGAACGCACAGGACAGATCCTAAAGCTTCCTAGTTTAAGGGATGTTCCCTTCTGGATACCCAGAGCTCCTGGAGAACCCAAACAAGTGATTTTAGTGCAGCATGAACACATTTACCCAGAAGAGCACTTACGCTGGATAAGGATTATTCAGCACAGCAAAACTGCTTCCAGACTGAACTAAGGAACTTTATTCCATGAGTCAGTTTGGGTTCAGCTCACCTTGTATCAGTACCAGCACTAACTCACAGACTGCAGCATTTCTGAACAAGCCAGCTACAGGTACAGTTCATTTTCCAGAGCAAAACTTAGGACAAGTGTTCAACTCGCCATCACCTGACATTCCAGAAGTGCACAAAGGATGTGAGTTTAGGCTCTTTTATAATTTAATTAGTATTACAACAAGCTTATTAAACCTACCATTTCCAGCGGTCTTGAGTCAAAAAAACCTAAACCAAACAAAATCACATTCTGGCTACTTCAACTGCCTCTCCATAACCATAAGCTACAGCCAGAATCTCAAATTGCAGGGAGTTACAGAATGATAAAGTGGTTTCAATTGAGAGGAACCTCAAAGACCATCCAGTGTCACCTCCTGCCATAGGCAGGGGCACCTTCCACTGCACCAGGTTGCTCCAAGCCCCATCCAGCCTGGCCTTGTACAACTCTCACCAGACTGGCAGCACCAAGCCCCCTAAGCAGCTTTTGACTCCACAGCCTGCACAAGGACATTCTTTTTATCATCAGAAAAGGTCAGAACAGCCTTTAGTTTGCATCTCATAAAGCTGACATGATTCACTACTGTTACAGAACCAATTTCTTCACACAGACTTTGTTACTACACAGCAAAGATTGTTTTATCTTTAAGCATAATACTTTTCACCCAGCTAGATGAGATCACAAACAAGCTTAACCAACTAGAATACAACATCACTGGAGTATGGAATCCAGCCAGGACACTCCCAATCCACCTGGATCAGAGTATTACAATACACCCTGTTGTTCAACCCTAAAAATTTCTTTCTTTTCGCCCTAAGAAAAAATGCTGCATGTCTCCAAAATGTCCTCTTAAAAAATTATTTAAAAAGCAGTGCAATTTTAGCATTATATCAAGCTACCCCTACACTAAGCCTCCTCTGCAACACTCATAACCTCTACCAAGTAGTGCATCATAAATGGACAAATCAACTTTCTATAGTCCAGCTTCTCTCTTTAGGAAATACTTCAGTGTTCCAGCTACTTGTGATCATGATCAGAAGCCTGAACTCCAGTTTAGAAGTTACAACCCCTGAAAGGCTTCCCAACACCACTTCCAGGAATGATTCCTGCAGAAACCAAAACAGTGGTATATGACAAGAAAAGGCATTTTTATTTCCCCAACTCTGACTTTAACTGAATATGTAAAAGGACATGGACTGCTTAGCAAGTATCTACCATAAAAGAGGCATATGTCTGTCTAGAAGTCAGTCATGTAAGAGCTCAGGACATTTCATGTTTTTGATAGTCAAGAAAGTGTCTTTATCTAGGTGTTATCACTTAAAGCTCTGCCATTGCTTACGAAGAGCTCTACAGGAACTCAGGACCAAGATGGAAGAAGTAGATTCTGATTTCAGTCACCTGTTTCAGCCCAGCTGGGGTACAGCAAGCAGGACCTCAAAGAAAGGGTCTGAGTCACCTCCAAGGAGCTTTATTAGCTAATGAAGTGATGCAAGGTATTTCAAGAGACTCCTGCTATTAAGAAGCACTTCAAATTTTATCACCCTTCTCCCTTAGCTACGGTGTGTATGAAGTGACAACACACAGGATTTACAGCCTACCTGGGTGGTTCAAAAGGCACTAAAACAACAGGAAAGCTCTTTAGAGAGTGTTTCTCTGCACTTCTCTGGTGTGGCTTCTTCAAGTCAAAGATACTTATAACAGTCACAAGAACAGAAGGAAGTTGCAGCTCCCAACTGGCCAAACGAATCTTTTGTTGAGAGGCGCTTCAGGAACTGCCTCTCTCTAGAAACCACGGTCTCATTCCAACACTTGCCTGATATTCCAAAGTTAAAAAACAAACCACACTAATTCAGGCTCTGACACAAATCCTAAAAAGAGACCTGATTTACCCTGTCACTACAAACAGGTTGAGTTTAGCTCTTGAACCTGATTAAGAAAAGTCCAACTTCCTCCCACTCCTCCAGATCTCTGCTCGCTAACACGCTAATGAGCTTCAGTGCTCCAGTGCCAAACACCTGGATCAAGGATCAACCTACGAGGCATCAAGCAAAACTTCTAAAGAAACCCCAGGATATGCCAGTCTTATATGAAATACGCTGTTGAGGCTGCACATGTGTCCCATTCTCCAGCAGCACGCACTGCCAGCCGGGAGCAGAGTCAGCTTACTTGAGTCATGTTTCAGTTGCGTCACAGGCCGGAGCAGCCCCCTTGCCTCTCGTGCTCCCCACAGCAGTGTGGCCACGGCTCCCAGCTCCAGCTGCCCAGCTCAGGGAAGGCCAGGAATAGCCACGAGCTGCAAACGCCACAAGATCCTGCAGAGTTTGTAAATAATGGGCATTTCCAGGGCTCGGATCAGGAGCTGACAATTCCAGATGTGATCCTAGGATGACATGCAGTTTCTCTGAATAAGAGCCACAGGCCATCCACATTAGGGAAATTAGGACCAGGAAGAAATGATATCCTCCCTTGTGAGCAAGTTTACTCATGCACATGGAAAACTTATGCTTAATATCTAATTAGAGACAGTGACTAATGCAGAGCCTTAGAAAAGCAGAAGCTGCATTAGCTGAATCTAGCTCTAATGAGATTTCACTGCTAACGTTGGGTTTGAAACCCTCTAATCAAACTGATCACAGGCGGGTTTGGGTTGGAAGGGACATTCACAACTATCCAGTGCTAACCCCTACCACAGGCAGGGACACCTTCCACTATCCCAGGCTGCTCCAAGCCCTGTCCAGGCTGGCCTTGGGCACTGCCAGAGATCCAGGGGCAGCCACAGCTTTTGTGGGCACCCTGTGCCAGTGCCTCCCCACCCTCACAGGGAAGGATTTATCCCTAATATCTAATCTAATCTCCCTATCTCTCAGTTCAAAGCCATTCCCTCTTGTCTTGTCTCTCCAGGCCCTTGTTTAGTCTGATTATAAATCAAGTGTTTGTTTACACTGGAGGAATAAACGTGATCCAAACCCGCTACCAACCTAGAAAAGGATTGTTCTAGAACTGGACTGTCTGCCTCTCGTGGCCTGTCCACTTCAGCAGCAGCCAGGCCTTGCACCAAGCTTCCTGTGTAATTGGTTGAGTTTTCCCTTTAGTTCCATATGCCTGATTTGATGGGCAGAGATTACATTAGAGATTTAGACTGGATTAAACTCACTGTTGTCAAGACTGGCAACAGCCCTTTGTTAGACAGCACACAAGCTTCTAAGCTACAGCAAGATCCTGGTGTGCACTCCAGCTTTTAGAGCTATCCTATAGGACATCTTGCTGTGTCATTCCTTTCATTTTAGTTTTGAGGAATCCCAACAGCCTCGTGCACCCAAACCATTAACTGGCCTGCAGAGAGCAGTTGTTCTTTTCCTGCTCTCATTCCCAGATGCACACTCTGAACTAAAGTCTGTCAAGGAAGCAAATAAGAAGTCAGCTCTGCACACCATAGACTACACTACTTCTCTAAAAAGTGATCTTGCACTGGTAACTGAAGCTTATGCTATTATTTTTTTTTAAACCAATAATAAAAACCTGAGCAAACCTCCTCCCTCTGTTTTGGTTTTTGGTTTTTTTTTTTTTTTTGTGTAAAGACTCACCAGATTTCCTAATTTAAAAATTCAGAAATGTGACTTGATGCTTCCAAACTAAACCAGCTAAGGAGGCTGTGTCAGCATGCACAACAACTTCCTCCTGCCCCTGGGTTTTGCAAGGCTCTTTGAATGGCACTCGCTCAGATAAATGCCTGGGTGTGATCCTAACATGTGGCTGAAATCTTGCAAGATTCAACCCCCACAGAGGAGGCTGGAAACAGAATCCAGCTTTACTTAGGAAAACTTCTCCCACTTGAGACAAATTAGATGGACTAAACTGATGTGCAGCTACTACAGCTCTGAACCACTGCACTTATCTGCAGTCGGTTTCACAGGTAACTCCCCAAACACATGCTGCTGGTACTACACAGAAACAAAGCAGTTCTTTGTCAAGTGCCATCACCAGGACCGACTCCAGGGGATGAAAAGCCTGCAGAGAGCCCCCAGCTGCAGAAACACTCCAAGCAGTAGCAGCTCAGCAGCCACAGATCGAGGCTGTTCAACAGTGTCAGAACTCCATGTCTACAAATCCAAGCTCAGAGGTATTGGCAGGGCATGAAAGAAAAGGCTTCTGGCATTCCTGGGTTACTCCAGCAACTTTCAGCTAGCCACTAATCAGAGAAGAGTTACCTTTTATGCAGTAACCCATTTTCCATGATTATCAGGAAGCCCACTGAGGGCTCACACCTGAGCTACACAAGGGCTTAGTTATGTTTTACCAGTGTGTTTGTCAGTGTGCAAGGATGATGTATAACTACAAGAGAATGAAAGTCCTTTTCCCAGACAGTAACTCATTCAACTGGCACTTAAATAAATGCATGCTTAGAAATATTCTGTAGTGTTAAGGACACAGCCTCAAAAATCAAAAGACAAGCTGAACGTGTGCTCACTCTAAAGCTGGAAACATCAGCTTTCTCATTCTAGGTGCATTGCACTCAGGTCACTCACGCTCCCTGAAAAACCAAAAGGTGCCCTGGTTGCCCATTTCAGGAACTCCCAAAGTCCAGCTTGTCTCCTGGGATGTTTTCCACCACATACATCAGCAGAGCAGGACACTGATGAAGCTGAACATGCCATTTAGGCAAAGCCACTCTTTATCTGTCAACAATGGAAAAGTTTCGTGTAGGAGTATTCCCACACCCTTCCTTCACCTGCTCCAGGCACATCACCAGATCAGCAGGCCCGAATGCAGCAGTTTGCTGCCAATGGGCTTGTGAGTTGTACTTCTTAGGTAAGTTGTACCTTAAGAGAAAGGAGATCATTTTATATGGGTCTCAGCAATCGATAAGCAAATATCTGAGAAGAGAACCGTGAGTGGGTGCTGACACTTAAATCATTCAGGACTACAGAAAAACAGTCAAAGGGAGGAGGCAGCTGAAGACACACAATGTTATCTCCACATCTGCTAACACAAGCCTCGCCACACCGACACCCTGACTGAAAGGCGCCTTCAGAGCCCGCTGTGGAGCCGTGCCCTGCTGGGTGATCAGCGTCCCCGCGGGTCCCATGAGCACACGAACGTTTATGGAGGCATGGCAGCCACCGGGGCTCAGCCATCCCACCCAGCGAGAGCTCACACGCTGCTCCCCGCGCTCCGGCCCGGGGCCCCGCTCCATCCCCGCGGCACCGGGCCGAGCTCAGGCCGCTGCCGGCCCTGCCGCCGGCCCCCGCCCGCTGCCCCGCTCACCGCGATGACGTTGACGAAGGTGGTCTTGCCCGAGTACTGCAGCCCCACCAGGGTCAGCTCCATCTCCTCCTTCCAGAAGAGCGAGCGGAACCAGTCGAGCAGCCGGGACAGCAGCGCCAGCATCGTGGCGGCGGGCAGGCGGGCCGGGGGCGCTGCGGGCCGGGCCGGGGGCGCTGCGGGTTGGGCCGGGCGATGGCTCCGGCGGGCCGGGACGCTGCAGACTGGGCTGTGCCGGACCGCACCGGGCTGGGCTGTGCCAGGCCGGACTGGGTTGTGCCGGGCGCTGCTCCGGCCGCTCCGGGACACCCGCGCTCGTCTGGGCCCCGCTCCCCCCGCCGCCGTCACGTGACGCCGCGGTCACCCGGCCCGACCGGCCCCGCCCCGCCCCGCAGCGCCCCCTGGCGGCAGGAGGACCCGCGGCGGGAGAGGGGGCGGGGCGGGGCCGCCATGTTGGGGTGTGGTGAGGAGGGGTGTGTCACCCCCAGCCCGCTATGGAGCAGTGTCTGCCCTGCCCACTCCATCGCAGGCTCCATTAGTTTGGGGATCACCCCCACGATCATCAAGTCCAGTTTATGACCTAACACCACCTTGTCACCTTGGTTGCCACGTCCTTCCTGGAACACCTCCAGGGATGGGGACTCCAAACCTCCCTGGGCAGTCCCTGCCAAGGCCTGACCACCTTTTCCATGAAGAAATTCCTTGTGATGTCCACCCTGACCGTCCCCTGGCACTGTCTGAGGCTGTGTCCTCTCATGCCCGGCGGCCGTGGTGGGGTGTGGTGAAGGGGTGCCTGCCCACACCCCTCACCCACCATCCCCGCGGTGCTGTGAGGGCCCCTCAGGGCCGCCCTGATTCAGGGCCACCCGCAAACCCAATCCCAGCCTGCAGAGGACTAGGGATTAAAATATAGCAACTGTCGTGTTTTCAGTTAGCCCAAGTACATCTTAAGCAAGTGAAATAAAAAACCCTGCACGTGCCCATAGAACTTCCAAAACCAAAGGGACAGTTCACTTCACCTTGTTATTCCCAGTTATTCTCACACAACCAGATGTTCTCCAGAATTTCCTGCCTTTTGCATGGACTTTGATAAACTGACTTTCCCCTTGAGCCAAATGATTAGTTTAAGTAGATGACACTGACCAAACTAGTCCATTAGGTGCATTTATCACAACTTAGTTGAGGTCACTTTAGTTTTCAGTAGGAAGCACTTTCAAATGGAGTTGAAGGAATAGCATGCATTTTGCATGGGCTTTTTGGGTGATTTACCAAGGTTCTTGTTACTGTAACTGGGGTAATTTTAATTCCCCATCAAATTAGGCCCAAATTCACAAATTTTGCTGCTCCAGTTCTTTGAGGAGTTACGCAGTGGCTCTTGCACTGAGGCCAGGCGGGAGCAAGAGGTGAGGTGGGAGCAAATGGAGATGCAGCAGGAAAAAAATCATGAGGAGTCTACAGAAGGCCTGAGGAATATTTTCTGTTCCTCTGAAGCACAGTCTTTTTCCTCAGGATTTCTTATGATTTTGCAGTAAAACTTTCATGACTCAAATTAGGGGCTATTAATGGATGTTAAGCAAGATTTGTTGGTTATCAATAGCTTAGAAAAGCGCTACTGTTTTGCACCTGGCTGTAATGGCTCTCAAATTATTTTACAAATATTAAAGAGTTAAGAAAATGCATGAAGAATAGCTTGAACTGCCTGGATATGGACCAGAGATTACATGCTGTGTCTGGGACTCCTGCAAAGGGTTCTCCTTCTCGGCTGCTAGCAGAAGGAAAAGTTCTAAATCACACAGAAAAAATTACTTTTCTGAGCCGGAAAAAATGGGTGTCACAAATCTACTTTTCAGAACAGTGTAAAAACAGGTGTAAAGAACAAGTAGAGTGGGATTGGTATAAAAATACCAAACTGCACTGGGGACGATGGTCTGAGGGATGTGGATCTCCATGAGGAGGATGCACCACGCCCAGACCAAACCTTGATCGCCCACAGCTCCCTGGCCTGGGGAGAGCTGCACTAATTGGTCTCTCCCCGCAGGGCCTTGCACAGGAGGGATAGCGAGTGCTGCACACAGAGAATAATGCCCATTTCTATTCCTCCTCAGGCTCACGGTGCTGGGAAGGCGTTGCCTTCAAATGCCATGGCTCTGCCACACTGAAATTAGAAATTCCCAGCTCCCCAGTGGCAGCAAAGGCATTTGTGCATGTGCTTTTTCACCCCAAAACATGGCTTTCCTTTGTATCCATGAAAAAGCCAACTAATATACTCCTTCCAATTAAGCTGTGATATGAACTGCACTTTGAAAGTTCTTAATCCATTCTCTGGTTCATTAACTCGGAAAATTTCATCCCCATGGTTAGCCCTATCAGAGAGGATGGAATGCCTGGCACCAATTAGTTCTAATAACGAGCTAAGTTGTGCACAGATTTCGGAGCCTGTCATTAGTATGAGAAAATAGGACAGCTCCTCTCAGAATAGAATATCTTACTGGACCTTCCTTTAATTTGTCTTTGGCTAACGACTCCTCCCGCAGACAAAGGAACTAATTGATTTGATGAATTACAGACGCCTGCTGTGTGGCACCTCCCCTGCTGCCCAGCAAGGAGCCAAAGCCAAAAAATAGTGACAATATTGCTGTGAGATTCTGCGTCCCTGCTTGTTCACAATCCGTGCTTTAAGGGGGCAAACACACATGCCCTGTTAGTGCCCTCGGTTTGTTTGGATGCTGATTTTCTTCCAGGGATTCAGCTGGGTATTGGTAAAATATCTTAGAGACTGTGGGTGCCTCCTAGGTCAGGATCCTCCCTTGTCGAGGGAGGGAGTTCTTGGATCTGGGATTCCACTGCCAGGGAATCTGAGGACTGTGGGGACAAGCGTGAGCCTTGCTCTGCAGTGCCAGAAGGCAGCTGGGGGCACTTTCCAGCTCTGCTCTTTCAAGGCCCACTTAAAATGATATCAAAAGAAACAGAGGCAGATGATAGTGTATACAAGATATGTGTCATCTCACATTACAGACTCTTAAAGGAAAGTGTAAGATTAGTGGTCACTGCTAAAAAGATGGACATTAAGTAACTGGTTCCTAAACCTGCCACCGCCTGTAACAGTCTTCTGCCATTTTATACAGGGCTTTTGGTACTGCCACAGTATAAACAGTCACTAAAGAACCTGAGGAAGCAAAGGAAGGATTTCTCTGTTTGCCTCACTTTTCTGAAAAAAAGAAATGTGTCAGTTATGCTGTTACTGCTTGATCTAAACCAGAAGTATTCCTTTGCTATGAAGAGGGAGACACATCGTGAAAATCAAACCATAACTTATTTCCTCAGAGATGTTTGCATGCTGCCAGCATGCCATAAAATCCTGCCTCTTTCTGCAGCACAGGACAGCACCAAGTCCTCTCCACAGTGGGGAGGAGAGACAGAGAAGGGGAGGGAGGTGGCAGTGAGGGTAGCACAGCCTTGCTTCCCCAGGGACCCAGGGCAGGCAGCAGCGTGACTCCTGCATGAAACCTGATGTGAGCACCGGTATCTCATTTCCCAGAGTCACGGGATCACAGGGTGACAGAATGGTTTGGGTGTAAGTCAGAGGGGTGCATGCCTGGACACTGAGGTTTCCATATCTCTAAGAGGACTGCCTGCAGGTGAGCCCAGGTGAAAATCCTGATCTCAAGGTGACCTGGTATCAAATTCATTGGGAGGCATTACTTTTCATACACCTCCTTCACCTTGGAGTAGTCTCCAAGCCTGGGAACGTGGCAGCTCGGCGGCTGGCAAGCTGTGCGATTGTCTGTCACTGCCAGTGAAAATATAAATGATGGCAGTCACTTTAGCATTTTGATTTCGTAGGTGCTGGCAAACACTCCCCAGTATGAGCTGCTGCATGCAAGTGATGACCTTCAGGAATGCTGGCATCTCCCAGTGCCGAAGAAGCAGGAGCATGAATCAGCAGAAGGGAGCAGGGAAAAAAATTGTAGTTAAAAAGGAGCCTGCTGTTAGCAGTAAGTTTAAAAAAATTCTCCTGGTCCTCCAGTGAGATTTATTAGCAGCGACCTTGGCACTTGCAGAGCCCCCTGCACAAAAGCCAGGCCCACGCTTGCAGATTTAGTGCACAGTCAGGGCCTTGGCCAGCCCAGTCACCACATTTCACCCTTTCTGTTAATTTAGATTTTAAATTTAAAAGAAAACAAACCCATTCTTCCAGTCTAAGCACAAACAGCCTCCAAGCGAGGCTGTGAAAGGCGGGCACAGAGCCCTGGGCTCCAGCTCTGCACAGACACCTGTATGACCAGATTCAGAGGGAGCAGCACCTGGGGAAGGCCACAGCAGGTACTTCTTGGAGGTCCTTGGTTAGATGGAGCCGTGAGCTGCCCACCCAGGGACCATGCACATAGTGCCAGGCCAGGGGAGACATTGCTCCTGCCTCTGCTTTGAAGCAGAGCTCTCCCAGCTGCCAGGCAAGATTCAGTCATTGCTGCAGCCTCTTCCCAACAAACCCCTGTGCCCACAGTCCAGGTTGCCGTATGTATTTCAGTCCCAGCCAGGTGTTTTGCAACTCATGCCCATCAGCCATGGCCCCTGGGCACCACCTGGGCTACAAAGTAGCTCTGAACCCAGCACCAGAGCACTGAGCTTGTCTGTGCAGTTCCGTTTAGCTCCAGTCACGATTCTCTGCCTGCTGTGAGACCCTGCCACATCATCAGGGCCAGTCTGACCCATGGCACTGGGTGCTGCCTCACTTACCCATTCCCATGAGGGGGAGTGGGATTGTGCCTGGCACAAATGTGATGTGGTCCCAACTAATGCAGAGGGTCAGGTTGTCCTCAGCAAGAGTCCCCTCATTATGACAGGCATGACATGAACCCCAGTACAGCCCAGAGTGGCTGCTGCGATGTCCCTGCGGGCCCCAGGGACCCCGGGGCTCACTTACTTTCTTTGCACGTTATTTTCCCCTTTTCCTCTCCCAGTGTTCTCCTTGTCCAGCATTTGCTCTCTGCCTTTGCTTGGATCGTCCAGCAGAGGGGGGTGCAGCCTCACCAAAACCGTCCTCTTTCCCTAAAGCTTTCAGATGTGTCCTCACCTTCATCCTCACCCTCAGCCTGGGCTCCCTGCAGAGCACGGCCCCCGGGCCTGGCAGTGCCAGCACCCACACCCAGCCCTCCCCTGGCACATGGGCACCACAGAGCCCGGCAAATCTTCCTCTCTATTTCTCGGAATAAATCCAAAGCAAGGGATGTTATCAGCAGTGAGCTGCTCACAGGAGATGGACAACACTAACAGCAAAGCAATGTCCCATGTGAGCCCCAGCCTGCCCAGTGGGAAAATCTCTGGGGGGCAGTCCCCAGTGTTGTCATGGACAAGGAGGGAGAGAATCCCGGGAATGGATTGACACTTTGGAAGGAGGGAGAGAGGGGGCTGCAGCCCAGGTACTATGAAATGCTGCACAGGCAGGTGGGAGTTTTTGCTCTCTGCCGCCCATGCTCTCACCTTGTGGTGAGGGAGCATCCAGTTCACTCCAGGTGTGAGGGGCAAATCCCAGGTGAGGCCTTTGCCTTTATGGGGGAAGAAGCAACACATCTACAGGTACAAACAGCATCCCATGAGCCCAGTCAGCTGAGCTACACTGATTTACACCAGCCAAATACACAACCTGTTGCCTCAAGCACCTGGTGAGAGTCCTGAACTGAGCAGAGGGAACTTCACGTCTGTCAGTGCTGAAACCAGGAGCAGAAAGGAGCACCCAGCCCACTCTGCAGCCTCTCTTGCATTGGATTGTGGGTGCTGTGCTTGTTTGTATTGTCCTTTGTCCTCTCCTCTGGAAGTCAAGTTCCCTGTTGGCATTTGATGGAGCAGGGCCATCTCAGGGAGCTGAGCACCTCACACCATCATGTCAGAGCTGTGCTTCAAGGTTATTTCTTGTCAAATGCTCCTTCTTTCAGCCATCCAGTTATTTTCTCCTTGGCTAAATCATCTGAAAATAGTCTGCAGCCATCCTAGTTCTTCCTGCTTTGTATGCATGAGCGGGAAGGGGAATTTAGGATTTTGCTGTAATGCCATACACAAAAGCCTGCTGGAGAGCATCACTTTGATTAGCTCTTATTGTACACCCAACAAAACAGAAAAGAATAAGGGAGAGCCCAGCATGAGGCTGCTGTGCCTTGCTGCTTCAAGGCTGCTCAGAAAATCTGCCTGGTTGCTCAGGGCCCTCATCAGTAACATATTTGTGCATATCCCAAAAATGGGTTGGGTTTTATCCTCTTAATAATGAGGGAAAGGAGGGCAGGAACACTGTAATGATTTGCTCACTGGCACATCCCAAACCTTGGGCTCTGGCAATAAAGCAGCCTCATGCCTGACCCCGAGGCCTCCCCTTCACTTGGTCACCTGCAGGCAGATGAACCTTTCCAACCCCCTCACCCCACCACACAGGGCACAGCAGAGCTTCCCAGCTGCAAACAAGACATCCCAGCTCTGGAAGTCCGAGATGGAAAACTTGATTTAGATCTGGGAATTAGATTAGCAAAAGGGATGAAGAAGAAGAAAAATATTGCACATCCAAGCATGCATCTTTGGCAGAATTTATGACTGGAAAAAAGTATTGGGATGTGATTTTTTCCGACAGCTCTG
Source organism: Lanius collurio (assembly GCA_020086605.1). Taxonomy (NCBI): domain Eukaryota; kingdom Metazoa; phylum Chordata; class Aves; order Passeriformes; family Laniidae; genus Lanius; species Lanius collurio. Next base: position 16,916,623 of record JACBWW010000009.1, on the reverse strand, counting down.
ATGAGTGATGGAATGGACCGAACTCGTTCTAAATTCTCTGAACTTTGAGGATTTGATGCAGATTCAGATTTTAAATTTCCATTGAGGCCTTTCCCATTAAAACCAGAAGCAGAAGGATCTCGTTTCCTGACAGAGTCTGTACCAGATATTAACTTGCCCCTTCTCTCTCTATGCACTGGACACCCACTCTTTATCCTGTCTCAGTTTGCGTGAGTCTTTGTCATAAGGCACTGACAAACTGAGCGGTCCTGGTTCTCCCAAGACATAGGGCACTGAGTTCTGGAAAACAGAATTTAGTGCAAGTATCTGCATATGGATTTTTTTAAATAAACTTAATCCCAAATAAAGCTCATCTGAAGCTGTGGGCACTCAAATCATGTTTAAAAACACAAGAACACAGAAGAGACAGAATGCAATCGATGCTTCCCTGCTTCCCACCCAGCCAGGCGAGCTCCAGTCATGAGACTCACACAGCTTAAATCCCACTGTTACACTTTCCCACCAGACAAATCCTACTTTATTAAACCAAAGTGCAAGGGAATTAGCAAAACCGCCCGTTTCCTTCACACTATAGCATATATAAGCAACCTAATCCACACGCCAAATCTCCCACTGCTCTCAAAACCTCTCAGCTGGGAATTCCCGTCAGCAGCTCGAAGTCTCCCTCCTGTCAGCTCGGGATTACCTTTCCCTAACAGGGCACAGGAAGGAGAAAAACACGTGGGCAGCTGCCAAACTCATCCCTGCCGCTCCCCTTGCACAGTGACCCCGCCTAAAGGAGAACCTCAGGGATAGGGATGGGGCAAGGGGCTGCACACCAGACTAATTAATGCTCAGCTTTGCTCATTAAAGAGGCTCCTTTGGCTGACCTGACCAAATACTTCCCATTGTTTCCTTCAATCCCATGGCTGCTGGGTCTGCTCAGCGGCGCGAGGAGGAGAGGGACTGATGAACCAGGGAGGGATCCCCATGCCCTGCTCGTCACCCCTCCTGGCAGGGGCGGCCCAAAATTCTGCTGAGAGAGAAAGGAGGTGCGAGTCAGCGAAGCCGGCGTTTCATTTCCATGAGATAAGCGCCTCCGTGTAGCAATAGAAATCAGGGGTAATTGGCGGGGCTGGGAGGACGGAGCCTTTTGTTACACAAGGCTTAATGGGCCTCTTCGGAGGGAGCAGGAACCAGCACTCCCGTCAGCGAACATTGCAGCCTGGAATAGTGATGTGCTACATCCCATTTCTCAGGAGGGAGGAAGGAAGGAAGGAAGGACACGTGAAAAGAAAATAGCAGTAAATGATCCCACTTCATCATTTTTTTTCCTGTAACCCTTCTGGCCTTACAAACAGGAACTTCATTTTAAACTAAAAATAAAGCCCGATGCCTGTGTCGCAGTTGCAATGGGTGTTTCCAAGAGCGCCGCTGGGGCTCAGCCCTGTTCTATATGCAGCCTGGGCTGGGCACCTAGGAAAGTGCCTGGCTTTGCATTTGCTATATTTACATATCATCGGTTATCAGGAGAACAGGATGTCCCAGGGGATCTGAAATAGGATATATCTCACTCCATCTCCTGGTCAGTTCAGCCACAGGCCAGGCCCGTATGACTGATCCTGTTTGCCTGTCTGCCCGTGGCTCTGGGGCTGCCGGCGGTGCCCAGTGGGTGTCATCCATCCCAGCCCAGCTGGCACGCAGGCCAGGCTGCTGTGGCATCCCCAGCCTTCCTCCAGACACGTGTGGCTGCAGCAGAGAAGAGCTGGGGGGTGGAAAGCTCCTATTTCTCTTTCTGCCACACTACTTTTTATTGCAAAGGCAGAGGAGGTTTATTCTGCCCTCTGAAACATCAGGTCTGTATATTTCCTCCACACATTGTTTTTTACACTAAAGCCCCAGCAGCCATCAGTACAGGGTGATGGAGCACAAACAAGCCCTTTCCCAGGCAGAGCAGTGCCAGGGCAGGAGCAGAACCCCTGGCACAGCTTCCTGCAGGCCCACGGAGGGGCTCACCGGGGTGTGAAGCACAAAGCCAGAGAGGGCAGGTGGGCAGATGGAGGGGTGGGTACCCAGCTCCCTGCTGGGGAGGATACAGCTGGCACTGCAGACCCTGCAAGGCACGGGCTGTCCCGTCAGAAGCATGCGGGGTGCCCTGCCTTCCTCACCACCTTGGATTTAAATGCCTTTCTCACACACTGGGTGTAGCTGCCAAGTATTGTGCCTTCGGTACATCACTCCACCTTGATTTCAAACCACTTCAGCTTGCGTTTGGGAGTGGTTTCCAAGCATTCAGCTCACCCATATCTTATCCACACTGGTTTCCTTTATGAGCTGCACCCACTACAGGTCCAGAGCTTTAAATGCAAACCCAAACAAATATGTGGTAGCGCTTCCCATTCCCACTGGACTGGCCTGGAGTGGGAGTGGAATGAGTCAGGAGTACCATAAAGGAAAGTGAAATAGATCCACCCTGAGCAGATGATAGGATCAGGGCAGATTAGTAGCCTTGGATCAGATTCAAGGGTCAGCATAAATCTTTAATCTTTGCAAAGTCCTCGAGCCTCCCTCCCCTCAGTGTCTCACATGCACACACACCAGGCATGACTAAACAGCTCTCTGCGGGGATGGCAGACGCTTCAGAAACTCCCGGCTGGTTTTGGTTTGCAAAATACAACAATAAAGCTGTTCTCTGTTCTGTAAACGTGAGAACTTCCCTACGCAGGCACCTCGCCACTGGATGCTGTGGGATGCTGCCAGGGACGGTGTCACACCACAGCCACTGCTCCCACCAGCACTGGGGGCTCACCAGGGCCACGCCAGCTTGGTCTGACCCCACAGTCAGGCTGCACCACACTCGTCTGCCGAAAGCATCGGGTGAGAGGCAAGGACAGTCCCTACCGTGTGCCTTATTAGGGCCTGACATGGTCTGCCAGCACGTCATTACTCATTATTCCTCTATATTTGCTGCCCACTGACGCTGTGCTCAGTGCACATAATCTGGATAGTTCCCAGCTTGCACGTGGAGCTGCAAGTGCCTGGCTCAGGGGTGGTGGAAATGCCAGGCTGCCCTGGGAAGGGGCTGTGTGGGAGCAGAGGGGCTGGAGAAGAGGTGTGTGCCAGCTTTGCACCCAACTGATGCACTAAAGGAAAAGAAAGGAAAAAAAAACATATAGCAAAAAGCCCTGGCCTAGTTTTTGCTAGTTTTTGTTTCACTGTGCTGGGCTCAGGCTCGAAGGATGTGGTTTGGTGGTCGGCGCATAAGACAGCAGATGCAAAAAAAAATTCCTTTGATTAAATCCAGATCAGGTCTGTGCAAGCTCTTCCTGTGGCCATCGGGAAATCACACAAAGGAAAACCCTGCCCACACTGCCTGTGGCTGGGCACCAAGGGACGTGACGCAGTCCTGTGGTGGCCCCATCCTGCTCGGTGGGGCACTTTGTCCCACGGAGCGAGGTGTCCCATCCTGGCACCCGGAGGACTCAGTCCCCAGGGGGCTCTGAGACATCCATCTCACCATGCTGAAGGCTCCATCTGAAGCTTTTGTGATAGATTTATAACAATTCAAGTCACTCTTGCCACCGCTCTGCACACAAAGGGCCAGGCAAGTTCTGTCTAAGTGAATATTTATATATTCCCATAAACATTTTTAAATGGGAAATTGCCTAATATGCCTTATTAAAGGGAAAGCACGAACAGCTGGCCGAGGGCACCTGGCAGAGCTGCTGACAGTGGATGTGTTGCTGCTGCTGCACCTCGCAGCTCTAATTGTTTCAGCAATCCTTTGACTCATCTTCCGAGCAGCTCCAGGATCTGAACTGAGATCTTTGTCTTGCCGGTCTCCTTAAAAACACCTTTGCCTCACTGCTGGGTTCAAAAAGCTCATGCTGCAGATGCCTCCTGACCTTAAGTGCCCAGGTGCCCAGGTGCTTGCTGGAGATCGGAAAACCCCTCTGTGGTTCCTGCCTCACCCGCACACAGCAGCCTGGCTCATGCTGCTCACACGTGCAGCATGGACTGGCCCTGCCACAGCAGATGCCCGGCCACTGCTGCAGGTACTGGGGCAAGGACCTGCCACCAGCCAACCCTCACTCCAGCAAGGTCCTGGCCCAGCCCCACACCTGCCCCTTCTGCCCTCTTGGCCAACAGTTCTTTCTGCTTTCCCGGGGCTGCAGAGACACAGTGGAAACCTGACGTGCTCTGAAGTGCAGAAGAGCTGTCCCCAGGCTCTATGCATCACCGGGGAGTTGGGGATACGGACCACGCAGGTCCTTGGCTTCTCCCTAGGGACCAGGGATGTCACTGAGCGCTGCAGTGCCAGCCTGCTCTGTTACTATGGGGACAAGCACCGCGGGGTTGACAGGAATAAATGTATAAAAATCCCCAGTAGCTTTGCTCCGAGGGTGGCGGTGGGATCACCACGGTGCATTAAGCTGCCCTCCCTCCCTGCCCTTGCCTGGCTCGGTGGCCTCCCACCCCTTGCGACACCCAGCCCGTTCCTGTCTTTGCCCAATCCGCCAGGCTGACAGCTCAGGGCTTACACACAGCTGTGGTTATGCTGGCCCGGAAAACGCCCCGCGGCAGAGGCGGCGAGCCCGCTGCCCTGCCCCAGCTGCCCGGAGCATCCTTGCGGAGCCGTGTGCCGGGCACGGCACGGTGGGCACCGCACAGGCTCCGTGCCCCCACCAGCGCAGGTCTTGCCACGGCCGGGCAGCGCGGGATGCAAAGCAGCCTCGGGAGCGGAGCGAGTCAGGCGTCACACACTCACTCCTTATTCACCCGGCTGCGTGAGCTCCAGGCAGCGGCTGAATTCCCCGTGACCTTTGGTTACTCATTTCAGCCATGGAAAGGGTGATGGGCAGCCAGAGGGAAGGGAAAGCAGGCAATTGGCCTGGCGAGATGGCAGCGGGTACTGCCGTGGGAGCCTCCACCGCGGGCTGGTCCCCAGGCTGGGGAGGTGCCATGACCCAGAGCCTTGCAGCACCCGGCATGGGGTGGCGGGGCTGAGCAGCAGCTCGTGGGACACCTGTGTGCTGGGGGTCCCAGAGCTGTTCCGCCTGGGGAAAGGCGCTGTTCCCATGGGAACGGGCCCGGGGAGGGTTTGAGTGCGGCTGTGCTGCCGGGAGGGAGCGGCCACGCACGGCAAGTCCGGTGACAGCTTTCTCGAGGGCATCGTCTTAGAAAGCGGCTCTTGGGAGGCCCAGTGATTCAAGGGGAAAGCTCTGCAACACTCATTCTGGGAAGTTTCCATTTGAATTGCTGCAAAGAGCAGTTTTTCCATGATAAACAGATTGCTTCAGTTCCCCAGCAGCACTGGGGGGGTCACAGCCACCCCCTCCCTCCACGGGGCCCTGAGTCATCCTCCACCCAAAGGCTCGGCCAGGCGCTGGTGTGGTGGGGCTGGGATGGCAGAGCCCTGGTGGGATGGGCCATGAGAGGTGCTCCGAGCAGCCTCCCACACCACAGGGGAATTCAGCCCCGGAGCAACCAGCTCCGCTTTGAGGTCAAACGTCTGTCTGAAATCAAGAACCTGAGAAAACCCCTTCCCAGCCACCTCCTGACCAGCGCGTGCGGAGCCAGGGCCCCTCTGGAGCTCCTGGGGTGATTGGGCTTTTTTATTCCTGAACCAGGACTCCAGCACTGGTGGGTCAAACATTTGGTACAGGCAATGTACCAACTCTGCCTCCTGTGTCCCCACACCACCAGAAGTTCTGGATCACAGGGAGCTGCCCAGTCCCTCTCGTTCCACTGCAGCCTCAGAGCAGCACCCTAGCCCTGGCCAACCTTTGGGAGCAAACACTGCTCATCTCCTTCCTGGGGTACACCAAAACCAGGCCGGGTGCTTCGTGTCCCAGCCAGCTCCAAGGCAAACATCTAAGCAGCAGAGATCAGTGAGAGAGAGGAATTCCACTCCCTGTGCCTCTCTAATCCTGTGGAATAATGCATCCCATAAAGTGCAGTCTGGATCCAGTCCAGCACTCACGGAAGGCAATGACAGACCTCCCACTGATTTCAATGGCAGTAGAGCGAGCTGGGGTTTAATCAGCGTGGTACCAGCAGCAATAGCTCGTCAGCCCCAGCATTTCTGAATACATTAGAACATGTTGCCTATGCCCATAGGTCACATTTCATCTCAAATCACACCAATTTCACAATACACACACTAATACCACAAGATAATCATCAGCAATTGCCTCCATTTGGAATGGAGCTTTACCCCAATCAATAGCTGCAGTCAAACCCCACCAGCAGGTCCCCAGGCCCTGCCACAGCAGGAGGAGGGCATTGGGAAAGGCCCCCAACATGGTCATAACCTTATTAATGATTCGGTGTCAAGAATAGAAATAAGAGTTAAATCTTCCCTAAGCTGCTCAGCTGCACACTGGTGGTGTACACATCCTCAGGCAGCAGCACAAACACGAGCTCCGTGCACACCCTGTGAGGCGGATAAGCAATATTTCAGCCCTAATAGTTTGCATATTCATCAGTCCTTTCAAAGCAGGATAGATCTCGGCCTTTTCTCTCACTGCCACTGCATGGAGGCGACCAGAGAGCAGCACAGAGGAGGGAATGCTGCTGTACTTCCAGCAGCACCACAGGCTGAAGGAAGGATAAAGCTGTGTTGCAGAGGGAAACTAATTATGCCTCTTGTGCGACAGCTCTGGCAGCCACAGACCGCAGCCATTGCTCCGTGGGCTGAGCTGGTGTTCAGAAAACAACATGGGAGCCCATCCTGGGCACTGGAATAAAGAGCCGAGGTCAGAGAGGAGACAAGATGGAGCACCAGGGATAAGCCAAGGCTGTAAGGGCCAACCCAGCCCTTTCCCATCAGCACTGACACCCCCACAGATGGATGCTCAGAGACATGAGCACTGCTGAGATGACTGGGAGTCCACCCCACAGCAAAAACCCACCTACCTCAGCCAGGTCTCCCTCTGCGGGGGTGTAAAGAGTTGGATGCCAGGAACAACCAGCCCAGGACAGACCCCAGCCAGTTCCCATTATTCCAACGGCAGCAACAAGCACAAGAGGAGCTGAGGGATCTGTCGTTTATTTCCAGGAATTCCTGTTTCCCTCAGCTGTGTGGTGTTACACAGCCTGCTCCATTTGCCATTTTTAATGAGGCACATGTGCTAAAAAACCCTTCCCAGGCAGAGCTTTCCTGTTTGGCCATTTCCAGAGGCACTGGGTGTGATGGCAATAACTGACTCCATGGGGTGATGTCCCTGGGGCAGAAACACACCTGGGAGAAAGGCAAATGTCTAAGAAATAAATTACTCCAAAATAGGTAGAAATATGATGCTCTGTTTCTTACACTCCAGCACAGTAGTGCCCCAGGAGTGTAAGCACGAAGGCACAGGCACCCCCTCAGCCATGCCCAGTGCTCCCAGTGCAGAGGTGCTGTGCCCAGGGCCACTGACGTCCACTACAATTAGCAGCCCTCACTGGAACTGAGAGGCGTTGGGAGAGTTCTCTCAGGTGCCGTGAACTGCCCGGAGAAGGGCAGTGAGAAAGGTCTGGAACACGAGGAGCAGTGGAAGCCACATCTCCTGGCTCCGGCAGCACGCCAGGGTTACAAAACACGGACACCCCGTGTCACATAGCGAGGGTCAGTGTCACCAGCCCCGCGGGCTATGGTTACACGGGCTGAGCCCAGCAGAGTCATTCTGCCTGCAGCCCTGGGGAGATCATCCTGCCTCTGCCCCTGCTGCCCGGGCATTCCCAACCCTCTCCTTCCATCCTGAGCATCACACAAAATGTCTAAGGGGAAAAAAAAGACTTGCTCAAGACCTGCTGCTTTTTCCACGCTGAAGCAGAAACAGCAATTATCTGGTTCAGTCTGGTGCTGCTGGCCTGGAACATGCCATGACAACGTGTTTCTCGTTTCAAAGCCTCTTTTGTACTAGGACACAGTTCAAGGGATCTTGCAATGCCTGCATTTGTAAACACGCCGCACTTGCAGCTACACGCTCTGCAGATGAAAGCCAAGGCGGAGCACAAGGGCACTTCTCACTCCGTGTGTCACGGCCGGGGGACGGGAGAGCTCCCCCCGGCTCGGGCAGACGTGCTGAATCAGGGCCCCGGCAGCCCCGGGGCTGGGTAACCATGCGTGGTCCTCAAAAGTCACGGCACGTTCAGAAAAATGGAGTCCTGGAAAAGGGGGAGGGGGGGAATCACAGCAAAAAATGTGCGTCACTGCAGATTATTTTAGGCCCTGGTCCATGCATAATGCAAATAAGCAGCTCCTGGGGTACATGCCTGTAAAAACCATCCAGTCCCACAGTGCTCAGCTACAGGAGCTTTCCAAACAGGTGGTGAAAAGCTAAAATTATGTGTCTGTGTGTCCTCACCGGGGTTAGGAAAGGCCCTGGCTCTCAGGAAGGCTCTCCCCATGCCTCCACAGGGCTGGTATGAAACAGGACCGAGACATTAAAAAATTCAGGAGCATTTCTTTCCTTTTGTGGCAATCTTGCTCTCCCGCTCAGCAAACCTCACTCAGCACCTCCAGGACACCCTTTGATCTGCCTGACCCCGCTGCCCCCTCGCACCCGCTCTTCACACAATAACTTTTCTCTTTTCTTTTTTTTTTTTTTTTTTTGCTAAAAATCATTGTATCCTCCTTGTCTGACTTCAAGGAGTCACTCGGGAAGCCCTATTTATGGGTTGAAATGCTGCTGAAAGAGTTATTGCCGTGTTATTCAGCTGTTGTGCCAAGCCTGCATGGGGATCGGGTTTCTGCTGAAAGGGTGCCAGGCACGTCTTTTTCCAGGAACCAGCAGCCGTATTTAGCCTCCGGCTGCACATGAAAGACTGCAGTCGGAAACGTGACATTGTGTCAACATTTGAGGCAGGTCAGAGCTGGGTGAGACCGTGAAAACAAGTCCCGGGAACTCAGCACACCCCGGCGGGGCGAGCAGCACAGGCTGTCCCGGGCTGGCACTGTGCCGGGGGTCGCCCCTCCATCCATCCATCCATCCATCCATCCATCCATCCATCCATCCATCCACTGCTCCTGCCAGGCCACCCCTCTCCCCCAGGCTGGGCTGGAGCGCAGGGGAGAAGCTGTTCTGGAGGGACAGGGAGGGGATGCTCCAGCAGTGGGGTTGTGGGTGGGGTCCCCACCCAGTGCCCCCCGAGGCACAGCCCTGCCCCACTATGCCCCACAGAACTCACCTGGCCTGCTGGTGCTGGGCCAGGGGGGCAGAGAAAATCCCAGCCCGTAATAATATTTTGCTTCCTGAATAAATGCTCTCTCTTCCACTTTTTTTTTCCCAGTTTTTACCTCCATGACTGAGGATCTGGAACTTGTGCAAGTTGTCCCACCATAGGACAAGGCGAGTCAGAACATGGAGGCCAAAGGGGAGTGAGAGCCATGGAAAGGAGCAAGAAATCCAGGGAGTCCCAAGGCTGGAGACACTGCTGCCCTGAGCACCAAATGCTGTCCCCAAATGGGGTTGTTACAGTCAGCTTCAGTGAGATCAATATTTAGCCCTAATTAAAGCTAACATAACATAAATGCTGGGACGTGTGGAGGCCCCAAACACATTAAACCAAGCAGCATTTTTTTCTAGCACTACTTAAGCTAAGGTTTCTTCAGTTCTAACCACAGTCTAACAGAAGCATCGGCCTCTCCATGTGGGGTCCTGGAGATGCTCAGCCCAGGACTGAGCAGTGCTGGCCCAGTCGGACACTTAAACCACTCCTTACGTTTTGTGATTCATCTGCACCGTGAAAATCCAAAATACCCCCTCAGAAGTGCCCGTACCCCAACCACTAGGAAACTAAGTCCTCCCGCTCATCCCTTTGCTTCACCTCTCTTTTGCCTTTGGGGGAGGTTTGGGGTCGTTGTCATTTCACGTGGAGGCCAGAAACCAGCATTGCTGCTGGAGAGGCTAAGAGAGAGCTTGTGGTGGGATGAGGACCACATCCTCTGGCTCATTTTGCAGCACTGGGAGCAGAGGCACCAGGCTGCTCCACCACCCACAGTGCCAGCTGGAATTCCCCAGTCAGGGACACCTCTGGGACATGCAGGGGTAGCAGCAGGAATCACTCCCAGCAAAGGCAGGACATGGCCCTTGAACCCCTCAGCCTCAAGGGCCTGGTGGGCACCATCCCTGGCAGTCCTTGGGCAGCTCTGACACAGGTCAAGAGCCCTGGCAAAACAAAAGCAGCTTGCAACAAGTGCATTTTCCTCTAGGAACTGGGCAAAGGCTGTGGAAACGCCACATCCTCCCAAGTGAAGGGCTGCCTCCTCCCCACAGAGCTTGGGGCCCGGGAGCCAAATGCCAGACACAGGGAGCGCAACGTGACATCAGGAGAGAGCAGGAAAGCCAGCCAGGCTCTCCTGGCACCTCCCTCAGGTCTGGAAGGAAAAAAATCCCTGAAGGTGCCAAAGGAGTTAAAATAAATAAATAACCCTGGTGACAGGGGTAATGGGACCATGAGCTCCTGCGGGCACTGACAGCAGAGGAGCTCTGGGGGGAGCAAGGAGCACCCTGCTCCGGATTGCACCCCAAGATCCCCACTCCCCCCTGCACCCCGGAATCCCCCATCCTCCCTGCATCCCAAGATCTCCACTCCTCCCTGCACCCCGGGATCCCCCATCCTCCCTGCATCCCAAGATTCCCACTGCCCCCTGCACCCTGAGATCCCCACTTACCCCTGAAGCCTGTGACCCCACTCCTCCCTGCATCCCGAATCCCTGCTCCCCGCTGTACCATCCCCTGCTGGACCACACCACGAGGAGTGACCCTGCTCAAACATTTCAAAGCACAGGAGGCAAACCCTTATCTTCCACAGGAAAAGAATTATTTTATTAAGCATTTTTAAACAACTACTTAACATTTACTCAAGATAAAAATATGTACAATATCCCACCTTGAAGGCAGCTCCAAAATATAAACACTGTACCTCTCCCCAGAGAAAAACGGAATATTCTTCTCTTCAAAAAAAAAAGACAACCCAGAAACAAGAATACATTCATATTTCTCGCTTCTTTATGCTCAAGTAGTTATACAAATAATAGACATCTGAAACATTTTAACTTTTAATATATTTATATAATATATATATTTATAACAGAATTTTACAAATAAAGGCAACAACTGTATACCAAAAAAACCCAAAAAACCAACAACAAAATAAACATTAGAACACAATCTGCAATCAAGCATAGTGCATCTCAACAGCTGGTGCAATGGGAGGGCAACATGAGGATCCAGACAGGGGTTCTGATCACCAGTTCTCAAAACCAGTAAGGAAAAAACCACCAAAGAGCACTGCCTTTTATAGTGAAGTTTGGGGGTTTTTAATTAAAAAAAAAAAAAAGCTAAACTGGAAATGATGTTCCTCTGCAGAGAAAGCCCCTCGCAGTTTACAGGACAAGTGTCACCACCGAGCCCTCTCTCCTCAGCACAGGGATGTGGGCTGGGGTTTGCCAAGGAGCCTGAGGAATCCAGATGCTCAAACGCTGCTAGGATTAGACTCCTTTGACAATCCCAGCCTTTTCATTTTCCAAAGGCACTGTCAGGGACACGTTCAGTAGGGATGGCGCTGCTGGCTCCGGCTAAACTGCTCCCTCTGGCAAGGAGCTCCCGACCCGCCCGGCCGGGAGCAGCTGGGCCGGGAAAACCTCGGTGATTCCCGAGGGACGCGGTGGGACCGGGCAGCAGCAGCAGGAGAGGCTGGAGCCAGTGCCACAAGCAAAGTGATCCCAGGGACAGCTCCTCCCGACCCGGCCCAGCCTAGCAGCTCAAGTTACAGGAAGAGCGCAGGTTAATTTATTTATTAGATGTACGCCATGGAAAGCTCCAAGCAGCAGCTACCTTTCATTTCTTAAAAAATATCTATGTATCAGCAAAGGTGTGGAGAGAAACCCGTCTTAGGTCTGCTTGACCCTGTGTCACCAGGCAGTGACACTGCACTCACAGTGGCATTGCCACTTCCACCAGTGACCACTACCCTGCTCCTCCTGGTGACATTGCTGCTCTTGCAGTGACCACTGCCCTGCTCCTCCTGTGCTCTCTGTAGCATTGCCACCACCATCACACCACAGTGACCACTGCCCTGCTCCTCCTGTGCTCTCTGTGGCACTGCCACCACCATCACACCACAGTGACCACTGCCCTGCTCCTCCTGTGCTCTCTGTGGCATTGCCACCACCACCACCCCACGCTTGGGGCCACTCAGACACCAGTCCAGCTCAAACAAGCCAGCGGGGCTGTTGCCTTCAGAGCCACTCAGGGAAGTACCGTGTTTTATATTCACGTATTTTATATTTGCAGACCTTCAAACCAGGTCTGCCCCATGGAATATTTCTTCACAGCTTTGCAATAGACTGGCAGCTGACCGAGTCAACTGTTGCTCTGTAGATGTGGAGAGGGAAGAAGGGAAGGGGTAAAGCACAAAACCCTTCTTTAATCTTTTGGAAGTAGTTGTAAGTCGCTAAACTGGGTGCATCCTTCATCCTTCTCCAAGCTACCTGACAAGTCAGAGAAAAGGGGATTTAGCTTCCTATGCGCAGTGAACCTCATCCCCACACCTCAGTCCAGCCAATATATAAAAGTGAAACAGTCTCTCAAACTAAAAAAAAGAAAAACAAAAGAAGAAAAAAGAGAAAAACCAGTCACACTGCACTCAGTCTTTGGTTTCCAAGTTCAAAGGAGGAATCTGCTTCAAAGCTTGAAGCAGAGCTGAGGAGTCGATGGGAGAATGGGCTGGTACAGGAGAAGGGAGTCTCTGGGGCATCAGCAGAGGGGGGGAGATTTTGTCAGGGTTCATGAAGCCCGTCAGTGCTGCGGCAGAGGCCGGGAGGCTGGGGTACAACACAGGAACCGAGGCCGGGTACCAGCACTTCTCCAGCATGGGCAGGTAGGCAGTGGCAGATGGTGGGATCAGGTAGAAAGGCAGGCACAGGGGAGGCTGGTGAGCGTGGGGGCCCAAGAAGCTGCTGGAAGAGCCCATCATGTCACTGCCAAAAGGTCCCTCATCCTGCGGCGACTCCAGCCTGCTCCTTTTGGCCGGGGGGTCCTCAGTCTCTTGCTTAATAGAGCTTATTCTCTCCTGGACCGCGTACTTGAGGTCGGTATCCTTTTTGAAATAGGGCTGTTCCGATTTGGAGTCACTTTTCTCCAGCTCTCCCCCGTACCCGCTGTCTGTGTCCGTGTCGCTGCCGCTCTGTTCCCCGCTGGAGTGAGCGAATGTCCGCTGGATCACGGGCACGCAGTTCTTCCCGTGGCCCTCGCCCGCCGCGCCCAGGGGCACCGGCTTCTCTTTCAAGTCCACCATTTTGGGAGGGATGTCCCCGGCCTTGCGGGCGGCCCCGCCCTGCAGCACCTCGCTGGCCATCCGGTGCAGGTGGCTGACCAGCTGCGACGACTTCAGCTCCTTGCCGTTCTCGTGCTTTGCCAGGTATTGCAGCATTTCCTTGGCACACATCTGGAAACCGGATCGAAACATTTCCTGGCTGGAATCAAGGTTTCTCGATGACAGGTCACCTAAGGAAACATTAACAGAAAGAAATTAAAAATTAACACCACGCTAAATAGTTCCATTTTCACCTCCGAGGCAGACCGGAGGCGATGCTGGACTTGGGTTACAGCACAGCCAGAGGGGAATGTGATGGCCAGCCTGGACTCTACGAACAGAAATCCTCAGATTTCTGCAGGAATGGACTTTTTCATTGGAACATCCACCTGTCCACTTTTATATAATAACTTTAAACTTATTTTTTGTTATTTACTGTATAATCCACCTTCAACAGGTACTGGAGTGTGGAGCAGGGGAGTGAGTCAAGCTGTGGCTTCTTCAGGAACCCCTCCAGGGAAGGCAGGGAGCTCCCGGCCCTGCCAGAAGCTCCACCAGCCCTGGGGGCCTCCACAGCTCCAGCAGCTCCACTGCACTCCCTGTGGCTGCCGGGGCAGGGACGGCACCTCCGAAAAATTTGGGTTTACTGTATCAGATTCACGTGAGTGCCACATGTGAAAACAGCAGGAGGAAGTGCATCTAAAGCTGATAAGCTGAAGCACCAGGTCCCCTCTGCCTGCAGAGCACAGGCTAGCTCACTTTTAAAGAAACTTAAAAGGTGTGTGTAGAAAGCAGATTTATATCTAATTACAGAGAAAAACAACCAAATAAACCCGACTAGGTCATCTAAAGCTCCCAAATGCAAATGGGAAAGAGTCAAATGGCTTTGGAGAGAACCTCATAGCAAACCTGGGCTGTAACTAAAACTACCCAAAACCCAGTTTAATTTCAAACAAACCCCAGGGCACTCTGCACTGACCACCTTGAGCAATGCATCTTTTTTTGCGAAAGCTCATAAGCAAAGCCTGAGAAAATAACAGCATGAAAGGCCAGAATTGCTGTCTCCTCCCTTCTTGGGAACAAGGTGTCACAACCACATTTTACAGGCTCCCCAGGGAAAGTCCATCACACACACACAGCTTCTCACCCTGCTGTTTGAACACTCACCCGCCTGCAAGCCGTTCTGCAAAGCGATGATCTTCTGCTGCTGCTGCTCGATGAGATTGGTCAGTGCCTTCACGTGCTTCAAGGTGAGCTCCAGAACCACGGCCTTCTCCAGGTGACCTAGAGTCTGGGAGCACAGGGACAGGTTGGTACCTGCCGCAGGCTTGGCCACGCAGGCAGGAGCCCCACGGAGCTGCCGGTGCCTTCCCAGGAGCCGCGGGAGGACGGGCACGCCGAGACCCTGGGCAGGCAGGAACTACCACCGACAACACTCCCCGGAAATAAGTTAAAAAGCAGGCTTATGAAAAGGCTCTCACGGAACCCTGTGGGTACTTTCCGACCAGCCGCATAGCCTGGAGAAAGCTTTTTATTTATCGGCTCTGCTGCCCCTGCTGGCACCGTGACCTGAGCCCGAGGGAGCCTGGGAAGCCCGACCGGGGGCTGCTCTCGCCCGGTAGTGGAGCAGGGGGAACCGGCGGGCAGTTCCCGCAGGGATCCGCAGCTCCCGGGGAAGTTTGGGATGCGCTTACAGCCTGTGTGGGTGCGCGGCATCGCGGAGCAAAAAAAAAAAAAAAAATAAAAAAATAAAAAAAACCCAACACCCCAAACCCGCGGCGAAGCGGCAGCAGAGAGCCGCTGCCCCGTCCCTCCGCCCGCCGCTCGCACCTACCGTCAGCTTGAGGTGCTCGGGCAGCAGGTCCTTCAGCTGCGCGATGCACTCGTTGATCCTGTCGCGCCTCTTCTTCTCGATCAGCCGATGCGGCAGCTTGTAGGTCTCCTGCGGGGCCGGGGGCAGCGGGTCAGCGGGGGGACAGTCCGCACGGCCCCGCTCCCGCTGCTCCTCCCGTCCCGAGCGCCCCGCGGAGCGGCCGAGCCCCCGCCCCGGGAGCGCTGTCACGGCCCCTGCGGACGCGCACTGGCCGATTTACCCCATTAACCCCCAAATTACCCCGTTAACCCCCAGTTTACCTTATCGCCCCTCATTTTACCCCGTCACCGCCCATTTACCTTGTTGTCCTCGCTCCTCTTTAAGCCCCTCCGGGGCTTGTACACCTGGTACATGTGCGCGAAGTCCAGCCTGCACGGGCGAAAGGAGAGCAGCGCGTTACCCCCGTCCTGGAGCCGGCGGGGCCGCTCCCCCCGGGTCCCCCGAGCCCCCGAAGCCCCGCTTACCCCGGCAGGTCTCCGGTCTCCAGGGCGGGCAGCTTGCCCAGGCAGCCGGGCGGGGGCTGCGCGCTGGGGATGCGCTCCATGGCGGGGGGCGCGGGCGGAGCGGGGCGCTCAGGGCGGGCAGGGGCTGCGGGCGCTGCCGGTGCCGCTGCTCCTGCTCATGCCGCGCCCGCGCCGCGCGGGCTGAGGAGCGGCGGGCGGCCGCGGGCCGGGTTAAATGCGGGCGAGTGGGTGGACGGGAGCGACGTGAGGAGCCCTGTGACCGCCGGCACGTCTGGCGGCCCCGGCGCCCCCGCCCCGCCGTCACATGAGCCTCACGTGGCGGCGGCGCGGGGGGAGGCGGGGCCGGGGCACCGGGCCCCCCCCGCACGTGTGTCCCGGCGCGGCGGGGCCGGAGGCGGCGGCTCTGGGGCCGTGCCGGGCCGTGCGGTACCGCTGCTGCGTGCCGAGATCGGGGCGGGGGGGGAAATCACCCCCAAAGCGACACAGGCACAAACACGGACCCGGAGAAACCTGCAGCCGCGGAACTTTGGAAATGTGTGGGGGGGGAAAATAAAATAAGTGAGAGTCGCTAGAATGTGGCTCTGGGGAAATGGCGGTGCTGCAGGGAAGTTTTGGAATGGTAGGACCCCATCACTGGGGTGTCCAAGGCCAGATGGGACAGGGTTTGGAGCAACTCACTCCAGTGGAAGGTGTCCCTTCCCATAACAGGGCGTGGAATTAGATGATAATCTTAAAGTCCCTTCTGATCCAAACCATTCTGTGATTCTACGATCAGCAGGAAATTCTTCCCTGCAAGGTTGGTGAGGCCCTAGTGAAGCTTCCCTGAGGAGCTGTGGCTGTCCCATCCCTGGAAGTGTTTCATGGAGCAATCCGGTCTAGTGGAAGGTGTCCCTATGCATGGCAGGGGGTGGAATGATGGTAACTTTAGTGTCCCCTCCAACCCAGACCATTCTATGCCATGCTATGCCCGTGCCAGCCTGTGGACGCCAGCAGTTGCACAACGCCAAGCAGTGATAATGGTTTGTGTGTACCTGCCAAGGCAGAGCACTCCTGAAGGGCCGTGGTCACTTCCCTGCTGAGTGCTGAGCAAGTAGAGGCAGGCTCAGCTGATAAAAGGTGCATTTACCGAGATAAGAGAACAGCAGAGCTCCAGCACTGAGCTGCTGCTATTGCTTGCAGAGCCCTGGCTGCTTCACCTCAAGAGGAATCCGAGGGCAGGAGGTGTTACATGAGAGCACAGAGAGGTTTTATATCGGCGATGGAGACAGGCTGTTTAAGGCTCACCCCCATCTGAACGTGTCTGTTGTTACCAGGAAGAATCCCAAGGGAAGTCAGAACCTCAGAAAGATGCTAGCCATAAATGTAAGGTTGAAAAACCCCCAAAATCTCCTCTACAAGCTCCCAGCAGCATCTCCAGTGTGAACACCAGAGTACTGTGTCAGTGACATGGGGCATCCCAAAAACAGATATTTGGGTTGTCCCACTCAACATGCTCTTCTCTATGTTTGACATCCGAGCCTGCAAACCTGCTGATTATGGCCACGATCATGGAATCCCAGAGTGGTTTGGGTTGGAAGGGACCTTCCATACAACTCATTCCACCCCCCCTGCCACGGGCAGGACGTGCCCATCAATCTTGAGGGTCCCTGTGGTGCCGCAGCCCCGGCGCACCGTGGAGGAGAGGGCCTGGGACCAAGCACGGAGCTCTGAGTACCAGAGGATCCCAGCTCCGAGCTGTGACCTCTCACAGCAGAGATGGTCTTTCCTACAGGCACTGAACAAACTCAGCAATAACCATCAGAAGACTTGGGGGTGATGTGTTTGTCCCCTCCTGCAGCTCAGGGGACCCATATCCAGCCTCTGTAACAAGCCCTGGAGCAGACTGTTCGTTCTCTCCATGCCCCCAAGACCCAAGCTGTTATTTTCCAAACAAAGGGTGAAAAAACACAGACAATTTTTTCATCTGTCCCATCACTGACCCTTTGTCCAAGGCAACAGAAATAATTAGAGCTTGCTGCAGCCTTTTGCTAATGAAAAATGAGGTTTGGGGCCAACCTGCTCTGTATTTGAAGTTCAGGCTCCAAGAGTACGTGGACGGCTTCATGCCCGTGGATTGTCTGACTTCTGCATGCTCCTTCAGATATTTGGTACATTCCTGCAGTGGGTGGTGAGCCACAAATCAGGGTCAGAGGTAATCCCCAATTATTTAGCCCTTTTACTGTTCTTGTGCTTGCCAAACAATTCTCCATATCAGGATTTGCTCATGACCTTAAGGGATGTTGCCAAGGATTTAGGAGTCCCCCTAAAAGGAGGATCCAAATGAAGTTATTACATTCTTGGGCATCAAGTGAGATTGCTCGAGAGTTGAATTACATTTTCCTGGGGATCAGTTTTCATAAGCAAGGGCTGATGCAATCATCAATTCGCCTTCTCCCTTGTGTTTGCTGAATTATTTCTACCAGGAGGGCTTCTTTGCACCAAACGATTCAGGCAGTAACAAAATGTTTTAAAAGGCTGCATTCCCTCAAGCCATCCGTGGAGCAGCAGCTCTCCTGAGCGCTACTCCAGCAGGGCTGGGAGTCACAGGACCGCGACAGCTCGCGTCCAAGGGGATTTGCAGTTATTTACAGAGGCACAAGAAGGTGAGAGCTTGGGGGCTGGTTTGGCGGTGGGCTCGGAATCCGAGACTCGGGATCTGCCCCTTCCCGGGACTGTCCCCTTCCGACCGCGGGGATTTGGGGGAAAACGTTCCAAAAATCCCTGGCACTGCTGTCTGATGGAAGCCTATGTGGGCAGCACCGGGAGTTAACAGATGGGTTGTGGATTCGAGCTTACGATAAGGTTACTGAGGGTGGTTTTGTTTTAAAATGTCTCTTACTTAATATATCCATGAAGGCCAGGCATGTGCCTGTGGCCTGTAATCAAATCGCTGACTCTCCCTCTCTCCCATTTCCAACAATCCCGGGTCGGGTTACTGGCACCGGAGGTGAAAGCTCAGCCCTGCCGAGGCTGGACGCGGGCGCGGTGCCGGGCGGGATGCGCTCAGCCCTCTGCATCCTCGGCCCCGAGCCTCCGGCAGGAAAACTCTTTCTGCTCAAGGAAAAGTTCCTATGGGAGCCAGGCTGTCTCTGAGAGAGCTGTGGAGCGGGCTTCTCTCCTGTGCTCAGCAAACGTGACGGCTCCGCTCCCGAGCCCGGCAGCTCCGCAGCTGCCTCTCCCGGCTCCGGGATGGCCGGGAGGCACCGGGTGGGCAGCAGGGTGCAGTCAGCCAGCGGGGACAGCACCTCCATCCCCATGGGGTCTGTGCTCCCGCACAGTGTGGTCAGTGTGGGATCTATCCAGCCAGGAGCTCCCAGGAGACCTGCACTTCTCATTTCCCACTGCACTGTCCAAGGAAGGCGAAGGAGAGCCCGCACCCCTCAGCCGAAAGCCGGGCCCCAAGGGACACTGTGGGACCTCACAGCACAAGGTCTGAGGAGCAGTTTGACACCCACCAGAGCTCTGTGTCAGCCTTCTGGGAGTTGCAAAAGCCCAATTTGGTGTGAAGCCGGGTGGTTTCAGCTGTGTGTGACTCTCGATAGCACAGCTGGCCGCACTCGCTGCCGTGGAACCGTCAGGAACCGTCACGAGTCAGAAGTCGAGATTTCATATTGCAAATATGTGCATCCATCGCTGCTTGATTGCATTGGTTCAGGCTGCCATGGGCTCTGCCTGGATAAAGCACTGGGAAAACACAGCAAGAGCTGTTGTCTCTGTGCCCTCCCTCTGGCACGACCCTGGAGCGCTGCCGGGCACGTGAGAGCTGCGGGAATGACGCTGGCATCGCTCAGCGAAACTCGCCCGAGGACTATTCAAATGAAAGCCATTCCCCTCTTTGAGCAGAGATGTTTGCCAGCACCCAGTGCAGCAGTGGGAGGAACATGTAGGTGGAAACTATTTGGAAGTGGCAGAATTTGTGGACATTAATAAGAGACTTCATCCCACTTTGATAGTGTGTTTAATAAAACACACCGGCTTCCCGGTGACATCCTGCCCTGCCAAGCCCCGGCAGCTCACGCTGTTTAACCAGTTCCCCGCCGGCTCTTGCACCATCTCGTGAGAAAGAACCCCGGGCGTGCACACCCGGCACACCCCGGGGCTGCACAGGCCTCAGCTCTGTCTGCACACGGCCTAATCACGGAATCAGGGACTCGTGGAATGGGCTGGCTTGGAAGGGACCTTGAAGTTATCCATTTCCAACCTCCTGCCATGAGCAGGGACACCCTACACTATCCCAGGCTGCTCCAAGCCCCAGTGTCCAACCTGGCCTTGGACACTTCCAGGGATGGGGGTCCACAACCCAAGAGCCATTTCAGAGGTGGCATCCTGGCTGCTGCAGGTGAGGCAGGGGACAGTGAGGGGTGACCCACAGTTTGGAGGGGCAGGGAGGATGAGAAATCACTTCTCCCGCTGCTGGCGTTGTCTGGTGGATGCTCTGCACAATGGGATCTGATCACATCCCTCCTCCTGCCTCACATCAAACAGTGAGTCAGCGCTGGAGCCCCATCAGATGTCTCTGCCTCAGATTTCTTATCTGGGAAGCAGAGAGGATGGCGCTCTGTGAGTATGCAAAGCAAGGAAAGCAGGGTGCCTTCAGATCTGCCACTTGGAAAATACCACGTTATTTATTTTCCACTGGCACCCACGTACCCTTGCAGGAATCAACACCACTGAGGCTCCCAGTCTGGGGAGATGTTGTTCTTTCGGGGGATGCAGGTAACAACAGCTACAGGGCCAAACTGCATCATGTCTGAGTCAAATATTAACAGAGAGAATATTCTGAACTTGCTAATTGAGTCAAAAAATTACACACCCACCCCTAGAAATAATAATAAAATAAAACTGGAACAGGCAAAAGAAGAGCCCAGGCGTGTGTTCTTCCTGCAGTTCATGTGAGGACATAGATGAGTTAAACCTTGACCTCTGAACTTGAGGCTTTGGGGCAAGGTCTGTGTGACCTCCCTGCTCATGGGGTATGAGGCACCCAGGGGTCAGGGTTGTGGGGGACTTGGTTCTAGCTGCAAATGCCAGGGGTGAGCACAGGGGTGAGCAGAGGCTGCTCTTCAGGGCGTGGGGAACAGGTGAGAGTGTGGCAAGTCAGTATGGGGAGCTGGGGGCTGAAGTGCTGCCCAGGGCGATGGTGGGGTCACCGCCTCTGTGAGTGTTCAAGAGATGTCTGGATGGGGGACATGGTTTAGGGGTGGTGGTGCTGGGGTGATGGTGGGACTGGATGATCTTGAAGATCTCTTCCAACCTTGCTGGTTCTGTGATTCTGTGTGGTTCTGGGAAGGGGCACACAGAGAACCCAAAGGACTTTGCCACGATGCCACAGTCTCCTCGGCTGGAGACAAGGGAGAACAAGCCCTTGTGCTGCACGCGGCCCTTCCTTAGCCCAGCCTGGTCTTTGTGTGATCCTATGGGATCAGGCACCTGCTTGGAGGGCCTGAGATGTCCCCTGGCCGCCTGGGGGCTGCAGTTGTCCGGATTTACTGGGGCTGCCTAAGGTGGGTGGGTGGCTGTGCTGGGAGAGGAAAAGGGATTCCTGGCACTCAAACTCATCAGGACTTAACGAACATTTGGCCCCTTGGAATAAATGGGATGCAAAGAAAATGAAGGCAGAAGGGGAAGTGCAGGTGCATGAAGCCAGACAAGCCATACACATGAGATTGTTTCCTCGTCAGGCAGACTGAAAAAACCCTTGGCCAGGAATATCATTGAGCTCTGGGGCAGTCTGGAGCAGCCGTGGGAGAATGCAACCCGTCATTTTCTAAATAAGAAGCCAAACCTCTGAATCTAGATCCACCTCCTCCCAAACTCCCGGTCTGATCCCATGGGCATCACGAGCCAGATGTGGCTTGGGCACTACTCCTGCTGCAAGTTCAGCTGAAATAAGCACAAACAGGAATTAAATGGAATAGGAAATATTCATGGTGGATTTCTGCCTAATCAAGATTACACACAGTTCTGCTGACTCTGTTCCTCCAGCACAAAGCAGGACCCTTCCTGCATTGTTCCTGGACCCCTCTGTGCCACACAGACAGCCCTGATTCCAGCCCCCAAAACAGCACCTGGAGGGGAACATGCCTGTGTTTAGGTAGAAAGCACAGCCCACCAGGACAGAGAGAAAGGCGAAGGACACCCAAGGCATTCCTACGAGGAGTAGTATTTGACAGGAATGTCTCTCATAATGCCCTTCCCTCTGTATCAGCAGGGATCTGGCTGAGAAGTCCTGGAGCAAACCACAACTGAGGGTGTTGCTGTCTTCCCCAAATACTTTCTCTAATGAGGTTTTTAAATAGTTTTGCCCCGCCTACACTGGCAGCCAGAGCACTTTCATCTCCAGGTGAATGGGAACCGAGGTGGGACTCAGCTGTCTGCCGGGAGGATCATTTCCATACTGCAGCGAGGCGGGAGGCAGAGCAGGGAGAGCTCCGGCTCCACTGGGAGCTGATCCCGGCACAAATATTCACCTCGTGCATCAGCGCTTGAGGTGCAAAGAGCGCTCGGGCGGTGTGGGTTGGCAGGACGGGGGGGCCCTCTCGGTTCCACCCTGGGCCGATGAGAACGGCCCTGAGCCCGCAGGTACCCGCTGGAAAATGAGGTTTGTGAGCAGGACTCAATTTGTTACAACCTGCTCCGAGTAACCACACACCTCTCGTTCTTAGGTGGCAAAGATCACGTCTATCCTGGAGGCTTTTGGGTGGGTGTGGAAGTACTTTCCACAGAAAAGCATCTCGCCCCCTTCTCCTCCCCTGCGCTGCTGCCGCCGGAGCGGCGCTGACGTCGCCGGGGAGGCGAGCGCTCGCCCACCCGCACCAGCCGAGGAGCAGCCCAGACTCCAAGAACCCCGGAATCGCTGAGGCTGGAAAAGGCCTCCAAGATCATCGAGTCCAAGCTGTGCCTGATCCCCACCTTGTCCAGAGTGCCACCTCCAGCCCTTCGTGGGACACCTCCAGGGAAACCTCCCTGGGCAGCCCCTGCCAAGGCCTGAGCACCCTTTCCATGGAGAAATTCCTCCGGAATTGAGGCCATTCCCTCTCCTCCTGTCCCTGTTCCCTGGGAGCAGAGTCCGACCCCCCCGGCTGCCCCCTCCTGTCAGGGAGTTGTGCAGAGCCATAATGTCCCCCCTGAGCCTCCTTTGCTCCAGGCTGGCCTCATTCCTCTGCAGGGCTCTCTCCCACAGGGATCAGAAAATCATAGGATATCCTGAGCTGGAAGGGGCCCACAAGGGTCATCGAGTCCAGCTCCTGGCTCTGCACAGAACACTCCAACCACCACATCAGAGTGGGCACCGCACTGGCCTCACACACAGTGTGAGTGTGAGCTCTGAGAGGTCAGACAGGGCTCTCAGCTCTTCTTCTAAGGGAAAAGGAGTAATTTCATCCCCAAATATTCACATGGGCCATACTGCAGTAGTCTGGGGAAATAGAAATGACCACACAAGCTTATTACAGCTGTCTGTTCTGATTTTATAAACTGCACATCCCTATCATGGAAATAAAGCCCAGCCCTGGAGAGCTGTGAACATCTGCAGCTGCTGCCCAGATGTGGTTGCCCGGAGCCTGAGCAGAGGTTTCAGGGGAAAACCCCCGTCTGCCTCGCACGAAATGCCAAAACAGAGGACAGAGGTTTCGCTTTGTAACCCTCGACCAAGGAGACATTAAGTGCCTTTGATCTCCAGATAGAAAAATGATCTTTTGATTTCAGATTATGAAAATGAGGAACCATCTGCTAAGAAACAGCTCCGGACCCACGTTTTATTGAGGCCAGATGGTGTCCAGGGTTCCTACGTATGAATTCAATTAGCTGCTTGTGTCTGCGTCAGTGAGTCTGGATCCACCCAGTCATGTTTTTGGAACAAATATTGTAATATTCCCATGGATCCTCCAGACAGTGGGAGGTGTTTCCTTCCCTGTGAAGGTTTTGGGAAGTGGTGACTTTGTCTGATTTTCATAATTTTCATCCCTGCTCTGCATTTCTAGTCCCTTGATTCTCGAGGCTCAGGGCTTCCCCTGGATCTCTGAGCCAGCTGTGCTGAGTGAAGACATCCCTGATTCCAGTTTGCCCACCAGAGCTGAGGATTCAGCCCCTGGGAACCTCTCCTATCCAGCTCTCCTACCTTGGGACTGAGTTTCAGCATTATTTGGAATATAAGCCATGTCCAACATAAGCCAGAGCTGCTCCAGTCTCCTTTCCACGGTGCTTACCAGAGTTTTACTCAGAGTTTAGCTCACTGAGAGTGTGGACCCTGTTGCCAGCACCTTGCAGTCTGGAAGGGTGGCACAATGGGAGGCCTTTCACAGGATGCAGAATGTGAGAATGAGCAGCTGCCTGACCAGCCACCAACCCCAGCATGGATGGATTTCCCACCTGGACAGCCAGGCTCTGCGGATCCCAATTAGCTCCTCTCATCTTTCCAGTCTGATAATCTGGAACTCCCTGGTTGGGTTTGTATACAGGTGTGGCTCGGCACCACATGTTACCCTCAGCAAGCTGCATATTTGCACCGATTTCCCTCACTGCAATAGTGGAAGGGGGAAAATCCTGCTGTGGGAATGGGCTGGGCTGCAGCCCCAGGAGCAGCAGGCTGTGATTTGGGGCTGGAAGGGCCTCACTCGCAGCCCACACCTTCCTCTTCATCCTGGGAATTCACCTGCCTTGAAAAATGTTCCTGAGCAGGGAGTATCCCTGGCAAAGGGATGGCATTTGTTGTTTTCTCTGGTCTTTTTGGGGAGGGATGGGGCTGTCAAGCTCAATTGTTGTTTACAGACACAGGCTCTGGGCACAGGGTCTGCTGCTGCCCACAGTGACATCCCTTGTTTCAGGGCTCCTCACCCAAGAGCTGTGTTTGACTCTGGTTTTCCATCACTGGGAATTATGGGAGGTCCATCCCCTCTCTCCCTGCCTTTCCTGCCATGGAATCATGGTCTGTCCGGGCACGCTGTGGCTGCTGTGCCTGGGAATCCCCAGGGCACCTTTCCGGGCTGGCTCTGCTCCTCACCCTGCACGGCTGTGATTACAGCCCTATTACCAAATTAGAGGATTATAAGCATAATAACGCACAGAGAAACTACTAATTTCCAATGATTTCTCCTTTTAAAAAGGAAATACAAGCCCTTTAGCAGCTGGGGTTTGCAAAGAGCTCTGAAGTAGCAGCCATGAGGGAAGAGCTGGGGAGTGGAGGGATGAGAAAATGAAGCAGGTTCTCATTAGGGTGCAAGGTGTGTGATAATTACTTGAGGAAGCTCAGGGAAGGTAGGGCTGGGTTCACCCTGGATCCCACAACCACTGCAGGCTCCTCATGTGCAGCTGCTGCGGGCCAGGAACATGATTTCCCAGCTCTACCCAACCAAAGCGTCCCTCACTCCTTCCTTTCCAGGAGTTCTCAGGAATCTATACCTGCTCCCACATGCCACTTGGGGTTTTTCCTTCCTGTTGGTGCTGAACTGCTTGATAGAGCTGTTATTGCTCCAAACCCAATATTTTAGGCAGCTGGCTCAAGTTTGACACCCCTCAACACGGATTAGTCAGCTTTACACCGTACTCATTCCCCTGCTCATTCAGCCTCCATTGACAACCTCACCCCCACCAGATGTCCTGGTTTTCCAGCCTCACAGTTTGTGTTGTTCCAAGGACCCACCAAAGCTCCTTGGATCTCTGGCAGGTCCTTTGGGATTCCCTTAGAGCAGCAGGCAGCAGCTTTTGGGCTCCCAAACCTAGATGTAGAACCTTCCAGAAACACTGAACCGCCTACCCGTCCCCATTTCCATCACACATTATCAACGTCACCCATTGCAAACCACTTTGAGGAAGGTTAAGAGTTGGCTGGTTGAAGCCAAAGTTGTGACTAATATTTTTTGGGGAAAGTACTTTATGTCAAAACAAGTGAGAAGTGAAGCGGAGACATGTGGTACAGAGATGTGGGAAGGGATGGAGGGGCTTTTTGGTGCCAAATTTCCCTGTTCCCTGAAGGGAGAACCCAAGTTGCCTTATTTCTTAATGTAGAATGAGACAGAGAAGGAAAACAGAGAAGGAAAACTTCCTTCTTTACTTCTTTTAGATCCTTGCATTTCTAGAAAGCTGCTGAATCACCCCCCCTATGATACAGTGTCATGGAAAGGGTCCCCTGGCTCACAAGAGTGGTCACACGCCAAGCCCCTGCCGGGTTCCAGAGCTGCTGGAGCCCCTCAGTGTGACCCCCCGGCCCCCGCCCAGCACAGGCTGGAGCTGCCAGAGCCCCCAGCAATCCCTTTTCCTCACGGCCCCTTCCCACAGCCACACGCTGCAGCTTTCAGGTTTTCCACGCCTTTTTCCAGCCAGAGCAAGGTGTGCAGGCACGCAGACACCTGGAAAGACGGTCGGCAGGGTCCAGCCCCAGGGACAGCCGAGGCACCCAGGTTCATTCCTTACGAGGCAGCCGGAGGCAGGTGTGCTACACGGAAACGTGTGGGTTCCGCGACTTTGGAAGTGAAATAACAAATTATTTTTAGTCACTTAGAGCAGGCAAAGGACTCAATCCTCAAAACTACTTTGCTTCCACAAGTTATTCAAACCCTGTGGAGCCACATATATTTGCTTATTAACGAAGTGCCTGTGCTGGCCGAGCCCGGCGCGGTGCGGAAGGAGGCAGAGCCCTCTGCACCCCGGTGCCTGCGGAGGCTCAGCTGCCGTGCCCATTTCCTATTTACATCCCAAAAAAGGCCCGTTCGGCAGCGCTGCTGCCCCTGCAGCCGGCGAGGTGCGCTGTGCAGGTGTGGGAGGGTGATTCACCCTGCACCCACAGGTTATCTGCGTCCTGCGGCTCCCGGTGCTTCCCCGGCACCGGCAATTCCAAGTACACCCAAATAAACTCCCAAATCAGTCCTGTCTGGCCTCACCCTCTTTCTCAGCAGAGGGTTTGGACAGCTTCCATGTCTCCTTTCCTCTTCCTCCCAGAGGAAGTTCGCCTCACAAGCAGCTCCCCGTGAAGCCCTGAGCCAGAAGGTGAGACCCTGCTGTCCTGCTCTCCGACCGCTCCTGGTGGCAGTGCTCTCCCACTCCCCAGATGGGCTTTCCTCTTCCCCACACACAGCAGCCCCTTCCCAGAGCAGCCCAAGTACCCTCTCTAAGCCCTTCTCTGCTCTCAGCTGAGATGGGCGGATCAGTGGGGGTTGATTCCTGACCCCACTGATAACTGAATGAGGCAGCCAGGAATGAGGAACTGCACATGGAAACAGAACATCCCACCACATTCTCCTTTCAGCAGGGCCTGTTGCAATAAGACAAGGGGGGATGGTTTTTAAACTTAAAAGAGGAGAGATTCAGATTGGATATCAGGAAGAAATTCCTCCCTGTGAGGGAGGTGAGGCCCTGGCAGAGGGTGCCCAGAGAAGCTGTGGCTGCCCCATCCTTGAAAGTGTCCAGGGGCAGCTTAGAGGGGGCTTGGAGCAACCTGGGATAGTGGAAGGTGTCCCTGCCCATGGCAGGGAGCGGAATGGGATGGTTTTTAAGGCCTCTCGCATCACAAACCACTCCACGACTCTATAAACAGTTTGCTGGAGCCTGTCAACTTTGGCTACTCTTTACAAACTCATCGGAAATACTAAAATACCCTGATTTTGGTTTGCCATCCCTTGGGAGCAGTGGTACTGCTCCCAGCCAGCAGCCAGGAGCTGTCAGGATGCCCAGACCATGACATGACTGGCTGAATGCCCCTGACAACCCCAGTTTCACTGGAAATGACGGGGCTGGGCTGGACATCCGGGAGCTGCGGCTTTGCCAGGCTCCAGCCCTCTCGGTGCTAAGGCGCAGCAAAAGGCACTTCCTGGGGACAGATAGTGTAAAACCTGAGTGTTATCACTACCAGCTCACCAGCAGCAGGACTCATTGCAGATAATCTTCAGGGACCTGAGGAACAACCCACTTGAGCAGAGGCTGCTCCATTAATCACTTTGGCTGCCCCCAAATTGAGTGAGGTTTGAGGCTCCCTCCTCCATCCGAGACGCCGTGTCACACTGTGACTGGATACAGTGCTGAAATGCAGCTGCCGGAATTATGGAGGTGGAAGACCTTTATTTAGCCCAATCTTCCATCATGAAACCTCCTCCAGACTTCCAGCAACCCCCTCCCAGAGCACTGAGTAACAGGACCAGTGCAGCTGCCTGCCGTGACCTCCCCCAAGCTGCCGAGCCTTGTGTATTTTGGATACCAAACTATTCCATCAGAAAGTAACTTCCTCAGAAAGTTAGTGAGAGACCTTGGGGTTTATTTTTCTTATGGGATTTAAAAATACAGATAAATTCTGTTTGTGTTTGCAAAGAAAACTCCGAAACTTCCTTCAGCCGTAAAACAATTTGGGAGCCCGACCTGCCCTTGCTTCGGCGCTGTCGCCTCTCCCCAGCCATGGCTGTCCTTTGGGCATCACTTAGCAACACTTACAAGCAAGACTCTGTGCCCTGCTGGGGTCACCACACCCACCACCACATCACACATCAGCACAGCCAACTTTCCAGAAAAATGAAATTAAATAACCAACAACAACAAAAAAATCAACTATTTTGGCGGCTTATTCCCACTAGTCAAACGTTAATGATTTGGGGTGGAAATTCCCTGGCAGGAGCTTCTGTTTCCATTCTCTGTCTTGCTGGGAAACGTGGTGAGGAGGGTTTTGGGAGATGAGCTGAGGGTGCCGGCGCTGCAGCCTCCCCCTGGGCTCCCTCAGACTCCTCAGACGTGACCCCATCATGCTGGGCACACACAGGGATGGGTTGGTGGCTGCTGCTGTGCTGCAGGACATGGTGCTCCCTGATCTCCTGGAAAGGGGATGCTCCTGGGCTCCACTGTAGGAGTAATTCTGTGGTGGGTGCACATGCACCCCTCACCCTACACCTCCCCTACACACACAGAAACCCCTGCCAGAGCACACTGGGCTCGCAGGTCGAAGCCAGAGCCTCCATCCTTGGTGAGGAGAGCATGGACACAGATGGACCTGGCACTCCCACAGCAGGAATCTCCTCCAGCTCCCAGCCAAGGACAGGATGTAGTGGCCAAAGGAAGGCCAGACCTCCATCCCACACCCCCAGGATAGCCGTTTGGGGAACTTCTTCCAGCTGGCTCGGGAGCACCTTTAATCACACGCAGCTTTCCCTGTGTGACACATAGAGCTGCCATGGAGCCACAGTGATGCCACCAGGGCTGGCAGGAGGTGACAGACACCTCACACCCCATGGGGCACTGATGATCCACCACTGTCCTATGTTGCTTCTTTCCAACTGCAAGACACGGAAAACCCCTGGAGCCTGCCATGGCCATGCCCCGAGGGCAGCTGAGCAGGACAGCAATGACTCAGGCCGGGAGCTTCCAGGTCAGCCTGGTCACAGGGCCCCACCAGCCCCCCGAGCCCCAGAGAAGGTGGGATGGGGTCAGGTGGGCATAGGGCACTGCTGGGCCAGCTCCCAGCTGGGGTTTGGGAAGCAGTGCTCGTTCTCGTGTCTCTCACGAGGGCGTGTGGTGTGGCTGCACAGATATCAGACAGATCTGGCTGGCTGGATGCTCCCCTCCCTCAGCAAAACAGAAGGTTGTTCTTTACTTTTCTTGCTGGCACCATCACTCGATTGCCATATTTTATCTCCATGCACAGTTTCTGTATGGAATTCTCTGCTCTGGGACTCTTTAGGATGAAAAGCCCTGTGTAAATTTAAAACTATTTCTCACTGTCATTGAAATAATATGACCGCTTCAGTTCTGGAACCTCAGCACGAGGCAGGATTTAATCTTTACTGTCCTTGGCCAAGCATATCCCTGTGCTCCCCAAGGTGTCTGAGCACCTGCCCTGAAGTGACACCATGCTGGGGTTCTGCTCTGGGACTCATGACTGATGGATTTTCATTGCTTGGCTAAAGTAAGGAAAGAAGGGAAATACTGAAATGAATAGAAGTAAACCCACAGCTTCATTAGAACTCCACTACCCCGTTCCATCAAAAATCTGATTTCTGCAGCCTGGCTGGCAATGCCTCATCATTTCAATGTCACATTATGGACCACGACACCCAGAAAACCACGGCAATACAAATCTGTGCTGTTCCCTGCCTCCCTTCCCCAAGGCAAAGAATTAGGAATGGCAAAAACAAAATCATGGGACTGAAATAATAAGAATTAAAAAAAAAAAGAAGATAAAAAAGGAATCACAAGATCAGTGGTTTGGAGCTGGGTGGTGCAGGGAGGGAGCCCACAGCCAAACAGGGACCTCTGGTCAGGCTCCCACCACCTGGACACACCATACAGAACCTTTCAGCTGGGATTTCTCCCTCCTTTCTGCCTTTTTCCAGCTCCTCAAGTCTGCACCTGAAGAGAAGGCATGGAGGAGCCAAGCTGATTTACTGCATTTTATCCTTTTCTTCCCCTATAAGGAAACATTCTTTTTTTCCCCCATGAACATTTCAAACCCTGCACATTTTGGAGATGAAAGCTCCTCTGTGTGTCTACAGCTAAAGAGGGACTTTGACTTCCCACCTGCCACTCTGGGACTGATGCAAGCAGGAGCGCGAGCAAGCTGACTCCCATTTCCCAGGAGACAGATCAGCCAGATTTAGGAAAAACTGAGCAGTCTCCTGTGCCAGGACCCATGGCAGATGCTGGAGGAATGGCAGGGATGGAGCTCAGAGCCTGTGCTCGTTGCCAGGGATGCAGCACAGTCTGTGCTCAGCTCTCCTGGGGACCCCTTCGGGCTCTGCACCCAAATACCTGAGCCAAGTCCCCTCACCTGGGTCTGTGTGGGAGGAGAGGCGATGACCACACTTGGAAGCCCTGTAACTGCCCAGTGGCTGTGGAGGGACCCTGTATGTCAGAGGAGACACTTGGGCAGGCGTGTTGTCCCCTTCCCACCATGGCTGGAGTCAGGGAGAGGGACAGGGTGACGCTTCCAGCCCAAACAGCCCTCGGCACCTCTGTGCTCTGCATGCATGCAGGACCCCAGCACCCCACACACACTGGCACACATGCACAGCGATGGCTCCCTGGGCATTCCACATTCCTGACTCAGGAATGGCGATTCTGGGACCTTCAGGAGACAGAAACAACTCGCACGAGCTCGAGCACAGGGTTTGATGGTGAGATGAGCACCCTGCAAGTGCCTTCTCACTTGGGAGGCACGTGGAGACTGACCACTGACACCTAATCCACCTCCCTCCCTTACCCCTCATTCTCCATCCTGAGGGCCTTTTTCCCAAACTGCAGCCCAAGGCCACTAAGTGTTCTTTCGCTCCATTACAGCAGAGTTCATCACTTAAATTATTTTGCTAAAACCCTTGAGTTGTTACTACCCAACAAGACTAGCACAAAGAATCCCAAATATGCTGTGGCAGAAGGAAACCTGCACATTCCCAGGGTGCCTGTGCCTCTGGAGGTGTCAGGACTCCTCACTCCTGTTGGCAAATCCAACTCTGCAGTAACCCACATCGCCTGACTCCTGGTCTTGTGCCTGGATCACAAGACGATCTTTCCCTCTGCAAGAGCACCAGGAGCGAGGGATGAAACATCCCTTGTATTGCCCAACACCTCCCCCACGGACGTGCTCCACTCAGACCCTGGGACGTGGCCGGGAGCCAGGACCCGGCACAGCAAGGACGCAATTCCCAGGCAGCTTGGAGCCTCCAAGCATTTCCACTCCCACCTTAGTAATCCCTGATTTTTACAGCACGGATTTGGGACTGAGGTGAACCTCAGGCAGGCAAGTCTGCATCATAAGCAATACCAGCTTTGGCCATGGGAATCTTGGTTTAGGGGAAAAAGCTGAGATAACATGCTGGAAATTAAACACAACTTTCTGTATTCCCTCTTTTTCTTCTCCTGAGGACAGGGAGGCCCCACTGCATTCTTGACAAATAGAAATGCAATAAACCAAATTCATTTACATGGAAACTGGCCCCAGCCTACAGTAATAATTCAATATCAAGAGAAATTTTACTCAGTGGAACATCTTTATAAACTGAAATCTTGGGAATTAATCTCTTCAGGATATCCCCATTTCCAACCCCATCCCAGAGCTCACTCGGGGCCTTTCCATCAGCTGCAGTGGAATTTGGATCAGATCAGCTAAACAGAATGGGGACTCAACCTCGGACTGCAGCGGACCAGTCAGCCCTGGGTCCTTAGGGGTACGGAGGCCAAACTGGTGAGAACTGGGGAGCCCAGCCCTGCTGTCCCTCCTCTGTGGATGCCATTGCTAGCACTGCACAGCAGCATGAGGTCCGCTCTGCATGGACCAGAGATGCTCAGGGTTTTCAGGTGCCACAGACAGACCTGCTCCTGCTTTGGTTCTGGTTCATAAACTTTCCCAAGATAAAATAATGATCTATAGATGAAGCAATGATCCACAGACCAGAAGCAAAGCAAAGGACTGTGCTGGTGGTGCTGATGCTCTGGGTCAGGTACTTGCTGTGCCTGTATTTACACGCTTTGGGGAGTCATTCCCTGTCTTGCAGAACTGCTTTCATGCAGTGTTAATATTTCTTAGACTTCCTGGAGCTTCACTCCACATTCTTTCTCATTAGTGAAGTGACTTTTTCTTTCTGTAATTAATAATGGCCCTCTCTAGAAGCAGATAATTTGAAAATATAAATGTTTTATTGATCACATTTTTACTGATCCAAACTGGACTGTCTCCTTAGCAGACAGACACCACAGCTTTGCATTACCCTGCTTTCTCCTCCTTGTCTTGACCCATTTCCCCCTCTCTTTCCAATGGAATCAAATCCTGCAACTAACCTTTAAGGCGTCCTTAGGCTTTATTTTGTTCCTATTAACCTTCTGCTTCTCTGGATAATTCTGCAGCCAAGAGTAGGTGTGACTCCCACGGCACAAGTCTCGCTGTGCTGTTGACTCATGTGCTGTGCTCAGCCAGCTCCTGGGATGGGAGGCTTATGCAACGTAGCGAGGTCTCCCGGAGCATATGCTGCTCCTGGAGCTGTGAGATCCCGGCGTGTTCTCCTGCTGGATGTGCCCGTGGGATGCGCGGCGGGCACACACGCTGCCACCAGCCCTGACTGTGCCCTGAGCACGCACACGGGGCCCCCGCACAGCCCTGGGGAGGGGATTGGGGCAGGTTCTCCCCCGCCGCCCTCTCTAGGGCTAAAAATCAAATATCAGCACAGAGCGGCGGCTGGGCTCTGAGCAGGGGTGGTTGTGCAGCTGCTGCCTGCCCTGGGCTCCGGGAGCTCCCAGCGAGGAGCCCTCCCTGGGTTTTTAAAGGGCACTCAGTTCTAAACAGAGATTATATAAAGTGAACTTAACAGACGGTCAGATTTGGCCTGGCATGTTGGGAGATTCTCACACAGATCTTTTTTTTTTAGGAGGGAAACTAGCAAGACATGTGGTGAAAAACACCCTATAGCTTGTAACTCCTGTCTCTGAGATCCAGCCATCTGTTCCCATGAACTTCAAGTGAGAAGCAGCCACCATTTTGAAGGCAGACACTTAAAAAAAAGTGAGAAGATCCAGCCCTTGATTCCTTGGGCAGAAAGCGGCTCCGGTGCCTGTCTGAAAGGGCAATGCATGAACTGCAAGCCTCTCTGGGCAAGATCATCTTCCCTGCATGGCTGAGCAAAGGCTGAGCTAATGGCTATAAAAATAATAGAATCACAGGATAGTTTGAGTTGGAAGGAACCTTAAAGCTCATTTCATTTTCCATCCCTGTGCCATGGGCAGAGACACTTTCCACCATCCCAGATTGCTCCAAGCCCTGTCCAACCTGGCCTTGAACACTTCCCAGGATGAGGCAGCCACAGCTTCTCTGAGAAACCTGTGCCAGGGTCTCACCACCCTCACAGGAAAGAATTTCTTCCTAACATCTAATTTAATCTCCCCTCTTTTAGTTTAAAACCACTCCCTCTTGTCCTAGCACCACCTGTGTAAATTCCTGGTGCTTTGGCTGCACAGGTCGGAGCTTTCCCCTGCACAACTCGCTGCCACCCAGCCCATAAACTCACCAGACTCATAAACATAAAAATAAAACCTCCTCAAAAGCCCTGCTGTGGAAAGGACAAACCCATCTCCTGCTGTGAAACCCGCTCGGTTCTGGAGCCAGGATTTCCCAGAGCGAGCTGAAAACCCCAGGTTTGGGGTGAGGTGTCACCACATCACCGCAGCTTTGCTGGAACTCCTGCTGGAAGGCGGCTGAAACATTAACCTGGGCTTGCCGTGGCACCTTTCCCAACAGGAGATGAAAGCCAGCAGCTGCTGATATGGAAAGCAACTGTTGGAGCCGCCGAGCACTGACACATGCGATCGCACGGAGCCACCGGCTCCTGCAAACGTGCTGCAGGAAATGACTAAACATTGAGTGCTTGTTATTGAGCAGGATTCCTGGAGACACGTAGGTGGTGTGGACAGCGTGGTATGTGCATTAAAGTGCAATTTAGGTCAGTGATTCTTTGAAAGGACCATTCTCCCTTTTTTCTCCCCCCTTTCTCCCTTCAGGGACGTTTGCTATTCAAAGATTAACTTTCCCAGTTCTTTTTTCCAAACAGTTCCCATCAGCTCTAAATAAAATTTTAAAGGGTGAAAGGACAGTAAAAATTGCCCTGGTTTAATATTGAAATCTCTCTGCATTTTTTTTTCTCATTTTAGCTGTTTTTAATGGTAAAACAGGATTGCAAAGAAGCTTTAGAGGGAACAGTGCGTGTTCAGACAAACCAATCCTTTTTGACGAGGTGTCTGAGTCTCACTTTTTAACAGGTGAACCCAAACTGAGAGCCAGCCCTGGAGGGACTGGACAGATTCAGGCTGTGGGAAGTGTCAGCACAGCTCCAGCTCACGCTGGGGCGTGCCAGGGCTGTGACCCATGTTTTCCATGGACCCTCCGGTGCCCAGCGGTTCCTGAAGCATCTCCAAGAATGTGAGGCGGTGCCTCCAGCACTGCCCTGGCACCCAGAGACCTCATCAGGAAACACAAATCTTCTCCAAAAGCTGCTACAATCTCCACAAATCCATCCTTATATCATAGATCATATTTGCATTGTTGCACAGAAAGCCTGACTCCCACAGAGCCAAAGGCTGCCTGCCCTCCTCGGAGACACGGAGACCCAGGGGAATAAAGCTGTCGTGGAAGAGGGCTGAGCAGGGTGTTCACCTCCAGTGGGAGCAGAGCCACGAGACCCACAGCTTCCTCCCCACCACGAAGGGACTCTGACACTGTTTTCAGTGGGAATCAGAGAAATCCCAGCCTGGCTTCAGTGGGAAATCTGCAGTAGGGCTGGGGGAGGGAGCTGGCTGTGCTGCAGGACTGGCCTCTAACATAGGCATCACTATAGAAAAGGTCTCCTTGCTAAAGAGAAATAAATTATTGATGGCAATGCAATTTCCTGCGGTGAGAAATTCCAAAGACCCTTTCCAAACAGGAATGAGACCTGGCAGAATACCGGTCTTCTCAGGCCACCTACTTTTTTTTTTCCACCCAAGGACCAGCTAAACAGAATCCCAAGAAAAGCTCATTTGTATCCATTTAATTATTTAATCAATAGCTCTGCTTTCAAAGCTCCTCCTCACCCTCACTCCAGCAAAGCCTGGTATCCCACACATCCTAGGATATCCAGAGGACAGCAAAGAATTTTAGTGGGCGACTGTTACAGGAGTTAAATTTAAATAAAATTCAATTAAAAAGGCATTAAATTAAAGAGACAGAGCAAGGGGAAACAACAGCTGGAAGCCTCACCAAGCTGACACGAGCATTTGGGTACAAAAGGTGGCTTTGAGGAGGGTGAGCACATCTCTGGGATGCCCAGGTTATCCCAATGCCCCTCCAAAAGCCTCAGGGGTCCTGCAGCTGCCAAGGGGGCAGTGGGCAGGACGGGCAGGAGGGTGTTCAGGGGATTGTCTCCTGGCCAGGACATCACCTCCAGCAGCCTCGTGCCCCAGGCGTGAACCCGTCCCCTCCTGACCCAGCAGATCCCAACACCAGTTGAGTCATCCTGACATTTAACGGCGCCACTGGCCAGCTGCTGCTGCTGTTCTTGAACTAGGAGAGGGATCACAACAAACCAGAAGTCCAGATCATTTTAAAAAGCATTTTCCTTGCTTTTGCCAGTCTCTTCTCCAAGTGTTTCCTGCACGCACTCAGAGTGAGGGAACGCCTGTGGCTGACTCCGGAGTGCTGCTAATGGTGGCCAGGCTCTTCTACTTCTGCTTCTCTACCAGTGATCATTTTCTGGGAAATTTTTTTCAAGTCATTGGAAAACCTCTGCTGAATTTGAGATGTGTCTCTGGAGGCTCCCATCAGTGGGAATGCACATGCCCTTGGTTAGGGGGCCTACAAGGAAGCTGAAGAAGGACTTTGGACAATGGCCTGGAGTGACAGGACAAGGGGGAATGGCCTTAAGATGATTTAGGGTGGGGTTTGATTGGATATGGGGAAAAATTCTTCATTCTGAAGGTGAAGAAGTCCTGTTACAGGTTGCCCAGAGAAGCTGTGGCTGCCCCATCCCAGGAAGTGTCCAAGGTGAGGGGGTGGGACAAGATAAGTTTTAAAACCAAACCATTCTATGATTCATTTCCAACTCAAACCATTCTATGATTCTCTGGAGTCAGGATGGGTCAGATCCATGGCAAAGGGATTGCACAAGCCACAGTTTCAGTGGAACTTCCTCGTGACAATGGACTGCAGAAACACATTGGGTGTGCATCTCACAGGAGAGTCAAGGGGCATAAAAACCCAAAGTAAAATGCAAAAGGGCTCAAAATGACCCCTTTTATGATGCAAAACACTACACAGAACTGTCATTAGTTTTGTCATATCTCCTTCTCCACCTTTCCCTTGTTTTGGTTCGCTCCCGATTCCCATTGCTCTCGAGACTGGGACCAGACAGTAGCAACACCACCTCCCATCAGCAAGCTTTGCCTTGGCGAATTTTCCAGCATTTACTGCCTCCCAAGGCCATTTGTTCTGAGGTAGAAAGCCTTTTTTTTTCTCTGGGAATTGATCTGGCAATGCTTTCGGGACTGCTGCCAGGGGAAGAGTGTCCCTATTGCTCCTTCATTACCATCACAGCTACCGGGACCTCTGCTGCCTGTCTCAGGATCTTGGCTGCATTTCCCGAGCCTGAACAATCTTTCCAAATGCAGGGAATTCCCTTTGGATAAAGGGACAGGGACCGTCACAGGAAAGCTTTGACTGCCATTCCTCAAACATATTCCTTCACACCCTTGCAGGGAGATGCCAACACGGCTGGAGCCAGCCAGCACCGCCAGGCTGGCTCCATCAGGCTCCAGCCCAGTCCAGGACACAAACATCAATGAAACCCCCAGTGCAGCTGCAGAAATCACTGTGCAGCAAAATCAAAATATAGGAGATCTTCACTTTTTTCCTCTTAACCCACTTAAAGGCCTTATACAGCAAAAAAAAAGCATTAGTGGAGAGAAAAATGATGTGCAAATACTGAGTATCATTAAAACAGGATCAACTCATAGGCATGTGGTAAGGAGGAGCTCCAATATTCCTCCTCCTCTTAGGGGAGGGAGAAGTTGTGATCCTGCAGAGTTCCTGCTCCCAGCAGCTCCTGCCCCGGTTTCTGGATCAGATGAGCAGCATCCCTCTCTCATCTGCTTTGTCACCACCCTGACTTTTCTCAATCCCCTCTTGGTATCTCACTAGTTACTGCCATATACTTTTCTCTCCAGACACTCTGGAGCAGTTATTACTCGCAGATGTAATTGCTTAGTGCTTCCTCAAGTCACAAACACAAGACATGAGAAGACATCTAAGAACACAGTTTCTCCAAGGCCCTGAAGTGTGGAGACAAAGGATGGCTTTTCCCAGGAAAACTTAGGGCCAACCATAGCTATGATGTTTAAGCCATGAAGCCATCTCGATTCCTTATTTTAAACAGAGATGACTTTGCATTAAAAATAGCACTGCCCTTTTGCTAAAGACCTCTAGTTTGGGTTTCACAGAATCATTTAGGTTGGAAAAGACCTCCAAGATCACCAAGCCCAACCTTTAACCCTCGGTTTGGGAGCAGGGATGGTGCAGGGTGGAGCTCACGTGCTTCCCGATAACCACGCTCGACCACATGACTGAGCAGCACACATCCCACACTGCCCATTGCCGCTCTTCACTCTGCACATCGATCTCTGCTTTCATCTCCCAAACATAACATGGGTGGGATTTGTTTACACTGGGTGGAAGGATGTGCAAGAGCCAAGCCTGTGACCGCAAGTGTAAGAAACTGGCAGAAAGGGCAGCAGCTGTTATGATGCAAAAGTACATATTTGCCTGAAGACTCTGCCTAGGAAACCATCAGAGAAATCCAGACTGATTCATGCTCTGCGCCCTCCCCAGATGACTTCCGAGAGTCACGCCAGCCCTGCTGCCACAGCCGGAGCCGTGGTGGCTGCCCCAGGCCAGCTGCTGCCACCTGAGACACCGGGCTGGGACCACCCAACTGCCTCCTCTGCTGGTGCAACACATCAGATAGATTTCTCTTTAATCAAAGTTCTGAAGGAAGATATTAAATGATGGTTTAACTACAGCATCAACAGCTGAATCACAATGGCTGAGCAAGCAATCAGTGCCAGACAGTCCCGGTGCCTGGGGAGCCCCAGGGGAGCAGGTGAAACCAGGCAGGAATGCTCAAGGCTGCAGCACCTGCACTGCCAAATCCACCCAGCCATAGTCCTGTGGCAGGGCCAGGAGAGAAATGCCCATGTACTCCCTCTTTGCTACTGGGAGTAAAACACTCTGAGCCTAATCTGTGTGACTTGATGCAGAACAAACCTCCTTGTTCAAGGGACAAAAGTCAGGGAAGTGAGAGAAGAGATTCTTCCAGGCATGAAACCTTGGAAATGTGGGCTGAAGTTTGAGTTTATCAGAAGAAGACTCCACAAGTTAATTTACAATCTCTAAGCACCCCTCCCTCAGCCAGAGCTTCCAATTCACCCTTTTGAGGACGAGGAAAAGACAGAGAAATATTTCTCTGGGGGTTTTCTGAGGTTCCAATTCAGGTTTCTGTGTTTGCATGTGATATAAATGAACACAATGAGCTGCCTGAAGAAGCTTTCACCATCATATGTCCTGGTTTTGGCTGGGGTGGAGTTTATTTTTTTCCCAGCAGCTGATACAGGGCCATGCTTTGGATTTAGAAGAAGAGTCATGCTGATAACACACTGATGGTTTAGTTGTTGCTGAGTAGTGTTTACATTAAGTCAAGGACTTTTCAGCTTCTCACCCCAAAATAACTTTCCCTGAAGAGTTCCTAAATATGACAATTGTCACAGATCGACGGGGTGGCTCAGATTTCCGCCAGTTGCCAAAGATTGGCAATTGTGGTTGCCACATCTCAACTCCCAGTGTAAGGTGGCTTTTCCCCTCACTAGCCATATATCCCAGTATTTCATTGCTAGGTGCTTTTCCTAATTCAATCCAGCAGGATTGTCAGACTAAGCACCAGTCCTAGATAAATCAGTACCAATCAGCAGTACCTTCCTCCACTTCCAGATGGCTTGACTTGTGCCTACAAGTCAGGACAGGAACCCTCAAGTGAAAAGGCCAATCCATCAAGCTTTGGGATTTTGGGCAGCCCATCATGGGATGGGACAGGCTTTTCCCTGCCAGGTTCTGACATGGCTGCAGATCACGGCCAGCATGGTCAGACCTCAGCTCCTGGACAGACAAACACCTTCATAGGGTAAAGGGACTAGTTACTGCAAAATGGGCTACACTGCAGAGAAACAGCATCAAACTCTCCCTGAATGTCCTTCTCAAAAATGAATGAAGACTCCTTGGGAATATGTAGTCTGAGTAGAACCTGCTCCAGGGCAATTTGCTCTGTTCTGCTAGTGGCTGAATGACCTGTGGAGCTCCGTGTGTGACAACAGCAGGGTGACAACACCACGCTGGAGCCAGAGGTGGATTTCATGCCCATATGGTATTCCCAAGATAACCTCCTTCCCTTCAGGTCATAAACAGAGTTTGGGAGAACTAGTTGCTATTTTTGGGGGGGTTGCAGCCTATTCTTTCCCCCCAGTGCTTATAACAAGACCTCTACTCCCAGTAACGCCACAAACTCCCTTACCCAGCCCTGAGCAAACATCTGAGCACATTGCTCAACCAGACTACAGGCAACAAAGCCATCAGCTGGCAGTCCCAAACCCTCCAGCACAGCCCTTGGAGTAGGACAGGACAGGGCCAAACACCAGCCCACGGGCACATGAAG
Organism: Lanius collurio; assembly: GCA_020086605.1. Classification (NCBI taxonomy): domain Eukaryota; kingdom Metazoa; phylum Chordata; class Aves; order Passeriformes; family Laniidae; genus Lanius; species Lanius collurio. The sequence goes on along the minus strand of JACBWW010000009.1, from coordinate 16,876,781 downwards.
CTCTTGGCAGCTGCTCTGCCCTCCCTGTCTGGCGGGGTTTGCCAATCCAGCTCACACATATCAGGGACCACCGTGCACGGGCAACCACCCCCACAGGAGGGCTGCAGCACCAGCTCTGGTGACAGAGGCCCTCAAGCCCAGAGGGGCTGAAAAGCTCTGGTTCTGTGATTTGTTACTTGAAAGGACCCCAGGACAGTGCCCTGGTATCCTCCAGCCAGGGGAGCTCAGTTCCCCACTGCTGCCCACATTCCCTGGCACGAGGCTGCCCCGCTGCCAAAAGCAGCTGCTGAGGATTCCACACGCTGAGGGTGCTATGTGCACATTCCCACCCAATCACATCCCTCTGGTTGTGCTCTATGGAATACAGGTGAATGGCGTTATGGAGTCCAATGCATAATAAAGAAATGCAAGGTATTTGCCTGCTTTTGTCTCCCTCCTCCTTTCCAGCCTTGCATCAGCTTTTTCCCCCCTCCTGCATTAACTTCAAACTCCCTCCCTCGCCTGGAGAAGAGTCTCACAGCAATGCAATGTCTCTGGGCTCTCCAGCTCGAGGAGTTTACTGCCCACACTGGCTTTATGCTGTGTTTATTTCTTTAATGGCCCAGTTAGGAAACTCAAGAGTGGGATCTGTGCATGGGATACACATGGATCACAGCAAGACCTGCTGCAAGTGCCTGGGAAATCTCTGGCCTCCAAGCAGTGCAGCGTCAAGCCATGCTGCATTCACAGAAAACAGGAGAATATCACTGCCCTTCTGTGAGGAAAAATCACCCATTTCATCAGGACTGTGCACAGAGCTGGGCAACCAGCACCTGGCCTTGGGCCACTGGCAGCCAGCAGTGCCCAGCCCTGGGTTCTCCGTGGGCTGGCATGCCATGGGCCTCAGCCCACAGGGACAGGCTTTGCCTCCTTAATTCCTGCCTCATTGCTGTGAAAACTGTGCCACAGAATTGTGGAATCACAGAAGAGTTTAGGTTGGAAGGGACCCTGCCATGGGCAGGGACACCTTTCACTATCCCAGAGTGCTCCAAACCCCACCCAAGCTGCCCTTGGACACTTCCAGGGATCCAGGGGCAGCCACAGCTTCTCTGGCCAAGCTGTGCCAGGGCCTTACCAGTCTCTGAGTCTCCTAACACCTACTCTGAACTAGCAAGGACACTGGTCCCACATCTCCAGCCTTTGTAACCAGCCCATAGTTTGTCACACCCAACTCATGGGCTTTACTAGCACTGACAGCCCTGCTCCTCCACTTTCTGTCCCTTATGTCACAACAAACTGTCTGGACGCTGCAGGAAGCATTGAGGATACTTCTCTTAGATTTTATAAACAGAAACTTCTGTGGGACTCTCTGGCTGGGTCAGCTTTGCTTTGCACGACATAGAGCAGCACACCCAACACACAAAAAATGACAGAACCCAGCCCACAAGCATGAAAATTCAATATGAAGTAAGGTCTCCATCAACCCTCCCTGCTCTAGATTCAGGTGGTAGCCAGGCAGGCACAAGAAGAGGTTTCTCCTCTGGCCAGCAGCCAGCACTGAAGAAATGCCAAACCCGAGCACCTGGCTCCTACCGCACTCATACCAGTTCTGCTCCCACCTCCAAGGCCCACGACTTACTTTGATGCTGTTCTGAAATCTCCTTCTCCCAGCTCCAAACCAAGACTTGAAATTATTAGAGGGAGTAATGCCTCTCAGGGCAGAATGCAAATTTAAAACACTTGTCCCAAATAACAGGAGGTAGTAATTAGGCTGCAGCACTCCAAAGCAGCATCCTTCAGCTACACCCTTTCCTGCATTTCTCCATGATGTAGGACATGTGCCGTGCCATGCCATGCCGTGCCATGCTGTTGAAATGCAGGTTGCACGAGGCTGTTTTTTTTTATTTCTGTATAAATCAGCTCCCCTCTTTTCATTTTCCTCCTTCACTCTGGTCTATGAGCTTTGCTCTCTGCTTGTTGCTCCCTTTTGCTTCTCATTGCTGCCCCTTACGCTGATCCCACCTTTTTTTTTTTTGTTTTAGCCCCTCAAGGTATCTGTTTCCTTAAATAGCTCTCTCTCTCTCTCTCTCTCTTATTCCTTCCTCCCTTTCCTTATCATCTTCTCTTTCTCACAGTTACCCAGTGTCTCCTTCCTCTTCCCCAGGCTTTCCTGCAAGGCCTTTTGCATTCCTTCTTAATCACATCAAACAGGAGATTTCAATTTAGCAGCAATCAGGAAAACACCTCAGACACCCCATGGCATCAAAGCCTCCTGCCACCTCCGTTCCCCAAATCCCACTGACCTCTAGGTCCGTGAGGCAGGAGCTCGGGTTCACCTGGCACCGAGGTGACAGAGTGTGTGAGGCACTGTCGTGCCTCGCTGCCACCGCTCCAATGCCGGAGCCGCCCTCTGCTCCGAGGACCGTGTCCTGCCCGACCACAACCACAGCATCCTGTGCATCTCTTCGGGCCAGCAAGGGCACCCCTGCTGCTCCTGTGAGGCAAAAAATGAAGCGAATAATGCTGACTGCCACAGGGTGAAGGCTGAGTTTAGGGCTCAGCGGGATCGGATGCCCGAGGCAAAATAACCGGGACACAGGTACCTTGCTCCGCCACTGCCCGCGCCCTCGGGGAGTAGCAGAAAGCTAAAGAAGACAAGTCTTTACGTGGCCTTTAGGAATTAGATATGTTCATTATAATCTGATTAAAATTCCTTACAAATACACTTTAAAGTTAGCTCTGAAATCAGGGAATGGTCATGGATTTCCCCAAACACAGGATTTGTGTTTAAGAAATTCCATTGTTATGGTAAATCTACGAAGAATGTGTCCAGCTGGGTTAGTCCTGCCACAAGAGCCTGTGGTTCACTGCTCATCCCGACTGCCCGGTTAAAGACAGGGAGAAACTGAAATTCCAGGGAAAATAAGGCAATCTAGAAACAGATGTTTTAAAAAAGACCAATGGAAGCAAAATGAGTATGGCTTTTCACATCACTTTTTCACTCTCGAATTGTTTAAGGTAGAATTTGCAGGGGAAACATCTCCCACCCCTCTAAATGACTCTCAGCAAAAGGTTCATGTGCTGAGAAAGCAGAGGGGATGGGAAGCAGCCTGGTGCCAATTACACCAAGCTGAGGCTTCAGGACTTGTTCTTCAGGGCAGCCAGAAAATTCATTGGAGTGATGCATCAATTGCCAGAATTTTTTAAAAGTTTTCTAATTCATCTGGACGTTTTCTTGTTCTGGGTATTGAGACGCTTGTCTGCACTTTGGATCCTTCTGCAGCCACCACGACAGCTCAAAAACTGCTTTGTTTTAAATTGGTAGCAGAGCTCTTGAGACACCCCCCACCAGGTGTAGGAGTTCTGGACATGCCGTGAGCCTCGCAAAGCCGGGGCAGTGCTGCTCCAGGAAAGGTGGGAACATCCCTGTGCCAAGAACGTGCCGTCCTGGGAGCGATGAGCTGCGACAGCCTCATCCTGTGCTGGACCATTCCCAAAAAGAGATGGAAAGGTGTGGGGGAGAGGGCTGGTCTGCACCTCGGAGCGATGGGTGGACATGGGGGCACATGACCAGCGTTCTGGTCTCAGCTGACGCTGCAGGGAGAGTTCTGAGGGAGGCTTGTTCCCACAGTTACCGGTGCATCCCTGCTCCGGGACCAGCAACCTCCTCCCAGCCAGCCCAGGGCTTATTTCACATCCTCCAGCCCGGCGTCCCTTCCCAAAGCTGCGGGAACCGCTGGAACGCGATTACTACAGTGCTGCTTCCCGACGTCTGGCCACCCCGCTGCCCAATCCCTCCTCGTGGCTCCCTGTCTGGAACAGTCTGGAAAGCCCCGCGGGGGGGGAAGGAGTTTGCCGTGCCCCCCCCAGGAGCCAGCCCGCTCCCCGAGGCGGCCGAGCACAGCGCACGGGAGCGGGGCACGCATCCCCCGGCATGAACACAGCGCACATCGCGCTCTGGTTTAATCCCGTCAAGGGGCTTCTCGGGAGCGAGCAGAGCCCGGCTGTGCAGAGTTAAGAATGAATCCCTATTTTTAGCTTGTCCTGGGTGAGGTAAGTGCGCGTGAGTCAGACGCCGGCGTGGGATGTTGCATAAGCCGGGCCTGCGCCGCAGCTCCCGGCGCACGGGGGTGAGAGGAGGAGGATGGAGGGAGCCTTCCCTCGCCGCTTCCTGGCATTGTCATTTCAAGACAGACCCTTCACGGTATTTAAATGCAGGGTTCTTTCTTCCCTCCCCACCCTCTCTCCCCCCCTACCTCCCCCCCTCCCCGAAAAATTTAATTAGAAACAGCAGTAGGCTGGTTATGTAATGTGATTAATTGCAGCATTAGAGTGAAAAAATATAGGGCATACAGGTCTTAAAGATTCACATGCAAAGTCATGTGTGGGAGTGAGCGAGGCAAGGGTGAAACGCAAGACTTATCTGTTTGATTAGGTGCTTTTCACGGGGCAGTGATTTATTCCCTGAGTAATTTCGTCGGAGGAATCTGCAGATAGCTAAAGCAAAAAAATTTAAAAGGAGCAAATAAACATTGAGGAGACAACGGGCCAAAAGTGCTTTCACAGCACCTCTAAAGGTTAGTGTTGTACCTGGGAGCAGGATGTTCCCTCAGCTGCAGACCTGCCCCTTAGCAGCACTCACTCACACCAATAAAAAGGTGGTTTTCCACTGAGTCATGATGAAAAAGTTGCAGACACATGCAGACAGTACAGCTAAACTTTCACTATACTGGAACTTTATTCCAGGGAACATGTGAAGCTTCAGATGAATTCTTTTCTCCCTGCCTTTTGTGAGCCTCTCGGCAGGGAAGCCCTGAATTCCAGGCTGGCATTCCCTCCCACCGGTGACCTCCAAGCACCCGACGCTGAGGGCGCAGCGCTGGAAACGCCGCGCTCGCCGCGGCTGTTGATTAAATCCAGCCTAGTTCGATAATGGCAAGAAGTCACCAGCGTGTTTGATTGCTCAAGTGCCCTATGTGCCCATGGCTCCGCCGCAGAACAGAGGCTGTCGGGGTCTGGGTGAACACCTCGCCGCAAAGAGGAGCTCGGCGAGGCCGAGCCCGCGCTGCCACGGCTGAGGAGGCATAGCTGGCTGGATTTTAGCATTGCAGCTCTTCAGAGGGAAACAACTGCTGTTAATATTCATGCAAGGGGGAAGATGAAAAGGCACTGGAGAAGGGAGCCCGTGGCAGGGTACCAAGGATGTCTCAGCAGGTTTTATCCTGTGCTCTTGCTGGGAAGAGGAGGGTTCACAGCCTGAGTGCAGCTGTTCTTACACTAGAGATATTCTCCAGCATTGCCTTAATGCCAGCTACCCCAAAACTCAATTCTGAGGCTCCACAAAACCAAGTATTAATTTAAGGCAGCCTGAGATCCCTCTGAAGTGAAGGCTCTTCCCTTGGTGAGCTCGGTCTAGTTCTAGAAAGCTTAATTCCTGGTAGCCTTAGCTGTAAAGCCATGGCTAGAAACATAAAAACCTCCAGACTTGATCTCTCCTGAATGAGACCTTCATTTGTTACAGCTGTGCAATGATTTCAGAGGCTTCTGATTTGTCAAGCAGCAAAATGCCAAGATTAATTTAAAAACAGCTTTGCAATTACCTCAAGTTTGCATCTTGTTTCTCGCTTTACTAATAAGCAAAACACTAAATGATTCATATTAGAAAAGACATTTCAGTAGTCTTCTCAGGCAGGCCCAGTGCTCACTCCAAGTGATAAATGCAGAAATTCCTTCCCACGACGCTTCCAGTCTTAACTGGAGCTGTAATGTGATGGAGAGTGAATGGGCCAAGAAGTCCCAGGCCATGAGCTGGGTTTGTGAAGCTACACAGCCTTGCAATATTCCTCAGTTGTTTTCTTGCATTTCTAAAGCTTTCCTCCCTCTGCACATGATAGCCAAGCATGAAATACATCCCTGGAGTCAGCCCTTGACTTCACCTGTCCCAGTGCATATGTTCCATATCACCTGAGCACACTTCTTTCTGCAGAACCTATTTGGAGACAATTATAGGGACAGACCCTGAAGATGCTGCTCACTGAAACTTTCCCTGGAACAATTTTCCAGTGGAAACTTTTTTCCTGTCTTAGAAACTGGACAAAGAGAAATTGCTATCTAAGTGCACAGTAAAATATCTCTTGAAGAAATCAAGATCAAAGCTCACACAATTAGAGACAAACCAAAATCAAGGGCACCTTTACTGTAGCTCATTAAAAATATCCTTTGTACCGCTCTCCTGTGTGGCACCCAAAGTCTCCTGAATACTGTGGTCTAATGAGAATGCAGTGAGGGTTTTTTCCCTCCAGTATATTTCTTTTCCCTAGCTAGCAACTGTCATAGTTTAATTAAGGGATGTCACAGGCACGGAGCGCTGCCCCGAGGTAATCGGACCCTGCTGGTAGATAACTGCTGAGGTGAAGACAAGCAGGAACAGCCACCGTGCAAATGCCAAATCATCAAGGGAGGGCAAAGTTCAAAAATGGAACTGACAATCCTTCATTTATAGAGGTGGGAGATGTTTTTGCCAGCCTTTGTGAATGGGACCCTTCACCCAGGCCCACCTCACAGCCCTTTCTGAGCTCCTGACTCCTCTCATGCCTCTTTTTGCTCCCATGTTGTCCCTTGCAGGAAGATTCACTCCGAAGTATCTCCTGGGTATCTCCAGCATCACAGATGTGCTGCTGGCACAGCCCTTTCCTTGGAGCAGCCCACTGACACTCCCTAAGGAAGGATCCCAGCTCCCATCCGGACACCCCTCGGCTGTGAGCCCTGTGTAACCTCACTAAGAACTGACCTCCAGCCATTCAAATCGCTACAAAGGCTCCCACCGCCTTTAATTTAGTCTTTCAAAGCATGCAGGTCTTTATTTATTAATATTTACCAAAGCCCTTCCAGTCTTTGGCTCTTTGATTTTACAACCTTTAATGATTCTCACTAGCTGAAGTTTTCTTTTCCTGGAAAACAACCCAGCCCCAAGCCAACCAGCTGTCTGCTCCTCTCTCCTGCTGTCTGTACTTGCTTTCATGGGAAGGCTCTCTCTTTTCCACCCAGGTCATTATTGATCTGGTCATTCCAGCAGCAGTTTTGTTCTATCAGCTGTCTCTGGGCTGTGCCCTCCGATGAATCCATGACCTGCAAACCATCCTGACTTCTTGCTTGTTGCCCTTGCCTGGGTTTGTTCACAGATCACAGAACAGTTTTTTGAAGGGGTGGTCTATGCTTTATTTCACCAATTACTCCCATTTCTTAACTTCTGTGGCACAACAGCTTATGGATTCCCCGTCTCTTCAAAATTATCTTCCAGTTAATATACAGGTCCTGTATTTCCAGCAAATATTTCCTTTTAAATAGAAAACACGCCCTAAAAATGGCATGCTGGAGTCCCTGTATAAGTTCATCAACACAAAGTGCTCTGAAGATGGTCAGATGGGGCTCAGGTCCAGGCTCAATCCCTTTTCCTGATGAGGAGACCACTAGACACACAGAAATTTGGAATTATAACACCTGCTACAATTTTCCCATGGCACTGGGGACAATGCTAGCATGGGGCTACAGCATTTTCAGACCCCACAGGTCAAGCAAGATGGGTAATTTTTCTTGGATCCTGGCTGATCCCTCACCTCATTATTGACAAACAGCTGTATTTTGACTGGCTTTGACATAAACTTTATCTGACCCAGTGGTGAGGTTCTTCAAGTGAGCACTCCACAGAGGTCCCTGGGTGAGGGGTTCAGAAAGTAATTGTGAGTAACAAAGAGAAGGCAAATGAATTCCTTCACTCTGAAAAATTGTGTGTATCTTCTGAGCCAGGAAACAAAAGGATTTCCATGGCATTCCCGTACAAAACTATCAGTGATTTCATTTCCGTGAAACCAGCTTCATAAAATATTCTGTGGCTTTACCAATAAACTGTGATAAAACCAAGCCCCCATACTGCTTAATTGCACTCATTAGCAAGCCAATTGTCTGTCACATTTATTTTGTTATGTGGGCCATGCCTGTCAGAAAGAGCATGAGATTTTTAATCAAACTTGTAACAGTCACCACAAGATAGATTTTTGAAGGGCACAACTTTACCCAAACAAGCACATTTTTCATCACTGAGGACACAGAAGACGTGGCTGTATCCTGGTATATGAAAACAGCTGGTTGTATAAAGATTTATTTCCTCCATCCCACTCTGACTCTAATGCATTTGCAGACCTGCTTGATGGACCTTCGGGTGAGCCTGGGGCTCAGGTCCCTGCCCAGGTGAGGGGAGTTGCAAGGCACAGCCAACCCCAGCACATAAATCATTGACAGACACATACGTGCTCAAAAACTGTCACGTTGCTTCTTTTCCCGCTGGGACAGCCGCATCTCCCTCTACCTGTTCTACCAAACTTCAGCCCCGCAACTCTTCTCTGTTCAGAGTGCCGGGTCCAGCGCTGACGTGCTCGGCGAGCGCACGGCGGCGGGCAGAGGTCACGGCGGCTCTGCCTCCCTGGCAGACGTGTTCCCGGAGGACTCTGGCCTCTCCTCGCTGCCACACCACCCCTGTCATTGCCCGCAAGGTGCCCGGCACGAACATTTCTTAGGTTGCAGAAAGCACTGTGATTGAACTTTCCTTCCAGACATTTATCTTAATAACCCACACACATCTTTAGCACGCCACCCTGTTCTTATTTTTTCCATGAATATTCCAGACAAGAGCAGTACACTGATTACAAAGGTTGTTCAACACCCTCCACCATAAACCCGCTGTCATAAGTTGATTACAACTTTGAAAAGGTTCACTGGCTCTCTCAGCCAAGGAAGCAAGGGGGCAGGGATATATTATCCATACTAAAATAATTTTAATACTGTTTTTGTGGAAAGGTCTGATGCCAATATGCCTTGGGCTTGCACCCAAGACTGGCAGTGGAGGGAAGGGTGAGTTCTGCCATCTTAACCATGAGGCAATTGACCTGATAAGCTAATAACTGATAAGCTTCTGAGAAGCTGCAGTTGTTGCACTTCTCAGCAGAGGTTTGATAGATGCTCCCAGCTGAATTCCCTGAGAATCTCATCCATGTGAGGCCCTGTGGGCTCTCCCCTGTGACTGCAGATGCTCTGGGCTCAGCCTGGGCACTCGGGCTGAAGATGGGATATTTAACCTCCTTGTTTTCCTAGGGATCTTTGGGGGTGGAAGCTGCCCAACTCAAGCACCAGGAGAGGAACACCTGCACTTGTGTTCGAGAAACTTCAGTTTGCTTTAGCACAAATTCATAAACTCTTTTTTTTTTTTTTTTAGATACTGGTAGAGAGCAGTAGGGCTGGAAGGGAGTTTGGGGGCCAGGCAAGGATGTAAGCACAAGCAGCCATGAGAGGGGAAGGCAGATGAACAGGCTGAAGGACAGAATCCTGATGAGCCCAAGCCCAATGTCTGGCAGTTCCCTTTCAGAGTTTGGACCAGTTCCTAAATCTTCCATCTCCCATTGCACTTCTACCATCTGCAAGTGTCAATGAAACCTTCTGGCCCCATGCAAAAGGCCGTGAGAGCATCACTGACTGCCCCAGAGCTGGCTTGGGGCATGTGGGTCTCTCACAGCCACAGGCAACACCCCGAGTTACAAAGGTAAAGCAGAACACTGAGTCCTTGCTCGTTAAGAAACACCCTCTGCTCTGCTCTGCTCACCGGCGAGACAGGGCTTCGTGCAAAAAGCAGGAGATGAATATCTAATAAGGCTTCTAATCCATGCCCAGAGATAAGCCAAATTAATTTTGCACAGGCAACTCTTTTCAGTCCCAGATTTGGCAACCACAGAATTGGCCTTTGAGGAATGTTTCGTGTCTGTGCTTTAATAATTTGGGGCTTCACTGTGCCAGCTGTGGTACAAGTGGGGAATATAATGACCAAGGAGACATTTATGTGTGGAAAAATAGACCCAGGAACCGCTTTTTTGGTAGATAAAAGTAGGTGGGTACCAGTGGCAGGAGGACATCAAGGTACCAGAGGTGGGTGAGGGAGGGTCACTAATGACTCATGGAGGCAATTTAGAGATTGCGTGGAGAACCCATAGCAACCACCCACTATCTGACAGGGGCCTACAGGGAAGCTGGAGAGGGACTCTTCACCAGGAACTGTAGTGACAGGACAGGGAATAATGGGTACAAATCAAAAGAGGGAAAATTTAGGTTAGATATTACAAAGTACTTCTTCCCTGTGAGGGTGGGCAGGCCCTGGCACAGGGTGCCCAGAGCAGCTATGGCTGCCCCTGGATCCCTGGCAGTGCCCAAGGCCAGGCTGGACACTGGGGCTTGGAGCAGCCTGGGACAGTGGAAGGTGTCCCTGCCCGTGGCGGGGGTGGGACTGGATGAGCTTTAAGGTCCATTCCAACCCTTTAACATTCTATGATTCCATGAATTTGGAAAGGATGGTGAGCGACCCTTGTGCGCAGCACACGCAGTGAGGCACTGCTGAGGACGCTCACACACGTGTGCATGCAAAGAAGGAAATGTCACATTCATTTTACAACGTTTCTCACGCTCTTCCATCAGCAAGATCGCTGCCCGGCCGAGACATCCACTGCGTCCCTGGGGAGCGGAATTCACACCATGTCTGTGGGAAGCTGAGGGGGGTGAGGTGAGGGCTGAGCGCTGCGTGGCTTCCCCGGGGCCGACCCGGCTCTCAGGGGCGCCTTTTTCCCGGCGCGGCCCGTGAGGGGCGGGCGCTGTGCGGCCCCGGGCCGGCCCATGAGGGCGGGCCCCCCCGGGCCATGCGGAGCGGAACGTGACGGGGCCGCGCCGCCGGGGCAGCGGGGGAAGCGCCGCCTCCCGCCCGGCCCGGCCCGGCCAAGCCCCGGTCCCGCACGGGGACGGGCGGGTGGCCAAGGCGTGTCGCGGGCCCGTCCTGTTTCCCTCCCTCCCTCCCCTCAGCCCGGCCCCCGCGGGCACGGCCCGTGTCCGCCCGCCTTCCTGCCGCCCCCGCCGCCGCCTGGCAGCCGCCCCGCGGGGCTTTCCAGAGCGGCCGCCGCGCCCGGCACGGGGGCTGCACCGCGGGGCCAAAAGGCGAGAAAAGCCCCCAGAATCACGAGCTGCGGCAGCCGCGGGTCCGCACCGCCTTCGGCCGACCCCCGTTCGGTGCTGGGGACGGACAGGGGGCGGGTAGCGGCTGCCGCGCATCGCCGCCCGTCCCTGGAGCTCGCCGCCAGCCGGGCTGTGCTCAGCCATTCTAAGATAAAATAAAAACACAGCACTGCCGGATTTTTATAAGCTAAACCCCGGGGCTGCCTCGTGGGCAGAAATGTCACCGCAGCCCCCAGAGAGAGCCCGGGCTCCCGCGCAGCCTTGGACGTGCCCGCTGTTCCGATCCCGCACGGCGCTAATGCCCGAATTCCCAGCCCAGCCGAGCGGCTCTGTGCCTTTGGAAATTTTGAGCTCACCTTTTGCTAAGCACATTCCCCGGGGACTTCGGGAGGTGCAGCAGGAATTTAAATAGAAGAACATGTGAGACCTTGTTCTTTCCAAAAGGCCTAAGCATGCACTTGCATAATATTCAAGTGTTATCCCTGTAATTACATTCGGTTTTACTTTTCACAATATTAAAAAAAAAATAAAAGTTCACTCAGAACTTCACTTTGCAGAAATTAGTATTTCTGCTTTTTAACATTTTATAGATAATATTTTACTTGATAAAGAAAAAAAAAAAGGAAAACAAAAAAGAAAAACACTGTTTCTCAGGCCATTACCTTGCAGGTTATTATTTATCAGTGCAGAACTGCAGTTACTTGGGATCTGACTGATCCACTTGACTAAGGCTTGCAAGGACAATGTGATTTTCCAGATTTGATTGTGTTGGGAGTTACATATCTGGAACCGAGTGGGCAATTTATGGCTGCAACGTCACGTCTGATGTGCCAGTGCCATTAGTGGCATTCCAGGCTGGTCTTAAATGCTTCATCTGCCCCAGTCGATGCATTATCTGGTTCAGCAGAAACTGGTAATTTAGCACAATCGATGTCTTGCTTCCTTGAAGAAAGAATCCTGTCAGGGTTTTTAATTCAATGTCTCCTAATCTGCTGCAGGTATTCTATTTCCCCAATATAATCCTGCAAAAAAAGCAGTTGTTCTTAAATAAAATATGCTTAATATATAAGTGATGCCTTAAGTAAACCTTGAGCCCTGACGTGGCACAGAGAGACATGATGTCTCTTTAAAACAGTATGAAATGTACTCCAAATGTGTTCGTGTTTGTTCCAGTAATGAGGGAAAGGTGGTGATGGTTAACAAGAACCAAGAGGAAAACCCCCAGCACAGTCATTTTTTAAGTCAGAGGTTGTGACAAGCCAAGAGGGAAAATATTTTCTGCTGTATTTTCACATGACATCGAGGGGGTTGAAGAAGCTGCTGCTGCCTTGCCCTGGCACCAGGAGCATCCGTGGGTTAAACGTGGCTGTTCCAGGGTGGATGTCCTTGGCCAGCTGGATGCATGGAGGGGTCTGGGCTGGGAGCTGCTCCTGCACTTCGGTGTCCCCTCCGTGCCGCTGGACCTTCAGGGGGCTGACCTGTCCCTCAGTTTGCTTCACAGGGGGATTCCACCCACAATTCCATACATAGTGCCGTACATAATTATTAGTAACTGATTCTGTGAGTAAACAGAGCTTGTGGAGCTGAATTTGAGTCTTCTCCCTACTACTGCAGCAATTAACACTTCCATGAAACAAAGCAGAGGTTGGATAAGGTAGTTCTACATATATATTTTAATATACTTATATATGTGTAAGTATATATATATATACCATTAGAAAGTAAGTTTAGTATAACGCAGGGCTTCTTACTTTAAAAGAATTTTGAAGTGCATCACCAAATGGTTACTGCAAGTACCAGCGACTTTCTGAAATACCAGTGACTTTCTCAAACATGTTTTGGTTTCATTGTACCAATTTTTCTACTCAACGGCCATTTTTTATAACACATGTGTTTTCTGGGAGCAGAATTGGCATCCCCTGACTAGGGGACACACATGGCAGTGAGGCAGAAGTGGCAGGGCTGTGCTCACCTTGCCCCTGACCTTCACACCATCCCCTCTGTGGTACCCGCACCTTCCAGCCCCCAGCGTGACTCACAGTGAGTAACCAACCCTGCACTGCCAGAGCAAACCAGGATGGGGATGGACAAAGGATACAAAACTCCTGCTCTAGAGCTGCTGGCAGCTAGAAAAAACAAACTATTAAAATCTACAAACTATTAAAATCTACCAAAAAGCAGATCAGTTGTGCATCTTTGTAATGAGCAGGGAGCTTTTCCCATCATTCAAGAGATGGCAAATCCAAATCCCAGAGAAGTGATGGTAATGTGGAGAAACCTATAACAATCTCTAACATCCCATGCCAGGAACCACCCTTCGCATCAAAACATGTGGAAGAGAAATTGGTAGTATGGGAATGGAGGAGGTCAAGGAAGGTCTGTGAAATATTTGACCATTTTTTATTTAAATCACTTCTCTGTAGCTTGTATGCAAAGCACCAGCCGGATGCAAATCAACACTGCTGAGTCATGGCCAGAGTGGGGGGAAAAAAGGTAATTTAAAGTGTGACCTGAAAACTATTATGAGGGAAAGAAGAAAAAAAATTCTAAAGCTTTTGAGTTTGGAATTTGAACCACTTCTTCATGACAGTCACAGTGTACAATTAGGGGACAGTATATCAACATAAGAAATGCTTAAAACAATTTAAATAAAACATTTATAAAACCCAAATCATTGTAAATATCAGGTAAGGAACTGCAAAAATATTTTTTCATCACAGCATTTTTCAAGAGATTAAAAAAAAAGATGCTCCCAGCTTCTTAAAATCAGGTACAGCAGAGTATATGGGTAAAACTGAATAATAGCAAAACCAGCTATCAGCTCTGGGGGTATTTTATATAAAATAAGAATGTATCAAGGAAAAGGATATGATTATCTAGGTCATTCTGGGTTAATTTCTCTAAACATTTTAGGGTTCATTCTGCAGAGGTTCTGGTTTAAGAACCTGCAGGGTTTATCTCAGCCCTGTTTTTCCCAGCGCTGAGGGTGCAGGACGGTGCTGAAGGGAGTTTGTGGAGACACGGGGGAGAAAAGCTGCTTTGCTACTCCAGAAAAACAACTTCAGTATTCGGTGCCATTCATTGCCTGTCGCTCTGGGAGTGGCGTGGCCACTTTCCGAGGAGGGCTGGGGCTGGCTCAGCCCAGAGTTTGGGGCAGGGATAGATTTGCAGTGAGGGTTATCGCTGTCCTGTGTCCCACTGGTGCTCCAAGGAGGGGGGCAAAGTCCTCCTCGTCACTCTGGCGTCACTTGGGCATTTATCTTCAAAGGCCCCGTCGTTCAGGAGCTGTAACGGGCCAGAGGGAGAGAGGTGGGAACGAGGACTTTGGGCTGAACCGTGGCTGCAACCCACAGCTTAAGGCCAGTGTTGAACTTGGGGTGTTCAGGGGGGCTTTGCCAGCTCCCTTGGACTGTGGGAGGGTGCTGGCTCTCGGTCCCTGGCACAGCTCTTCACTTGAATTCCCATCCCAGTTGTTCTGGTGGCTGGGGTCTAGAAATCTGTTCGAATACAACCTTTATCCCCATTATTTCCTACCAAACGCATCCTTCCACTCTGGCACTTTCCTACCATTCCCTCTTAGTTTGGGTGAGGGCACCTGAGGAGAAGCATCTCTGGCCGCAGTTTGGGCAAGGGCTCTACCTCTGAGTGGGTGTTACAAGAAAAACCCCTGAGCATTCAAATGAAGGACAAGAGCAACAGCTGTAGTAGAGTTTATATTCCACTGATCATGGGACTTTGGGTCGTTTCCTATCTGTTTTTCAGTAACGTGTCTGGTGGTTATAAAATGAGCAGTATTTATCTGACCCGGGAGGCAGAGACATTACCTCATTGTCACGGGGTCAGTGGCAATTAGACTGCAAAGCCCAGCCAAGCAGTGCCGCTGGGTACAATAGTCTGTGGCAGGCTTAACCTTTACGGTCACCGCTGCTGCAGGGGGACAGCATCGGGAAAGCCTGAGCAGAAATGCCCTTTCCTCCCCAAACCCCTCCCAGGCAGCTCACACACGCTCATCCCTGTATATGTTAAAAGACTGCAATATATTAATTTAGGCAGGATGGATGGCTTAATGATTTATATCAGTTCAGTCTCGGTTTGGAGTTAAAAATTAAGTTTGGCTCCAAAAAGGTGTAGTAAGGACTGAGTGTAATGCAAGAGCAGTAATCTATAGACATCAGTCAGCCCATGGTTACCATAAACACAGTGTACAAAGGTGAGCAGCCAGGTCAGCAGCCGTGCCCACTGTCACCAGCCCAATTTAGCTTGCACCTGGAGACGGTGACAACGGCACTGGGGAGCAGTAAGGGGCCATACCCACTGCTGCCCACCAGCAGCTGAGCTTGTGCTCGAGGGCATTTAGAACTGAAACCAGGTGCTTTTCCTCTCTGGAGGTGGCACGCTGATATTTCTGGTGTGTCACACACAGCTCCTGTCTGTGGGTGACAGGCTTGAATCACAAGCCAAACCCCAGCTCTGAATTGAAGGGCCATTCACTTTCAGAGAGTGCCTTGAACAGTCACCCCAAAGGAGCCACCGACTGAGGGATGCTGGTCACAGCTCCCCACTGTTACTCATCAGTGCCTGCAAGGATTCGTCAGGGGTGGGCAGGATGCTGTGGGAACGCACCGCAGGAGCTGTGCCTCAGCCTGGCTGCCTGCCACCAGGGCTTTCCTGCTCCCTGGAGTCACCTGAACCTCTGATTCACTCTGTCTGCCCAGCCTGCTCCTGCACGAATTCATGCACCACCTCTGGGCTCAGGAAAACTGAATGTTCTGCCTATTTGTTTTTCCACTGTAGAAAATGTGGCGTTTGGCATGGGCTGAGGTAACCCTGGTTTCCCAGAGAGAACTGGGAGAGAGGGGAGGGGGCAGCACTGTAGGTATTGTACCAGCATATAATCTTCCTTCTTCCTTTACAATTCCAATTGCTCAGAATTTGGGTAAGGATGTAGGTAAAGAGCAAGGTTTTCCCCTACTGCCATGTCAGACTGAGTACTAGTCCCACAAAAAGACCAGGAACTAAGCTTGGAAAAGGTCTGAAAAACAAAAATCCTAGAGTTTATGTTCTTACCTTGTAGGCACCAACTCAGGCCCCGAGTTTGGGGTCTCAGTTCTTAGACAGGTGACAGGGAGAGAAGGGTGGGTATATATGGAAGGGAGGAGAGCCTCTGGCACAGGGATGTAGCCTCTGCTCAGCACAGAGCTTGCTTCCAGCTGCTTTTCTCCATGCTGGAATCACAGCTGGGAACTCTGCCCAGGGCGAGGTGGGGAGCAAACCGCAGTACTCACTGGGCAGCGGCCTGGAAGAGCCCCACAGCATTCCCAAAATGGGAACAGGAGCAATGCCCTCTCATACCCAGGGAAGATTTTAATCTAGTTCTTCCAGGTAAAAGCTCTAACTAGCAAGACATCACTGCTAGACAGTGCTTCATTCCTCCTTGGATACTTATTCCATCAAACCCTGTAACACAGGCCTGCTCCCCAGGTAGAGGATCCTGCAGTCCACAGCCTTGCTGTCCATGCCTGCTCCAGGCAACAGCCAAGGATTTTTATTCACTCCACCACTGCCCTGTGCGTCTGTGCCAATATTGTGGAGTAGTTGTCGGTGGAGCATTCCCTTAAATGGATTGCTCTGTTTGGGATGGTACAAGGTGGCTCCTTCAGGGCCATCCATTCATCCCAGACATCCTTTGCACTGTTGCCCTTGGCTCTGTGCAGGAAATTTTCACAGGGCCAGGAAGAAACTTAGGAGTGGCCGTGATGGCACTGACATCAAAGGGCTGCGAGGAACCTGCCTTTCCATCTCTTCCCAACATTTATATTGAGCAGGTTTTGGAGGCCACCATTTCCTTCTATTCCTCCCACTTCCTAATTTTAGGGAAAAAAGGGAACAAGCTCTGGTTGCCAACCACAAACACACACCTTTGGGAGAGAGGCTCCTGACGCAGCAGAGCAGGATGTCTGGGAGAACATTCAGGACGAGCCCATCAGCAGCATTTCCCTGTGGATGACTCATCCTGCCCTGCCTGTTTGAGGTTTTCCGCAGCCCTAGTCCTGGCTTCTTCCAGACTTGGAGCAGCTGTTGGTTTGGGGGTGTCTCCAGGGTGACTCTGGATTTCCATGCGTTTTGGGTTTAAATGGCTTAATTCTCTCATCAGCTCTAGATCTAAGTGGATGCAATCCAGGTTGCTCTCTGCAGAAGTCTCCTGGCCACTGAGGTGACCTTTTGTGCTCGAATGGGATTCACTGGCAGCAAAAATTAAAACAAAAGGCAGTAAGTACAATTATCAGTAAAGGCCATCAGTCACAGGGCCACACTGCAAAGGTCTATGCCAAATTTAGCATCATGCAACGATGTTGAAGATGTGGGGAAGTTTTCCCACCATGCTGGGGTTGGACACTGGGAGATACTCTCATCTGGGCCCTGCAGGTAGTTGTGCTACTGCACAACCTCAAGTTGCATCAGGGGAGGTTTAGATTAGATATTAGGGAAATTTTTTCCCAGACATGGTTGTAAAGCATTAGAACAGGCTGCCCAAGGAAGTGGAGGAGTCGCCATCCCTGTAAATGTTCCAAAAACACCTGTGGAAGTG
Source organism: Lanius collurio (assembly GCA_020086605.1). Taxonomy (NCBI): domain Eukaryota; kingdom Metazoa; phylum Chordata; class Aves; order Passeriformes; family Laniidae; genus Lanius; species Lanius collurio. The sequence goes on along the minus strand of JACBWW010000009.1, from coordinate 16,859,170 downwards.
GCATTGAGGACATGGTTTAGTGGTGAGCATGGTGGTGAGGCTGGGTTGATCATTGACTTGATGATCTCAAAGGCCTTTTCCAACCTTAACAATTCTATGATTCTACTTGATTGTAACGGGTTTTTGGTTTGTGAATAATGAATCACCCTGTGATTAAACTGATGTGAAAACTGCCGTGGTGTGTAAATAGAGGCAAGCTGCAGTTTTTAGCTCCATTTGGGGTTGCTAACACCAAGGGGATACAATTTTCTTCATGGAATGTGATTGTACACAATGTTTGCACCCATCATTCATAAGGAAAAGTTTCTTACAGACTTAACAGATTGTGTTTCCATCTCTGCTGCGTAAAAACAGTGTTACGGACACAAGCGAAATGGAAATCATAACACAGCATCTCCACTATTTTAGGAGTCACATTGGAACACATGGAACAGAGATGGAATTCCACTCTTCACTGCTTTCAGATTTGATGTTCTGTGTATTTACTTAGCGCTAGAAAAGGAAAGTGAAAACAAACCCGTTGCCTCAATAAAGCCCAGGAATGGGCTTTGCTCCTGCCCATTCCCTTGGGACCAGACAGCATTTCCAGGCACTGGAAGGGCTCCGGTCAAGCAAGAGCTGCAAAGTCATTCCTGAGACGAGACAAGAAAGGGGGAAAAAGGGGCCGCGTGTCAGGGTGAGAAGAGCCAGCTGAGGAGCACTAATGGGTGAGAAAGCCGAGAGGCAGGTCTGAGGGATGATAGTGCTTCTGGAGGGAAGGGCTGACTGGAAATGGGTCTGGCTGTGCCTGCTGCGTGGGGCTCCTGGGGAAGCACCTGCCTCGAGGCAATTTATCCAGCTGTCAGCCTGTTCTCCCACGGACTCTGAATGCATCCTGGCACTGGGACTTTGGCTCCACACAGGGTGCTTTTCCCATCTCCTGCTTATTGTTGAAATTTCAGGCCTTTTTCCTGTGTTACACTGGCCTGAACGGCTCCCATTTCTCCCATGGAGACCTGAGCACAGGGAGAAGATTTAGGCATTTCCACACCAGCAGTCAAGCTCTAAATCAATCTGATTTTCTGGAGTTTTTTGTTGGCTTTTTTTTTTTTTTTTTTTCCTGCAAACTTCTCCCTGCAATTCCAGCTGCATCTCCTGAATTACTTTGATTCAGACCAGAGTTATTCTTTAATTTTTTTCCTTATGTAATTTCAATTCCAGGTGTTCCCCTCACACACATAAGTGCAGCAGAGCAGACAGGACGAGGCAGGCTGCTCTGATCGAAGTGTCCGGTGTGGCATCTCCCGTGTGCATGTCACAATTTCGGGGTGACTAAGCACATTGGCAGTGGTGTTCAGTGGCATCTCTAGAGCACTGCTCTATATTTGTCTTTACTTCCTCTGTTTGTCTCAGTTTAAAAGGAAAAAAGCTAGTGCTGACAAGACTTGGTGATTCTGGATGGCAGGAGGGGCATGAGGCTCAGCGCTGCCAGTACTGGAAAGATATTTGTCACTGCAGATTCTGCTTGTCATATGCAGAGATGACATGCAGATCTCCCTCTGACAGATTGATAGTCATTCCGAGATGCATCCACCCACAAAAACCACAGACATGCTGCTTGACTCAAATCTTGACTTTAACCACAACTTTGTGATGCAAAACTGGTGGAGTTTTTGGTACTTTTTGTTAAAAATGAAATCTTTATAGGGGTTTTCCAGCATCCTTGCTCGTTACTAAAAACAAACCAACATCAGCCTACTGGATGGGACAGCTCAGTTTACTCGTGGGTGGTTTTGACATTCAGCTCATTAACATGTTTAGTCTGAAAGAAGGTCGGAAAGGTAGTAAATAAAAAATTGGATGAAGAAGTACAGCATCTCTCCAGAAGTTACTCCTTATGTCGCAGTGACAACGCCTGTTTCACTGAGAAGGAATATTTGTTCTGATTTTACTCCAAATATCCACAGCTCGTCCTGAGCAAGCTCAAAGCCTGGTCAGTGTGTTTGTAGAAGTAAATGCACTGTGCTGAGTGTAAATGTTGTGCCCTGCACTGGCCAGGGCCAGGAAATTCACAGCTCGGCATGGGACTTCCAGCGTGGCATGGGAGAACCTGGGCACGCTGGCTCAGAGCCAGGGAGGCTCCCATGGAAACAGGGAGCCACCCCAGTCTGTCAGCGGGAGCTTACAGCCCCTTTGTGTCCCCTGGTGGGGCAGGCCCTTGATGCGGAACTGGCTTTGGCCAGGTTCTGGCATGGGGTGGCTCCACAGGCATTCCCTGAGACCTCTGGTGCACTCCTGCCATGGGCTCTGGGATGGTCCCAGGGGAGCAGGGACGTTGGGCCAGGTAATCCCTTCCCACCCGAGCCATTCTGGGATCGTATGTGTGCCTGGAAATGCAGCCAGTGGGGCTGCAGAGCACACAGAACACACATGGCAGCATCATCGGCTGCTTATGTTGGAAACGGGAGAGGGAAAATACTCCAAATAAGTTTCTCTTGTTCGGAAATACAATGGGCAATTTAAAACCCCTATTAGGCATGTGTGTAGGAGCATTTCCCATCTGGGGAGACGAGGGGGATTGTTCTATAGAGCTGTATTATGACTTCCTCGATATCAATCAAGCCCCCATTATGTAAGGAGGTCTCCATCACACACACCCCAGCGCGAGGCCCCGCCGCGAGCACCGAGGCTGCAATCCCGGCTCCTTTGTCCTGCCCTCTGCCAATTTGCTGCAAAATTGAGGATGAGGCTTGAATTTGCCATTGTGGCGGTGCTGGGGCCATGGCTATGCTTTCAGAGCAGTTATTTGCATTGTCTTGATTAGCATGTCACCTGCTTCATTAGTGGAGAAAAGGCTCCTCCACACACTCAGCCAGTCATGCAAATTGAGGAATGCAGAGAGATCCTTCCCCTCTAGGACTTTTCATTATTAGCAAAAATTGGTAGATTCGGTTTGTTCCTTCCTCCTCAGAAGGTCACTTTGATTTCCACCTCCAAATGGAAGTTCATATTTAAGAGACAAAGTAATCGTGGTCCCAAACTTTAAGATACAGCAGTCCTGCCCAATGAAACCTGATGCCAGAGGAAAACCCAGGTGTGTTCAAGGTAGGTGGAACCTCCCTGCTCTCAATCTAATCCTTAAACCAACAGCCATCTGTCACCCAATCATTAATTTTACTGGATGTCAGCGATGTGTTTTTAGAGCCTAAAAGCTCCCTCCTGTTCAGGACCTAAACTTACATTACAGATACCTCTCTCAGGTTTTGGAGGGTTTTTTCACTTGAGAGTCCAACAGTTGCAAAAAAAGCTTTTTGTGATACCAAGACATATTTGGCTTTTGTGGAAAAGAGTACCCCAAATGGGGAAATTAAACAGATCCCTCACACAACTTTTCTTTGAGATCAGGAAGTTGTCATGGGGCACCAGATCTCAGTCCATAACAGGAAAGTCCTAACACAGATTTGACCTCAAGAGGCTGCAGGGACGGAACCACCACCAGCCCCAGCAGGGTTTTGGCCATTGCCCGCCTCTGCTGGCACAGCTATGACGGGCAGAGGAGTTCAGCCAGAAAGAAAAATAAAAAAAAGCTTAGAAACCCCAAGAGTGAAAGAAGAAAAAAGAAAAAAATGTTGTGGTCATGCATGAAATGTCACTGCAGAAATGAATCTGCAGAAGCGAATGACCTGTTCGTGGGCTGAGGGGAGGAAGAGAGTCACCTTCCTCTGCTGACCAGCTGACACAGCCTCTTCTCGGGCTGGGGACACAGTGTCACCTCCTGAGCCATCTGTGCCACCCCTGGAACCACCCACCTGCCCTGCACAACTGCATCCCCACTGCTGGGGTGGTGGCTGTGCTCTGCTTCTCTCCCTGCAGCTGCACCCGAGGGAGAGAACCTCCCTTTTTGCATCTCCCCACACCTCCTGGGAAGGCACAACCGCAGTGAGAACCCCGGGTTCCACCCCGCTGGTTTTCACACGGATCACAGAGCAGAGCAGGGCTGTGCCAGTGCTGAGGCACCCAGTGCTTCTGCCTTTTTAAGGTAAAGACGAAGCAACACTGCACATCCTCAGGGGTGCCCTCTCAGGCTGTGCTCAGCCGCCTCCCTCTCACCTGACTGGCAGAGGCTCCTGGAAGCCTGACAAATTTGTGTGTCTGCTTATCCCTGGACGGCAGGAGGGGAAGGAATGAGTCAGGTACGTGTCTCTGCTGCTCAGGGAAAATGAAATCCTGCTCCTCCTCTGCGCCACCCCGGTGGCAGTCGCAGCGCCGCGCTCCCTTCTGCACACACCTTGCTGCAGAGGGGAAGACAGATTTGCCAGGAGATATATACGGAAATCCAAGTGATTAAGGAGTCCCAATCTCCCCAATAAATCTCTGGCTCGCAGACTGCTGGTCAGGCTGCCCTCCTTCCTCCCTCCCCCTCGGTGCCCTCCCGCTGAGCCTTCCTCCTGACCTGAACTAGGGACACGCACCCACCTCAGACAGTTGTGTGCACTTACCAGATTAAGGATGATTAATTGTACCAGGTAGTTCCTGCTACATCTTAATCAAATACACATAATCAGCAACGCTGCTGTGCACACGATACTTGGAGCTGGAGGGGTTTTTAACTCTCACATGCTCCAATGACAGCCACAGGCCTGTCAATGGGGAGAGTGTGAAGTATCCCAACCCGGAGTGACCGCAGGTGAGGTTCCCTGGGTGCCAGTGCCTCTCACTGCTGGAGGAGGGACATGCTCTGGTTTTAAAAAAATCAACCTCTGCCCCTGTGGGCACTGGGAAAAGGCCCATCCTTACCTGCCAGACCCCTGTGATGCTGCATCCCAGGACTCATGGGTGTGACAGAACTGCCACGCGCCACCTTGGAGGCGACACAAACCACCAGCAGCCTCTGACCGTAGAGTATTTTGCGTCATTTATTTAAATACCTATATTTATGCATTTACAAATTTTCATAGCTCTGTCTGTAGCTTTTTTTCTTTGTTTTTTTCTTTTGTAGACAGTATTGCAGAGAAGTCAGCTTCTGTAAAATGAGGTCCATGTATAAAACTATGCAGCGGATTGGAGAAAAAAAAACAACCAAACAACAACCCGACAAGTTTCCTTTCACACTCTGAAGAATCAGAAACGAAGGAAAGTGACCCAATGAAAGGGAACAGGGAGAGGAAGGGGTGGGACAGAGCAGCCTCAAACCAGTGGCTCTCACACAAGCATTACACACATCAGTGCTCAGCTACAGGACACATTTCAGTCGGTGCAGTGCCTGTTTGCTAAAGCTTTAGCAGGCACGAAGGTCTCTAATGAAAAAATAGAAGGAAAGGATCCTACACACTGAGAATGCAAAGCCTGGACAGCCCTGGCATCAGTCCTGGGAGACTGCACCGACTCGCCAGCAGTGCATCCTCATTCCAAACTTCATTTTGCATAAAAAGTTCCCTTTAAGAAATCTTAGCATTTAAAAAACCCGGTGTCTGAGCTCTTCTAGCCTCAGTATTCTAAAGAAATCTCTTGAAAAATACCTCCTGCTTTCCTCACTTGGAAGCTTCAAAATAATGTTTTGCTTTAATCTATACCAATTGAACAGCTCACGGAGTCCCAGCATCATCCCTGGGAGGAAGAGGCAACAAATATGGCATTGCAAGATATTTACACAAATGGTACAAAAATGTCCAAGGGTATGAAAAAATCACCAGTTACACAATTTTGCAGCAGCCTCATTTACACCTGTAATTTTATACCATTTATTACATTGTACTAACACACCAGATCCAAAGATGTGCACTCCCTTTAGGACATTCAGGAGTTCCAAATATATTGTGATTGCATAATTCATATTGCACAATTGTATAAAAACATAAATACTAGCTATTCTATTCTTTTTTTTTTTAAATACAAAATACATGTCACATAGTCAAATAATCTTTTCAAGTGCAATTCAGGTGCTCTCTTTAGTCCTTCCAAGAAAAAGGCAATTTTGATAGTTTTGGCACAAAGTTTAACCTCTGTCTCGTGCCAACAGTTCTAATCGCAATTCACACGCCCCCAACTTGATAGAGTAGCAGTCATATACATCTAGTATAAAACCAGGGTATTTACAGGATGCACAGAAGGTACAGGGAGCAGCCTCCGGGCTGGGATGGTTCGGGATGTGCCGGAGGGGCCGTGACCCTCCCGGCTCAGGCCGGTTGCTGCTGCAGGTTCACATTCATGGGCGGAGGGTGTCCAAGGAGACCGATGCGCTGCTTCTGCTTCCTCTGCTCCGTCATCTGGAAAATTAACAAGTTCGCTCATTAGGCCTCGGCGCTTCCTGTGCGTCAGCTCGCCCGAGGGCCTGTTGTGCCTGGCGTTGGCTCCGAAGCGCTGGCTACAAGCAGCGCCTGCTCCGGGGGCAGGGGGTGACTCCGGCCGGCCGCAGCCGTGCCCGCCCCGGGGTGGCCACGGGCCCGTCCGGGTGCCTGGACACCGCTCTGCCAGGGACACGGGGCATCGGTGCGGGGAGCAGCCTGAAGAGCCCTCCCCCGTCAGGAATTCTTTGTAACCCGTCCAGCAGACGAGACGGAGAGGGCGGAAAAAGGGGCGAGCCCCGCAGCCAGGCTGGGAATACCCTTGCCTTTGCTGGAAAAAGCTGAGCGCTCCCGCTCTCATCTGGAGTGAGCCAACAGCCCTCCCCATCTGTTAGGGCAGGACTTAACCATCTCACTGCTAGACAGCCCAAACCTCGGCATTCCCCATCTGCTTCCCAGTAATTAAATAACATTCCCCTGATCGGTGAACCATGAATGGAAAATGGATCACTGTTATTACTGATACTGAGAAATGGCCACAATCCAGTGCTCCACTGCGGTTGTTTAAGACTTTGGGAGGTTTCTGACAAGTTACATAAGCCATGTAAGGAATGACTGCGGCTGGGCAGGGTCTTGGGAGTGAACAGCTGGATCCCACAGTTGGATTCCACAGCTCCCGCCACGTCCCGGCTGTGGAGGAGCCGACACGTGGGATGGCTCCCCAGAGCTGTGCGAGGGAACGGCCTCATCCCTGCACCACCGAAGGCACCCGGGCTCCCCCAGGAGCCCCCACACCCTCAGGGCTCAGCACACCGCGGCAGGTGATCCTCATTCCCATCCTCCTCCTGCTGCTCCTTTCAGCTACATCCACCATTTAACTTTTCCAGTTGTTGCTGTTTAATGACAAATGCCAGCCAATGTCACTACTTGTGGCAGCAACCCCAGGAGAAGGGAGGTAGCGTGTACATGTGCAGTTCATTTGGAACACACTTGGGATCACAGAACTGTTGGAAGTTGGGAACGACCTCTAAGATCAAACCCAACAGTCAGCCCAGCCCCACCACCACGGTCACCACTAAACCACTTGAGTGCATCTGTTTAAAACCGCCAGTTTCAGTGCTGATGGAGTTTCCCAACTGGTGCAGGGTATCCTGGCACGCTGGGGTGGCTGGCCAGCAGCTGACCTTGAGTCTGGAGTTCTCTGTGGGGAATGGGATTGCTCCAAACAGGCAATGCCAGACAGCCTCCACCAGGCTCCTCCGCGGGCCGGACGTGCTGCACACCCCACACCTCACCGAGTGTCCAGTGGCTCTCCTTTAACCACCAGGAACAGGGCTGAGACACCATCATTCCTCTTGAAACCATAATTAACCCTGAGCTCAGCCCAGCACTGTGCTCGCTGGCTGGCCCAAAGGGAGGCAAGAGCTGCTGCTTCCCTTTCCTGAGGGCTGACCGGAGCCTCCCGAGGACAGGGCACTCCTCCTGCTCCTCTGCACAGCTGCTGGATTTCTCTTCACAAAACGCTTCTAATGCTTCACAGGGAATAGGAGCAGGAGGAGAGGGGTCTTCCCAGAGCTCTCTGTACACACACACCCCACTCCCTGCTGAACCTGAATGTTAATCTGCTTCCAAGATAACCCACAAGTGGAAATGCAGAGGCCATGAGGACTCGGCTTAAAACTGCCCCTTTACATTAATTAACTTCACTGAACAAACCAAGAGCCACTATTTCACACTGCCAATAAACTGATTCAGAGGATGCATGGAATAAAAATGGAAAGAAAGAGGAATACTGAAAAGGGACTCTAAGAGATATTTTTCAGGCTGTGTAGAAAAGGGATGCAGGTGTTTGTAGAAGATGTGGCTTTAAAAAAAGGAGAGAATAAGGCAACCAACCATAAATAAGAGGGAGAAACGCAATTTTAGTGTCAACGCAGAACATTATTAATCCTGCACAATGCTTAATGCTTGTGTGGAGGGCACAGGGCTGCAGGAGTCATTGCCATCACATTTCCTGGAGAGTGAATCTCCTGCAAAAGCTTTCCAGTGATGGCACACCTGGGCTAACAGGCAATAAAAGCCATGCACAGCAAGTCCCCAGGGAGCTGCCAGGCCCTGGAATTGTGCTGACAGGATCCAAACACAGCCCAAGGGGCCCGGGTTTCAGCTGAGCCAGGATGGGCTCCCCAATAATGCCTGGGACTGCCAGAGGCCACTTGGATCCAAAGGTTATGGTGAGCTGGAGCTGCCTCCAGGAACAGGGCACAGGCAGGGGCAGGAATCCCACTGGATCCAGCACCTGCCTGTAGGGCTGCTGGCAGCTGAGTCACCCTGAGTCACAGCTGGAGGGCAGGGGGCCTGTCCCCAGCCAGGGCCCGGCCCCAGGAGCGATACTCGAACTCAGTGACACCAGAGAAAGATTTCTGGGTGATTACATCTAATCCCCTGCTGCTGCAGACAATTATGGTGTAATCTTTTTGCACAGAATTAAAGTGATCAGGATTTTAATGGCTCTTGGTGCACTTTGGGGAAGCAGGCAGGCTGGAGCTCGATTTCTAATAATTAGAGTCTCCAGAAAACTAACAAGCTTGAAGAGCAAATGAATGAGAGGTTCTCCCTTTATTTAATTACAAGAAAATAAATACAAATAAAAATTCTCCAAGTTAGTTCCTTTCCTGGAGACAGTTCCTGATCAGGAGGAGGGATATACTGGCTTTGTCACATAATTGGAGCATCCTGCATCTTCAGCAGGGCTCTCAATAATGGTACTTAGGGGAATTCCTAAAAGCTATCACCACATTAATGAAGCTGGTTTCCTCTCTTGCTTTTACAGTCAAATAGCTCTCTAAAAGCTAAACCCTTAATTCTTATTTTCACAAAGAGTGAGAAGGGGTTTTAGTGCTTGGTCAGCCAAGAGGGCTTCGAGCTCCAGAAAGGAATGTGTCGTGAGGCAGCGCTGGCTGCGGCCGGCAGGGAGGCTCCTGTGACTGCAGAGCACTTTGAGTCAGCGCCTTCAGCAGGGAGACACCAGACACATGGGTCAGGGTAATTGTTTCCAGGCAGAACGGCGAAACCACTGCCCAGCAAGGACTAAAGCCCAGACAAAAGAGCAACTGCCTCTGCCCTCCATCCTCAGACCAACTGGATCAAGGGGCTCTGTGGCACCGTGCCTGAGAACTAATTACAGCCTGGGGAAGTGAGGCTGTCAGCTCCCAGTCCCCCACATTAATCCCTTCCTTGCACTCCGTAGGGTGCTCGGGACAGGGCCCAGCTCCAGCCCAACTGCAGAGCGTGATCAGAAGGCAGCAGCCAGATCTCAGGCAGTGCTGGCTGCCAGGGACACCTGATAAAGGAATGGTTCCTGGAGAAACCCAGCCAGCCCAGCAGAGCTGGGCAGCAGGGCTGGGACTGGTGTTGGGAGAGGCACCGACCCAGAGCCATTGGGCCACTCCTGCCCCAGGCAGCTCCATCCACCACCTGGGTGCAAGTCAGCAATTAATCTTACCCAGTGCCAATACCTACATAAATTCACTAATTGAACCATCTGGCTGAGGTTATTAATGCACAGAGATAAGAAGCCACCCCAAACAGCTCCTGCCAGCGCAGGCAGCAGTGCTTTCCCTGTTCCCTCCAGTGAGGCTGGAATCCCTGTGGACACAATGAGCTAAAGCCCTGCTGTCTCTGTCTTCCACAAAGCCATCACTGGGGTTGGGCTGGGAACCAGCCCCACAATGCCCTTGAGCCCAGCCAAGGCAGAAGCCAACCAGCTCTTGCTGCAGAGAAGCTGCTGCACCAGAAAAGCACTCCAAGGTCTGCGGAGCGCTCGCTGGCTCCGCAGCAGTGCAAACCTCTCCTGGGATGCAGGCTGAGGGTGGCAGCAGCCAAATCACATCTGCACAGCAGCACAGCCACAGCACGGAGGGACCAGCACCACCAGTAATCACTTGAGCGCTTCTCCAGTTTCTCGGTGGGTTTTGAGGTCCACACAGTGACACAGCCCTTGTATCAGTGTCACACCCTCTGGCTGACAGGATCACACTCAGCCCTTCGGGTTAAAACCCCAAACAACAACACCACCACCACACGCAGGCTCCCTGCACCAGCCAGGACTGATTTAAGTTAACTCTGGTGATTTTTTTAACACAGGTTTTCCCTTTCTGAAGTGGGCACTTTGGAACATGGCAGTTGGTTCAGCACCAGGCAGGGCAGCTGGGGCATAGGGTTCTGGAGGGACATCTGGTTTGTTCACTTCTTTCCTAACCACAAGTAACTCTGGGAAAACTCTCCCTGGGGCTTGGAGAAGCCGTGGAGCTACAGAACCCCAGCTGGTCCGAGGGGCTGGTGGGAGCTGTGTCCTGCCCATTGTGGTGTGTGGCCGCTCCTTACCTGATCCTTGAGCTCTGAGAGCTGCCCAGAGAGGTTGGTCACAAGCTTCATGGTGGACTCCAACTTCTCCTGCAGGTTCCTCAGCTCGTTCTGCTCTCCCTCTGAGTCACTGCTGACCAGGGACATGGCCCTCATCCGGGGGAACCAGTCCAGGTTTCTCTCCTGAGGATCACACACACCAGGGCACAATTAGAGTTTGCCACATGAAAACCTGCCCGAGAGCACAGCACAGACAGAGCTCTAAAGCCATGGCACATTCCTCGGATGCACCAGCTCTGTACTTATCTGCAGTTATCTGCAGTAACCTGCATTTGCATCTCACTGGAAAGTTTGCAAAGTGCCTGCCCGAGGCACTGAGGTGCAGCAGCCGAAGCTGCTGGGAATTGGGGCTGCTCAGGGTTGGCGCGTTTCCTCCCAGATACTCACTGCCCCAGCCCTTGCTCCCTCACACGCACTTCAGGATAAATGCACAAACACTGGACATTAAACCAGCCCAGATTTCACATCTGGACAAGGACTTCCCAGTTCTAGAAATCTGCTGCCATCTTACAATCTTCTAATTGTGGTTGAGGAAGATTTTCTGGGTTTTTGGTCAAGCAAAGCTTGGCTGTGATCTCTGATAAAAGAAACCAAGTTCTACCTGGAAGTTCTTCCATAGCTGAAATGCTTCCTTTTTAATGAAAAAGAAAATCGTATTTTGACTGTCTGGCTCAGGCTAAAATGTGGGACACACACATTGCAATGCACTGCTTGTTGGAGAGTTTTCCTTCAGCCATATGAATTCTTTAATATTCCATGTCTGAGTTACAGTCAGGAATGTCACTGGACACACTCAGTTTGAGGAGCCTGCACAGAGGCTCACACAGGCACTCGTGTACACACCAGAGATGTTAAAAATAAAGGCAGGAGCGGAACAGAAAGCCACAAAAGAGGAGGAGGGGTGCACCCCACGTCCTGACACCTTACAGTTCAACATCAAACTGGCTTCCCATCTAGTCTGGTTCTCCTCCCACGCTGGAGAAATGCTCTGAAATGGAAGCTGAACTTGGGCTGGCTGAGATAAGGGTGTGTGCTCTCCCAGGTGACACAGCTGGGAAGGCTTAAACACACCAGACAAGGTGATGGGTGACTGCATTAACACCAAGGGATGCTGTTAATCAAAAATCAATCACCACTGCTGATTAATGGCGACCAAAGCTTGCCCCACTGTACTGGCCAGGGTCTTCTCTGGCCTCTCAGCTTGTTTCTGCAGCACTGCAAACTTCTGGCTTTTTGTCATTCCCTGCCTAAATCCCCAGCTCCAACCTGCTTCCCCTCCATGCTCCCCCTCATTCCTGGGAGCATCCATCCTGCTTAATCAGGGCTGTGCACCTCTACAGAGAGCTACAGGCACATCCTCTCTGCAACTGAGATGCGATGCCAAGACTCATCAGCTTAAATTAGCTGCTTCTGATCTGCCTGGAGTTTCCTTTTGCCAGGATGAGAAGGCAGAAAGCAGGCCCTTTCCCATGCAGGCACCACAGCATTCCCACGTGATGCAGAACTGCCAGGAAGGCTGTTTGCTCCTGATCTCTGTTTACAGGGCAGATGGTTTCTGCTAATAAAAGAAAAAAAAAATAAATCTATGTACAAAAAAAATATGCCTTTATCAAGACAAGTGCCAAAATATTTTGGACTTTAGGAAACGCCAGTCCTACAATTAAGGTTTAATAGCAGGAACAGGCAACATTTCACTGTGTTCTTCCAGCTGTAGTAAAAGCCTCATTAGGGAGGAAGGGGCAGCTCAACATTTGTGCTCAGGTCCAGCATCTCCCACACCCAGAGAAAACAAACTACACCAACTACACTTCCCTGTGCTCCTCCAGGGAAGAAACCAGGACAGAGGATGAGGAAAATTAGACTAAAACATGACTAATATTTACAGGTTTGCCTGGACCCTCAAGCCCATGTCCTGAGGTTTCTAGGCAGACACAGGAGCCCGGACGCTCCTGTCTGCCCCTTTTTTCCTTTTTCCCAAAAACATTTCTAAGGCCATCCCCAAAGCGTTCCCAGGTCCCATCCTTGAGAAGGATGAAAGGGATGAGGGAAGCACCAACCTTCCCTACCTGCAATGTTTCATAATGAATACCCCAAGCACTTTCCAACATTACTCTGCAATTTAAGCCAACGCTGCAGCTGCTGCAGAGGCTGAGACTTGATCGTTCCAGGCCCGGAAGGTGAAATCAAACAGCACCCACAGCTTCTGCAGCCTCCTCAGAGCTTCCATACTCACTGGGTTTCTGAAACACCGAGCCCTCAAAGTCAGTAAATCTTGGCTCTGATTTGAAAAAAAAAAACCAACAAAGCAGCTCTAGTTCTCATGCCAATGTTCAAAGACTAAAACCAAACCACGTGAACTCCACGGGCTGAGGAAGGGGAAGGCTGAGGATAAGGAGACACAGCCCTCTGGGGTGACTCTGAGCTGGAGGACAGGGCTCACTGATCCACCTGGGAAAGGATTAACAGGCACCTGAAATTCCCTGTGCAGGGACAACCGTAGGGAAGGACCTGGATATCCCTGTGCCCACCCTGACTGGGCNATCCCGGGGTGCCCTCAGCCCCCCGTTCCCAGCATCCCGGGGTGCCCTCAGCCCCCCATTCCCAGCCCCCCGGGGTGCCCTCAACCCCCCCCCGTTCCAAGCCCCCCGGGGTGCCCTCAGCCCCCCGGTTCCCAGCATCCCGGGGTGCCCTCAGCCCCCCGTTCCCAGCACGGGTGCAGCTCCCAGTGCTGCAGCTGCTGACGGAAGCTGGCTGACAGCAAGGACAGGGATTGGGGTTGCAGCTCTCTTCTAGGTAACGTTGGAAAAGTCCCTGTTGTAAGGCAAGTCTGACCGAATCTCAGACACGGGGGTGACGGTGCTGACCATCCCCGCTTGGAAACGCGAGGAAGAGGAAGCGGTGCTGTGTGATTCATTCTGAGAAGCGCCGGCTCCTCCCGGCTTCTGCCGAAGGGTTAGTTCTGAGAAAGGCCAAGAGGCGACCTCAGCACGGGCTGTGCCAGGAGAAGCATCAGCTCTGCTCCTCTCGGGCAAGGGGGGCAGCTCATGGCAGGGACTGCTCCTCTCCAGGGTCTCCGTTTATCCCGCTACCCCTGTGCCTGAGAGTTACAGGGTGCTGAAGGGCTAAGTCAGCCCTCTCCAAAACAAATCCTACAGCTGCCATCAGAGGGCTGCCCAGCAGCATCAGTTACAGAATCACACAATTATTTGGGTTAGGAAAAACCTCCAAGATCACCAAGTCCAAGCTGTGCCTGACCCTCACCTTATCACCAGCCCAGAGCACTAAGTGCCACATCCATTTGTTTCTTGAACACAAGCAGGGAAAGGTGGCAGCAGCAAATTTCAGTTTCTGTCATGGGAAGTTAAAAATCAGACCCACAAAGCTACAGAAAAGCTCTGTGAAGCACTTTGAAAATTCATCTGTTTGTTTGTGGTGAAATGGAACTCCTCTTGGGTCTTTCTTGAGCTTCCTGGAAAAATCCCCACATCAGGCTCTCTCTGTTGCAAAGGGCTCACCATCACTTCTCCCCTCTATAAAAACCAGCACTTGACAGTGTCCCCCCACCACACTCAGAACACTCAACTCCTCTCATGCCCCGTGTGGTTACACGGCAGGCTGATGACACAAGGTTGAGGGTGCAATAATCTCCTTTTCTCTGTTGCCAGAGGTTAAATACCCAAGTGGCTCACGGGCTGGTGCAGAGCAGGGAACCTGGAACACCGACACCACTGCCAAAGGTGAAGGATGACCATGGCCCTACGGCCCTGAGACAGCTCTGCTGTGGGAGACTCACTGGAGCCCAGCCCAGCACCATCCATCCAGATGGACTGCAGAAACAGGATCCCTGAAGGCCACGTCCTGCCTCCCAAAAGGACAAGGCCACCTCTCCACACCAACTCCTTCAGGCTGTTTGCATCCCCATTGAAGTAGGGCACATTACACCTCCACAGCTGGGCAGGACAAAATTCCCCAGCAGAGGCTGAGCACCACAGCTGGTGGCAGTGGCAGCTGTCACCCACGTCCTCTTGCACAAGCATCCATCCGGGAGCACCCGCGGGGTCACGGCACTGACTCGGGGCCAGCCTCGCCCGGGCTCTGGGCCACCTCCTCGGCACACACGGCCCCATGGCGCTTTCTGTCCCAGTGGGTTGTGTTCCCAGTGCGTCACCCTGCGGTTTCCAGGCAGGAACCTTCCCCCCTCTCTCCCAGGGTACTGGCGCTGCTCCAGGAGTAGGACACGGCACCCACCCTGGCAGCTGCTTGGGATCCACCCAAACCCCAGCACGTTATGCAAACATCCCATTCCCCAGAACTGGCCCCAAGCCTTTCCTTCTGCTTTCATCCACCCAGGCCCTTTTCATACACACGCTCAGCCCCAGGGAAACCTTTGCCTGGTCAGCTGGGATACCAACCCGAGATTTCCAGCATGGATACCAGGTGGTTTGTCAGGGAAAACCAAGCACTGGGCCATGTGGGGTTCCTGTCAGCAGCAGGAGGGTTTCCTGCAGCCCACACTGGGGCAGCTCACAGGGTCCAGAGAATCCCAGAACAGGTTAGAAAGGACTCTAAAGTGCATCCAGTGTCACCCCTACCATGGGCAGGGACACATTCCACTGTCCCAGGCTGCTCCAAGCCCCAACGTCCAGCCCATGTTGGGCACTGCCAGGGATCCAGGGACTGCCAGAGCTGGGGAAGATGACCAAACCTTTCTCCCAGTGCAGCTCCTGGTTTGCACCAAGGGCGGATCCAGTTCCTTCCCTCTGTGAGCACGAAGCTCAGCCCGTGCCTATGACACAGTGTTTCCAGCAGCCCAGGGCCTGCTGCCAAACACTCTTAGCTCTTCCATGCCTCTGTCATGATTTCTTGTTTAACCCTGTAATTATATTGGCTAACTCTGGCCAGCTATCTCAAGATGCAGCTTGTTGGGAAGTTACCACCAAACTAAGCACTGTCAGCTCCAGGTCACATCCTGACCTCTTTGGTCCTCCTCCTCTCCCCGCCTGCACCAGTATGATGGTGACTGGTAGCCCCAAAACCCCAATTTCCTCATCTGTAACCGAGTTATTTGCACGGGCTGCTTGCTCCTGTGTCTGCAGCTAGTTTGCTCAATATTGATATGACAAATCTCTCCTATTTGACTCTGCCTGAAGTACAGGACTTCCAGGCACAAATGACAGATGAACATCACTAAGTTTCCAGCACTTTCTCAGACTGTAATTTCATGTACATATGTCTTTCACCAGTGCTGGAATCATTAAGGCCCTTTTGGAATGCTTTGGGTTGGATGTATCATGGTCTGCCCTTGTCATTCCTGTAGGTGCTGCAGTGCAAAGCCAGTCTCAGCCATCTCCAGCTGAACTGGATTTCATGGAGAGCCTGGGACACAGCCACCCCTCAAAAGCCATCACCAACACTTGGGAATCCCACATTCCTGCTGGGTTTCAGAGCACAGTGACTGTCCTTGCTGGGTAGCTCCCTGGGAAAGGCTTCAAGTCACACCTGCACTTCTGGAAGGATGCGATTTAAAAGCCTGACCCTGATGGAACCTTGTCTTTGCACGGCAGGCTGTGCCATGGCAGAAGTCGCTCAAACCCAGAATCAGAAACATCTCCCATTACAGGATAGAGCTCAGAACACAAAGGAAAAGGCCCAATAATATATTTAAATCCCCAGCTTGTACACAGAGGTTAACTAAGGTACAAAGGGAAACCTGTAGCCTTCATTTCCATTCCAAATTCCTTTAAGGATATCTGTGCCATCACTCCTATTTGTAAACGGTCCATTTCAGTGACAACACAACACAATCCAGATTTGGAACTCAGTGCCCTTGATCTGGACGTGGGAGCCTGGGCAACCCTGGCACTTCTGCCTCATTTCTGTAATAAAGGTTGTTAATGACACAGATCCTGCTTGGATTAAAAACATGGGGAAACTGCAGGAGCTAGTGAGGAAGCTCTGTGCTAAAAACTTTTCCAAAGCAGCCTCTATTTTTTAATAAGCACATCTGCGTGCACAACCCCTGACAGCCGTGGCTTGCACCCACACTGCTCAAGGTGCAGAGCAGGGGATGCAGGAGTTGGGCATGCAAATATTTGTCTGTGCTGTGACAGCCCATGCAGCTGCCTGCAGACAGCTTAGGAATGCACACAAACCCCGGGTGCCCGTGTGGTTTTCCCTGTACCGAGCTGCAGAGTGAGAGATTTTACATATTCTAAATGCCTGCACACAGCTGGCTGTGGCAGAGCCCTGCCAAGGCCCCGGTGACAGCTGAGCTGGCAGAGTAGTCGCGCTGCCCAGGCTGCCACAGCAACTGCAGGCAAAGGCACAGAACTCCAGGAGGAATTCTCAAGCAAGGATGGGAAGATAAGACATTTAAATGAACTAATCTGCAGGGAGTTGCACGGAGTTCACATGAGTCATTTGGGTGTGGATGTCAATGTCTGGCCAAGGCGATAAGTGGATCCCCCCACCTCCCACACACAGGGTGTTATTCAGACATCACCTGATCATCCTGGAGACTGCAGAGCCTCGCAGGAACGGGGCCTTTGTTCCTGGGAATCACGGCAGGCACCGGGCTGCCGGCTCTGCAGCACCCTCAGCATCCTCCCCATAAACCCTCCTGCAGAGGCACGGACCAGCCCCACGGTCTGCAGTGCCCAGGGATGGAGGCAGACGGATCCCTGCTCCGGCCAGGAGAGCTGGACAAACACCAGGAATTAAAGAGCATCTCTGCTACCAGGAGATGTCTTCTCACATCCTGCAGCACTGTCTGGGCCATATTAAATTGATATTAAGGAGCTGGCTCCGGGATGCATTTCCAAGGGGAGCTAGCTCCATGCCAGGCTGCTGAAATCCGTTTGCCATCACCTGACATCCAGGGGACTGCTAGGCAGGGATGAACCAGGGCAGCAGTGGGGTGTCACAGGCTCAGCTTGCCCCACACTGGCCCCATAGCCCCATTCCCCCGTGCATCCCCAGTGATTCCCAGCAAGGCCTCCTAAGATACCCCAAGTTTCACATCATCTGTGGCAGCAGGCACATCCCTCACTGATGAAAGGGAATATTATCTCTGTTTAGAGGGGGAGGAATTCCAACCTCCATCAGCAGCCTGGCCATGCATGGGACTCAACCAAACCAGTCCAGATCCCAGAGCCACCAACAGCCCCATACTGGTTCCAGAACAGGGTATGGGAAGGAGAGGGACAGTACTGGAGGTTGAGACTCACAGCAGAACAGTTAGTAAGTAGATCTTGTTTTATAGAATCCCAGAACCCCAGACTGGTTTGGGCTGGAAAGGACTTTAAAGCTCATCTCATTGCAGCCCCATGGGCCTGGACACCTTCCACTAGCCCAGGCTGCTCAGGTCAGATCACTGCTGGTTTGGTTTTTTTTTTTTTAATTTTGATTTTTTGATCAGTGCTCTAAACCCAACTCTGTTTCCAAGTGTACCTGTTGACTTCTTTCCTCATGATATGTTTGAACTTAACGAGCTTCTGTCTGTGAAGAAACATAAAATTCACTAAAGAACTGTAGTTAATCATTGATTTTCAAGGCTAAAATTTCTTCTAATGTGGGGTCAGGTTCCTGCAGGGTGCAGGATGAATGCTATGGGCCAGATCCCGCTCTGCCATACCCAATGCAGTGGGAATCCTCAAAACTGCCTCCCTACACACATTATTTTTAGACAAGAAAACATCAAAATTCAAGATCACTCTTAAAGGCTCCTGAATATTCACTAACTGCATAAATGAAATTGTCCAGGATTCTTTTGATACCACAGTGCTTAAAATATCTTTAAAGCACTGTACAAGCTGCACTGGAAGCAACTCACAAACTGACAGTGGATATAATTTAAGTGTCCTAAATTCTTTATTTTTTTTCCTGTTCTGTAGTGTTGGAACAACCCACAAATACTAAGTGGCAAAGGCAATTTTTAAAACTGTATTTTCTTAATTTTTTTCTTTCATTTACCAAAGAGCAGAAATCCAAGTTTTCTGAAGCTGTTTTGTTGGGAGGCAGAGCACAGGTGAAACATTTCAGGTGTGTTCTGCCATCACAGTGGGACTTGGAGCACAGGGTGCTTCCTACCCCATCTCCTAAAAATGGGTACAAACAGCAGCTGGTCCCACACAACAGCCCAGGGAAGACGTGCCCCATCTCTGCCACCATCCAAGATGCTGCAGTGCCACCTTCAGTCTGAAATACGGGAGGAAAATCCCTTTAAAAGCTAGTCATGCCCTGAGGAGGCTTCCCAGGAGAGGCTGGTGGCTGTGACATGAACGAGCCCATGGGAAACCAGCCCCTCCACAGTGACTCTGCCTTGGCAATCACGGACATATTTAATGCTTTCCTTGGTCTGTCCATCTGCATTCATGGGACTCTACACAGAGAGGCTGAGGCTGGGGACTCCCCATCCCTGGCAGTGTCCCAGGCCAGGCTGGACACTGGGGCTTGGAGCAGCCTGGGACAGTGGAAGGTGTCCCTGCCCCTGGCAGGGGTGGCACTGGGTGCTCTTAAAGGTCCCATCCAACCCAAACCAGTCTGGGATTCTATGAAAACAGAAAGCTTGAGGAACAGATGAACCAGGCCCCACCCAAATTATCCTGAAAAACACCTTAAACAGGAAAAAACCACTTCTGACTTTTACAACAGCATTTAAAACAAGCCTGGTAGAGAAACAGATTCATCATGTTTTACACCCAGACTCTAGAGCAAAAAAGGAAGTTTTAATGTTAAAGAACACAGGAAAAGAATTGATTTTCAGAGCAAGCTTTGCCAAATGACTTCTTGGGAATACAAGGACTGCAGAGGACTCCAGAGTCAGGGCACAGCAGCCTGAGCCTGGGGCAGGAGGGTGACAGAGCACTGAGGTGAAACCCAGATTTCCTTCCTATTCCACACTCATACAGCCCTCGCTGACACCTGCTCTTAGTTCTTCATTTAAAACTGGCTCATTAAATGCAACCCCCCCCCCAACTACAGACACACTCCAGACCTCTACCTAGAGCACATGGTTACATAAAATTGCATCTGCATGAGACACTCTGGCTATGCATAATTTATCCTTTTTCCCATCCACACACAGTAATTAGCCCTTGCTGACACTTAATGAATGGGAATTATCATAAAAATTCTCCAGTTTTTGTGCTTCATGCAAACATAGTCAGTGACTAATTTTCAGTTCTTATCTAATTGGAACTGTTCCTCTGAAATCAGGAATTGGTTGAAACTTCCTTTAAACTGCTTTAACAGCAGCAAAAACACAACACAAAATCATCTTTTAGAAGCAAAAGCACAACAAAAAATTGTCTTTTCAAAGCAAAAACCCTTCAGAAGTGCAGTGCTTCCCCCTGAAGTCATGCGTGCTGCAGGAGGATAAAGGAAGGGAGCAATATAATCAGCCAGACTGGAAAGCAGCAGTGATGCACTTGGTTATCTCACTGTGCTAATCCTCTATCAGGTGACTGCTCACAAGATTTCTTTAAGCCCTCATTACTGAGGTAGAAATCCAGAAGTAGGACGGACACTTTGGTGACCCCAAAATAACGCTTTTGACCTCGGAAAGGGCTCGGGGGGATTTACAAACCCACCCCAAGGGAGGTGGTTCTTCACAGCAGAAGAGCTGGGAGGGGAATCAGGAAAGTGCTCTGCTCTAAAAAAATCAGATTGGAACAGTATAAATCAAACAGCTTTTGCTCCCCAGCCAGAAGACACAAATTAGTGACTGGGCTTCGGATCTAATTCCAGGAGCTCTGAACCTGCAGCTTGGCAGAGATGAGGCTTTTAATTCTCTCATTAAAAGCCCTTCCAATTGAGTAGACATTAATTGTAGTTTTTCACAATAATAAGCTCAAATCATATGACAACAGATCCTACAAGTCAGTTGGAGATATTTATACCAGGATGGGTTATAGCCTGCTTGTTGTGCTTCAGACACTTCCACCAGCTTGAAAATACTCTCCCTAAATGTGAATTTAAGGCAGAACAGGTTCTCTTTCCCCTGATCCAAGCCATGGGGACTACCTGGCTGTCACCACTCACTGTCACCTGCTCCAGCACACACACAGAGTTCCTGGAGGCTGGGAAGTCACAGGTATATTTACAAAATAAATAAAACAGAGCGCTGTGCCAAATATTCCATTGGATTGGTCTAATCTACAGAAAACCCAAAACTCCAAACTCACCTTGATCATTTCTGCCACGTAGCTCTCTGGTCCTGTGTATTCTGTGGAATCTTTGACTTTCACTAAGACAATAAAGCACAAATAGTGCCACATGTTGTGCTCTTCCTTAATGTGCTCTTCAAAGGTGACTGTCTTGTTGTCAAACTTATCTCTCTCCAAACCTGTGGGAGGGACACAGGGAGAACCCTGAGTGTTTGCTAGCTGGGAACCAGGAAAATCAGCTCTAGAACAAAACTGATTTCTAAAGTCTGCCCCACTGCTGGAAACCACAGTCATACTGGAATGGACAATGAATAACAGGATAAAATCTAATAAATGCCCAGGGAGAAGAGGAAGAGAAAGGGGAAGGGGAAGAGGAAGGGGAAGAGAAAGAGGGAAGAATGAGAGAAAAGAAAGGAAAAATAAAACAAGAAAGAAGAGGGAAAAGAAGGGGAAGAGAAGAAGAGGAGGAAGCAGAAGAGTAAAGAAAGTGTAACAAGTACTGCTTATATTTATTATACATAACAGAAAAAATTTGGTTAAAAAAGGCAGCAACCCTGTAGCAAGCAGTTTGTTGAATTTCATAACACATCTCCTATTTTTAGGCAAACTGATAGCAAAAGCAGCATTTGCTTTGCAGCAAACTTCCAAAGGTTATCCTGTCAGGCTGTGTGTTACGCAACATGGCAGGACCATGTCAGTCAACCATAGCACCTCCACTCCCAACCTCCTGGTGGGAAAGGCTTCCACAGGCACCACTCTGCACGCTTGGAAAAAATGTCTGCTTATAAAAGCCTCTCCCATTCCAATAGGGAACTGTTCTTTGAGGCAGAGGAGAAACAAGAACTGAAGTCTTGAGGTAAAAATGGTACCCTGAGCATTCCCCATCTGCTCCTGCTGCCAAGCTCCAGTGCACGTGGTACCCAGGAACATGAACTGGCTGAGGAAAGCAAGGAGGAACAGCCAATTCAAGAGTTTTTTCCTGTGAGTTTGCAGCTATCCCTGGCTTACCCAGAGTAACCCCTTCTTGTTAAGTGTGTCTCCACACTTACCACAAATAAAGCAAGTAGTTTTTAAAATTTCTTCTTTCTTCTGTTTTTCACTCCTTAAATCAGCAAAAGTGTCAATGATCACCCCAAAAATCAGGTTCAGGACAATAATGATGACCATGAAGAAGAACAACAGATCATAGATCACTCTAGCAGCAAAGAGAGGTTCCTGCAAGATACACATTTGAAATATTAACAGCCCAAATAGGTGCACATGACACCCTTATTTGCCACCCTGCCCCACATGCCTTTCCCTCAGTCTCCCCTGCTGATGCTCTCCAAGGGTAACTCACAACTCAAAACATTCAGTGAAACTAAAATGCAAAACTAAAAGGCAAAAATCACTGAAAGAAAAGCCAAATTAGTCAGTTGCCAGTGTGGGATCTCAGCAGAGCTGCTCTTCCTGTGTCCAAGGTTTTGGACTTCTCTCACGAGAGAAAAAACTCTTCTCTCACACACTGAAATTTGTTCTCCCCCCTCTCTGAAGCCTTTCTGAATTATATCCTTATATTAATCTGCTGTATATCAACAGAGGATCAGTGTGGACCATAAAGCCTTTTACTGGAATTTAATACCATTAACTGCATTTAACAATCTTATAAATGAATGCTAAGCTGGGCTTTTCAGTACACATTCCGTATTTATTGCAGGCCTGAATACTCAAAATATCCACCTCCCATTTTCACAACCATCCTGTCAGTCAAGTGCAAAACTTATTATTAAGAATTATGTAACTTTGTAAGCTGAAGGTAAGGCTAAATAATAGAAAAAACATTGAGATTTCAGGTAAAACAAAAAGCACTGGTCCCCAATGTGGCTTTGGGAGTGACAGTCTGAGCCTGAGATCACAGAATGGGTGGGAAGGGACCTTAAAGCCCCTACAGTGCCACCCCTGCCATGGGCAGGGACACCTTCCACTGTCCCAGGCTGCTCCAAGCCCCAATGTCCAGCCTATGTTGGGCACTGCCACAGATCCATGGGCAGACACAGCTGCTCTGGGCACCCTGTGCCAGGGCTTCCCCATCCTCACAGGGAACAATTCCTTCCTAAATCATGGACACAAACACCTTCAACAGCAGTCAGAGGGGTGCTATGGAAAATTCCTGCTGCTTAGCCTGGTCCTTGCTCTGCTGACAGCTCTGAACCACATCCATCCTTCCTCCTCCACACTCCCACCAACCCAGCCTGGACCCTGTCCTCTCATCCCTTCCATTTGACATGTTACCTCACCTTAGGGATGCTCCCACAACAAAACTCGTGCCACTTGCATCCACCAGCTACCACAGCATTTTCCTGTGCCACCTCACATTCCTCCCTCACTAATTCATACTCATCTCCTTCCTTCAGTCCCTCAACTCCCAGCACACAGGCAGTTGGCTCCCCTGTTCCTGCTCTTCTGGGCCCCACTCTGCACAGCCCACAAGCTACAAAAGCCTGGGTAGAAGCCTGCAGAAGTGGCTAGTGTTTGGTGTGAGCCCCAGAGATGTAACTGCAGAACCCCAGAACAGCACGCTGCCTCTGTGGCTGCTCCTCCCCGTGTTTGGAGCAGTGCACAGACACTCTCCTCAGCAGAGCACATCCCAGCCCTACTCGGTATCACTCCTCCACCCCCAGTCAGTGGTAATTTACCTCTTTGGAAGGTTTCCTGAGCACATCACCTACTCCACCCCCGCTCCTGAGCCCGTGACTCAGTACAGTAACAATGCACATCAGCAGTGTCTCGCACGTATGCTCCTTGTTCTCTTCCTCCATCTCCTCAGTGATCAGCTCTGGGAACACAGCAAGCAAAGACACGTTTCACAGCCAAGATTAGCTCTAAATCCTCCTCTCCATTCTTTGCTGGTTATGCTCTTTCCCCCCCTCAGACTGCAAGCCTGTGTTGCAAATCCCTGTAGGTTCATTCCCCAAATAATCACAGAACAGCGTGGGCTGGAGGGACCTCTGCAGATCATCCACCCAACCCCTGCCCAGGCAGGGTCAGCTGGAGCAGGTGACACAGGAACACATCCAGGTGGGTGTGGGATGTCTCCATGGAAACTCCATGGTTCCCTGGGCAGCTGCTCCAGGGCTCTGCCCCATCACAGAAAGAGGCTCTTCCTCATGCTGAGGCAAAACCTGATTTAGTTTATGGCCATTGCTCCTTGTTCTGTCACTGGGCAGCACAGGAAAGGGTCTGAAACCATTCTCTGACACCCCTTGGGGATATTGTATGGATTGATGGGATCCCTTCTCAGTCTTCCCTGGACTAAACAGGCCCTCGACAGTCTCTGCCCATAAGGGAGATGCTCCAGACGCCTCCGTGGCCTCCCCTGAACCCTCTATCGAGCCACCCTGGGAGCAATCTCCTCCCTGCCCTCCTCTCCCCACTGCCAGTTTTCTTTTGTGCCTGAACTGCTGCCTGTGACTTGGTGAAATCTCTTTCCATCCCTGCCTGCATGCACAGCTCAGATCACCAGATGCCTGTTTATACAGAATCCGAGCTTTTTGACAGCTCAGAGGACAAAGTGTTGCCTCTTCCACTCTCCCCTGGTGCCTGACAGATTGCACAGCCTTTGGGCTGCACTCAAAATGGCAACTTCCACTCAGAGCTTTCAAATGGCTAAAATATCACTGCTTGTGGAAACAGCATTTTGCTAGAAAAGCAACACACTTTTTTTGACCTTCTCTTCGCTTGGCTCAAGGCTCCAACTTCACTGTTTCACTTGCAGAGCTGCTAGAATTCATTCCCTAACCTCATACACTCCCCCTGTACCCATTAAAAATCTCACAACTTTAATTTCATCACAGAAATGCTCATGAGCAGATCCCACCTTCCCACAGCCAGCCCTGGAAAGGCCCCAGTCCCTGTGCAACCCTGAAATAACCAAACCCCAAGAGCAGTGGCCAAATGTGGGGCATCATGAACATCCCTGACCACACCAGACCCTGGAACTATGTTGACTATTTGTGATACAAAAACATCCCTGAGTTTTCCTTCCTGCAGCCAGAGCAAAGGAGCTGAAAAAAGCAGCTTTTCCTGTCTTCAAGGCTGAATTTTAGTTTCTCAGAGAGGACCCCTGAGCAAAGCAGAACTCTCTCTCCTCTGTGAGCAGAGGCTGGTGGCCATCACTGACCTTTGATGGCCATGCAAGATCTCCCCTTCCCAGAGAAACTGGGATGTTCTGTCTGCCCCTCCCAGCCAGCACCGTAAATCTCCCACAAGGAAATTACATTTTCTAGGAAATAAAACGGAAATATTTCAATACCCAGGTAATATCTCACTTTCTTGATCTCCAAACCCCCCAAACCTACCCTTGTCTACTTAATCCATTGAGTACTTCCTGCCATGATATTAAAACAGTTTCCTTAGTTTGAGATAGAACAATGCTGCCAATAAACCGTATTTCACAGGGCATTATCCTCTGAGATCACATTTAATAACCTAATGTTTTAAAATAATAAACTTTGCAAAGAGGCAAACTGCATCTCTTCCTTCTCCAATTGATGTAGACAATTAATGAGTATAGCAGTGTTTTATCAAGTCTGGTTTAATTCTAAGTTTCTCTGCTTTAGTCACTTCATGGAACAAACATTACTTATGCTGGTGGCCTAAATTAATCCTATTTCAAGTTAATCTCATGACAGCTTTGTTCCCAGTTTTATTGCATAGGATTTTTAAAAGAAATTATTTTAATTGAAGATGCTTAACTAGAAAAAGAGTGAAAACTCGGGGTGTGAGTTTGGAATTCCAGAGTGATACTTACGGTCAGAGGGAATGATGGAGGAGCAGTTTTCACTTCTCCCTGCCTTGCACACGTCTGAGTAGAGGAACTCACCAGTCATGGTCTCACCTGGCTCTGTGTGATCTGAAACCAGAAAGTGCTGCATCAAAGGATGCTTTAACACCTTGCAAGGTGACTGCTCAGGTATAAGGGTTCCCCATCAGTCAGTGTGCAATTACAAGGCATTTAGAGCAGTATCTTACCCTAGAGTTTAGAAGGGCATAGCACTTCCCGATTTACACATTCCATGCTTTTAAATCCAACCACAAAAGCATTTCTATTTGACAGAATCACATTTTCATTGAGGTTGGAAAACACCTCCAAGATTCCTCACCAAGTGCCCAATCCCACCCAGCCCAGAGCACTGAGTGCCACCTCCAGCCCTTCCTTGGGCACCTCCAGGGATGGGCACTCCAAACTTCCCTGGGCAGCTCCTACCAAGGACTCATGCTCTTTCCATGGAGAAATTCCTGCTGATGTCCTCCTGGCCACCCCAGGCACAGCTGGAGCCCTTTCCCCTTGTCTTGTCAATGCCTGAGGAACAAGAGCCCGCTATTTCCCCAACACAACCCAAGGCAATGAGCTGCCAGTACTGACCTGGGAGAAGGGTTTCATTTGGGAGCTTGTCCACTTCCAAGATGAAGTCATCCTTGAAGAAGAGGTAGCCCACGATGGAGAACAGGTAGACCAGGATGAGGGCCAGCACGGCGGTGAGGATGATGGAGCGCCCGTTGCGGGTGACGCTCTTGATGACGTTGAGCAGAGTCTCCTCCCGGTACACCAGGTCAAAGAGCTGGGGACAGCCAACAACAGCACATGGAGCACCACTGGTGGCATTGTGTCCTGTGCCAGGCATTTGGAACAGCAACAACTGAGGAGGGCAGCTGTGCCCTCCTCTGCAGCAGCTTGGCCAGCAGCCCATGCCCGCTGAGGGCAGGTGTTCGTGCCTCAGTGCTGCTAGACACACACCAAGCTGCCAGCACAGAGTGCTAGCTGGTTTTTACAGTATTATCTACCCCCTCACAGCCTCCAAACAGCTCACTTCAAACTGCAGTTTGCTATTTCCTTTAAGTCTTATTTTTATCGAACATATAATTAAAGAAGCAATACTTTTTTCTAAACTTTGTGTTTAGATTTCTCTTCTGATGTTTCCTTCATTTTTCACTGGGTCTGGGACAACTCACAGCAGTGCCTGGGCAGGTTGTGTTGTGGCTATGCTGGTGGATCACAGGACAGGTGTCTGCTAAACTGGACCTCCATGAACACAAACAATAACTAGCTCAGGTACCAGAGGATGAGGCAAACACCAACCAAAAGGACAAAAATACCCTGAATAGGATTTCAGGATTGCTTCAACACTGACATTTTTTCTCCACCAACACTAAATCCACTACTTCAGTGTTATTCTTAGAAGGATTGTGCTGTGCAAGGTGAATCCCACCCCAGACAGAAGGAACACGTGTGCCAGGATCCATGGCCACCCTGTGAGGGCTGGAGCCTGGATAGAGCTGTGGAGACACTCCAGAGTTATCCAGCTGCTCTGAAAGCACAGACACAGCAACACTTATTGGTAATAACACAGCAAAGCATAAAAGCCCATCTCATTCTACCCTATGGGCAGGGACACCTTCCACTGTCCCAGGCTGCTCCAAGCCCCAGTGTCCAACCTGACCTTGGACACTGCCAGGGATCCAGGGGCAGCCACAGCTGCTCTGGGCACCCTGTGCCAGGGCCTGCCCACCCTCACAGGGAACAAGTCCTTCCTCACATCTAATCTAAATCTCTCCTCTTTTGGTTTAAAACCCCCATGTCCTCCTATCTGTGTAAGAAGTTACATATCAGAAGATGGGATGTGGCAGGAGTCCAGTTCTCTCCTATAGTAACTTCTAAGGAAAATCTCCAGACTATGGCTCTTTCCAGCGTCTGCTCAACAGTCTCCCATCAGAAAAGCAGAATTTTTCCTGGATGTGCCTGAGATGGAGCTTAACAAACAGACCAGGAAATGTTCTGAGGGCCAAGCAAACACCCACCAAGAGGCTGTAAAAGAACTCGTGCACGAAGAGCCCCAGGGCACAGATCAGCAGGTACAGCAGGTGATAGAGGAACTCCACATCCATGATCATGGCCTTGTATCCTCGTGTGAAGGTTCCGCAGTTACCCACAAAACTCATCAGGAAAATTATTTTATTACAAACCTAAGGAAAGATCACCCATAGTTACAACAGGTAGGTTTTCAGGGTAAACAGGCTGATTTTTCAAGCTGGAAATAACTTGGCATCTTTCTGGGCAATCCCTGCCACTGCCTGAGCACCCTTTCCATGGAGAAATTCCTGCTGGTGTCCACCCTGCTCCTCCCCTGGCCCAGCCTGAGGCCATTCCCTCTCCTCCTGTCCCTATTCCCTGGGAGCAGAGCCCGATCCCCCGAGCCCCCTCCAGTCAGAGAGTTGTGCAGAGCCACAAGGTCCCCCCTGAGCCTCCTCTTCTCCAGGCTGAGCCCCTTTTCCAGCTCCCTCAGCTGTTCCCCATCAGACTCATAGTGCATCATTTAGTGAGTCTCACCCAACCCCATAAATACAGAGGCAGTTTGGGTGAATAGCCACGTGCTTTAGGTCACAGAGGCTCCTCCCCATGTCTGTCTGGGGTAGGAGCTGTTCCTATACTGAGCAAAACCTCGGAGCTCTGCCTGCAGCCTGGGGAACCAGGAATAAATGAACAACACAGAGCACTTGTGCTAGGAAGAGCCAAAGGAGGGAATCACTCCTCCCACAGCCCCACCACGATGTCCCAGGCTATTTTTGCCCATCTTCACACGCAGGTGAGGAACCCTTACATAAGGGGCAGGAGGAGGTCAGAAAAGGCCCCTCGGTTCTTACGTTGAACGCTCCCAGAAGGAACAGGGTAGGCTGTAAACCAACGGAGAAGATGAGCCGCAGGATCGTGGAGGCGATCAGGGCCCGGATGCCGTGGGGCTTGGGGAGGGCGATGACGATGGCCAGGGAGATGAGCATGGCTGTCCACAGCAGGCCAGACAGGTGGGGCTCCAGTGTGCCTGGGCAGAGGGAAGACAGACCCATTCCTACATAACCCAACTGACCAAAGCACTGCCATTTGTTCTGTCTTTGGTGGCCATCACCCAGCCCCACGTTGAGCCATCCCTGATTTCACAGCCGCAAGGGCAAAATCTGAGCCCAAAGCCTTCAGCAGGTTTTAATTACAAACTTGTTCCTAAATCGTTATGCAAATGGTAAGTAGTATAGGATCTTCATTTTTGTGTTCAGTGCTTGTACACCTGAGTGCTGAGGGCCCTTTGCAGACGTGCTGTGCAGAGGCAGGGCCTGGGCAGGGGAGGACGCTCCTGGAGCCACGGCAGAGCCTCCTGATGGGCTTTTGGTCAGACCCTCGCACCCGTTTTTTTGTCATCTCTTCTATTTCTGGGTCTATTTAGACTGTCCCATGAGACTGGCTGCTTACATAACACCGAGCCCATGTAGCTAAAAATACACTTCCCTGAAAGAGCCATAAAAACGATTCAGCCCAAAACACCATTTACCCTGGGTTTACGCAGAATGTGAGAACGCTCTTTCTGGAAGCTGACATAAAAAATGTTTGTCTTCAAGCAACTGGTTCCTCAACAGACAAAAAGGCAAGATCCCCCAAATTTCAGAGCACTCTGCAGCCCTTCTGCAAGCACATTCTCACAGAACTTGTGTCTGACTGGCAAGATCCTCACTCAGGGCTTTTTCTTCATGCTCCCAAATTCAAGCAGCTTAGGAAATATTACTCTCATCTGACTACCATGAGCAGCCATTTAATCTTGTTCCAAATCACTGCAGATTAATAAAGACAGCAGAGGATGGATGGAAATTAAAAGTTAATAAGCGTAAAGTTGAACAGCTGTTTTGGGTGCCTGGGGGGAGTTTGGGCTCCTGGAGCAGCGCTGCCACCAGAGCTGTCACAGCACAAGGTGCAGAGCTGGGAACGGAGTCATCAAGTGGGAACAAGCAACAGCACGGAGAGGGGACAGAGGAAATGTGCAGCAGCTTATTTAGGAATGACTTATCTAAAACCTAAATAAGATTTATTGGGAGCATATTTGCTTTCAGGAGTTGCAGTAGCTCCCAGCAGGCCTGAAGAAACACCTGGAGTGACCAAAGCCCTCAGGTGTTCCCTGGAACACCCACCTGGGCCTGGCCCAGAACCCCAGGCTGCCCAGCAGCACAGGGAGGGCAATGCCAGGACCTCACAGGACCCAGCTGTGGCACCTGCAGGGCTTCCCAGGGATGGAGAGGGGCTGGGACCAGTGTTCTTGTCCTGGCACATGGAGCCAAGGGTTGGTCACTCATCAACTTCTGCCCATCAACTTCAACCCAATCTGACCCCAAAGCCTTGCTGGGAGTCCCTACACAACCAGAGGCAGGAGAAACGTGCAACTGGCAGGAAGTTCTCCCTGTCTCTGGAATTCTCACCATTCCAGTACTGAATTCCAGGCATCCAGTTTTGTTTCTGCTCCTCAAGTCAGAAGTTTTACAGCTTCTGCTACTGTCAGATGCTCATCAGCTGCTCAGTTCACCGTGTCTGAGCAATTCAAGACACTGACAACTTCCCCCAAACAGTCTGTTTGGAAGAGTCTTTTTTTAAGCTAAATATAAGATACACATGTATTTATTTATTTTACTTTCTGGATTCTAACTAGGAGAGGAAGAGGTTTTATCAAAACGTTACCTGATACATAAAGAATTTCAAATATGTAGGGTAGGGCATCTTCAAAATGCCAAACAATCTCCCCACCAGTCTTGCAGTTTGTAATCTTAAGGAACTCATTTAATCAGCAGCTTTCCTGGCAGCCATAAATACAGAGCTTTTAACTTGGGATCTTTGCAACCAGAGACAGAAACTCAGTTGCTCCTTGGGCTTGTCAGAACCTTCCAGCCAGGATCTGGGCTGTGCCCACTCTGCTGACACTGGGTGTGACACAGAGCAACAGCAGCTGCAGCCACAGCCTGGTGGTCCTGACGGCAGAAGGTAAAACTGTTCTCTTCCCCCTCTCAGGAGGAGTGAATTTTGGTCTTAAACAGCCCTCTGAGAGGCTTTTTCAGGATGCAAACCCCCTACACACAAGGAAAAAGCTCCTACCGAGACATTCCCTTCACATCACTCTGTCAGTGATGCACATGACATTCCCGAGAATATCCCTGCAGGTTTCCCAAGTGCTGCTGCCAGGATTCCAGCCCTGCCCTGCCCCAGGGTGCAGGGCAGGGGAGAGGCTGGATCTGCTCCAGTGCTCACTGAGCTGGCTCTGGGAGCCACCAGCACCACACAGCCCCGGGTGGGACCAGGGAAGTGCCCACGGACCTGTCACAGGGAGGCTGTGCAATCCCCCACTCTTATCCCAGAATTTGTGCCAGGAATACTGACAAGCCCTGCTGGGAGCCAGGGGACAGGGCTGGCACCCTGGGAATCCTCTGCTCCCCACATTCCTGGGGCAGGCAATCCTGGGAATGGGCTCTTCTCCCTTATCCTCTGTGGATTCCTACTGGCCACTTTCTCCCTGCCAAGGCAGGGTAACGTCACCCACCCCCAGAGGCCTCCTGGAGCACCGGGAAAACTGTGTGGAAAATCCAAGTTCAAGGAACACAACACATTTAACATTTTGCCTATTTTTAGTTCAATCCTTAATTACAGAACTTTGAACTGAAGTAGAGAAGTCAAATAATTAAAGGTGGATGTTTGTCTTGGGTAATTTTTTTCCCCTAGGAAAAAGCATGGCTCCACATTTTCCTTAAAAATGCCTCAAGAAAGAGTAAGAGAACAGCACAATTTAAAACAAGGCAATTCAAAAAGCCAAATACTGTTCTCCTACCCTCACTGATGTAAACAGCAGTGCACAGACATGAGTGGGGAGGGCAGAATTTGGCTCATTACACCTTATTTGTTCATACATTTTTGTAGGTTAAATATCAGTACCTCCTCGAATTCCTTTGAATGGGTAGAAAAATGCCACGAGCAGGTTCATGAGGACAGCCAGGTTAAAGGAGATGCTGCTCCAGAAGGACATGTTCCGAGCACACCAGTACAGGAAAGGCTGAGCTGCAAAAGAGAAAATAATGTCTTTTTAACGGAAGGTTTAGTAAAAATAAGAGGTCTCTATTAAAAAAGATACCACCACCAAAACAAGTTTATTTTCAGTTTGCCCAAAAGCAGAGCATCAAAAGTAACAATATTCATGGCTTATTCTGAAGTTCATTTCATCACCCTTCACATTTCCTAGGTGGTGTTTTAAGGCTAAGGATCTGTGGTTTAGCAGCAGCAAGAGAACAAGCTGAGAAAGTGCAGAGATCAAGCACTTGAGGCTTCCCCATACAATATACTTTGTACTCAGGAGTCACAGCAAGAAACTCATTTTCTGCTGAGAACAGCCCAAAATAGCCCCAGAATAACCAGGGGGTAAAGCTCCCTGGCCTTCCCTCCACCCCGGGGGGCAAAGCACTCAGCACATCTGCACTGAGCTCAATGCACAGTCCAACAGCACATTTAAATCCTTAATATTACATAGAAATACTTCTCAAAAAGACTCCTAATTTTAATAATCCCTGCAGCCAGAACCAAGAGGCAGAAAGCAGAAAGATTCCTTTGCTGAAGTGGTCGTGAACCCTAAGTCGACAAGGAAGCCAAGGAGCTGCCTTGCAGTAATTCCCTCTGCATCCAGGCAAAATCCCCCTGATTTTAGCTCCTGCAGGCTTACTGCACAGCAAATTGTGTCTTCCTGAAATCTAGAGTAGGGGGAAAATCCATTAAAAATGGTCTCAAAGAAGGGAAAGAACTGTTTTGTCCTAGTGGAAGGAGACGGCATGTTTAGATACCAGAGAGAAAAGAAAAACCTCTCAGTAAAATTTAGGAACAAGTGGAAAATGCAGACCTTGGGGCTATTACATGCAGCAGTTCTGAGCCACCACCTCTCCAGTAAATCCCCTCCACCAACACCCCTAGCAAACAAAGGGGTAACGTCTCAATGTTCTCCATTTCCTTATAACTGGAGGCATTTGTAAGCAGGTTGAATTGATTTCTATGAAATTGTTACATGAAGGGTGATTATAAAGGCCCAGGTTTAACTTCACACATTTTGGGGATGGACACTGACTCTCTACCTGTGTAGTGCTTCTGCCTGGCTTTGGCAGCTCATTTCCATTCTTATTTACCCATTAAGAGACTTCTGGTGCTCAGATTATGGGCCAGCACCATAAGCTGAAGAGAGACGTACATGGGTCTTTATTTCAGGAGTCTTTTTGAGGGCTGAATAAACTCTTAAGTGGCATCACATGAGCACACACAGCTGCCAGAGGTCACAGCTCCAACACAAACTCTACTGAAGATGTGAGAAAATTTTAAGAACATAAAAAGTCACTCAGAGGCCAGACAAGACATGAATATTAGAGACAGAATAAATGATCCCCATTTTTAATGGGAAAAAAAAAAAGAAATATTCTCCACCTCTGCAGGTGGATCTTGGCTAATTTGTGGTCTGTTGTTAATGATGAATGTGTTCACAGCTTGCTTGGAGACAGTCTTAGAGTGACTCAAGCAACAAAATCTAACAGAATATATGGATGCTGTTGAAGTTGCAATTTGTTTAGGATGTCATAGTCCCAGATTTCTTGCAGAGCTCTCAGATTTTTAGAAGCAGTCCCACATCTGCTCCAAGAGGGGGTCCCAGACCAGTCCTGCTCTTGCACTAAATGCTGGAGTGGAGCAGATGGCAGGGGCTGACTTGAGCAGGAAGGACCTGCCCTTTCTCACATTTCACAGGGTCACTGCTGGTCAGTTCTCTGCACTGCCCACTGAGCCTCAGCTGCA
Organism: Lanius collurio; assembly: GCA_020086605.1. Lineage (NCBI taxonomy): Eukaryota > Metazoa > Chordata > Aves > Passeriformes > Laniidae > Lanius > Lanius collurio. The sequence goes on along the minus strand of JACBWW010000009.1, from coordinate 16,825,658 downwards.
GCATTTGGCCTTCAGCAAAACAAGAACAAAAATATGAAGCAAATGAGCTAGAAGGTTAACAGGGGGACGTGGTGGCACTGTGTGAATCAGAATATCATTTTAAGGGATTTCCCAGCTGCCAGTGGGAACCTCAGGGGGAAAATCAGTGCTTGAAAACACCTGCTTTCAGATATTTTAGCATCACAGGGATGGAAGGGACTTTTCAACCTGTCAGCGAGTCTACTTAGCAAAAAAGAATGAAATCTACTTTACCACTACTGAGAAATCCAGCTTTAACTTGTTCTTAAACATCTCCATTCCTAGAGATGCCCTAAGTCCACAGAATCACCAAGGGTGGAAAAAACCTTTACAATCACCAAGTCCAACCTTGCTGCATTCCCCAGCCTTACCCCTCCCTGCCTCCAGCACAGGCCATCGCTCCCTTCATCTGGGTCCTCTCCCTGCCTCCTCCTCATTTCAGCTACTCCTCCACACATTTGTTCCTTCCTGCTGGATCTCAAAAAGGACGACCTGTGCTGCTCCCTCTTGCTCTGCCCTGGATCCCCCCTCCAGAGGGTCCCTCCTGCTCCAGCATCCAGCCTGCCTTTGTCCCAGCACCTGGCCATCATGCACAGAGCAGCTCTTGTGAACAATGAGCGAGGTTGCTGCCCCACTGCTGCCCTGGTGACATTTCACATCCCAAAATCTCCGCCCCACGCGCAGCAGCACCAGCCTACCTCGCAGCTTCTTCTGCCAGTTCATCTCATTGAAGAGGTCTTCTGACTTGAGGAAGAAGTCGTTGATCTTGCTGCCCTGCTCATCCCTCTCCGTGGTGTAGTAGATGCGCAGCTTGGACTCCTTGGTGAGGAACTCACAGATGCTGGGCACAGGGAACACGATCTGCTCCATGGTGCGGTCTGACCTGACAATCTGCACAGTGGCCTCGTGAGTCCTTCCCAGTTTTTAAAATGCTTTTATTGCTTGGTTTTCTGCCTGTTTTGCTCCCCCTTTCAAACCAGCTACATGCAGACGCATTTCCGAAGAACAGCAGCTCGACACAGATTTCCTTTAAGTTACCCTTCAAAGCAAGTCTACATTTAGCTCCAAAATTGTAATTTCTATGCTGTGGTCTTGTTCTGGCACTACTGGCCTTAGCTGGGATTTCCAAGGGGCCCAGTGAATCCTGCACCAGAGCTGGGATGGATTTCAGAGCAATGTGGTGGCCCAGTTCAAGAATGTTGACAAATCTGAGCCATGGGCAAGTACAAGGAGTAACAGTTATATCTGTATTGCTGATTGGAGAGTTTTGGGAAGTCACAGAACCATGGACTGGGATGGGTTGGAAGGGACCTTAAAGCCCCTCCAGTCCCACCCTGCCATGGGCAGGGACATGTTCCACTGTCCCAGGCTGCTCCAAGCCCCAGTATCCAACCTGGCCTGGGACACTGCCAGGGATCCAGGGGCAGCCACAGCTGCTCTGGGAAATTTCCGTATTTGTGAACATTTTACTTTTATAGAGCTCTTAGATGGCACATGAGGCCAAACTGTCATTTGAATCCAGAAAGAGTGGCAAAAGCTATCACAAACTTTCTGGATTCAGCAATAGCACCGGCCAAAATGTAACAGAAGCGAAGCTACACTTCCTCCTGCCAAGAGAGCTCTGCTCAGCTCCATCCCTGAGCCCACACATGACAGCTCAGGAATAGCTCCCCCCGCCACTGCCAGGGAATTAAATAAATAACTCTCTATTTATGTTCTGTATCAGAGACAACAGTCCACACACACAGGCAGGCAGAGCCACGACAGCATCATGAATAATGCAGCCGGGGCTGCACTCCCTGGTTCCCTCCTGGGAGGCTCAGCCCCTGCAGGTTCCCGGTACCTCGATCTGCGCCGTGTGCTTGGCGTAGAACTCCAGCGCCTCGTCCCCCTCGATCTGACCCCCCGGCTTCAGCATGTTCTGCAGCTCTTTGTTGTGGCGAGCCAACTAAAATAAAGGAATGCACAGGGAGTGGGAGACACCAGATGTCTCTCTGTGATATTAAATTTCTGATTTTTGGCATAAAAAAAGAAATAGTACGCAGTCAGCTGCTAGGAAAGGGCAAAGTTGACAGAAGGCTTGTTCTGTTCCAACCAGACACCCTGCAGCTCTATTTTGGGAGCAAGTCAAAATGATTCAAATATGTATTTCTTTAATGCCAGTGTTGTACTCCTCTTTTTCCCATCCTCTCCCACCCTTTGCCTGGAATCTTTCTGAACGTTCACATTCGGTCTGTCCTTCTACACCACCCTAACCCGAAGGTGTGCTCATCACCAAGGATCCAGGCAGGGACAAAGAAAATCTGCACCAGCTGAGCAGCAGATGCACAGAGCACTGCTCCAAAAATGCTGCTGGGCACTCCAAATTCATCCTGCAGCACAGTGAGGGTCTGTCTACTCAGATGCTGCAGGAACAAGAAGTCTCCAAGGCAGAGAGAGATGTAGCATCAATACATTAAGTACATTTAGGTATGTTTTTCTCCTCTTTGGTTTTTACCTTTCAAACACACATTGTATCAGTACAATGGCTGGGCCTGGCTCCAGCAGAGAGAGAATGTGGCAAGGACCAAGATTTCTGATTACACTTTAATTGATCTGTGAGTAGCATTGTTTTGGGAGTATAAAGTAACCTTTGATACAGCTGAAAAATAATACACTGCTGCTTGGTGCTGCCAAGAATTGAGCCACGTATCCTCAGGAACTCGGTCCAGAGCCTGCCCGCTTCTCACTATAAAAGAAAATCCCCAGATTTTCTTGTATTATACTATTTTTGTTTCTGATTAAGATTTGGATTTGCTCTGATGACAAGAGAATGTGCAGTGCGTTTCTCTCAGAGATGAGCCATGAAGACAGTTCCAGGGAAAACTCTGTTTTTTCCCAGTTTATGATTCCTGGTGAAACTCTACCTGATGAGCCAAGATATAAATGTTGTGTCCCACGTTCCTCGGAGATGCTGCAACATCTTCCCCATTCTCTCCATCCTCAAACTCCACTTCTCCCTGCAGATAAGCCTTCTTGATCACTTCCACCTGGAGAAGGGGGCAGAGGCAAGGAGAGGAGGCTCAGGCAAAGGGCAGGAGCTGCTGAGGGCAGCACACCCTCGGCACTCCTTCGGACAGGAATGGGAGCGGAGCAGGGACATTCAAAGGAAGGTCAGTGGGTTTCTCAGCATTCAGGATAAACAGGAGGTCTGAGCTCAGCTGCATCCCAGCTCACTGGCACAAGCAACAACCTCACATTCCCCTGAAGGTAACATATTCCAGGCCACCCTCTCTGCACCCACACCACGTTCTGACCCCGGTTCCAATGCAGCCCCGAGCACTGGGACAAGTCGGTGGTGCTTTGGCTGTACTCTGGATCTCCTGCCTGTGTTTTCACCACTCCACACACTAACCAGCCCCAAAATCCTGCTATGGTTTACTGGACAGCTCTTGGGGCTTGAGGAATTTTCATTTCTCTGCCTCCTGTACAAATGAACAGAGTCAGGAGCGATCCTGGGACTCACCAGCTCCTTGGGCCTCATGTTGTAGAGGATCCTCTCAGCGTTCTCACTGTCATGCCTGCTCTCCATGATGGCCAAGAGCAGCTTGGAAGCATTGTTCTGAGGGGAGGGAAAGCAATGGAATCACTGCCAGGAGCCAAACAATGAGGGTACCCAGCTTGAGTGGCACCATTCTGCTGCCAGAAGGGCTTCAGGGATCTGGGTCCCACAGCCAGCAACCACCGCAGGCAGGTTATGCCAGCCAGCCCTGGGCTCCAACAGCCTCACCTCACCAAGTCCCTCCTCTCCTCTAATTACTCACCTGTACAACTTAAAAGGACTTTTTAGTAGTTTATTCCCCAAATCCTACTTACTGAGAGACATCAAATTAACCCCAGCCAAGGTTTGGATTTCTGAAAATGCTGCTGTTTCATGTTCGTGTTATTTTGTTTTGGTTTAAAGATACTGCAGCATCACCACAAGCTCTGAGCTCTCAAATGGTGCAGCTCAGCTCTGCTGAAGATGCTGCTGATTAAATCAAGGGACAGCCAGGGCTGAAGACACAGACGTGCTTTGCTGCTCTTAACTGAAATCACTCTGCAGTCTGCTCACGCCAAGGAACACAGGGAGGAAATGGGAAACTACCACAAGGCACCAGACTACATTAATACAAACAATTAAGATTAAAATCCATCATGCCTGACAATAAAACCCATACAAGTATTTAATTTTGAAGTATAACGCTAATCGAGTCTAAAAGCATTTTTTATTTACAATAATAAAAAACCCACATTACCCATAATAATGGTGTGAGTCGGCAATGAAAAACAAGGAGACACTGCAGTGTCAGTCAGGGCAATAAGTCAGAAAGGAAGTATTTCTCAAGCACAGGCTGAAGCAAGAGTGCTCTGGGACTGCTGTTGCTAGAGGGGAACCTGCTCCTATGTTTTGAAATCAGCATCAGGGCTAATTATTTCAGCATTAATATGAACAGCCCTAAAGAAGTGTTGATGATTTAACAGCAACCGATTAAACAACACCAATGAAATATTAGGAAAGTAGTTGCAACATGAGGAATTTCACTTCCATTGTCCATGTAAAAGCACAGCAACAACAGAACAGTTTTCATCAGCTTTAAATTTTTTACAGGAAATCATTTTAGGATTCCTCAGCGTATTCTGACTGCCTGTATCCTCCATCTGAGTATTGGTGGCTCCATATCATCATTTAAAGGCTGAAATACCTGCGACAAACAATCTTTGGGCAATGCCTCCAGCTCACTGATGGATATAATTTTTGGGCACTTATGAATATTGGGATATAATAAACACCCACATAATTCCAACAATAAAATTATGTTTCATCTCACTGTTAACGTTCCTCACACAGAACATTCACTTGCCTTCAGCTCCAACACGAGGTCCATCCTCTTCTTTCCCAGAGGGTTGATGTCATTGAGAATTAATGCTGTGATGATGTCAATGCCGTTGGACTCATGAGTAGCAATGCAGTTCTGTCCAAAGAAAAGTCATCAGACTTCACTAATTGCCTGCACTACAAACACAGCCTGGGCTGGTGACCCTGTCAGAGCAGCAGAGTCCCCTCTGTCATCACCTCGTGGGCTGCCTGAGATGGATAACTGCACAGAGAGCTCCAGGCAGTGCAACAACAAAAGATTAAGGCATTTTGTTCCGAGCTTTTCCTCTCCTCAGCCATGGTCCTACTGGAGCCCCCGGCCTCAGGAAGCATGAAGAACCAGAGCTGATAAATTAAGCATTTCCATGCCAAATTGTCCAGGCTGGAGGAACGGTGTTTTACTGAGATTAGGCAGAGTCTTCTTTATCATAAACATGCCAATCAACACCTACTTCAGTCCTGTCTACACAAAGAATGGGAATTTCCATAACCTTCTGCCTACCCTTCAGCCCTGCTTTTGGAGTGGCCTGTAACTCAAATGCACAAACAGCAGCTTGCTGGCTTTGAAATCCAGAGAGGGCCCTGCTCATTGAACTGCACACCTAAAACACTTAAACGGTTTTGTTCCACCGGATCCAGAAAGCAGAGGGACACTGACAGCTCTTCCTGGCATGCACAGCCTCGTATGTTCTCTTGCAGAGACAAGAATGGCAGGAAAGTCACATTCCAGTCTTCCAGGACAATATTATGGTTCAAGTAATAAGGAAATGGAGAAAATAAGCAGAAACTGGCACAAGGTACCCAGAGAAGCTGTGGCTGCCCCATCTCTGAAGTGTTCAAGGCCAGGCTGGATGGAGCTTGGAGCAGCCTAGGACAGTGGAAGGTGTCCCTGCTCATGGCAGTGGTTGGAATGGGATGGGCCTTAAGGTCCCTTCCAACCTAACCCATTCTGGGATTCTGTGAAGTACAGAAATTCCCCACTCTCCCTGTCAAGTCTAATGAAACAGATCTTAGCAAAGCAGAAATACTTCCACTGCTTTGAGTGTTTCAATTCCTCTTCCTCCCTGAGAAAGACAAGTTGACTATGAGGAGTTTATAAAGGAAAAAATCCTCAGGCTTGCAGGGCAAGTAAAGTGGGCAGCATTACAAGACAACAGCGGTCTGATGGAGCTGGGGCCTAGGGAGGAAGGGGGATGCATTTCACAGCTCTGGATTCCTTACCTGGTTCTCATGGCAGGGCCCCTGACAGTACTCAGTCAGACTTTCCAATGTCTGGTTGATCAGTGCCACGTTTTTCTCGTTTATATACAGACCCAGAAGTCCAAGGCCCCCAGTGGTGCTCCCACAGATGCAGTCCAGGAACTGCAGTGTCTCACACACCAGGTTGTAGTTTGTCTTGTTGTTCTGGCAGCGTAGGAAATTCTGTGAGGAGAATGTCAAAGCCATGAGGGAGGGGAGAAACCATACAAACTGCTGTTTGGCTGATAGTATTTATTAAGTTCATCCATCCTCAAGTGCACTGCACAGTGGATTTCTCTGGTTTTACTGCACAAGCAGTTTAAAACCTCTTTCCAAGGCTTATTTGCAACGTGCTGCTTTCCTGAGCAGTTTGCTGGCTTCACGTTGTACAGCAAGAAACAGAGAGCACCCCATAAACATCTCATAAAGAGACATCCAATAGAGCCTGACACCCAGCCTGGAACAGGCACTCTGGGAAGCTCTCTGGAGCCTGGAAGCTTCACTCCACCTGCTGCATTTCCCTGCCAACTCAAGGCTCCCTCCTCCCAGACCTCTCCCCAAGGTGGAAGCAGTGATTCCCTGGCTGGGGCCTCTCAGCAGCTCCACCTGCACAAGAGGCACCTGAGTGCACACCGTGAAGGAAGGTGCCTTGAAATGGAATTCTCTCCACTGCATTCCTTCCCATGTAATTACTGTAATTCCTGCTTGAGGCTGCTGATTAGGAGCAGCTCCTCTAATGAAAAGCCAGATTTCTCAGCGTGGATTTAACAGCTGTCTGCTCTCCTGTATTCCAAATGAAAAAAAGCACCAAACCCATCCAAAACTAAAGGACAACTAAAGAAAACCAATTTCCCAGTGACTCGGATATTGTTTGCCAGTGCATTCCCAGCAGTGCTGCAAAGACTGGCAGTCACTACCACTTGCTTCTCCTTAAAATTTCAGCAGGAAAACTCTTATTTAGCTTAATTCTAGCAGGTAACAACAATTCCAGGGTGAAAAACCCCTCAAAGGAACAGGAGACACGGGAGTACAGAACCAGCAGGGTCTTTCCTGCCAGCCCAGAGAGCAGCACTGGTCCCTGGCTGTCTCTGCCTGAGTCAGACTAATGAATCTTTTAAGGCAAACAAAGAGAGAAATTGCAGATTCAATGGAAGGCGAAGCTAAAAAAGGAAAATGCTGTCATGAATGCAGACTAAAGGTGACAGTGATTCAGCACATTTCAGCTGATTGCTCATTTAATATCCTGACTTCTGATTAACTTGTCAGAATGTAAAAAAGGTTGATCCTACAGAAATCAGAGCTCATGCCTTCCCTCCAGGAAAAAAAGGAAAACAAAAGGATAATACCCAAAGTGAGGAAGTAAAATGCTCTCTGGCTGCAGCACAGCATTTATTCTGATTACAGCCAGGCTTGTACCTGAGCTGCTTGATCCAGTCAATAAGGAGAGAAGAGGAATAAGGTACAAGAGGCAGGAGGGAATTGTTAGGGGAAGGAACATAAGGAAGGAAAAAATTGTAGAAAACAAACCCCTGCTGCACTGTGATAAACTGCCCCAGGGAGTGTCTGCTGCTGTCTCAGCCAGGACAGAGTGAGCTCTTCATTTTCAGTCATCCAGAGCATCCACAGGCTATGGAGTGGGAACACAACCCTTCAGTACTGAGTGTGCCATCCCACTGCTCTCCTGGGAATGACCCCGAGGTGTGGACCCTCTGACAGACCCTGCAGCCAGAATGAGCAGCCACAGGCAGATTCAGCTGGAACACATGGAAAATCTGCACCCACCCGTTCATCCCAGTCCATGCATTCGTATGGAGAGGGTACTGCAGCTCCGCCAGCCCCGTGGAGGGCTGGAGGGAACAGCATCCACACGGAGCAAGCAGGCTGTGTCTGGGAAGGGAAGGACTGACTGATGCAGAGGGCACAGCACTGCAGCTGCCTGAGCATCCCAGAGACTACCTCCTCCTCCAACACACAGCAGCTCATCCAGCATGACTTGCAGTTCCCTGTGTTTGCACATCAGCTCCCACAGCTGCCAACAGCCTGGAACGGCTCCGTGTGCCCAGCCCACAGCTGCACCAGGCAGGTGATCCCAACTCCTCATTCTAACATAATGCGCAATTCTGGGAGAAACACAGGCTCCAGGAGAGTCCTTCCTTGTTCCTTTAGGCAGCTAGTCCTCTGGCACTACTGCAGGGAGCTCAGTTACATGCACCAGCTGCAGACACCAAGATTTTGGAGGATTAGACACTCCTGCCTCCCCTTTGGGGCTGAGGGAGAAGAATGAACCTTGAGGCAGGCAGGCAGCAAGAGGATTACACTGGAAAAATTGTTCTGCTGCCTTTTTTTTTTTTGTTTAAAAAAAAAAAGAAAAAGAAATCCCTTTTTCTCTCAGAGCTGACTACAACTACCTGCTGTTTAGGAAATCTAATTGTTCAGGATAGGGAAGAGCTCAGGCCAAGTTTCTGCACTGGCTGGAATTCAACTGTGCTCCTATAGCTGCGGGTGCCTCGCCAAAGGCAGCAGCGGATCCCGCGCGCGGTTTGGAATCGTGCCACAGGAACCGCCGTCCTGCTCGGCTCCGACACCGCCAGCAGCAGGAAAACCCTCTGACAAAACACACATCAAAGAACTCTTTTGCTCAAAAATAAGGGAAAGGCTGATGGGTATAACCTGGGCACTCAGAGATGCTCCCAGAACGCCAGGCTGGGGCACGGGGATGGTTCCATGCAGCTGTGATCCCACGTGCTGCCAGGGCATTCTCGCTCAGAGGAAGCGATTTGGCAGCTCTGCAAAGCTCTCACGAAGGGTCCCACGCTCCTGCTGGCCAGGGAACAATGTGCAATCAAGGCAATTATTGCGCTTTATGAGGGCATTTAGCACATTGTATGGCGCCTCTGTGCTGAACAAAAATCATCTGAATTGCAGCCCCTTTGCAGGGGGAATCTGCTCTGGGCTCCCTGGAATTCTACAAACACATCCCAGGGCAGCACGGGACAGCTGAGGCTGCCAGGATCTTTGGACACCACAAACTCCAACCCCTGTCATGGGGCAGCCAGAGCAGAGCCTGGCCCCTTCCTCTCTACATCCCCCATCGGGTGTTTGCACAAATGGCGAGAGAGATCCTGAGCCTTCTGCTCTCCAGCCTGACCTCTCTCATGTCCCCTCTGCCTCTCCTTGCCCATCAGTCACCTCGCCTCTGAGACTCCCTGCAGGACTTGGGAACCCAGGACTGGAGCCAGAATTCCACATGGAGCCTGGGGCATCCAGTTTGTTTAAATGCATGTCCAGCTTGTTTAGATGCTTCCCATCCCAATTTTCCACCAAGAGTAAGTCTCCCTTGCTCCAGATCTCACGAGGGTCTCAGGGATGTAGGGCTGGTGAAGGCCAGTCTTGCCAGTGAAGAGCAAGGTGAAGGTGGCACCGAGCTGGCTCCCTGACCTTCTCCATGTCCTTTGGCACCAGGGACTCAGCCCATTCCACAGCAAACCTCCCTCTCCCTAATTCCTCCTGTGTGGTTACAACCTAGAAATCCTTCTTGCTGCCTTTCATGTCCCTCAACAGATTCATCTCCAGCTGAGGCTTTCCTGACACTTTCACCATGCGTTCAACTCTAGGCACATGAAGAGATCCATGAAAACCCAGGAGAAGAACTTGGTCACTGGAAAGTTAAGCTTGAGGAACCAAAGTCCCAATGCTTTCTTCATTTTCCTACGTGATTTTTCTTTCTTTCCCTCTCAAAAGCAAATCAGTAACTCCACAGTACAACACTTGCTTGCTTTCAACCTATGCTCTTTAAAAACCCAAGAAGTGTTGATCCCACCCCCTTTTATGTACCTTTCAAAGACCATTGGATAACCAGACTTCCTCGTATCAGCCCAGCAAGGTATAAGTACTTTTTTTTTGATTAACTTCAAGACCAAAGTAAATAATTGGTCACCTAATCCATTTAAAAAGGCCTGGGATTAGGGATAATGGCGTGGCAGCAGTGAATGCACAAGGCACCCTGAGCACACCTGCCCGGAGCCAGGCGGTACCTGCAAATCCCTATTGTGGTTTTCACAGAGCAGCTGCAGGAAGCGCAGGATGGGCTGCATGATGGAGATGACAGCACTCATCTCCAGCTCGTCTTTGCCCTTGTCTGCTGCAGCCTGGGCTCCCTCTCCTGCTGAGTAGTGCTCCTCGGGGTCGGCCTCTCTGCGGTACGTGTTGTACGCCTTCCGCGTGGCCGCGGACGCCTCCAGCAGCTGGTCCCGCACCTCCTCCGTGATCTGGGTCATGGGCTCCCTCACTGCAACACACAAGGACACATCTCCCTTAGGGAAGCTGCTAAAGGGGGCCAGCAGATCTGTTCACCCATTCCCACGGCAGCTTCACCCTCAGGCCCAGCTGCTGGGCAGCAGCTCTTTGGTGAGGACGTTTAGTGTAGGTGAGGGGCTCGTGTCACACTCTGCACCTTGTACACCAGCCACAGCAGGGTTATAAATCTGGGGATTAATTGGTTAGGGCACACACATCTAGCACTAGCCAGAGATACGGTAAAAGGACCTGCTTCAGAACAAAATTAGGATTTCTTCAGTTATTGTTAGAGAAGGCACTGACCACAACCCACAGTCCAAGGTCATTACTACAGACCAGATTTGGCCAGCTTGTCACGAGACAAGGCAGCAGAGTGTCAGCTCAGAAAGGCTTTTCCTCATTTCAATAGCACAACCTCACAAATGGTTGAAGAGGGGATGAAGCTCTTGAAATCCTGAGCCAGGGCACCACTGATCTCTGAACTTTGCTCTGTGGGACCAGAGATCAGAGCATTATTGCATCAATCGAAACAAGTTCAAAACACACTGTACTCCCCTGTCAGTTCAGAAAGGGAATGACTGAGGATTACCTCTTTTCCTGTTGGGAACATCTCTGTCTGAGTCTTCATCTTTCTTTTTGTTTCCTAAGTCACTGGTGTTGACTGTGACAGTTGCCTTGATTTCTTGCTGTGCCACTTTCATGCGATCATAAAAAACCTTAAAGAACTTCTCAGATTTCTTATCTTCCGTCAGCCGGCAGAAGAAGGAATGCTACAAGAGAAAAAGAACAGCATCTGTAGCTCCACACAGGTCTGAATTCAGAGAGTTCCACCTTTCTGCACTGTGTGGTATCCTGCAGGACCAGTAGGTTCATTGGTTGTCAGCAAATTGAAACTCACAGCAATGGAAACTTTAATTTATTGTAAGGCAGCCCCAGTGTCTCAGCTTTGTTAAGTCCCTCATTAACAACTTCAAACACAGATTTAAAGAGAAGTGAGGACAATAAATCACACCAGTCTGATACATTTAGGCAGCACACCTCACTCTCAACAAGGGAGATAAGGTAAGTACCATGAATTAAGGTAAAGAGAAGGGAATTCCCTATAATTTGATTCTCAGTTCAGAAACAAAAGGGTATGAGCAAATTACAGAGGAGAAGGAACCATCCTGCCTTCCCACCCTCAGATGCAAGGAACTGTGACTCACAACACACAACAGCCAATGTTAATCACAGTCCAAAAATGTACAAAACAGGGTGATGCCGTGAGGGACATCTCGTGCCGAGCTTCCCCTGCCCTGCCTGCAGCAGGCTCCTTAAAACTCCTTTTAGTTCCCACTCCAATATATCTTTAAGTGACAGAAATACTCAAAACACTACTTTTAAGAAGGTTTATTACTCTTCTTCTGCACATATGTGCACAGAGACAGAAAGCTCTCCCTAAAATCGAGGAGAATACAAATCATGTACAGGTCAAGAAGGAGCCAACACAGTGAGTGATCAGACAACTCTTGATGAAACCAATATGCTGTTACATAAATCAGGACCAGAGCTTAAACACGACTGAAGGATGAACTTGTAAGTGGGTCACCTTATGCAGAGCATTATGAAATTAGTTAGCATTCTGCAGCGGCTCGCCAGCCAACAGCTTTACATGATGAATAGGAATGAAGCCTGATTTATTGAAAAAACAAATTAAAATGGGAATAGCAATATATCCTGCCCGCTCTGCTGTGAAGCACACAGGGCTATGGCTGCTGCTGCCTTTGATCACTCCCGAGCAGCTGCACTGAGAACACACAGAGTGACTTTGAACACTCCCAGAGTTGTGTCTTTGATTACAGGCAGAGCAGGAGTGTGGCTATTTAAAGAACATGGTCAATATTCACAAGATATCCCTCCCACCACTGCAATACCTCCCACCTGCCCTCGGCACCTCAGGTAAACTCTGAAGGTTCTGTTTATTGACAGTGATTGAGAGAGAGGCGAGAAAGGAGAACAACCCAGGACAGACAACCCAAATCCACAAAGACAGTCACACCAGTACCCCCTCCTGAGACCCACCCACAGAGTGCAGCAAAGCAGAGCTGCCAGAGCACTGCAGGACACGCCCTCTGCCCAAACAGCGCTGGGCCTGTGATGTGCCGCACAGTGATCTGGGTGCCCAGTTCATTTATTAGTACTGCAACAATAAAAACAAAATATCTAATCCAAGACTTTATATCGACAATTTGAGCGTTTTCTCACAATGTGTTCCCATGGCTCTAAACTGAAAGAGGGCTGACTTAGATTTGATATAGTCAAGAAGTCCTTCCCAATGGCTGACCAACAACCAAACCCCTCAATAACCGGGTGGTTGAGGCAGCCAAGTCTGAACTAACTCTGTTACTTGGTGGCTACAAAGAGAGAGAGAGAAAGAAGAGTTTGTATCTGAGGAGAATCTTGCAAATTTCACTCTACCAAGACTACAAACAGTAACAACAACAATAACAACAATTTACAAATAGACCAGCAGAAGCCACAGGCTCTAGAAAGGCCAAGCAATTTCTGAAGAATCCCACGATTTGCTCATCAGGCAGCAATGGCCATGACCTGGCTGTCACATCTCCAGAGCCCAGACAGGAGGAGTTTCCCTGTGATGAAGCCGTGCTGAAGGAAAAGCCTTTTTTTAATGAACCACACTAAAGAAATACCTTTTATGAGAGTAATTACTGCTTGCTGACAGACTTGATTTTTGTCATCTTTTCAAGCTTCTTAACTGAGTTTCCACTGTGCTTCAGAGAAAAAAAAACCCAAATGAAAGGAGCATTTCCAGGAAAGCTTTTTGTGCATTCTGTGCATACACTGAAGGGGTGTCACCAAATGATTGTTTCAGTTTAGGTCAGGATGCCTAACACCTTCACACATATGAATCAACCACATGCCAGCTTCCAAAGATACTGTATTTTAAGAGGTGTGATCTTGCAAGTTGCGCTTGAGCAGGTAACGGGTGGTGATAATTATGACAGAAATCCTAAAATTTTATTTACAGATATAGCCTCAAAGCAGAAAGTGGAGAAATCTCCCTTTTTAAAACGGAAGTCGAGTGGCCATTTTAGAGCACCGTCTGCTGGGGTCCTGGCTTGTGTACAGACACCATGGAACCATAGGCTGCTGAAAGAGCAAGTGTGGAGGAACAGCCAACCTCCACACTCCTGTGGGATTTTGAGGAACAGAGCTCTAAACATAGGCCTGACATGGCAGCATCTGACACCAGCCATCCCTGAGGATCCAGTCACCATCACACTGGGGCTTGGGAGCTCCTAAAAACCTACTGCAGGGCAGGGAACTGTGTCCCATAACAAAGCAATACGGGCTGTGTCTGGCTGTCCCAGCATTGAAAAGCTGTCTGAGAGGTAGTGGAGACACAGCCACAGCTGGTACTGGAGACACAGGCAGTGAAGGCAAGAGAGGGATTTGTGACAAGGGCATGGAGGGACAAGACACAGGGAATGGCTTCTTACTGCCAGAGGGCAGGGATGGATGGGAAACGGGAAAGAATTGTTCCCTGTGAGGGTGGGCAGGCCCTGGCACAGGGTGCCCAGAGCAGCTGTGGCTGCCCCTGGATCCTTGGCAGTGCCCAAGGCCAGGCTGGACATTGGGGCTTGGAGCAACCTGGGACAGTGGAAGGTGTCCCTGCCCATGGCAGGGGTTGGAAGTAGATAATATTTAAGGTTCCTTCCAGCCCAAACCATTCTGTCATTCTTACAGAGAGCTAAACTCATGCAGTATGAAACTGCATTTTATTTCAGCCCTGCGTTGTCAATGTCTGTTAAGCCATTGCCCCTGGACAGGAGCCATGGCAGGGCCACAGCAGCCCGTGAGGTCTGCCCCATGCACTCGGGCTCAGCAAAGAGCTTTAGGAGTGCCCACAGCTCAGGGAAGCCCAGCAGATCTCCAGAGCACAGTAACCTCTGAGCAAATGAACCGCGGCCGTCTGAGGCGACAACACCCGAGATGGTAATTAATTACTTACACAGCCACAGAAAGAAACCCAGACCCACAAGCACGAGTAGCTGACAGGACAGATCCTCACAGATCCTCACACTGTGAGCAAGGACATGGCCACAGAGCTCTCCAGCCTTTTTAAGGAGGGAGCAACCACCACCTGCACACAACATTCATTCTTTCGAGGGGATGGAAGGAGAACCCAGCACAGGCACCACGTCTGCAAAGCAGCCACAGCACTGCTCCTCCTGACATCCAATTAAAGTACCACAGAGCAGATCAACTCTTAACACCAGCTACCAGCAAACCTGTGGAATAACTTCTTCCTTTTCCTCTCCATTACCCAGCTCTGCTCCAAAGGAATTCCAGCCAGAAGCCTCATGCACAGCAGGACATCCCCCTTACCCCTCTGCCCCTGCAGTATATCCCCTCCAGGCATACAAAGGAACTCAGTACTAAATACCATCATCACCCATGACTGTCTCCTGCTCCACACAACACAGAAGAAAAGCTGCAAACCAAGAGATGGATTTCTCTGGAGAAGAAATTGAAGGCCAAGTTTCAATTGCAGCACCTTGACCTGCCACCTGCTGCAGCCTGGCCCACCCTGGAGCACCAGCAGCCCCTCAAGCTCCCTCACTAACTCAGCCAGTGTTTCATGTGGGGTTTCTTTGAGAAAAGAATCCTGTCTTTCTTGAGAAAGTGTCAGAGATGATGAATGGTGTCTGTCTGTGGTCTATTCCAGTGGTTAACAACTGTTAGAAACATGTGGTTAAGCTCCTTTTTATGTCACTACCTTCCAGTCACTCATTTTTTTTTAAGTTTGTGTCTCTTCTGTAGTTATTCCCAGGAACTTGGACTCCTCTTCCCTTCTGACTATTTACATACTCTGTGAAATGTTTACCTAACGTTCCGAGCTAAACTGAAAATACCATTTTTGCTTGCTGGCTTTTTATTCAGCATTAATATAATTTTCTGTGGTGGGTATTTTTTGGCATGTTCTTAAATATTGCTAATCATTAACAAGTTGGATTGTAGAACCACATTAAAAAAAAATAAATCAGCAAAGAACAGGCCCATTTCCTGGCATTAGCATTTAATTCTGAGACCTTTGACATACATAATATACATAATTTCCAATGACAAGTGGAAGAGAAGCTCAGCTAACTCCCCAGCAGTTCAGGGGGCTGGGATTATGGAGGCAGGATAACCACAGGGCAGGGACAAATGCTCCTTAACGTGTCTCTCCTACCAGCAGTTAGCAACAAATTAGATTTTAGTCAGCAGAACTGACATCTGTCCTTCAGAGAGTGAAACCATAAAGCACAGCAGTCTGGTACCTTTGTGCAAGGTGTACAGAAGACAGACCCAGGTAACTAATCCACTATAAATGGAACTAATCCACAGTACATTTAATGATGAGTGAGCTTGTGCCCAGTGTAGGACTGTTAAATGGGAAAAAAAAAAAACCAGGCAGCAGCTGAAGGCAGCTGATTTCTAGCTCTTGCCTCTGACAGCCTTGCCATTTTGGCTGGTGTGGGCTGTCCCTTTTACTGGGAACACCTTCCTCTTCCCTGTTACCTGGCTCTCCCTTGAAGTCACAACTGTTTTGCCAGCCAAGAAAAGGAACAGCAGTTGGATTGTTTCTCATGGAACAGCTTGACTTTCCACCCCAGACTAGCTCCAGGCTGGACTGTCTGATCCTGTGAGGAGCAGCACCGAAACCCAGCAGCGAGCCCTGGGTTCCAGAAGGCTCTGCTCAGCTTTGTTTGCTCCCCACGAGGGGTGGCCTGGCCTGAGGCAGCCTTGGCTGCAGGAGCCGCTCCGAGGTTGCCGTCAGCCCACAGAGCTCAGAGCGTTCCCGGGGCCGCACCCTCCCAGAGCTGTTTCATCAGCCACCAGGCCCTGCCAGACCATCCCAACACATCCCAAAGAATTCCCCAGCAAAACGAGCTTTTGATTACAAAGAAGTCAAGGAAAGCAAAGCCCCAGCACACACCTCACCAATTAAAGCAAACTGCTGTCGCCTCCTTCCCCATTTCTGTAATGCTAGTGCACAGAAAACACCCCGCGAACTTGGCGAGACAGGGAGATTTCAGAGAGGAAAGTCCCTCCAGAAAGAGGAGAAAGCTCAGCGATCTGGCTTCAACTCAGGACATTTTATTCCAACACTAGAGAGAAATCACTGCAGGGACCTCAGCTTGCTCGGGTTATCCGGCCAGGCTGCCAGCACGAACTAATGCAAAACTTGTGTGCTACTTCATCTCTGCAGGAAGAGTTTGCCACCCCCAGACGAGTTCTTAGAGCTGGACTAATTCAAACAAGCCACATTTTAAGGGGAACTGCACTAACACAAGCACTGAATTAAGCACAAATGCCAGCCTTCTACATTCTGCCTAAACATACTGCAAGGGCTTCCACTGCAGAAAATTCCAACCTAACTTTGCTTTCAGTCCCTCCTCATTTATTTAAGTATCACTAATCCCTCTCTCTCAAAATCTTTCTTACGTCCTGGCTCGCTGGAGATCCATCACTTTGGGCAAGAGTGATGGATATCATTAGTCTTGCATAGCTTAAGGAAATGGCAGCTGAAATATTTCACAGTGAACATACTTCACAGTTTGAAATAAACCCATAAGGAAAATCTGCCAGAACACCTCAATTGCCTGGGTTTTTTTGCAAACTGTAAAATAAACTTTGTCCTGAAAGCAGAAAGAGGACTTCCCAGCTCTATTTTCCACAAAAAGACAAATGCTCGCTGCCATGGGCATCCACTCAGCATCCTGCACAGCTCTGCTCTTTGCAGGGGGTTCTGCCCACCTTATGGAGGAATGTTTTCTGGGGGTGATGAGTGTACAGATCCTGACCTGTGGAAATGCTTGTCTGTCCCAACCAGCTTTAAACGAGACCAGCAGCACAACAACACCAGGAAGAGCCCTCATATCCTACCTGTTCTCTTTCTGCAACACCCAAAAATCCTGATGCAACTTAAACTCATTTCACAGAGGAAAGCAAGAACAAACCTCACAGAGATACAGTTCCTTCACACTCTTCCAGAGCCAGTATGAGCCCTTGGAAATATGAGGTGACACTGGTGAGGGTGCAGTGGGGGAACCACAGATATAAACGTGGCTGTGGGGTTTGGGCTCACAGATGGCCTGAGGAGCTTGGGAGAGTTGGGGGTCTGCCTTGCTGTCAGCACAGAGCTGATTTGGGTTCCTCCTGCATCCCTGTGGGAACACACAGTGCTGGGTCACTCAGCTCAGCCATGGCAGGAGCACAGATCCCATTCCCCACAGCAGGAGCATGGATCCCACTTCCCCACCGAACCGGAGATCGCTGCGTAGGTGTGAGAAACAAGGAAGTCTGCAGACTCCCCAAAAGAAAAAAATAAAAGTGTAAGATCTTGAGAGACAGAGGAATTAAAGAAAACCATAGCAACAAGTCAGTCCACCTACCCAAACCACCCACCCACCACCAGTTTCATTTGCTGACGCACTTCAAAAACAAGTTGGCTCCTACCCGCTCTGGAAGGTGAGCAAGCCCTGAGAGCTCATTAAATTCCCTTCTCAGCTACTCTTGTGTGCCTGCAGCTAGTGAGCAAGTGGGATATAAATAGAAGTTATATAACAGCGCTTTGTTGATTCCTGTGCTTACCAAAAAAAAAGGCAGCATGACCTTGTTTTGCTGAATAGCTTTGCCTCTGCCTGCTCGGGGAGGACTTTAATCCTGCCAGGGATCGTCTTGAAAGTTTATGTTGGACCGGGATCCCATGGAGAGGAATTGGGAGAATTACTGATTTACCTCCCTGCTCCTTGCAGCACCAGGATCCCAGTGGAATGCTGAGAGGATTGCCACAGAGGAGGTAGTACCCAACCGTGAACAACACAAGGCCACCAAGACACAGCTGAATCCTGAGGCAGCACCTCTTCTCCTTTTTTTCCACCTACACTGCTCAACCGCACAGATGGGCACCTCGAAATCCAGCAGAAAACTTCCCTCTGGGAAAAAAGACTGGAAGATGTCCTGCTGCAGGAACACTGATGGCCCAAACACACCTCAGAAAGCAGCAGGAGCTGCAGCTCAGGTGGAAATCTGAGGCAGTATTGTTACCATCTCACCTCATCCACCCTCAACTTGCCCGTGCATTGCAGTGCCCTGAACAAAAATGGAATCTCCCCTGCAGAAAGGATTCCTCACAGTGCATTAGCAGTGGGGCTGGGCTGTTCTGAATGTGGTGGTATCCAACAGCTGTGGGACACAGACTTCACTGTGCCAAATACATTAAAATATACTCCAAGGAGATGGGTGTGCTCCTACAGGCTCGGCAGTCCAGTCTCCTGACAGACTGTGCAGCTGCAGAGCATCAGGACAGAGGTTTCCTCATGGCTACTGCAGGTCCTGTGCCTTCCTTGGAAGGCAGCTGCACTATCAAGGAGGTCAGGGTTTGCACAAGGTTTCCTTTCGGAGAGGGCTCTTTCACAAAAGGACAAGATCTCTGCCCACAGCTGATGATGCAGGTCCTTATTAATGTTTTTTTTTATGTCATGTTCGTAACATACTCAATGTAAAAAAATCCACAAAGGTGTATTTTACCTTAAGGAAAAATGCATTAAAACAGTGAAAGACACAGGTGATTGTTTAACACATTGCAAGAGCTTGCTGGCTGTGCTTTCATTTCCTAAACGGGTATCATTAAAACAACGAAAAAACAAATATAACATCCTGTATCACAGAATTCTATCAGAAACAAAAAAATTAAGACTTGTTTTATCAATGATCAAAAGTTCTCAAGTGCTATTTACAGAAGTTTAGTGACCCAAAGACATTCTTGCCTCTGAAGCCTTTGCCGTTACATACATTTGTCTGTGCTCACTGATAAATGTAACTGCTGCAAATCTTGCAAGAAGTAAATCTGATTTAAAAAGTCCAAACCACAAATTAAAGCACTATTGTGTCACTAAGCCTACATTTTATCCCACCAGTACTCCTGTAATGTTTTGCAGGGTTTTCCCCTCATTTTGCAGGGCAGTTGCAGCCACATAAAAAAAAGAAAAGTGTTCCTGCAACCAAACAGGACATTCTGGCCACAGTATTTCACAGCCAATGCTACAAGGAGCTCAAAGACATAAATTTGTCTTGAAGTCTCTGCTCTCTCCAACCCAGGGGCACCAGTGGCTGGTACCCCCCAGCTCAGTGGGCTTCCCTGGGTCTCCTAAGTGCCAAAATCACAAAGAATTGGATAGCTCTGCATTCCATTCCTTTCGTGCATCAATCCTGAAATTATGAAATAACTATCAATCATCCCTGGACAGTCTGAGGCACAGAAAAGGAGACCACAATTCACCCTGGTGGGGTTTCCTCACTGGTGGCAACACATGAGGAAAAATGTTGAGAAATGTCAACTGAGTCCGAGCGTGGAGCAAGACCAGGTTGGGATGGAAGAGTTGTGAATCCAGGCCAGAACTTCCTACCAAACCTGACTGATGAGGAGGTGGCTGCTGGGATTTCTGTGTCCATGGTACCTCTTCCAAAGGCAGCATGGCCACAGCCCCGAGCCACACAGAACACTCAAGGGAGGGCACATGGATCCTCTGGGGAGGCTCAACCACCAACTCTGAAGTTCAAACAGCTCAAAGCCATGAGCTTTTTGCACAGTCACATCTCAAAGGAGCCTCACGCACTCGCGGTGCACTCCAAGCCACCATTCCATACAACATGGATTCACTCTTGCCATGCTGTGATGGAGGCACAAGTCTCCAGTTCACCATCTGTCTTGAGTCAGGGTGGCCCCCAGTCTTCATCCCATACCCAGCTGCTGGGGGACAGGGGGCTGTGGAGCACATCACATCATCATCCTTTGTGCAAGAGCAGCAACTCTGCTCAAATGCCTTAAAGCCAGGAGCAAATCCCACCTCTGTCATGAAAAATTATCTCCCTTTCCTTGTGTGCCAACTCCCATCAACCCCATCCTCTGCATCTGCAGCCCACCTAGGGAACAACAATGGACAAAGGGGAGCAAAGGCACCAGGAGTCTCTGAAGTGGCAGACGTGCATTGTGTCACCTTGGGGCAGCACTTAAAAACTGCCTGGAACAACCAATGTCATCAACCTCATTTTACCTTCCCCTGCTGAAAGCACCAACATGTGCGTGTGGGTAATTTGTCACGCAAGCTGACTTTTGAGAAGATCCCTAATTAAAGGAGCAGAGTCTCCATGGAGAGGTGTTATGTAAGGGACTTTACTTGCCACGAACTTCCACCGACCAGGAAAACCCGGAACGCGGCGGAGGTGAGGCAGAGTAACAGCACATGGAATTTTTACTTAGCAGAAGAGAGACGAGCGTTGCAGGACAAGTCCTCAGCAATTTCCTGCACTGTCACTCATGTGCCAAGGTTGCTGCACCAGAGGAAAGCCTGGCTGTGCTGCCATGCATATGGGAAGGGATCGAGCGTTCATCCCTCCCCAAGGAGACACAGCTCTGAGGGCCCATGAGCACCAGCAGCCACCAGAGCATTCCTTGCTCTGGAGAAGGGAGCCCAAGGCAGCACCAGGACAGCAGCCAGGCACTGGCACCCAGGGAGCAGGGCAAGCTCAGCCCTCACCCTCCAGAGCAGAGCATGGGGCACCCTCAGGGCTGCTCAGAACCACTGAGCCGGCACTCCCCTGGGGGATGCTCAGGGTTATATAAATTAATAAAGGGGTTGATGTAATTTGCAGCTCAGTGAGTTGCAGCATTTGTCAAGTTAATTTGTTGTCTGGTGCTGACCCTGTGGTTCCATCTCTGCTTCTGTCTCCGTGCAAACGAGGGCAAGCTTCCCACTGAAACCCAGGGCTCCCGCTGAGCCGGAGCGACGAGCTGGCCAGGCACAGCCACCACAAGGTCACCATCATCCTGCTACCAAAGAACCTGACAGTGCTTCTAAGTTAATTCCAAAAGCTAAAAACCCCAGAAAGTTTCTACCCGGAGAGCTGGAAGCAGGCAAAGACCTTCCCAGACGAGCTCATTTGCCACATTTACCCCTGCAGCAGGAACGTGGAGCAGCATGGGATTCACTGTGCCACACACCACCAGCTCAGCCTCCTTCCTGAGGGGAACCAGGAGCATTTTCTCTTGTCCTGCTTCTCCCCCACATTCATTTTCTTAACGATACAATAAAAATCCCTCCTGCCAATTACTGTAAGGAACGTTTCGAGATTTGCTTTTCTGCTGGAGTTGGCAACCACCTACTTTGCCTACCCTTAATATTGGCCCTGCCTGTACCTAATGAAACAGCAACACCTATTCCAGTTATCCCTTCCCAGCATCATGGGGATCTGTTCTCCCACTGAAGTTCATGGGAGTTACCCGGGAACTCCCATTATTAACTGTATTACAATCACCATGTGCAAGTTCCTGTGTGTTGGTACAAACCTTCTGCTTCACTTCGGGCTGAATCAATTTCCCGTGTGAAAACCTGGAGTTAAGAAAATGCCATGCAGGGTGACACATTTCTGGCTTTGCTGCCTAAGAGCCTTTTTTACATAACCTGTCCCTATCCCACCACTTTCCTATTCTCAAAGGCCTGCAGATAGAGGCAATTGAAGTTCAGCAGCAATTATTCAAACTGAGCACAGAACAAACTTGTTTGGAACACTATCAATCAAAAGCTGCTTATAATAACCAAAAAAATTTGTGAAATTAAGATAAACTCTGTTAGACCTCAAAGACAAAGCTGGCTGGTTTGGCTAGGTCATCTTTCCCAATGAAAAATGCATCTGATGCAAAATGAACACAGTTATTAGTCCAGAGACTGAGGATGACTCTTCACTGGCACTTACTGGAAAATGCAGAAGAACTGCAGAAAATCCTCTCTGAGGTTGAAGAGGTTGCCAAGCCTTACCTACCCACTCTGCAAAACTTACCAAAAGAACACAGATTACAGAAAGACTGGGATAAAACACAAGGAATGTATTGGGTTCATTTTCCTAAGTGCATCTAGTTTCCATTAGCAGCCAAATTTTACAGAGTGTTTTGTAAAAATAAATTCCTGCTAAGGGGAGTCCATCACTTTGCTGCACTCAGTAAATCTTCACTGTGTCATAGCCAAAGGCTGCTGTACAAAACAGATCAGCTTTGCAGATTAACAAGTACCCACACAGCTCTCCTGAATAGCTGGGCTGCACCCAGAGCTCTCTGCATTTTGAGCCATTCTTCCAATATGGAGACAGCAAACCTCAATTACACGAGTTCACTGTCTGAGGATACCAGTTTAACTTGGCCATCACATCACTCAGCAATTACCCTGGGAGATACAGCCCTGAACTGATGATTTTACTGAAGAGCAAGCCTCCACCTTTGCTTTGATTTCCAGCGTGGAGCCAGCTGTTCTCCCAGAAGTTAAATCTTGTGGTTGGTGTTTTCCCCACTGGAGTTCTACTGACTTGGCTCTCTAAAGCCCCACTGAAGCTCAGAGTGCTGAGGACGTGCTGTTCCTGACTGCTGCTGCCAGTGTCCCACGGGGCCCCATGTGCTGGAGCCAGCTAATTTCTGGTGCAAGGCACCAGAAATCCCTCTCCCTATCACCAGTTTAACCAATGTGGAGGAAAGCCACAGACCATATCTGTGCACTGATTATGCTCCTTTTTCGCCACCAAGTCCATGGAGTGTTCTAGCAGGGAATATCCACGTTTAAACTGCTCCATGGGATATTTCCAATAACATCCCATTCGAGCTTTGCATGCTTGAGTAAGAGCTGCTGGGTGTGTCCAAGCCCTCAGAGCTCACAGTATTAGCTGTAGGCATCACAAGTCGTTTGGTTCCTAAAACATTCTGTACCTAAAAGTAGCTCACACTCCAGCAGAGCCCCCTCCCAGCCCATCCCGCTGGAGCACGCACATGCACTCAGGGACTGCTGGCTGCCTGGAGTCCTACAGACACCTGCCAAGGACTTACTCCTGAGCAGGAAGGGGTGGAAAATAACCACTCTGGGTTGTGGAAGCACATCTGTAGAGGCTGGAGTGCAGCAGGACCTGGCAGGAGTGCACGGGGCAGAAGCACCACTGCCCTGACAGCCATCATTCCTGACCGCAGGGTTACTCCACAGTCTCCCAGCTCCCAGTTTCAGACAGCAAATGAAAACAAAACTCTCTTCCCTTTTGGGCAAAGAAGGTGTCTTTGGAGATGGACTGCAGATTTTCCTGTTGATTTTCACTGGGTGAACTAAGGAATCTGCTTCCAGCATGGATTTGTGCACAGTGGGAAGTGACTTTGCTCAATCCTTTAGCACTGGGGTCCAGCCCAAGCAAAGGATCTCTCCACATCAGGCTAGTGCAGAGTTTGTTTTTCCTTCCAGCATAACAGTGCGAGGTTACCTGAGGCTCCCTGAGAGCCATGAAGATGAAAGCTCAGCTTCCTTTACATTAGAGAAGAGCAGGAAATCTAAAGGACTGACTGTCCCCCGGGAATGTTAATCCTGCCACTGCAGTTTAAGGTGACACAGGATTTTCAGCACTCAATTTCCGCTTTGTCTTTTGCACAGAAGTTTCATTCCAGAGCTTACACACAGGGGAATAATGAGGGTACTGATTACAGAGACAGACTGAAGGAGCCCAGAGACATTCCCTGTCCTCTCAAGGGAAGCTTGCATGGACACAGGAGGTGCTGCTGTAGGGATCTCATGTGTGCTTTAACCACAACAATCAGTTGTAACTGGTCAGGACTCAGCCCCACAGACAGACTGCAAACACAATGTGCAGAGCCAACAGAATAAGGTTTCACAGAGTCAATCATCTTTGTGTGCAAGTTTTGCTGGAATAAGGTTTTACTTTCCATTTGGAAGAACGTAAGATCTCATTGGTGTGTGTTCATTAATCCACACCAGAGACAGTATTCATTTAAGGGAACCTAATACTTATTGAAATCACGGAAAGGAAGAACAGTGAGATTGCAGGAGAACAGTGGTGGTCTGGAGTTTACCACACACTTATTTCAAATTCCAGTCTGACATTTAACAGCTCATTGTAAAAGTCTCTGAGCACGTTGCTTAAGTTATTTGTAAGAGCAGTCAATAACTTACCTACAAATCTGTTTTATTATATATTCCTCTATATTGCCCTGCAGTGCCGATGCAAACATTTAATAAGTTCACTTTTACATGGCAGACACTAATATTTCCCTTAATTACAGGTCAAAGTTCATTCAGTCATTTCCCCTCCCACCTCCTTAAACCTTCTCAAATTTCCTGGATTTCATAGAAACATTTCCCTTCACAGCCACAAGACAGAGTTTTCCATTTCCCTACCTGTATTGTGGTGTTCCCACCTTCCAGCAGGGCAATGGCCAGCAGGATGCTCTCGTGGAAGACTCTGTCACTGGTAGCATTCATGATGAGATCTATGACCAGGTTGGAAGCACCTTCTTTATCCAGGTGGCACTGCACATCTGCCAGGCTCATCTCCCCTCGGCTCATCGAGCTCGACCCAGAGCTTCCTCCTATGAAGGTGATCATGAGAAACAGGTTGGCATTAACCCCATGAGGATGGCAAAAGCCAGGCTGGACAGGGCTTGGAGCAGCCTGGGATAGAGGAAGGTATCCCTGCTCATGGCAGGGGTTGGAACAGGATGAGTTTTAAGGTCCCTTCCAACCCAACCCATTCTGCAATTCCATTAGTGACTTTTTTAGCAACGGCCTCAAATTAAATAAACTGCACTGTGTAACTGACTTCAAATGGAATTTTTGCCCATCCTACCCCACAAACTCTCTGCAATACAACAAAATGCTTTTGTTCCAGACATGGTTAATAACTTGACATCCTTACATGCACATTTCTTAGGTATTATTGCAAGTATTAAATTGATCAGGATTTCTAAGTGCGTTTATTCAAAGCAACGTCACAAACATCAAGCCAACCCAAGGCAGTCACTGGAAAGCACAAAGAGCTCTCTCTGCTAGTTTTGTCCTCAGCTGCAGTCATCCACGTGGACAGCTTTACTTTTTTGGGAGTTCAGAGGAAGAACCGTGAGGGGGAAAACGTCCTGATTTCGGTTGTAAGGTGCTGATTTATCAGGAATACACAGCCCCAGGGATGAGCAGAGCATGTCCTACCTCCGGGGCCGGCCTTGCCGGAGCTGCCAGCGGACAGGGGCCCGTTGCCAAAGGTGGTGAGGCTCTCGCGCCGTCCGGCCGCTCGCACATTGCCATAGTAGCGGTTCACCAAAACCTGCCTCAGGGCCTCGCCCTGGAGTCAAAGGGCAGAAGGAAATCAGCATGGGAGCTCCAGGAACAAACCAACCACTCACGTTCACTGGCAGCAGGGCTGCTGCTACCAGTACCCTTCTTGTGGTGAGGGAGGGGGGAATGAAACCCTGGAGAGTTGGAAAAACCCACTGAGCAGCTCCTGATGTGCTGGGACATGGAGGGGGGGTCTCATGGGGCTCAAGAAGATGATGAGTTCCCCCATGCAGCACAGAGACAGCTGCAGCTTTGGTTTTGTGTAAAGCTTTCTAGACAGATTTAATTTTCAGAGAGTTTTGTTTTAATTAAGTTTTATTGTCTCAGCCCTAAATGCAAGAAAGTTGCATCTGCACAGCACCAACATAAAATCAAGAGGTGGATTAGAGGAAGAGGAACATTAGAAATGATTCTGTGAGGAGCAATCCCATCTCCTCACACCTTTCCTATTTTGCCATCCCACCAACCCTCCAGGGCTGTGCTCCCTTGTCCCTCCACCAGCAGCTGACGTGATCCATCAGCTGCCAAGCGGAAACCCGAGCAATCCTGCTGGATCCCGGCTCTTCATTCCCTGCTGGCAGGTGCCCGAGCCACGCCAGCCCTCCCATCCCATCCCAGCACACAGCAGGTCCTCACATAACCCCAAATCCTGGGAGCACCGGGAGCTCCAGCCCGGCCCCCAGCACAAGCCAGCGGAGATCCAACACCTCCAGGTGGAACGTCACCCCAACGTCACCCCACCCCTGTCACTTCAGCCTTCACAGGAATCCCCGGGAATTCGGGGAGCCAGGCAAAGCCAGCAGCACTGCCAGCAGTGACAGCACACAAACACCACACAGGGATTAAGGGATTTTTGTAAAGTCTTTGTGCACAAAGGAAAATGGGATTATTGTCACCAGGAGCTCCTGCCCTGCTAATGGCAGCATGGTTACAGTAGCACCATCCCAGGACAGTGCAGCAGAGGGGAGGGAGGGGCTTTTCTGGGGATTCAGAAAATAGACAGTAATTAAAAAAAACCCAAAAAATCGATCTAGCCAAAAATAATTTAGCATTAAAAATATGTCCAATGAACTAAAGCATCTTATCTTTTATTCCATTCACTAAACACGTGTTTGTCGCTGATTTTCAGTTGTATTTCCAATGAAATTGGTTGACTACAGATTCAAGATGTCATTTAATACATTAGCTGTCATAAAAGTGAAGTCTTTTCAAACTTTCACAGGAAGCCTTTAAAACACAAGTAAATGGAACAACATAAACGTGCATTAATTGGGTTGTACAGAACTCCAGCCCTGCTGCAGTCCCACTGATTGATACACAGCTGGCACTGACATAGGTCGCTTCAAGAAATCTTTATACCCGAAAAGAAAAAAGCTTGTCTGATAATCAAGTTCTTAACCAAATTTCAGAAATCACTTCCACAGGGAGAAGCCCAACACACATCTGGAGCTGGTGAGGGATCTCTGCCCTCCCCACAGGGCTGGGCTCAAGTCAGGGCTCCCACTGCCACCCTGTCACCACAATCCAGCAGCATAGTAATGGTTCCTGTGGATTATCAGTGTGAAAGCTGCAGCACGGGAGCTGCATTTTACAGGATCAGACGGGGAGGGAGCAACTGTCAGGGAACAGGATGTAAAGTAAACACAAAGTCAGTGTTCCAACCAGCTGCTTCCAAAAGCTCCCAAACAACAGGAGAAAAAGGGAAATTCCTGTGGAAGCAACAGTAGAAGGAGATGAGCACTTCTTCAAGGGGCATACGCTTCCCATCACCGCTTGGGCCAAAGAGTGAACATATGGGACAGGCAGGAGACAGCTCAGGAGCTCCAGCAAATTCCTGTCCTGGAGAAGCTCCTGTGACTGACAGCAACATGAGAGTGTTTAGTACACGAGGCAGTGCTGTATCCACCTCCCTGCTCCCAGTCTGGCAGGTAGGGGAGGCTACGTGACAGAACAAGGCCAAGCCAGACAAAAAACCCTGAACTACATCTTCCTTGTACGTGTGCACCAACTAGAAAGGCAGCTTGACACCCAGATGGGCCCTAGGACACAAATGGTTACAAGGGAGCTCTCACATTAGCTTTTTCCTCCTCTGTTGAACTAACTGGCAGCCATTATGTCAGATGACATTTAATCCAGTAATTTTTATCACTTACTACAAAGATAACACACAGTCAGCCTCAAGAACAGCTGCTCAGCAAACTCCACCTTGCCTGAATTCAGGAGGGCAACTAAAGTTCCTGGAGCTGCCCCCAGATTCTCCTTCTGGCCCCTTGTGGTGCAGGAAGTGATTTCTAATCCATGGTCAAAGTAGTTGGGGTGAGTGGAGTGGTGACCAGGACAGACCTGCAGCACCTCTGGTGTCTAAGGTGCTGTGTATCCAAAACAAGACAAATCACCAGAAAATACAAGCAGGAACAAGTATCAAGCAGTTGTTTCTAGTCAGAGTGTGCTGGTCCATGGTTTCCCAGGTCTGGCAATACACAGTCACCAGCATTTCACATTCTAACTGGGAAGAAAAAAATTTGGTTCCCACAAATTTATCCAAACCAATGGTATCAGCTAAGAAAATATGAGCATGCGATCAAAGTAGAAGGAGAAAAAATAAGTGGCATTTAAGAAATGTTCTAATTAATTCAGCTGCAGTGCTTGGCTCCAGAACAGCTCTTTAACCATCCTGTTAGTGCTGTGCACCACTTTTATGAGGGCAGTGTGCAAACAAATATCAGATGTTTGGCAGTAACCAGAAAAATCAAATATGGTACCTAGAAAAAAACCCAACAGTGTCCAGTTTCATCTGCATTCACCACCAGGTAAAGTAAGAGTGAGTCACACAGAACCATCACCGTACATGTACCAGCAATGCAGATGCAACACACAACTCTAAGTGCTACCAGAAACCTGTTACAAGCTTTAAAACAGAGCACCTTCAATATTTTAGGGTGAAGCAGTTACAAGTTGCTGCTGTTGTGTTCCCAGCTGCAAGAGCAGAAGAAATGGAGAAAGGGACCAACAATGGATTGTGCAGCTTGGCTGGGTACAAAGGGGTGGTGGTGTGGCCAGAGGAGCCAACTCCACGAGCACTGATGAATGCCAGCCCATAACTGAATGTCAACACCCAAGGGGAGTGTTTTGACAGTGTGAATGGAGCACACCAGGGCCTGAGTTTAATTTGGAGCAACCAAGCACTCATCCCTTCCATGTAACCTCAGAGAAAGGCTCCAGCACCTCCTGCTGTAAATATGGCTCATTTTTAGACTTTCCAAGAGCCCACCAGCCAGCATTTAACCCCACAAGCTCCTTACATGACTTAGGCTTCACTGTTTCAAAGGGAAAGGTAGAGATTAGTTCTGAATGTGCTTGACTGCTGTACATACCCTTCTATGGTCCTCCAGTTGCCTCTGTGGTAGACTTTGATCAAGCTCCTGCTGTGCGTGCAGAAAGTTCATTTTAAAGCAGAACAACACTCGAGACACCAACATGTGGCACTCAGGGGAATACTGGGGAAGTCACAGCTGGATGCGACAGGGGGAGATGAGGGAGATGGACTGACAAGCCATCGAAACAGGACACCTGCCCTCTGCCAGCCCTGACCCCTCTGTTCTGCCAACCCTCACAGCCCCCTGGCATGCAAGTGTGCCAGCAGTCCTGGGTTCTGAGGAAACACAACGTCTGTTGGGTGTCACAGCTCCCAGGGACACACACAGGTTTCGGGGAGCTCAGCCCACGCATGCCCATGCACAGACACACAAGTACATCCCCCCAGCCCACACACTCCAGGGGTGAGGGACTCCAACACATCCCACCGTGGTCACTGAAACTCATTTGAGACTGGGGAGGGCCTCTGGAACAGCCTGGGGGGCTCCCTTCCAACTCAGGGACAACAGAGCCCCTTGGCACATGCATGTTTCCAAATCAAATCTCGCCCATTTTAGACATTCATCTTCAGGAATGCAAGTCCCACTTTGCAAAGCTGAAGCACATTGAAGTTTTGCTGCTTTAAAGCATCTGAAAAGGTGCAGAATAATTGTTCTATACAGGGACCCATCAGAAACCAGGAGCCATCTCCCAAACATCTCAAATCCATTTGATGACCACTCAGTTTTGGGTTACATTTAAACACTATTCCACAAAAATTACAAATACAAAGGTCTAAACCACCACAAACATTTCTTCTTTGACATGATTTCCCATTTATAATCTTCAGAGCTCAGAAAAGCAACACTCTCCCAGATCCAGACTTCCATGTTGTTTCACTTAGATTGCCACTGATTTGGCACCCAGTTGTACAACGGACCAATGCCACGTCTGGATGTCCCATGAATTTCAAAGGAATTTAAGATTTAATAAATTTTCCTGCCTTCTTTTTGGCAAATAATCTGCTTTATGCAGATGTTCCCACACATCCAGTTCCCCTAAAACCAGTGACCTTGACAATATGCAGCGACCCTGACACCATCCACTGGGGCATATTAAATGGGACACCAGTTGCTCTGGAGTTATGAAGCTTCCATCAACAACTTCTGACACCTCCCTTTCCTTTAAGTATTTAAGTTTTTAAGTATGTGAGGCAAAGAAAAAACCAAATTCTGCATTAGGAGCCAAAATGAAGTCTCATTTTGCCAATGCAGGAAATTTGAGAGGAGACCTTTCCCAGGGCCACCCTTAAAGCATACTGGAAATGGCTGAAAGGAACAGATTTAGGATTAATTTACTTTTTCTTTTAATATTTTCAGACTACCAAACTGATGCTGTATTGAATTAAAGCACTTCAACAAATCTGCTCATTTCCACTGTTTAACACCACGCAGGAACACACATTTCACAGGGGATTTACCAACAAGACACTCCACTAGGACTACTGAGACACCAATATTTGTGTGCTGTACAAATATAGGTGGCTGACACACCTCTACAGGGCTCTCCGTTTCTGGAGCTTGCGGCAGCTAGTTGAAAGTAAAATGCAGAAAAATTAGTCATTCCTCCAGAATCTTTCATCCTAACAGCAATCCAGTGGTCAACAGTGAGGGGAAGGGAGCTGGCAAAGCACTTGACTTCAGCTGAATCATCACAAATGAATTAATAGCTGTAATTACTCTTTACACTCTCCCACCCTGCTCCTGAAAGGGCCACATTTGGAGAATTTCGCAGGTATCCTTTGAACACCCCAAACTGCTTTGCATGAATTCAGAGGCACAAGCAAACAAATGTAGTTGCAGGCACCCAGAGCACTTTTGGGGACCGCACCCCCAGAATCCATGACTGGAATGCTGCACATCCATCCCAGTGGGGAGGAGGAAGCCAGGGCTGCATATCACAAAGGCAGCAGCCTTATAATTTTAGTTAAAAAAAAAAGAAGTATTCCATGGATTCTCATCTATAAACATACTTTTCTCAAGATGAAAGATATACGGTACAGCACCAAACAGGAGCAATGAAGTAAGGGCCTGAATGGTGACAGCTTTTCAAATTTTAAATGCTGATCTTCAGCTGAAACAGATGAAGACAAGTAACTTTTATCTAGCTGAGCACAGACACACAACAGAGAGCTCAACATTCAAACTCAACTGCTGATTTAATTGCGGGGAAATTGCTGTAACTTCCCAGGAGCAGACACCAGGAAATAACACATCCACAGTCCTGTAACCCCAAACTGAGCCAGACATTCGTGGCCATGTCTGCCCAGAAGCCACAGGGACAGACAGACCGACTGATCACGGACTGGGAGAGCAACCCACGATCTGCTGCAGCCTGGGGAATGCCCAGCAAAGAGAGAGGGAGGCCACAGGTCCAGGAGTAGGACTAGTGAGACTCCACTTCCCAGGAAGGAGCCCCAGGAGTGAGTGCTTCTCCCATCGTGCTCCATGAGCAGGGGCTCCTTGGCCAGGAAAAACCCTTCTCCATTGTCCTCCTAAGGGACTTTGCTCCTGGCCAGCTCCCATGGCCTTTGGTAGTCACTTCCTTGCATTGTCACTGCTCCTGGACACATCTCAAGCATGCAAACCTCTTCTCTGGCCAAATGGAAGCCAGGAGGATTTAATCCAGAGGAGCACAAGTGAGCAGGAAGCAGCTCGTTCCTGCAGAGGAACACACCGTGCCTGCCCTGCCCGCTGCTCCCAGGCTGCACCCGTGTCAGGTCATGGGGAGCCTGGGCACACTGTCTGGCCTGCACAACCCACCTGGGGCACAGGAAACATCCCTGCCTTCCTCAGCAGCCAACAGCAGCAAGGGAACTGGGCCCGTTCCCCTGCAGGGGGAAATGAGGTCCCTTCCTCCAGGGGAGGGGAGACTGGAGCTGACAGGTCAAGTGGACATGACTGCTGGTCTCAGGATTCCAAACAAAAGTTTCCTTCTGGGCACTGGTACAGGTTTCCCAGAGAAACTGGATGATTTTCCACCCCTTAAAGTGTTCAAGGACATGCTGGGTGGAGCTCTGAGCAACCTGGGCTAGTGGAAGGTGTCCCTGCCCAGGGCAGGGGGTGGAACTGGATGAGCTTTAAGGTCCCTCCCAACTGAAACCATTCTGGGATTCCTGGGCTGATACCTTGACCCCACTCCAACCAAACATACGTGTACATTTTGGGGTTGAAAAGCAGCGCAGATGAAGAATGAGCACAAAATTAGTTTGCTCTTTCCCAAGCTGAAATTACATATTCCAGCTCACAAATTGCTGTGCCTTCCCTCTGTGGCACAGACAGCACACCAGAGCCAGCCCCACACACTGACCTGGGAGCAAAACCCCTGCCCTGGGCAGTGCCCACATGGATCATCCACAGCAACACAGCCTTCAGCAATCTTCCAGTAAGAATATGAACTCCAAATCCTGAAACTGATCTTCTTCGAGCCAAAATGGATTCAAATAGCAAAGAACCAGTCAGCTATTGTTGCTGTGCTACACTTTCCCTTCTCTTGTGTGCTGCAACAGCAAAGTATGACCTTATGCTTTACAAAGATTGAACAGGGTGGGAGAGCAGCCCAAAGCAGTAATTTTCCAAGATTTCTTGTGCCTCCATGTATTTCAGCTCCCCAGCTATAAGAAAGTGATAGTTTAGAGGGCAGGGGCAAGTTTGTGGAATACAAAACACAGCCAGGTGAGCAGCAGGACACACTGGACAGCTTTTAAACCAGAACCCAGTGGGTGGCCAGGTCAGAGTCCAACATCTGTGCTTTTTACAAGCAGTAGGGAAAGGTCCTTTCAACTTGCTGTGCAAAACCCTCTCTGCCTTTGAAGTTTCCACTCCCCCAAGGCTGGCCAATAAACCACTCCTCATGAGCCATGAGTGGAGATGTACAATCACTGACCCTCTGGTGACCGGAACGCTTCCAGCATCCATTTCCCCAGCACAGGCCACGTGTGCTTCCCAGAATGGACTGTCTGACTCAAGAGTAGATGTATCACCACCAGAGCACGTGACAGCTCCAGGGGGAATTCACTACATCTCAATTTCTGAGATACAGATGAGCTATCCATCCTTTTCCTTTACAGCTTGGAGGAACTCACCAAAGTTTTACTCTCATTTGCTTTCAAGACAACAATCAGGATGAAACTTATCTAATCCTTCCCTCACAGAAATTCAAACTACTACTGTGATGGAGTGGAAAAGCAGAAAGATCTTCATTCAGATCTGAACCATCAGAATTGCTTTTCTCTATCTTTTTTTAAACTCAACTATGCAGTAAACACCCAGACCACTGAACAGGCTTGAAATGCATTTAAAAGGCTGGTGGAGATTCCAGTTCACAAACTGGGGCTGCTCCAGAGAGTGGCTTCAGCAAAACAGGCTGGAAAGCATCACACAATGTAAATAAATGAGGGAAAAAATCTTATCAGAAACCTCCCTTGTTTGTGAGAGGACACAAATACACATTCAAAAATCTGGTCCTTTTCTCTTCAGCCCCACCAGACTTTGGAATTCTGACAAAATCATGGACAAACCAGCATAATTCCAAGCACAAATCTCCTACACTTCAGGCTGCCCCAGAGTTCAAAGGACTGAGAGGTGACAAACCTCAGACTGCTGAACTGATGACACTTTCCAAACTTCCACACCATTCCTTCAGGTCTTTCTCCAAACATCCCTCTCAAGGGGACAGGAAGGCAACCAGCTGGTGCAAGGCAAGAGCAAACTGACACCTGTCCTGGGAGGTCCTCACTCAACACTGAGCACTTTGAGGAAGCTGAGCCAAACTCCATGGATTTGGCTCCACAGATACACAGTGGTGAGGAGTGGGATGCCCTGGGCAGTGCAGGAAGTCAGGTTCAATCACTGACAGGTTCCTTCTGGTCCCAAAATCTGTGAATTCAGGAACTGACCCAACTCTGTGCATATGGCATCTCGTTACTGGGGGGGCAAGGAGAGACATTTGGCAGAGAGAAGCAAATAAAAAGGGAAAAACACAACTACAGAGTCAGCCAAATAGCACATTAAGCTTTTGATAGCCAGGTTATACATCCAGACGCAAGGAACTAGAGTGAAGATGTCAGCTAAATGTTACTCTGAAGCCTCTGCCTTGGCTCCTGCACTGCCATCTCCAGTATCAGCTGGAATTACAGTGGGAATGGCTGCTCAGATTGAGTCCTGCAAGTCCCTTTCCACTTTTTCCTCCCTTCTCTGAACTTCTCTGCTTCTCCCTTTGAAATACCATCAGCTCTTCCTTGAAAGGCACAAGCAAAAGCAGCACCTTGTCTGATTTGTGGCAGCAGACAAGAGCACAAATTATGTTGCTGTCCTTCATAACTCTTTAAAAATATCACAGAACTCTGTGTAGCTTCCTTGCCAAGTCCCCTTTGTAAAGCCAACACTGTTACCTTGTGGAGCTGAAGAAAAATTTGGATAGGAAATTTCTAGCCCCTGCAGATGATCTGTAGGTGTTTGTCAAACAAGCATTTGACTTGTTATGGAGACGTTTCAGGGCAGAGGGGAATAACTGGGACCCAGGAGCACTGAACTGCTCTGTCAAACTTCCCACATTGCATTTCCCCCTGTACAGACATTGCATTTTCAGAGATGGAGGATCTCAGACCTGCCTAAATTGGGCAGCAGGAGGAGATGTGGGGCAGCACCTTGCCCTGGCACAGGTCCCCCAGAAGGCACATGGGATTTGGGGGGCAGGGGCAGCCTCCCAGCTCCCCCAGGCTCTCAGCCCTGGCCTCACCACACACCCAGTGCAGGGACACAGCTGAACATCCTCCCTCATCTCAGAGAATGTGCAGAGACTTTGTGAACTGCCAGTTGAGGAGGTGGCAAATCTGGCACAAAGGCTGTCAGTGCCTGCACTCAAAGGTCACCAAGATCTGCCTTCCCTCATTTTCCAGAGTTTTCAGTGGAGAAAGCATCTTTTAACTTGGGCTGGGAGTTTCCAGGAGCTGGGAACCTCAGTGTCTGCGCTTCGGTGGGAGTGCAGCCACTTCCTCCTCTTTAAATCCTTGATCTTGCAGGACCTCTACAGTAACTGAACACAGTAAGAGCTCCTTTCACAACACATTTTACAGCAGCACTAGTAATTAACCAGTAAGATGGTATAACTATTATTTTTTCAGGGACAAGTAACTATAAGAAATGTTCCAGTCTCCTTTTCCAAAGAGCTTACCAATTCCAGTCCATGTTAAAAAAAAACCACCCAGTCCAAAGATTGCAGGATTTCTCAAGGGGAAAAAAAAATATAAGGCAGCCCACAAAAATTTATGAGTGCCTGCATTTCCTCTGCTTGAGACATAACAAGTGAAGCACTGTCTAAGTGCAAAATACACAAGAGAAATGACTGAGGAGTAAGCTGAGAGGAAAATAATTCCCAAGTGCAGCTTTCCAGCTCTGAAGAGGTTAATACATTTCCTAACTCCAATCAAAAATGCATAAAACAGCATATATTTTGCACCTTAACCAGTCGAATTTTAGTTTATCATAGACAAAGAGCAGTGAGGAGGTTAATTCAGGCAATCCCTTTGAACCAGGATCTTCAGTTCCCTTTTCACCTACTTGAAACTTCAAGACCAAAGGAAAGAGGTGAAAAAAACCCCAAACCTAAACACTACTGAGCAAGTCTGCAAGTGTATTTTACTGGATAGAGCTGCCTGTAGATGTATCAGCTGCATAAAGAAGCGTCACTACTGAAAAGGCAAATAAAACCCCAGCACAACCCTAAAAAATAACTCAGTAACTACAAGGAGAACTCCGTGTGCTTACACAGTTCTGCTCGATTTGGTTGGGTGGTTGCCGGCCCCTACCTCAGCCCTGAGGGTTGGGGGGAAGCAACAGAGCAGCCCCATTTCACCCTGGAAAATGAAGCAGAGCTGCAGTGGGATCAGGCTTNCAGAGCAGCCCCATTTCACCCTGGAAAATGAAGCAGAGCTGCAGTGGGATCAGGCTTGGGAAGCAGCAGCCCCAGGCTCGGCCGCTACCGGCACAGGCTGCGGGCCAGCGCCGGTGCCTGTAAACATCCCCACCGCCTTCACTGGCAATTACTGCTGAAGGTCACACATCAGCAGCGGGCCTAAATTCCAGGAAAAAAAGCTCTTCTTATGTAACTGCTGCCTGAATGTTGGCAGGTGCCCAGCGGAACAGCTCACTGCAATGTGGCTGGGAGGGGAAAGAGGAATTTAAAAAAAAAAAAAAAAAAAAAAAAAAAAAGGCAAAGTAGGCCATCTCACAGCGCGATCGGCATCCTGCGCGTGCCACCTGCAGGTCAGCACTACGGGGCCCAGCCTGGCAGGCCATAAAAGATTCATGGTTTCTCCAGGACGGGTGTGTTTTAGTACCCAGGGCTCGCACTGCAGGTGGAAACTGGGCCGCGGTGTCCCCAAACGCGGGCTCGGGCGGATGGGAACGTCCTTCCCCTTCCCAGGCCGTGCTGGGCTGGCCTGGAGCACAGGGAGCCCACGGTGCGGCTCAGCCCCAGCCTGCAGCCCCAGGAAATCTGCATTTGCATCACGCCTGCACCTTTCAGTGAGTTGGGGATTGAACTGACAGCAAATTAAGCTGTTGTGTCTAATTAGAAGCAGGGCTTAGCTCTCGCTGTTGTGTGAAGCGATTCACACTTGGCGGCACTGAGGAAGAATTTACCTCTGCCCTGAGACAGCAGCACAGGCAGCAGCTCCATCAGGAACAGGATTAGAGCAGTTCCAGCCCAGGCAGGAGGCCATCAACAGAGACTCGGCCCAAGGGCTTTTAAGGACAATGCCCTGCCTTGGGGTTTTGGCTTTATCACCTGAGACACCTGCACAGAGCCAATGTCAAACACACCCTGTTGAGCGCCTCAGTTCCAGTCAGAGCCTGCAGCTCCTGATCCCATCCCTTGCTCCAGCAAAGAGCAGCCCCGACACCACCCAAAGGCCAAGCTCTGAGCACACAACTCCCCAAGACCAGGACAGAACCAACACAACCACGGTGCAAGCATGGCGTAGCACAGTTTACAGCTCCCCATGGTTTTGCATTTCTAGCAACGCTGCACCACATCTCCTTGGAAAACTGCAGTTCCTCCCTGTCCCTCCTTTCCAGCACAAAGGGAATTACAAATAAACCCTCAGTAGAAAGCAAGTGAGTTAGGATAACAGCACCAGCCCTGCTGTTCCCTCCCACTCCACTTCTCCAGCATCCCAAGCCCCCCAGCTCAGTCCAGTATTGTCCGGGGCTGGTGCCAACCCTACACTCAGGGGATTTCCTGACATTGAGTGAATTCCAGCATTACTCGCCCACTTCCAAAGGACACTCCCTT
The DNA here is from genome assembly GCA_020086605.1 of Lanius collurio. NCBI lineage: Eukaryota > Metazoa > Chordata > Aves > Passeriformes > Laniidae > Lanius > Lanius collurio. The sequence continues at coordinate 16,788,302 of JACBWW010000009.1, read as the reverse complement.
CTTCACTCACAAAAATGTAAAAGAGAGTCTATCATTACTTCCTATCACGGCTTTCATTAACAAACACATGGATCTCCTGGCATTTTTAATATCCTTTGTTTTCTGGACCCACTGCTGGCTGGGGTTACCTTGCAGGACACAACTAAGATAACTCAACCTACCCAAAAAGCCACCATGAATCATACCATAAACAGTTACTTCAGTGGAGTTTCCCCTGAGGGAACAAGGAGCATTTCAGCTGATCAAAACAATTTCATTGTGCATAGTTTTGACAGAAAAGCAAGTTAATAATTCTGCTAATAATGGAGATTTTTGTATTCTTTGCCCTAAATGTTTACAGTTTCCAGGGTTGACAAGGGGAAAATAAGAAAAACAGAAACCCCCAGGATTTCTGAGACTTGCCAATGGTTCTAACGCCATCTGAATCCTTTTCCCTACACAGCCAGTGCTCAGTGCTGATGGTTATACACACACCTGCTCCTTCCGTGCACTTGCTCCATCAAAGAGCAATAAAATTCCTCCTCTGCAGCCTCCAGACCAAATCCTAAATTGTTCTGCACGCTCCTGGCTGATTTACTGCAGGCAGAGACAGCACATCACAGCCAGAAACCAAAGGGAAAGAGTTTCACATTATGACTTAATTTGCAATTAAACAATTCAACTTTCTCTCTGAAGCTTCTCCAAGCTAAAATTATATATATACACACACGATCTATTCTGGGAAGCTGCAGCAGCACATCATCCAAAGGACCTGGCCCGATAGAAACACTTCTGTGCTACAGGTTAATTTTTTGAAACCAGAGCAGGCTGCTGGTGTGGATGCCCCAGGTAAGAGGGGAAAAAAATTTGGATTAATCAACAAAAACCCACAGAGAAACAAAGAGCAGAGCACCTCTGTAATGCCAGAAGTGTGTGTGAAGCTTGGAGACACACCCGAGATCTCATCCCATCACAGCTCAGAGGTGATGGCAGGGCAGAAGACGAACTTGTGCAACAATAAATTTGTTTTTCAGGTCAAAATCAGACTCTAGGCTGAAACCAGTGATAAGAAACTCATGACATTTTTCTTAGGGAAGGGACCTCAGACCCTGACTGGACCTTCAGCTCCAGCCCTAAAAGCCCTCCTGAACAAAAACACCCTCCAGGCCAACCCTGGGTGATGTGTACAGTATTTGTCTACTTTAGTGACAAGTAGTTTGGCTTTCAATCCCTTTCACCAGGCAAGGTCCCCAAATGCTTCATTTTCAGAATGAAGTTTACCCAGTGAATTCAGGTGATGAACATCAAAATTAACAAGTCATTACCATAAATTGCTTTCTGTAGATTTCACTACCTATTCCACTAAATAAAGGTCAGAAATGCTTTAGACATTTCAAGTGGTTGAGCCTTGCTCCAAATAAAAGGCTGGCTTGGGAGAGAACACAGGAAACAAAGCACTGAGAGGAAAATATTTCTTTTTTTCCGTGGTATTTCAGTAAAATAAGGTGCCAGTCAATCACTTTCTCAGTATTATACATTTATGCAAATTCCACACCCACACCAGGGTTTTTTTGAGCGGATGAGGAAGTTGCACAGCAGAGGCAGCTCAGCTCCCTCCGCCCTGCACTGCTGCCCCAACCAGACACTCGGCTTGTCAGAGTCCTTGGAAAGCTTCATTTCAGTTAAACTCTAAGTTTGCCCCCAAACAGGGCTTTTCTGCCTGTGCCAGCATGGACACAGTGCAGTGCCAGCCCTGGGGTGATGCGGGAAGCTTTTCACCCAGAAATAGCTTCCCGAGTCACTGATCCCACAGGGTTACGCACCACCCATCCCACTGCTTGACGTGGCTTCACACCCAAACCCAACAGAGAGGGCAGGAAGGGCACTGGAATGCTCTCACGAGCTGCAGGACTATCATCTTTTTGGGAAAAGCAGCAGCACGATTTCTGCACAAGGACCTGCCTCTGCTCAGTCCCACCTGCACCCCCTTCTTCTGCATGGACACCACTGAACCTCACTATTTAGTTTTCCAAATAAAAAGAAATAACCCCTTCACGTATGACACAGGAATGGTGGCCAAGTGCTAAATGCTGACTGCTCAGAGCAGCCCATCCTCCAGATCTGATCCTAAACTCCACAGGACCTACCACGGCACCAACTGATTGCAGACTACCAAAAATGATAACTCCATTTGGATTAATATTCCAAGTAATGACATATGGAATTAGTTATGGTAACTATTCCCAGGATAGACACACAGCAGACTGAAAACTTCACTAATTCACTGACACAGGCACACAAATCAGAACGCTCAGTGCTGCAGAGACAGGACAGATCACAGGGCTACTGGTAAAACAAACACCATAGAAACAACAGTGGAGAAAAGAAATAAAATTAAAACCTCAGCATTATCCAATTCAATGGTAATCTGCCGGGAAAGAAAGAAGGGGAAGAATTGAAAGCAAGGATTAGTAAGAGAAATGACACATAAATTTAATGTTAGGATCTTATAAATCATTTAACACTTTAATGCTGCAATCCAACATTATTTCTGCAGTGGGCACAAGGAATATCTGCCAGCGCTGGGTTAGGGAACAGACGCTGCTGGGAATGCTGTGCCAGGGAGCTTGGGAGGCAGGATGCGCCCTGGCTTTGTTCCTGTGCCAGTGACAAACCACGTGGGCTGGCTGACCCGGAGCCAAGGACTTCTTCACCCTTGGGCACAGGAGTGTCACAAGCCCTGAGCAGCAGTGGCAGTGCAGGGGCTGCATTTCCACTCTGGGAGGAAAAATGGAGCTTTCCCATCCAAGTCCTGCAGAGCTGAGGCGAGTCAGCTGGTAGGCACCCGGAGAGACGTGCATGAATGACATGTTTCAGCACAGTGAAAAACTTGGGTCTAGCCTACACTGTCAATGTAGTGCAGTTTTGTGCCTATTAAATACTCCACAGTATGCTCCCCGTCACTGAGCCATCCTGAGTGCGTGCCAAGTGAGGAGTCTTTAGCAATATGTAAAAAATTGAGCCTTCCCACAGGCTTCTGTACATCTGTGCTCTCCCCACGGGTTTTGCTCGCTGCTGAGGAGCCCCAGCTGTGGGACCGAGGCCCTGGGTGACAGGAGCACACCCCACGCCCTCCTTGCACTGCCCACCCTCACTAGGGACACAGGCTAGGAGGGTGAGGTGTTCTGTGGGCTGGGAGAGATCCAGCAGGAGAGGAGGTGCCCCATCCTTATGTAATTCAGGTTGTTGCAGCGAGCACCACGTGGTGCTCCAGCAGAATCACCGGCGCTGCCAGAACTGCCCCAGCGCTCTGTGGCTGGATACAGGTGTGGAGGGACAGCTGAGAGCCCTGTGAGAGGGACAGGACATGGGGGGACAGCTCTGCCCTCACAGAGGTTTAAATGGGTTGACAGGAAGAAACCCTTCCCTGCAAGGGTGGGGAGGCCCTGGCACAGGTTGCCCAGAGAGAATATCTGTCACTGCCCCAGTCCCTGGAAGGGTTCAAGGCCAGGTTGGAGCATCCTGGGCTATGGAAGCTGTTCCTGCCCATGGCAGGGATGGAACTGGGTCATCTCTAAGGTCCCTTCCGAGCCAAGCCATTCCATGGTTCTGTGCTTGGGAGGCCAATAAGCTGCTCACAAGGGTAAGTTCTGCCACCTCAATGTGTGGAACCCATGTGGCTCTTTGTAGGGACTCCAGGACTTACAACGGGGTTTTTACAATGTAAGAGGATTTTTTCCTTCTTTTTCTTGTTACACTACAAGATGATTTTGAAAACAAAAGGTGCTACCTTTTAGGTGGCGACTAAATTCAGTTCTCTGAGTCACAAGGGAGAATAAATCCGACTGCACTGCTCACAGCCAGACAGTAAAAGCTGTTCTACTACTACTCGCAGTCTATCTGTGAGCAATCAGCTGCTTCTTCCGACTCGGAAATCACTTCACAGGCAGGCATATCCTGACTTCTTATGTAACTGAACCACTGCTTCAGAAATTAATGCTTCTGCCACACTTTAAGGATTTTTTTTAGCATCTTGTGGGGTTCTCCATGGTCTGAATGGTGCAAGGTATGTTAGCTGCAGCTTCTAGAAATACTGCTTCATCCAAGTTAGCTGAATAAAATCTAAGAAACTCCTTGAAATTGATTTCCATTTTGGAAAATCTCTCAGTGACAGACAGCATTAAAGGAAAACTCTCAAAACCTTTTGATTTGGGTCTTACTGGTGTATAATATATACAGTATGCATCACCCACTGCTTTTATTACTTAAGGTGACCTTGGACAGTGCTTCCTGGCTGTTTCAACAGGATACACTGATCTGCTAAAGAACTGTAAAATGTGATCTCTGGTGAACCCGTTACACCCCCAGTGCTGAACATCAGGAAACACCAGCACTCGTTAGAGGATCACCAATCCCATTCCCAGGAGCAGACTGACTTCTGCAGGCCACAGCCAGCCCCTGCCAGGTAGGATGTCTCAGTGAAGGGACCTCGAGGAGAGGACACAAGGTGATGCCCCAGCACAGGATTCAGTCACTTGAGCAGAGAAGGACAATGTGCTCCAAGCTGACACCTGCAGCTGTGCTCTTCCCTAGGAGCCTGCTCCCCCCTCATCCTACAGGGACGTGCTGCTTTCCTGCAGCTGGCTAGGGAATTCCCTCAAGCCAGTGAACTTACTCAAAAACACTGCTGCTGCACAGTGAGAACATCCCAGGCAGGAGCAGAGCAGCAGCTGGAGCCAGGAGCTGGGCTGTGCCTGGCAGCACATCCCTGGCCATCCCTACCCTTTGGGCATTTTCCTGGGAGTCTCCTGCTCCCTGGCACTGCCTGTGCTCCCTGGACGTGCTGGGAGCAGCCCACATGTACACATGCACACCCCACACGTGCCAGGCTCCCGCTACTCCCTCTCCAGAGCCCTGGGCACCATGTCCTGGCTCCTGTCTCCTGGGGGCATTCCCAGCTGGCCACAACGCTCCAGGCTCCTCTGCCTGTGGAGCATCTCCCTCCCTAGCAGCTGCTACAAACAAATACTGCTGTTATGAAACTCTGAAGTTTTTGCCCTTTTTGCTGTGAATTGAGCACAAGGCAACAGCTCCAAACCCAGGTGTGGGGGAGAACTGGACTGAGACACCACCTGCTCCTGGGCACAGCCTCCCAGTGGCAGTGAGAGCCCTTCCACATCACAGCTTCCCCCAGCCCCAACTTGCAGCAGCTCCCCAACACCTTCACTGGAGGGGGTGTTCCTCTGTACCTACAGGGTGGCATGGGAAGAACCTCAGCTCATTAGAATTCCAGGAGAATCTCCAAATCCCAGTCTCAGCTGACTGTAGCCACTTCTAGGAACACAAACATATGGGTGCATACACACCCTCCTGATGTAAATAAAGAACAGGTCTGTACCCACAGAAGAATGTTCTTCTCAACCAGTCAAGAGTTGTCGGTAGGAAAAGGAAAGAAGAAACAGGGGGGTGTGTGTGTACAGAGTGCTTCCATCTATAAATCACAACAAGATCACTCAGTTGTACAAAAATTCAAATTAACCACAAAATACCCTCTTGTTGCAAGGTTACATGACCTGGTAAAGAGTCACCTAGACCCAGGAAGCAGATAAAGAGGTTATAGCCTTCATAAAAAGGTAACAAAATTGATATTTTAGAGTGCCAGCAGCTGCAGGGATTAGACTTGCCAGTCTCAAGCAGAAAAGCAACAGAAACAAGCTTAACTTCAAATATTATTTCGAAGGTATTAGTTGACTAAAAATGTTTTGTTCCTGCTCCAGCCTAGAAATGCTTACACATACAAAACAGCTTGAAAAAGCAGGAGTTTGATTTTCCTTTTCTGAATAAAGACAGTGTTTAACAGGATGATGGACTGTACCTTACCTTTTCTCCATAGCCTCTATCTTTGGTCATCATTTCCCTGAGCGTCTGTAATACCTTAATGCACAGTTTCTCCTCATTCTCCTCCAGCAGCTGTTTTGTGTGCTTAATTAACCTGAAAAAAGCCATCAATCAGGTTAGTGCAAATATTCTAAAAACGAGCTAAGATATATGGGGTTATCTTAATTGGTTTATGCTGCAAACAAGGTTTATCATCACACTGTTACACAACCATTTTGGAACGTTCCCTCCAGAGCAACAACTGACAGCTACCAGGGGAAGCTATGGAGGAACCTGCAGCCCCTGGGCAGGAGAAGAGCCAGAAACTCCCTCTGGCTGCAGGCAGCAAGGAAACCAGTGGGATCCAGGACCTGATGGTCCTCCAGAACGACCACTTAAGAGTAAGAAATCTATTCCACTTGGTTAAAAACCAGACTGAGAGACCTGAATGGTGCAACCTGAAATCCATCCCACCCAGCTCTTGGGACTACCTCAGTGCCCACCCCTCCAGGAGGTGATGGGAGAAGCTGGATCTGCTCTGAATTGCCCTCTACATGATGTTGTAATCTTTCCCCTTCCTCCTCTCTAACTGTGGTGATGCCCATGACAACAACTGACCCTGATGTGTTCACCCAGCACCTCATAAACATGACTGGGGTGAAGGCAGGTACCAATAACTGTGATCAGCTCAAAATTTAACTCATTTATACAACTGCTCAGGACATTTATACCCTGCAGCAAACAGATTTTTAAGTACTGGCTGGGCAAACATATCAACCAGTCTTTTCCCATTCCCACAAGCCGTTTTTTTCCCCCCTTCAAGGAGAAATTGCCTTGACCATATCACAAAATACTGATTTTTACAGGTATTTTAAAGGATATCAAGTATTTACCAACGTGGGCAGGAGGGCTCTAATTCCACAGGGCATGGGCAGATTGGGAAAAAGCAAAACAAGCCAGACTTCTAAGACAACTTACTTGCAAATAAAACCTCCACTTTCACATTTCCTCCTGGCATCTGTGTTCTCTGGAAAGAGCAGCTCAGGCCTGTGGAGCACGTCCACCAGCACTGACAGCTCTGCCTGGACCAGAGGGCGCAGGCGATCCTCCAAGGCTGACACTATGTCCTAGGAAACAACCACAGCCAGGTTTAAACTAACATTAACAACACACACATCTATCGGTAAGGCAATTTTACAAATGGCAGCAGAGGGTTGGGACAACCAGGTCTGTCCTGCCTGAATAAGTTAAAAGACCTCAGGGTTTGGTCAGATGGGACCTGGGAGCTGTGCAGTCACCTGTAACCTCTCGATGATGTTCCTGTAGTCCCTGGAGGCGGCGAGCACCGAGTCCCTGCGGGCAGCGTTCCGCGCAGTCATCCGCCAGTTCATGGCAGTCTTCTGCACGATGTTGTGGGATTTCAGGAACAGGTTGTTCACCTGACTGTCCAAATCCACGGGAATTGCAATCGCTCGGCTTTTTGCTGCAACAAGCAAAATCAGGGGGAACTGAGCCTTGAGCCCATGAACCAACACAAAAAGCAAGACAAAGGTCTATGCAATTCCTTCCTTCTACAAACTCTCCATCACAGCACGAGAGGAAACAGCCTCTACTTGCACCAAGGAAAGTTTAGATTAGACATTAGGAATTTTTTTTTTTCACAGAAAGGATTGTAAAGCATTAGAAGGGGCTGCCCAGGCAGGTGGGCAAAAAAAAGTATGGATGTGGCACTTGAGGACATAGTTTACTGGTGACCACAGTGGTGGTGCTGGGTTGACAGTTAGACTCGATGACCTTAAGAGATCTTTTCCAACCTTAACCATTCCATAACTCTCTGAGTGCATTCTAAACAGGGCAGTGCTCAGTCCCCGTGCAGGGTCAGGCCTGGGCAGGATTATGTTTAGAGGCTTCCACACCTCAGAGTCATCACTGTTTTTGAAGCGTGGGAGTAGGAATCTGTCCCTAAACACACACCCCCAACAACTCGTGCTGGCACATGTGGACACACAAAAACAGAACCTGACCCCATATCCAGTGCAAGCTACTCTTGCTGAAGGTGGAGCAAATTTATGGGCAGGAGTGGCACTCCCAGATGCACCAGGGGAGGGTCAGGTTGGACAGCAGAAGTTTCTTCATTAAATAGATGGTCAGGCATTGGAACTGTCCAGGGAGGTTTGGAGTCCCTACTCCTGGAGGTGCCCAAGGAAGGCCTGGACATGGCATTCAGTGCTCTGGGCTAGGGACAAGGTGGGGATTGGGCACAGCTTGGACTCAGTGATCCTGGAGGGCTTTTCCAACCTCAGTGCTTCCATGAAAAATATCTCCCTGCTGCAGATCAACTGCAGGGAGACTGCAGAGAGAAAGCACTTCAGGTGACAGTGACAACACCCACTGCTCAACCATGATGATCCATCAGCACAACGCTGGCTTTGTACTGAGCCTGGATTATGAATAATCCCCAAGTGGCACCTGCAGGATGCAAACTGCCCCGTCCCTGTGGCAGGATGACACACAAGCAGCAAGTCCTGGATGGCCATGTCTGAGCAGGCAGCTCTGCTCACACCCACTCCTTACCTACGTCTGAGAGCACCCGGATGCAGCTCTCCACAGAGGCCTTCTGGCTGGGCATGAGCCAGGTGCAGTGGTACACCCTGAACACCCCCTGCAGCAGCTGCACGAACACGGGCTGCCGGGTCTGCAACGCAAGCACAGGACAGTCACACTCCTTGCTCTGAACCAGCCCCAGCTCAGCAGCACTCTCCAGGCACTTCTAACTGGTCTGCAGCACTTGTTGGGCAACTCCCTGTGGTAGCTGGGGTATCTACCACAGGATCAGCAACTGAATGGGAAGGGTGGGAACCAGTGCTGGAAGGGAAACATGAAACAGGAGCTTCTGCAGCAGAAAGCTGCAATAATTGAGGCTTGACTAAGCAAAGGAAATAAGCAGTCACCTTCATCTGTCTAATCAGAGCTATCAGCAACCCTGGCACAGAGATTCCTCTTTTAGTGTTGACCAGCAGCTGACTCAAGAGGCCACAGGTAAATGGGACTTGGCTGTGTGACAGCACAGCTCCACAGTTGAAAACTCATCATCCCAAGCATTATTAGCAGGTAGCTAATTCACTGAGAAACCAGCTGTGTGTTATTTGGAACACAGGCAGTGGCTGGTGGCAAACACTGCAGCTGCTGCAGATCAGTCAAAACCAAGGTGTGGTTTTCACCCCTGAATTTCACAAGGTGATCTTCCACTACAGACAGGTGAGCTGCTCCAACACACCCATGCCCATGAGCTCTGTTCCTTCACCTTTGCAGCTGCCCAACAATAGTGACCAAAACTCCATTTGGCTCTGTACAGTGATTACTTAGCAGAACAATGGATTTTACCTGTAGAGGAAAGAGTATTTTAAATATTTCAAACCAAGAGGGAACACCCCATGTCCCTGTGCCCACGAGCTATGGAATGCTTCTATCAGCTAAGGGAACTACACCACAGTGCAAACACCACAGGACTTAGGAACCAGGGAAAGAATACCTCATTTATTCTGGCCAACAGTAAAGCCTGTTTGCAAGAAAAGAGTGTAGTTAGAGTAAAAAGCCAAACCTATTAGCTAATTAAATCTATTACATCAATTAAATCAAACATCATTATAAAATGTACAAGAAGAGAACCAAAATGCAAGCCCCTAGAATTGCTATGAGGCAAATATCCATTATCCTTTCTGGAAATAAGCCAAACACCAAAAACCATGGCACACAGCAGCATTCACCCAGGGCCCTGAAAATATCTGCATGTTTGGATTTAAACCACCCACATATCCTTTTGGTTCATGTCTAAAGTTTTTTTGGTCTTAGAAAGCCTTTAAGATGTTTCACTTGCTTAAACAAGGTCAATGAATCAAATAGGAAATTTAGTCCTTGCCCCTTGGGTCTCCAACTACACTTGGGAAGGGAAACCCTGAGCACCAGCAGCCTTGGGAGGCAAACAGGCTGAACAAGGTTTGTTAAAGAGGAGCTGTGGGCAGTTGTCCTTTGCCAAGAGATTTGTGTCCTCCTAATTTTATATGATCTGAGCCACATGATAGATGGACAAGGTGTTCCCTGAACCAGCAAGGCTGGGCCTGACTCAGGGCAGGAATAGTTTCAGTCACACAAGCCCTGACATGAAGGAGCAGGAGGCAAGAGGAGGCTGGCAGGAAAAGGGATGGGAGCATGAGCTGCAGCAGGAAGGGACTGAACCCAGAGCAGAGTGGCCACATCCCTCACCTACAGACATACGCCCACCTGCAGCACCTCGGGGTGGGGAGGAAATCCCACCTGGAGCAACGACTGACAGGGGGTCCCACAGGCTGTGCTCCTCAGGGGGAGAATCCCTGGGTATACACAAGAGTATTGATAGGCAGGAAAAGGGAGAGAAACTGCTTTTAACTTGGAGATGTAAAGGAAAGATGAATCTAGGACAAGGCAGATCTATCAACTGAGATGGGAAAAGAGGTGAACCAAGTGACTTCATCCTGCTAGACAGAGGGGGAGATTGAGAAACTAAAGAAAAACTGCTGATATAACATTAACAGATGGCTAAAATAGGATGGTAAGATGTGTGTTCAAATGCTGCATCTCAGAGATGACAACCCTGAGCGAGGCAGCCCAGGTACATGGCACAGAGGGAAGGGCAGAGCCCCAGGGACAAGGCCACAATCTCCATTTCTCATTTCTTTGATGAGCACAGAAGGTGATGGGCAACAGCAACTCAAGTCACCTGAGGAGCAAATCAGCTGCTGCACTGCTCAGACTCATGTGAGGTCAGACACATGGCAGGGGTAGGACTGGAGGAGCTTTGAGAGCTGGAGATCGCACTGCAAACATCTGCCTTTGGCATCAGCAGGTTGCATCAAGTCTCAACAACTGCCCCTCTCACCCTCCTGCCAGAGCTGCCAGGCACCTGACCACTCCACCCACACCCTCCCAGAAGTTATTTATTAATAAAGAACAGCATTATCTCTGTGCAAACACAGATATTAGGGCACATCCTGACACTGCTGTTCTGCTGTACAGGTATCTGCCCTCTCCCCTTCACAAGTGTTCCAAGCTTCTCCTTCACATTTCCCCCACTTTTGAACACGGCAAAAACCTGCTCAGTGAGACACAAGAGCTTCTAGATTTTTGTTCTGAATCCTTTCTTTTTTTTTTTATCTTTCTATAAAATATGTTTTCTTTAATCAATCACCCTTGCTCCCTTCTTGTGATGCCCATGGCAGGGGGTTGGATGAGATGGGCTTTAAGGTCCCATCCTACCCAAACCATTCGAGGATTCTATGACACACAAGAACTCCTCTCCAAAGGACCTTCGTGGTAGCACAAAGTTGAATCCACTGATGAATTAACGTGACACCTGAGCTTTTCTAGAAGAATATTTGTACTGTGATCTACAAATCTTTCCATTTCTACAGCAAAAAGACCGCTCTGGTCAGCAAGAACAGCGACGTATTTGCTCCCCCATCACAAGGTGTATTTCTTTGGCACTGGTAAATGGCACTGAAGCAGAATGAACACCACTGCCTTGGCAGTGTTTTCCCTGCTGTGTGTCTGTACGTGTCCCCACCTGCAGGGTGGTGCTCTGGTCAGAGAAGGGGGAGCTGAAGAAGGTGGTGACGATGCTCATGACGATCTCGGTCACGTACTTCTCCAGGATGGAGTCCGCATGCTTCCTGTCGCTGGTGTTGTTGCAGGCCTGCAGCACAAACCAGAGCAGGGTCAGGAGCAGCTCACCAAGGCAGCTGAGGCTGGAACTCCTCATTTCACACTGTCCTGGTCCCAGCACTTCAGTGACACCGACGGCACTGGGGCTCTGCATTTCCAGCACATGCCAGAGCAAAGCCAGAGCTGTTCCTGGTTCCATGTGCTGGCATAGAGCATGGCTGGGGGGGAGGGAAAAAACCACAGTGTCTTGGAGGAAAGCAAGAGGAGGATAAGGGAGGACTGAGGTGTAATGCTTTCGTATGGGGAAATACTTGGAATCCCAGGCAAAAAGCCATATGGCCAAATAAACGCCAAGCCTGGAAAACAATCTGCCCCGACCTGCCAAAAAACGCTGAGGGTTGCTCAGGAAGGAGCTCAGCGATCCTGGCCAGAATAAGCAGGCCAGGTGGCAGGACAGAAAAGGCACTGGACAAAGGAGCAGGGTGTGGAGCTTCACTGAGCTTTGGTTTGGGCTTGTATTTTTTTCTTTTAAGAAGGAAAATATTAATGTGTTCCATGGAATATGACTAATGAAATCCACAGGCATAAGGAAAAGGAGGCACATATTTGCAGGAACAGAGTATTCAGGGTATTTATTGCCTTGATGCACTGGGATGTCTTATCCTTGCTGCTCTGGATTAAGAGGTTTTTAAGCTTTCTGAATTCAGTTCCTTGATGCAGATACATTACCCGACAGATGTCAACCAGGAAGTTCTCAAACAGCTTCCACATGTGATTACTGGTGTAAATCTCTTTCATTTCTACTTCTGTGTCCACATAGCAGTGATTCAAGAAGTTGATGTATGCTATTTTGACCTAAAGGAGGAAAATATAATTAATAGAGAATAAAAACCTGAATGGTGGCATGAACAAATATAAAGTCACATTAAAACTGCTACATAAATTATTTGGAATTCTACTTCTTCCTTTTACTTAAACACTGGTGAAATTTAATGCCATGAATAGCAAGACACCATCCAATAAAAAACCGCCAGGATTACTGCAGACAAAACGTCAGCATAGTAATAATTTCCAGTTCTGCAGAACCATCTGTTCAAGGTTAGCAGCACATCCATAAACCTCTCTGCCTCAGGAACTCTATAAAATAACCAAGTACAGCATCACATTCCCACTTTCAGGGTAAGGAGTAAGTATAAAAGGATTTTGACTGTCCAGGCTGACCGGGGGTGCCAGCAGCAGGGAAGGACTCCTCCAGTTTCCCAGCTCGCTGCCCACCTGCGCCAACCCCCTTGCCAGGCCAGACTCAGCAATATCAATCCTCTCTCACCCAAACCCAGCACATGTCAAACACAAATAGCCCAGTTCTCCCACCAGCCCTCACCTCAGGAATGCAATCCTCATGGGTCACCACCCTAACAATGTCATCCAGAGGGAGGAGGGAGTTGCATTTGATTTCTGTGTAGACGTTTTTGCCCTCTGTGCACACGGCCAGCAGCTCTACCAAGTGGATGTGGTACATCAGGGGGCTGTTCTCGTCCATCCGGTCCCTCTCTGACCTCATCATCTGCACCAGGGTCTGGAAGGAGGCTCTGTCATTGTAGAACACCAGCACATCTTCCCCTGCATTCACCAGCTACAGGGCAAGGAAAACATTCCATCAGCAGAGCAAAGCCTGGGATCCCCCCACAGCATCCCCCTCGTTGGGGGCTGTCCCTCTGCACAGCCCCACTACTGCTCCTCGGCCCCTCAGGGCAGCTGGGCACTGCTCCTAGGCTGCCCTCATGGACACAGGACATGTCCTCCTGGAGAATTAGCTGACCACTTCTGAACTGCTGAAGAAGTTCAAAGCCAGTCCAGCTGCCTGCTTAGCCGGAATCTGTGCCAAGAAGTTTGTGACTTTCCCTTGTGCCTTTCCATTTCACCTATGTCACCTCGGGTGACTTTCTAGTGCAGCTGTGGCCAGTCCTGTGCTGGTAGAGAGCTGCCTGGGGCACAGTGGATGGGAGGACTGCAGGACTCACTCCTTCCACCCTTCCCAACAAGCACCAGCTGCCTTCCAGGGCCAGGGAGTGACACGTTAAGCCACACACTGAAGATTTCCATCAGCCTCATATCTGACACCTGACTGGACACGAATTCAGAGCAGCTCAGGCCTCCTGGAACTCCAGGAAGGGAAGGAGATCGAGCAAACAGAGCCCTGGTCCAGACTGGGCACTGCTGAACACACAGCTGGAGGGATGAAGGGCTGTCCTCTGGCAGGGCTTGGGAAAAACAGCAGGATAAAACACAGAAGAAAACCCCCAGGGCAGCTGCTGACCCCAGGGAAGCCTCTTGCCAAGCATCTCACACCCAACCATGTGTTGAGAAACTCATGGAGCTGGCTTTGAGCTGAACAACAAAATATGGAAGATTTTTGGTCCATCTATCAGGACTGATGCTCAAAAGCCAGATTTGACAAATCTGATCCTGGGGCTCCCCCTGCTGAGGAGGCCAAAACATCCCATCAGATGTGCACATTTGCCAAACAGAACCCATCCAATATCCCACTTAAAGGCATTCATTCACCCTTCTCACCTCTCCCTTTTATGTTGACACCCCAGTTTCCCATTACCCACACATCTAAAGCCAGTCTTCATCTTTTTGCCCTTCAGCACCTGAACAGCTGGATAAGTACATCTTGCTAAGACTATTGCAAGGGCTTGTAGAGACAGGACAATGGGGAATGCCTTCAAATTGAGAGTAGGTTCAGATAGCAGGAAAAACAGGGGTGGTGAGGGCCTGGCACAGGGTGCCCAGAGAAGCTGTGGCTGCCCCTGGATCCCTGGAAGTGTCGAAGGCCAGGCTGGATGGGGCTTGGAGCAGCCTGGGATAGTGGGAGGTGATTCTATGGTGGTTCTATGATTTCATAAAAAAATCCCATCAAAATGCTATCATGGTGATTCTCCTTCTGTTTTAGTGATCTTCACATTAAACTACTTCTCTTCAAGCCAATTTTTCGAGAGAAAGGCCCCCTTGCTTCATAACCCCACCTACACACTGCTGTGTACAGGCCTGGGAAGTAACTCCTGCCATTAATAACCAATCCCTTGTTACACCTGTGAGTCAAGAGCTCAGAGAGCTTTTGGTCACAAAAAGCCTGAGCTTCCTGGGAGCTGCAATGCTCTTTTTGCACGGTGAGAGCTGTCAGCTTCTTGGCAGTCCCTGAAGCGAGAGGATCAATTTGTCATGTTCACCAACTGCTATGTGCAAACTTCTGTTCAGACCCTGCAAATCTCTGCAGCTCTCACCTCAGCCATTACCATATCTTGGCATTTCTTAATGAATTTCCCCTCTGCCTTGACGATGGTCTGCAGGAACTTGATGTACTGAACGTTCCTGCCGTGTGTCTCGATGCAGTGGACGAAGTGCTGCACCACGCGCTCATTGATCTCACTGCAGAGCTGGAAGTTGTTCATGAAAATGTGCTGCATTGTCACTGCTTCCAGGATCTGACAGAGGGCATGAAAGGAAGGGAAAAATCAGAAAATCAACAACCCACCACATCCCCGCTGAGGTCAGGGTAAAGCCAACACTCCTGCAGGCGCAGGGCTGGAGGGAACTTTGCTGAGGACCTCAGCTTTCAACACCACTGTCAGCCTATCTCAGCCTATTTTTCACTCCACTTCAGCCTCTTGAACTTTCTACACTGAAACAGCTCTAAACAAACATCTTGCCAACTTTTGAGGCTTTAGAATGAAAACAAAACGTGACCTCTTCAACCAATCTTGCAAGAGAACAGCCCCAGAGGCATCACCAAGGACAATCCAGTCCCTTCTCTTGCTAGAATGAAAAAATAAATCATGGCCTGAGGTTATTCTTACCCCGGGGTTAAGGAACAGGTTTATGTGCTTGTGCAGCAAGGCCTGGTTCTGTTGGTTCCCAGCACAGAAGTTCTGCAGAAACTCGTGTGCAAGCTTCATTATCTCCTGCATCCTCGTGTCTTCGGCCTGGGATTGCACAACAAAGAAGAGGGGGTTAAAAGGAATCCAAAGGTTCATGTTGAGGTGAGCACAGGATGAGCCACAGCTCCAGCAAGGGAGCTGTCACGTCTCTCACACCCCGAAGGAAAACAAACCTCCACCCAGTTCACAGACATTTGGGATGAGCTGGGCCAGCTCCACGCTTCCAAAGAGCGTCAAAAATAAAGCCCATAATAGAAATTACAGTAGTTTATTCTCTAAAAGTGCCTATTCCACAGCCAGGCCCGCCAGCAACGTGCTTTAGTCACTTCTACGCTTCTGAACATCCCAGCCTGCTGGCCAAACCACACATCATCACCTCGGGGCTGCCCAGGAAAGCTGCCATGTTCCACTGGAGCGAGCTCCGGCAGCCACTGACAAGGAAAGCTCATGGCAAGGCAGGGATGGAAAGTTGCTGTTGCACCAGCTCAGCCCAGGTTGTATTTACTGGAACCTCCACACTCCAAGTGCCAGTGCCCTTCCTCTGACGTCAGTGTGGATTCCCAACCCACCGATGGCACAAGCTGCTCTTTGGAAAATTACTGTCTGTTTTTATTTTTAAGGAATTTCACACATTTCCAAGGGTGAAACCCCTTCCACACTGCCTGTCCGATGCACATTCACACGTAGGGGACAAAAAGGTGATGAGAAGGTGTTGAAGGGTGTTTCTGCTGCTGATTTTTTAGCAAAATATGATACAAGAAGCTACAAGAATTAACATTAATCAAAGCATATACTGTGTAGAATTACTGGTTCTCAGAAACCTGTCGAGTTTGGAACAGAGGACAGCAGAGTGACCAGGAAAATGTGAAGAGGCACCTCACCTCTGCACTGACAGATGCCTGTCACCTGTGACTAACGAGCAGCCAACGTGATAACCTCAGGGTGTGCTGTGTCAGCACAACCTGGTGCTCTGCAGGCTCACCAGGCACAACCCAGGCCCAGTGGGCTCCAACTTGCACAGCTGGCAAGTGTTGGCACTGATACAGCTAATTAGGAGCAGCAGACCTCACCTGGAGAGGCACTTGATATTTACTCACTTCTCAGAGGGCGGTTAGGGCTCTACAACTGGGGGGGGAGGGTCTGTATCTACTGCTGATAAATCCCCAGGGAGCCAGGCCCCCTCCCTTCGCTCGGTGGTTCCAGGATGGTCACACAGCTGCCTCACAGCAGTGACAAGGGGCTTTCTTCCACCTTGCTTAACCTCAAGGCAGCACCTGCCACCCATGAAAAGCTCTGAGTTGAGCCTTAATTCTGAACTATGATGCACAAGTATTTCTTCAGGCAATAGTACACACCTGTATATTCAAAACTTCTAATAAACAGAGTTTGTCTGAGCTCATTATTTCTGAGTGTGGATGTTTTACAGACTGTGAGGCTACACAAACCTGTGCACCCAGTGTACAGGGAGGAGATTCAGGAAGATTCAGAGGAGGTATGAAAAGCTTGTCCACGTGACACAAAGCCTCACCTTCTCGTAAGGGATCTGCAGCAGCTCCAGCACGACAGCATGGGCTCCCATGTTCCTCAGGAGTCGCTGCTGCTGCTTCCTGCTCTTCCTCACCGAGGCCCCCTCCTGCACGCAGAGCTTGCTGAGCCGCAGCAGGATCTGCAGGAGAGACTGGCCTTAGAGCCCCAACTCTGGCTTTTCTTCCAGAGAACGCCAGGTCCCAGAGCAGCACCAGGGACCAACTCATCTGCACGGAGCAGAGTGGCTCCAGGCAGCACCTCGTGGCTCCATCCGTGGCATCTGACTAGGGCTGCTGGACTTGGATGATCCTTGTGGGTCCCTTCCACCTCAGGATACTCTACAGTTCTGAGATTCTACGCTCCTGCAGAACTCAGCCATGTCAAATGAACCCAACATCAGGCTCCACAGCAAAGCCACAGACACACCCTTCAGCTCACACCACACCAGCACCACAGCATGTTCTCAATCTGGTATTTTCTATGCACAGTGGGTTTGAGTGCAAGGTACTCAGGACAGGGCAAATTAAATGGCTTCTCCCCTTGCTTACTGCCTTTGCAGTCCTTAACAATAAAAACATTGTGTTACCATTGGAACAAGCAGCAAACATCACGTTTCTCACTAATCCATTCTTAAGGTAAAATGCACATGGTTTGCTTATTCTATCCTGGCTTCTCATTCAAGTTGGGATTTGCTATTACTCAGCAAATAGTTTCCACAATGGCAGAGTGACTCAGACTTTCCTGGGTGCCTCCCTCTGACTGCAGCTCTCCAGAGCTCTGTTACTCATTTACACTTCCAGTGAACTATCAAGAAGCAAAGTTTTACCTCTTTTACTACCCGGTAGTTGTAGCTGCTAGTACTTTCAGGCTTTTGAGACTTGCTGTGACCTTCCTGAGGATAAAATCAGACAATTTATTAGTAGCTTATACTACTGTCTACATGAAGGCTAAAATTACCGTTCTAGGATAGCGCCCGCTCTCCTCCTGGGAAGGATTGTCATCCTCCAGCTCTCTGACAGCCTCAGAAAAACATATACAATTATCCTGTCAAGTCACATTGACCTCTAGAACACAAAATAAGGTGAGGGTGGGATGATTTCAGAGACAGCAACCTCCTGTCCTTTGCCTGTCACATTCTGTCTCTAATCAAGTCTCCCCTCAAAAAAAACCCTTACTTTCTCTCCCTCTCTGTTGTTATTAAACTGTCACTGCACAAACACCAAGAGATTCCTCACAGCAGTGTGTACCAGAAAAGCAACAAGTAGATTACTTGTATTTACTTCCAACAATAAATGTTCCTAAAGCAGGGACTGCTTCTTGGATCCCCTCATCCAGTCTTTCCTACTTGACTGCAAATTATATGGAAGCAGAAGATGCTCAAGGAGTTCTAAGCCAGATGTGCATGTTGGGGAAATCCTATGTTACCAGGTACAGATAAAGCACAGTTCTCTGCTGTCATTTAATCCAGTGCCATGACTCAAAATGCACCACCTGAGCAGTTCACATCTCTGCCCTTACCTTACTTGAGGTACTTTCGTCTGCACAAATCCCATGCCATTGGTCAGTGCTGAAAGGACACAGCTGGGGAGCCAGAGCAAACCCAAACCAGCCTGTTAGACCCTAAAGGTGACCCTCAGTGGATGCTACTGGGCATCACCTGGCTCAAGTTCTCCTCTAATTCCTGCCTCAATCTGAATGCAGTAGAGAGAAGGTCAACCTAGGCAGTGTGCTGGGAAGATAGGCCTTGTCACAGTTCTGAAAGCAGCTACACCCTCCAAATACCCACCCAAATCCGCACAAACTCAGCCCAATTACCTCTTTCTTCTTGTGCTCGTTTTCACCTGGCACACTGTCCATGGCCTCATCAGGACCTTGGCCTTTGTACACCCAGAGCTCAGATTTCTCCACTATTGACCTCAGCTGGTCCAAATCTTGTTTGATCTGCTTATAGTTGTCAACATCTTGGCTGGTAACAAGCAGTTGAACCTTACAGGGAGGCAACACATTCAGTTTCACAGACAGGGCCGGGCTCAGCTGCCATAAATATATTCAGATGAGAAATAACACTCTCCAAACACACACGTACCTGCTTGAAAGCCTGAAGGACTTCTTGTCTCTGGCTGAAGTGCCTGAAGAGCAGCTGCAGTGCCCCAGACACCAGGGGAGGGTAATCATGCATCGTTAAATGCAGCAGAACACGGAGAAAAGTCCTGCCCCCATGGTCATCCAAATCCAGAGGGGTGTTCTCCTCACTAGAAACATAGCAGGAGTTAACCAGCACATTAGACTGAGCGCCCCAGCAAGTTCTGAGTCCACTTGGCAGTGGAAGAAAACCTTTTTTCTTACTTTTAAATAAGGGGGGAAATTGTACAGAGATTTTATTGCAGCATCAAGCTGAGATGCACTAAACCTGCACCTTGGCTCTCACCCACGCCATGGGGCCCTCCCCTGATGATCCTTCTGGCTGAAGAACCTTGTCTGTGGTTTTTGATCCAAACTACTTTGAGCTGCATCAAAGCCATTTTAGGAAAATGAAGCCTGGGTAACTGCAGCAGCTGTTTCCAAGCTTTTCCCAGTCCCCACCTCACTTTGAACTGGAGTCCTCACTCTTTGGGAGCCCTCCAGCCTGGGGACTCCCCCTCAATTAGCACCTGTGAAGAGATACTTTCCTTCCACCAAAGATCCCCTCAGCTTGCTCTTCAATATGTTCAAAGTCCAAGGCTCCTGAGAAAATAAACAAGACAAATACATGAGGTCAGAGAGGGGCATTAAAGATGTTTTTCTGGCCTAAAAACATTTCAAATGGCAAGCTAGGACCTGAAACAATCATCCCATTATCCCCTTGAAATATTCCAGAGTCTTCCCTAAGCCACACAACCTCATTCCTTGCAAAATAACTCACCTGGTACATTAGCTGGCATTTCTTGACTACTGCTTCCAGTGGGGGATTCAGACATCTGGGCATTGCTTTCATCAAATTCATGTTTAAATATACAAAGTAGGCAGGAGATCCTGTAGTCCAACCGCACGTTGAGAATAAACTGATGATACAGAAGCAGGAAAAACGTTGAAATAATTTGTGTATTTCCAGCACATCTACAGCTCGCACAAAGCAGAGCTACCAACATGCAACATCAACTGAGTAGAGATGTGGATTTAACTTGGAAAAGTTACCCAGGGTGGGCACAGGGTGCCCAGAGCAGCTGTGACTGCCCCTGGATCCCTGGCAGTGCCCAAGGCCAGGCTGGATGGGGCTTGGAGCAGCCTGGGGCAGTGGGAGGTGTCCCTGCCCATGGCAGGGGTGACACTGGATGGGCTTTAGAGGTCCTTTCCAACCCAAACCATTCTGAGATTCCATCTTTCTAAGATATGTAAATGTTGCCTTAAGAATGCCCAGAAATCAGTAATATTTTCCAGGGATTTCAACGAGCATGATACACACACACAATAAATACTTATGAGCAAAACATTTTGGCAGAGTTTTAGTGCCTCATTCCTGTGTGATGCTGGCATCCTCACCCCATCCCCCAGGAAAGGAAAGCAGCATTTCCAGCTCCCTCCTGAACATGTGCTGCCATTCTCCCGGGCCATGGGGACACAGGAGCAGGACACGAGCTGCCAGGAGCCAGGCTGTGCCATACAAGTTACTACCTCAGCTGGGCTGGACCAGCTGGTGCCAGAGAAACCTCCAGCCTAGCAGAGACCACCTTCTCCATGGTCTTCCTCTTGAGGAAGGAGCTACAACACCAAGAACACTTTGCAGCTTTCGGGGAAAATGCTTAATGCCAGTTTGAATAGCCCCTGGTAACAGGGAATCCTGGCACACTGAAATATCCCCCTGCATGTGCCAGGCCACGAGAGCAGCTCTGGCTTGAACTAAAATTAGCAATGGTGTAAGGAAGGAATGGAGCCTCCCCTGTGCTGCATCTGCTGCCGAGGGATGGGCACAGCCCCCCATGGGGCACAGCGAAGGAACACCATGGCTCTCCTGCTGCTCTCCTGCCTTCACCCACCAGGGGCTCTGGCAGCATTCTGACCCCCAGGACCTCGCTGGTGAAGCTACTGAGCAGAAAAAGGACTCCTACACCCAGAGGGGGAAGATGCATTTCAGCACAGTAATTCTGAGTCAATAATTAGGAAAAAATGTGTGTGTCCCAAGGACTTTGGGGTGAGCAAGTGAGAAAACCAGACAGGGATGGAAGAGAGAGGGGCTGACTGTGCATGCTGAAAATACATGTCAGGCTGATGGCTCTGCAAAGAGGAATCTCAAGATCTCCCCATTCCTTGGTGCACTTCAGATGGCCCTGCAGACTCAGAAAACCTGGTAAGACAACAGGGGGGGAAATGACAGCTCTGCTTCAAGTCAGATACTCACAAATCACTGCTAAATACGCAAATGTCTCCTGCAAACTCTTTTCTAGTAAATTCTTTCAGTAATGGCACAATATTGTCATGAACAAGCTGAGAATCAAGTGCCTGACAAGGTCACCCTTGTGATTCTTTCCCAGTTTGAGAGTGAGAAAGACATGAAAAAGCAGCAGGACACAATTAATGCTTGGAGACAGCACAAAACACTACATCCATCTGCACTGCTGGCACCTGGAGTATCTCGATGATCTTGAGCTTGGTGTCCATGACCAGGATGTCCTCCTTCTCCGGCTCGCTCTGCTTGACGTTCCCCTCGGGGGC
Source organism: Lanius collurio (assembly GCA_020086605.1). NCBI lineage: Eukaryota > Metazoa > Chordata > Aves > Passeriformes > Laniidae > Lanius > Lanius collurio. The sequence goes on along the minus strand of JACBWW010000009.1, from coordinate 16,766,592 downwards.
AGCCGCCAGCGGCGTCATGGGCAGGAACCCCCCGCCCCTGAGCACCACCTGGGTCATCAGCTCCCCCACGCCATGGATGGACCTCATCACATTGCTCCCTGGAGAGAGGAAACAGGCAGGGTTAGGGGGTGGGACGGGACTGCGCTCACAGGGCATGGGCTGGTCACATCCTACAGACAGAAATTCTCTCAACATTACACACCCACACCCTGGGGCAGGGGGAGCCAACATAAGCACTGCAGTACTTAGAGAAGGCCCCTGCCCTCTCCCATCACAGGCACTCCTCAACTTTACAACCAGGCCATGGACAGAAAGGAAGAGATTTCCAAGCACTGCATCACTGGCCAGGGAGGGAGAGAGGGAGGGAACTGTCCCACTCTGCTCTGCACTGGGGCAGCCTCATCACCAGTCCTGGAGGCAGTTGTGGGGGCCAAAATCTAAGAAAGATCTAAAGATGTTAGTGAGCACCCAAAGGAGGCTACAAAGATGGGGAAGGGGCTGGAGGAGAAGTGATCTGAAGAGCAGCTGAGATCACTTGGTCAGGTCAGATGGGGAAGAGGAGACCAAGGCTGGACGTCCCCAGGGGCTGCAGCTCCTCCTGAGGGGCAGCTTCGACCTCTGCTCCCTGGGACAGGGACAGCACCCAGGGAAAGGCTGGAGCTGGGCCAGGGCAGGCTCAGGCTGGATCTCAGGGAAAGGCTCTTCCCCCCAGAGGGTGCTGGGCACTGCCCAGGCTCCCCAGGGAATGGGCACGGCCCCGAGGCTGCCAGAGCTCCAGGAGCGTTTGGACAGGGCTGCCAGGGATGCCCAGGGTGGGGTTGTTGGGGCGTCTGTGCAGGGCCAAGGGCTGCACTGGGTGATCCTGTGGGTCCCTTCCAGCTCAGGATGTTGTGTGACTTCATCATTCCACCCCACACTGACATTTTGAGATGAACCACCCAAGAACTTTCTGTCCTACACTTTCCAGCCTTACCTTTACTTTCCTCTCCTTTTGCCATCTTGGTAATAGGGAAGATGGTAGTGATGTGCACACAGTCTAATATAGCAAGGAGGATTTTGGTTAGTCTGAGGAGGTCACAGAAGTTGTAGAAACCAAAATATATCAGATTTCTGGCTAAGTTAACAACCTACCAAAATAACAATAAAAAGCCTGATTAATACTAAACATTTTGCTATCACAGTCAAGTTGTCTTAACACAGTGACAAGATCAAGAACCTGGCTGAGGGTCGTTATTTTACCGTAATATCTAGGAATTCTGCAAGACTGTCTAGTCCTACATCACATCAGAAAGTTTTCTACTTGGCTACAAGTACTGCAACGCTTGCAGTTAATGTCTGCCTCTGCAACTGATATTCTATAGCTACAAAATCCAACTGTATTTGTCTCATCATGAAACAGGGCAAGACTAGAGGGAAGGCACAGAGAATCTTTATCATTGTCTTACAAAAAGGATATCACATATAAAGCTGAGCTTTGTAACTTCCAAGTTATAAAGTTTCTTCACAAGTCCACCCCCTAAAGATCCACATAAAAATATCACATACAGGGCAAATATTTAATGGAGCCTCCTTATCTGAAGTATATTACCTCAATGGCATTTTTTACAGACTATTAACAGCTTTTCTTAAATTAATGGTTACTTTTGGCATGGATTTGCTACATTTTATTTGCCCAGACTATTTTAACAGGCCAGTAAATCACAGGACAATTTTTTTCTTGGTGAACATCACTTTAAGCTCTGGAGTCTCTGTGCATGAAGAGAGTGTTCAGTTTTTGAGATCTTTATTTCAGTAAAGCCTGGCTTTGCAATAGCACTGAGAGCACAGAGAATAAACAAGGTTGCTGCAAACCTCAGACAAACTCACATTCATTAATTGTATTTCAAGAACCATCACTTCAAACTCACAAACTTCAGTGGGGTTACTTGCACGAGGAAAAAGGAGCCAGCTGAGGCTCAGCACACACACTGATTACCCTCACTAATTTCTTGCCAAACTACTTGGTGAAAAAATAAGCAACATTCCATAAAAGAAAAGGATAAAATCAGAACTGGATAACTACCTCAAAAGTGAGTTTATTTTTCTCTTTATCAGAGAAAGGGAACCTCTGACACACCACATCTCTTAAATATTCCTCTACAAATTCCATTGTTTGTGCAAATCTCTCCTTAATTTCATCTTTGGAAGTTCCACTGCTATCATAGCTGAAGAGGGGAAAAAAAAGAACAAAACAAAAAAGAAAACAAAACTTAGCATGCAAATACACAGGGCTCTTTCCCCCCCCAGTACAGTTTTTCAATGGTTTATCAAAATCTAAGAACAGCTAAAGGCTGGTAAATAATTTATCCAAATGAGGTAGTCAGGACACTGACACCAGAATTTCCTGGCTTTTATTGTTTTATCCCATATGCTCATTAGGTACTATTTTAAAATGTCTGAGGAAAACAAGAAAAAGATAATTTTGTCCAAAAAAATAGAAAAAGCAACCCTCAGTATTTGAGTGGAAACAATGACAAGCAATGTGCAGCACTGAGGAGAACGGGTGGCCAAGAGAGGCTGAGTGGGGATGGTATTTTTCCTCCAAATAAAACCAATATATATGCAAAGCAGCTATTAATTTTTAATATAAATTCTAGGGTTTTTTCTCAGTATGTGCACAATGACTTTGAGAAGGACAATCCCACCACCTCCCATGAAATACTTTTGCTTCCTGTTTGATTACTTATCACTGGTGAGCCTCTGCCAGAGCTGAAACTATTCGGTTTTATATTTTAGCCTTTATATTTGAGTTATTATCTACTGCATCTCCCTCAGCAGAGAAAACAAGGCTGGCAAGGAGGGAAACCACTGAACACCAGTATTAACGTTGACAAGACCTAAATTCCTAACATGTATCATCAATTTTAGGTGTTCATTTGCTCCAACTGAAAAAAATGAACTCTGAACAGTTGAGTGCTATCAATTTGAAATTACTAATTCTAAAGAGTTAATACAAGTGGTCAAGAAACCAGGTGCCTGCTCCAGTGTGGTTTTGTGCAGGTTTTTCAGCACTGTGCCAGAGGATTTACCACTGGAAGTTAAGGAACATTTCCTTGTTTGAGCATCTTCCCCCTGGTTGCTGCTGGTGGTGTGAGCTCCCATAAGGACAATCTGCCCTAAGGGGACCATACTCAGAAGAGATGGCCTCAAGCTGGGGAAGTTTAGAGAGATTTTAGTGAAAATATCTTCACTGACACAGTGGTTAAGCCCTAGAACAGGGGCCCCAGGGCAGTGCTGGAACCACCATCCCTGAAGGGTTCCAAAGAGGTGTGGATGTGGCACATGGGGACATGGCTCAGTGTTGTGGTGGACCCCCCTGAGCCCCGCCCCAGTCGCTGCCATGTGACTCTGAGTTTGTCTAATGTTCAAGCAGCCCAGGCTCTGATCTGGTTGGTTGTTTATCCCAGCTCCACCCCGGTATCCCCTTTCCCCCCTGTCTGTGACAAAACCAACAGGACACAAAGCCTCATCCTCTTACCCTGGCCAATTCTTGACCAGGTTGGTGCTCTGTCTCTTGGGACAAGCAATAAATGACTTAACACCATAAAGGGGGTTTGAGCAATATTTCTCTTCTCAACTTCTGCTTCTGGTGAGTAGCTATCAACTAGCACTGGCTTCAAGTGGGGCTGCACAGTTGAGGAATATTTAGGCTGTTTGTAAATGGTTTAAGATACTCCAAGATATAAAGAGGCAAGCTCACCACAGAAATTAAGCAGTGGACAAAGCTATTCAATTACCAGAGCTCAGTGGTTGATGCTGCACTTGAGCTTGAAGAGCTCTTCCCACCTTAACAACTCCACGGTTCTCCTCTAACCAAATGAGGCAGGAGGACAGATGAAGCCCTTCTCAGGTCCAGGTCAATCCATGGTCACCCAGAGCTCACCCCACCCACACAGAGAGCTCATTTAACTCTCAGGAACACATTAGGTGGTGTTTGATTCATTTACAAACCGCAGCCGTACAAATAACACACGAACTTGGGACTGATCTGGTGCTGCCCCAACCCCCCCCCAGCAGCGGCACCCGTCCCCCAGCGCGGCGCTCACTCGTCGATGGCGATCTCGGAGGGGATCTCGGACCAGAGCCGGGCGTATTTGACGGGGGTCACCTGCTCCTGGGGGTCCCTGTCCACGTGCATGTGCAGCATGAGGCGGCAGAAGGAGGCGCGCAGGTCGTAGGGCAGGTTCTCGTCGGCCATGCAGCGCAGGATCAGGTCCACGTCCAGCTGCCCCGAGATCTCGTTGATGGCCAAATACTGGCGGTCAAGGCACATTCGAGCAAAGAGGTTCAGCTGGTATCTTTGGGGGTGGGGGGAAGGAGAGAAAAAAAAGAGAAGAAAATAATATGCTTTAATTTAGGTGAACTTGAAGTTTATGCTTTAATTTCCTGTGTAGCATGAAGTATCTATAAATATAGGTACGGTATACTTTATACATTAGATACAAAGCATATACAAGCACATATATAAAGTATACTTTATATATCAAGCATATATAAATATATATACACACACACTGGGGAGTACATATACTGATATACTCCTATGGATTAATAGAAATAATATGATATTGTCCACTAATAATAATACATTGTCCAGTAATAGAGCTCATCATTATCGTGGAAAGAAAAAAGTACTCATCAAACACTAGCAAACAGTGGAACAATAGATTAAATTAAACAGCATAGAATAAATAAAATAGAATCACTGATTAAATAAAATAGAATCACTGAATGGTTTGGGTTGGAAGGGACCCAAAAGATGATCCTGTTCCACCCCTGCCATGGAAGGGACACCTTGCACTGTCCCAGGCTGTCCTTGGGCACTGCCAGGGATCCAGGGGCAGCCACAGCTGCTCTGGGCACCCTGTGCCAGGGCCTGCCTGCCCTTTACAGGAAATAATAATGCTTTTTATGAAAACTACAGCAGAATGCAAACAACACTTACAGCAACTCAGCCTAAATACTGTGTAAGGCCAAACACTTCTTACAAATGCTGAAGCCACACTATTCCCTGAGGCAACAACACAGATGGCTCCAGTCATTAAAAATCAGATACCTGATGAAACAACTACTGCGTTCTGCTCTCCTCAGTGAGAGAATTGGTAGAGAAAAGCTGAACTTCATTCCTAAGCTTTTCAGTCCATGAACTGATCACTGGCACCTCACTCATACACAATCAGCAGGCTGGTAATTCACCTTTAGCCATAAAGCACATGCCCAACACTCAGCAGTGTTCATGGGCTGCTGCTCAGTACTGTCAAGTGTGAGACTTCCTAAAGAAAAGAAGATTTAATTGAAAGCAGAGCCCTTTCACTTTTAGTACCTCTCATGGAATTTGACCAAACCATATCCTAAGTCCTTCTTTTAAGCATTTTATGAGGTATAACGTAGACTAAAAATAATTAACACTACCATTCTTATACCAGTATATACACCTAACTACTAATAATTAACACTACCAATTTATTTAAAGCCAAGTTCAAGAAAAACACCTGTTTCAAAAGCACATATGTTTTAAAAACTCGTATCAAGACATCTCATTTTGAGCTCCAACAGGCTCACATAAAACCGTGTATTAGGAATTCTTCTGCAAGAATCATTTCAATGGAAGAGATGATCCAAAACAAAATTGTTATTAAAACAAATAATCTAGTTGTACTTTCTGTGCTGCCACAATTGAGTCTGTCAAATGACTCTCAGGGGTTTATAACCCAGACACAGGAATTTGGTCTGGGCTGAAACCTGACCTTACACTATGCCAAGAACTCGATGTCTTGTCAAGTCATCTGGAAACATCGCTGGTGTCAGACCTGCCCAAAGCACAGCCTGGGCTGTGCAAAGCAGCCCTGCACACCCTTCACACCCAACCTGGGGCACGAACACAACTTCATGTCTGTGCTGCTGGGAGCTACAGGAGCACTGAGGGCTTGGGGAGAAAGCAGGAGGCACAGAGAACAGCAGTGACTTCTTTACAAACCAAAAGCAAAGCCATCTACACACCTAAATCCTGCAATCCCCAAGTGCCCCCTGAACACAGAGTACACCAGGGTCACCAGCAGGGGCTCTCCCAACAGCAGGAAAACAAGCACAAACACAGGCACCAAGTGCTGGGGAAATTCAACACACTCAAAGCCTGAAATACTTTTTTAAAACCAGTTTAAACTGGCTCATGCCAATGGCTAGACTCCTCAGCATGAATAACTCTGCGCTTTCAGCTCTCACTTCACCCTCCCTCTCTGAAGGCTGTTTTGTGCATCAAACAGGACCTTTCCTCCCAAAGCACACCCTGTGCCCCCAGGGCCTCCCCACAGAGCCCTGCTGCACTCTGCTGTGTGTTGTTAACCTGTAGTAGCTGAGCACGTCCCGATCCTCCTTCTGCCCCTCCTTGGCGTCCTGGGCCAGCTCTCGGATGCTCTTGCTGCGGATCTCCTTGTTGCTGTCCCTCCAGAACAACCACACTTCCTCCTCATCCTCTCCAACCTCCAAGGCATTTTCTCCACTTGACACTTCCTCAAATTCAAATCGCGAGAGCACCAGCCTGCCAGGAGGAGGGGAGGTTACATTCCAGACACACATACATCCTTCACATTTCTTGTGAGACACTTGCTAAAATGTATCTTACCCTTTCAGCAGTAGCATTTTACTACACCAAACCACTGGGGTGTATTATTAAAAGATTTAGATTATAAGCTTTCCATTCAACCTTAAAAAGATGAACATTTCAGCTCCTTTCAAGTGAAAAAGATGAAGAAACAAGGAAGTTAAAGACACATAATAATGGACTTTCAAAACCTTCTTTACAGGAGAACTGATTTAGAGATCATTCAATAGACCAGGAAAAGATATGGGAAAGAAAAATATCTAAAAAAACTGATTAATTCTGTATCCCATAAATGCCAAATGGATCAGAACTTCTGTTTACATCATGAAGTAACTAGAAACAAATCAGCTGCTGATACTATGAAAGGTTTCCAGCAAAGAAAAGATTGACAGCTGAAAAAAAACCCAAATTAAATACTCAAGTGATGTACCAACATTAAGTGGCCATGGGAATAAGTACAGCCTTTATGATCCCATGACAAGAATTAAACATACAAGGATACCCTCAGCCATTTGTGTTTTAAATCCTACCTGCTTCCCTTTGCAGTATTTTGATAATGGTTATCTATTCCCTAGTATACATACTGAATAATGCCATCTTTATCAAAGACAATCAGGATTTGGTGCCTGGTGTGAGGCCTCAGCAATGACAGAGGAGAGCTGGAGCCCCAAATCCCACCTCAGTGGGAAGAAAGGTGAGCAGAGCCGGACCAGCTTTTGCTCTGCTGCCAGCTGAGCTCCCTCAGAGCTGGGGGAGGATCCCACCAGGAGCCTGCACACCTTCCTGCAAAGTCTGTGTGCTTTGGATCAAACAGGAGAGATCTGAAGGATTTCTGCCTGCAGGGCTGAGGATGCACCTGGCAGACACCTGCTGTCCCCAGACCCAGCTCTGTGTGTTTGAAGAGGACCCCACACAATTCCCTGAATCTCTGGGACGTGCCAGCAGCGTGCTCAGCTTTGAACCACCTTCCTTCTGCTTCACACCAGGAGAACCATCTTGAAAGGCACCAACTCACTTGGTTTCAATGAGAATGTCTGCATTGGCTGGGTTCAGCACGGCTTTACAAATCAGCTCCTGTGTCACGGGAATAGACTTGTTCATGGAAACGCACAGATCTGAGAGGTAATCCAAAAACCTGTTGGAAAACATGAGCCAAAAGGGTATCAATCACTGTTGAGATCTAGATTGAAGCAATCTACATTTCAGGAAGCAAACATTCAGAACTCCACCTGAACAGTGCAGAGCAAGACTTGCTGCCCGAGGGGACGGCAGGGCGAGTGCCAGAACACAGCGAACTGGCTGTGCTTCCTCCTGAGCAAGCTGGCAGGTACAGACTTTTCCCAGAAGGGGAAGGGTAATCATATATTCAAAAATGCAGCTCTCACCTGGGCTCCCTATTTTTCCTCACGAGACTCACAAAGGTGTCAATCTCAGCAGCTGTGATGTGCTTCTCCAGGAGCTTGCGGTTGTTATGGAGCAGGGCTGTGATGGTGTCCTCGGCCAAGACGTCGTAGCCAATCTGCTTCTGCATGAAGCCAAACTGCTTGGCAATGTATTCCTTCAAAACACACAGGCAAGGAGGAAGGGGGTGCAATTAACTCTCAGAATTTTAAATAATAACAGAAAACAGGAAGACACTTGTCAATACCAACATCCCAAGGAGTGAACTGTTTTCTAAACTGTTTGTGTAAAAGACAGGAAACAATGACAGACACCTCTAGCCCCTCCATCCCTCCTGGGCTAGACACCAGCAAGGCATTTATACTTATCTGACAGGACCTTGTTTTTAATACATGGCAAAAAAACTGAACAGCCTTTATTTACAGGGTAACTTTCAGTGGTGCCTGTAGTCAGCAAGAGTGAACAAAGTCTCATAATTCACCTGCATGGGACAGCCAGAAATTCTGCTGTTTTCTTAAATCCCACTCAGAACCAGTGGTAATTACATTATAGTACCTGACAGCAGTGAAAAATGTCAGATAGAATAAAACTGAGCCATCCCAAAACCTCTTGCTGACTGTACAACCAGAGCAGAGCAGGGTTTACTTTAATGGACAAAGCTTTTTTTTTTGAGCACAGGAACCACGTTAGTCCCATTGACCATTACAAACCTGATTTTTCCTGTAGTCCTGCTGGGAGTGCCTGAGCACCCTGTAGCAGAGCCTGCAGATGTGCCTGAAGGGCGCGTGGCGCTGGTCCCCCAGCTCCTCCAGCCGCAGCATGGGGCCGTCCCCGCTGTCTGTGAAGGGTGCTTGCAGCAGCTTGAAAATCTACAGATTTATTAAAAAACACAGACACAACCCCATGAGGCACTGCCTTCTTCTGCTTCAAATTAGTGTCAGGCTCGGAGCCTCTGTATCCCAAAAGGTAGATCAGAAATATGCTGCAGTCACCAAGGCTCTTGGCCACAGAGCAGCCCCGACAGAGGACGTTGATCACCTTTACTCAACACCATCTGCTGGAATTTTCAGTTCCAGCTATGGTGAGCCTACAGTCCACTGCCCAGAGCCTGCTGAAAGCTGGAAACTCAAAGGACCTTTAAGTCCCAATAATTTGAGACCAAAATTTCACAGAGGCACAGAATGGCTTGGGTTGGAAGGCACCACAAAGATCATCTCATTCCAACCCTCCACCACAGGCAGGGACACGTCTCACCAGACCAGGCTGCTCCAAGCCCTGTCCAGCCTGGTCAGATTGTTTGTAATCAGTTTTTTTCTTTTCCAACAACTCTTCTCATAGGCAGAGCTTAGAGAAAACCACAGCCTACCTGCTTCAGAATATTCTGCTCTCTCATCAGCTTTTGCCGTTCTCTGTTAGGTTTCGAAAACACCACTTCAAGGACGTCCTGACCAGAATTAGTTCCACCAGTGACAAAGTAGACCAAATCCTCCAACAATTTGGTAACAGATCTACAAAAAAGCCAGAAGTTAACATGAGAATACAAATTCTCTGTGTTAAAAGAGCAGTGCCAGGGTTAAGTTTACACAGATTTCTAAATGCTAAGTGAGAAACTAACAGCAGTTAGAGACCGGATAAAGCTCAGAGGTTTGCATGGAATTTGAAATTAGGAACTAATGCTTCCCCATTGCTACAGCCTCACTGTCCAACAGCTAAACCAGAGCAGCAGCAAGACAAGAAAATCACTTAAGGGCAGCCCTGCACTTGCCAAGATCTATTTGGCACTTCTTTCAAATGCCACAAACAATAAACCAGGTGATTATCTCTCCCAAGGCCAAATAAAAGGCACTGGCTATGGAAGCACACGGGCCCTGGTGTGACACAGCCACCTCTGTGCTCTTTTTGTGTGGCCACATTTTCACGGACACGGACAGAGGATTTGCAGCAAGTCACATGTTCCGTCCTCACAAGATGGATTAGGAATTCCTACAATCCATTTGCAGAGGTATGCTGGGGATTAGTCCCCCAAGCTGACAACATTTCTCAGGCTCTCACTTCAGAGGACAAGGAGGGCTGGACAGACCAGGCCTGAGAACCTCCACTGCAGACACAACTGTAAAACTATCCATTTTTTAAAATCTCATCAAGGAGGAAACCAAATCCCTCTTCTATAGCTTACTCTGATAAAAATTTCAAAGAAACAGTTAGTGAATAATGGAAACAACATCATCTGAACCCAATTCTGGTTGCCTTACCTTCTTTCATTCTGGGTTATTGTTCCCTTTTCCAGCTTGCCAGCAATGGAACCTAAAACTTTACTTGCATCATTTGCAAAATCCAAGTCCCGAACCTCTGCGGGTGAGACTGGCACTATAGCAAAAGCTTCTTTGTCCTCCTTCACTGGAGAGGTACCAATCTGAAACCCAGAGAAGCTTTATCAGTAAACCCAAAGGCAGGAACAAAGCACTGCTTCCCACACGCAGTGATAATGAAACAGAAAAGCTACTCTGTGCTTAGGCAGCATGGGATCACTGCTGAAGCCAAGCTCTGAGAACACTACCACTCTGTGCAAGCTCAGAGCTGTTCCTAAATCAAAGGAGCAGCAGGTGAGAGGGCAAAATGTTGCCACAGCCAGGGGAAAAAACATCCTCCTCCTGATGACTTTTGTGGAGTAGAAGCTGAACAGTGTAACTAGAAAACTACCATGAAATCAAGCCTTTAAGAGCAAATATTTTGCCCAGGCACTGCTCATTCCTGTCACATGCTTGGTGTGTGACAGGCCCAGGGAGCAGAATTCCTGCCAACAGCACTTCTGTGAGCTACAGGAGTCAAAGGACGTGCTTACACAAAGTAACACAACTTACCTTCAGCATCACGGGTTTCTCCTCTTCTTTATCAATAGGGATGTTGGTGCTGTGAACCCAGGTGTTGGTGCAAAGGTGCCTGAGCCTCACGTAGGAGTTCCTGAAAGAAAGTCAGGAGTGTCCCAGCATGAGTCAGCTTCCTAGCTGGGAAGTCTTTGCATTGCTGGGATTTTGAGATGCTGGCAGGAACAAATGGAAAAGAAATGTCATCTTTGTCCACACCACATCCTACAACTGGAATAACAGTCTTACTGCCTTAGCTCATGCTAGAAATTCACCTGAGAAAGGCTTCTTCTGTAATGGAAGAGATTCTGCTCTGAAATAGAGCCACAGCCACTCTGAGTTGCTGTAACTCAGCTGCTGCACAGGAACAAACTAAACCTCTTCTCACTCTTCCACTGCTATGAGCTGCCAGATTCCTCCCTTACCTCTGGGGTTTCCAGAGCTCCCTGATGTCTGTATTTTGGGGTATCTGATGATTTAGGGAGTTGCTGAATAGATGGAACAAACTTGCTGTGCCTTCTCAGTGGGACCAGCAGCAAAGGGCTGTGTGCACAGTGCATGTCTTGGAAGGGTGCAGCAGCTTTTCAACAGCAAGAGGTGCCACACGAACAGCAAAGAACATGTAAACAACAGCAAAACCTGTGCTAAATAGTTGGTGTTACACCCTAACACAATACAGACAGGGCACAGGAATGAATGCCTTGATAGGACACCCAAGGCTTTTAGTCCCAGGTCACTCCTGGCAAGGAAGTCACTTCGGAAACCACTCACTCTCAATTTTCCCATCTGCAAAATGGTGTTCTCTTACTTACAACTCAATTGTAAAGTACTCAAGTGAAGCTTCAGGCATTTTCTACTTATTTCTACGTTCATTTGAGGAAGAACCTGCTGCCAAAGGATAAAAGGAAAATATCTGGGGCAGCTTTGCCTTCAAAAGCCCACCAAAACCCCCAAGCTGAGCAGATGGTCACTGTACCTGGGGACGAGGCTGTCTCCCCCTCGCAGGGTGGTCGGGTCCAGCTCGAAGATGGAGGAGATGTCGTTGCCCTCGGGCACGGACACCAGGGAATAGGCCATCTTCTCCTGGGCCCCCCGGCCCCGCCGCGCCGCATCCTGCTCGGGGTCCAGCTGCAGAGGGAACCCCCTCAGCATCAGGACAGGCCCTGCAGAGCCACCCCCACAGCCCCAAACACACCGGGGTTGCAGACAGGACTCTGGACCAGTGAACTGGGCTGCAGGACACCAGGAACACTGACAGCAGCTGCTCTGGCCAACCCCTCCTTGCTTCCCATGGTGTAACTCCTGAGCACCACCACAGTAACTCCCCCTCCACACAGAATTTGAGGCTTGCAGACAGTGCCAGAAGAGACAAACCCCCTCCAGCCATTCACCCCACACACACCGGGAGCTCTGACTGCCTGATAACACACATCAGCTGAGATCCTCAATCCTGACACTACTAGCTCTCCAAACATATCCCACATGTTGCAATTATCCCTCTAACCAAGAAATTAGTGAGCTGAAAATATAAAAACCAGCCACACCACGTACCAACAACCTTGCCGGGAAATAATCAGCTTCAGCAGCAAAAATGGGGCCCATATCCATCAGCTCCAGGCAAGAGAAACAACAAGCTAATCAAGGAGCTGGATGTCTTGCTGTTCACACCACAGCTTGTGCTGCTCTCAAGCACAATAACGTGTTCCAAAGGCCATGGAACCAGAAGGATCTTTATTCCCAAGGTGCCAGCAAATCCCCATCCTCCTTCAGCCAACAAAAGATACATCAACTGGATAAAACCCCAGGGTTTCAGATGGAAGGACTAAAGAGTAGGAAAAAACAAAGATGAACTGAGAAAAAGGAACAATCACTTTCTCCAAATCCTTTCCTAGGGAACTCCCAGTTCTCACAAGTCCCTAAAGAAGCTGCTCACTGCCCTGGCAGGCAGGCCATGTACAACCACCTAAATCCTGGATGCAGTTTTCAAGGTGACCAAGAAACCAATTTCTCATCTTCTCTGTGATGGTGGCACCAGTGAAGGGAGGCACCCAAAGTAGTCAGCACTCAGGCACCTGCCTGTCAAGTCCTGCTGCAAGGCACTGCCATCCTGAAGCATATGGAAAAGGTATCCAGTGTTGCTTGTGCCTCAGGATACTCCCAAGTTAACATATTTGCAGTCAATGAACTTGGCTGCAAAGCACTGACATTTAAAGTCTGATTTTGTGCATGGGAACAGGCAGTTATCTGTATGGAATAGAAATACACTTTGGGAGTGTGCCTTCAAGGGAAGGAGCAACTCTACACTCAGAGTCCATCTGGAGAGAAATTCTGGGAGAAATTCGCTCAGTTGGAATGAATTCTCTGAATTTCAGCTGTCTCCTCCATCCCCCCCAGCAAGGGGAGGGAATACAGTGAGGAACACAGCTGCTCTGCATTCACAGCTTGTCCTTCAGGAGACAACTGGTCACTTCTTGAAACTGTGGCAAAGCTGAACATGAGCAGTAAACCAAAAAAGCAGGAAATGGGGCAATTCAGAAAGCACTGAAATTCAACCCCAAAGCTGACAAGGGCAGCTTTTGCTGCTGGAAGGCAGAGCTGGCACCTCACCATGCCCATGTAAACCCTTCCTGCACAGCCCTCCAAGGGTAAGAAGAGAGCAACAATAAAACCACTGAGCTGTGCACAGAAACCCTGCAGACAGCTCGCATTTGGATCAACGTGGAGTTTGGATAAAGTTGGACAAAGCAGCCTACACCCTCCTGTCACCAGTGAATGTTAAACGATGTGGCAATTTCCTGTCAGAGATGAATTATGTGCTCCTGTTCTTGCTGGTCTATTTTTGCCATCTAGTGGTAAAGAGACAGAGCAGGGAAAAACCAGAGAGCTGAGACAGTGCACGAATGTTATCCATGTCAGCAGGACATACCATAGGAGCAGGGGTGTCTACCTAAAGGACCTCAACATTGATTAACTCTCAAAAAATTAACCCAGCAAAATATCTCAGTATTGGGTTCCCCCCACATCTCCCTAGACAACAGCTGTGGGTGGGATTTGTTCAGTTTTTTACCATGTTTAGTGCAGTCAAGCTGCCAAATGCCACCAAGAAGCAATCAGGAAAACAGTTCAATCAATATTTGAGGGCAAGGGAAGCATTTTAATGGCCAGGCTATAATGACAAATCCTTCTAGGAGGAAAAATGCACCCTGCAGGATTTCTAAGCATCACATTCATCTCTTAAGAACAGAAGGAATAGCTCTTTGTCATATCCAAATGGTGCAAATCTTCCATAACACAGGATAAATGGCCAAGAAAGCTGCACAAGTGTATGATCAAATCCAACTAAATTAATAAAATCCACAATGGAAAGTGCTGTTCCAGTTCTCTCTGTTTTCAACCACTGAGGCAATGCTGGTTCCCTCTGACACCAAAGAGAAGCTGCTGTTAATACAAAGCACCACACACTCAATCTTTGACACAACAACATTTACTGACAACACAGACTTGCTCCCACAGGAAAATCAGAGGAATGGCACTGGAATCACCCTCCCCTTGCCATTGCTTCTCTCTGTTACCCTGCTTTCCTGAGACAAGGTACAGTGGCAGCAAATTTGCTGCTTAAACACAGAGGTCAGACAGGCACAGCACTGGGGGACACTTCCCATCTGGTGTCACCTTGAGCAACTTGATTTCCAGCCCTTGGCAGGACAGTGCTCCAAGGAAGCAAAGGTTGAGGAAACAGGAAGACAGAAAAAGATGCCACAAAGGGAGGAGTTGAGGGGGGTTCAGGTAATGTGTAAATTTGATTCCAAGTGGGTTGCTCTTCACTAGGGTCTACTCCAGGTGTTAGCAGCCACTCCTTGGATAGGCCATAAAAGCCTCCAGAGCATTCTCAGGTTTTTAGTTTCTTCACTAACAACGAAGCCTGGACCAGCTGTGCACTGGCCAGGTCAGTCCTGGGCCTGTGCCAAGCCTTCCTCAATCAGGGGCAAGACCATACCCTTGCCTATACTTACTGAGGATTGACACTCCAGGTCATCTTCCTCATAGTCAGGGTTTACCTGATGGAACAGAATCACAGGCACGTCAAAACTCCAGCACAGCTGCAAGGGGGAAACAGCCTGAGCACCTAAACTCTCGTGGTCACCAATGCCCTGCACTCCACTGCACCACCAGGCATGCAGAGCACACTGCCCAAACCCAGCATGGCTCACCAGGCCAGAAACTGGCTAAACAACCTGCAAACATGCAGGGAGATTTATCTCATCCAGGAGAATCACTACAGGAGCAAGAGTACAGAGTTAACCAGTTCATGCTCTTTTTGTTGTTGTTGTTTAAATTCCAAGTGGAGTTTCCAACTAGAAATTACTGGCTCGGAGAAATCTTTTAGAACAAACACAATTCTAACCAGGGATCAGGTGAGCAATTCCCTCTGGTATAATCTTGTATGATCTAAGAGCATGTTTTTGTTTTGGCTGATTAGAAAACCCAAGATTTACTGGAAAAGCTCTACATTGGATTACTACTGAAAAGGATTTGCAGTGTGCATGTGACAAAATGCTTCTAGTTTTCCAATATGCTTATCAGAAGAATACAGAATGGGATATTAAATTTGGACTTTTTTCTATCTGCAGTTCTTATAGACTGGTCTGAAGTTAAGTGTTTTCATTTTACACTCAGTTCTATGATTCTGCTCAGAAATCAGTGATTTGAGAGAAATTACCAACACTTGAATTCATTTCCCCCAAAGGCTCTCAGTCATTTACCATTTACTCATCAGTTAATAAAGTCACATTGACTCCAGTGCCCACATGACAGGATACTATTTAGTGCCTATTCTTTGCAGGAGAAGCTCTTGCCTCTAGAATTCATATAAAAAGTTTAATCGGCTCACGACTTCCCCAAACCATGGTATTCTTTCAGCTCTTTCATCTTATTTCCTACATATAGCATCTATTTTTGTATTAATCCAAATGACCACTCTCCTCCCCTCCCCGTGTCCAGTTTTAGGGTGGGAAATGACAGATTTTGAGAAGGTGCCAAAGGAAGAGAACACAGTGCAAGGGCAGGCAGAGGTGCCAGCCCAGCCCCACGTACCTCTGCTGCCAGGTAGTGCCCCGTGGCCAGGTGCTTGAACCTGAAGAGGCTGTTCCAGTAGCCAGCTCCCCCCCGGCAGGGATCGTGCTGCACCACCTGCAAGGGAAGGGAACACACCTGGAATGCAGCACAGATCCCCCTTCCCAGCAGGAACTGCCTCATTTCATGTGCAGGAAAGAGGAAACAGAACCAGGGGCTGAGAGAAGACAAAACCACCTCTCATCTGTGACCAGCACAGTGCAGGGAATGCTCTGAGCTGGCTGGGATTAATTCACCTCAGTTTATGAATGAATTAAAGAAGGTACTCTCTGTGTGCATGTGCTGCCAGGTCTTGAAACAAACCCCGGGAAAAGGCAACAAATCCATTACTCTATGGCTATAATTAAGTTTTAACTGCTTAGAGTGGATGAGGAAAGACACCTGGAAACATTTCAAATGCAACAGTGCAGTACAAAAGAATTAATATTTGTATTTACTGACCAAGGGGGGCAAGCAGAGCCTCCAACATGTGTAACCTCATATTGGCTGCTCTGTGGGTACACCTTATTCTTAAAGAAAACTCACCACAGCTGCCCTGTAGCTTTCAGGGAAGAACTATCTCACCTATGCCAGGTAACTGCACACACCCAGGCAGTTACCACAGACTGATAACATGCCAAAGTAATGCTAATTACAGGCAGGCTTTCATCTGAAATACAGGAGAAGCTGATACTTCTGGAAAAGGAATATAAAAACACCTATCCATCATTACAACTCATTTTTTGATTCTTACATGCACTTGATAATTTAATCAGATTTAAAATCATAAACCAACTCTAATAATACCAACAGACTGAGGCTATTTTCAGAAGCCAGTGATGGCCAAGGTGTTAGTCACTGTTTAAAAGCCAACAGAATAAAAGCAGCCAGTTCAGACAGACTAGCAAGGGGTTGCAGCCTCCTATCAAATGAGGATATGCATAATCACATTATTCCACACCAAAAATAGAGCCTTCAGTACACTCAGCAGGACAGTGGAAATTATAAGCTGTTGTTAAACTTCAGAGACTGGTAAGAAAATGATTTCATTGATGTTTCTCTGTGCCCTTTTCCTGTACTGTAAAGCACCTGAGCTCAAGAGCTCTGTGCTGCACCATCAGAGAGCAGAGCTCCACTGTGATTGTGCACAGAAAGCACAGCAAGTGAAGGAATTTTAATTTAAACTTGTAACACCAGGAAAATTAAACCTCAAGAGAGAAATCCAGATAAAATGTCTTTAAATAGAAGCAGCAATTGTTCCCACCAAGGCACCCCAGCCTGGGTTCCAATCCTTACCTCCACCTCCCACAGGGCTTTGGAGCTGGTGGCAGATGTGGCTGACTGCCTGCCTGTGGTCCTGAGGAACACGTGCTGCTTCTTCCTGTGCTCATCACACGTCAGGAACTTCTCCTGCTCTGCGTGGAACAGCCTCACCACGTCCCCCTGGCAAAGGCAGGCAGCAGGGTCAGCATGGGCAGTGCCCAGCAGGGCCCCAGCTGCAGACAGGCACAGCTCTGGCTCTCACCCCTTTGAGGATGTCATCCTTGTTGTCACTCCATTTCATGAAGAGCACGATTTTCCAGCTGGTGTTGCAGTTCACTGAGTTAACCTAAAAGGAGAACAGGCACCATCAGCCCCACCGTCCTGTGCCTGCACAAGATACTGCCATGAGCCACTGTCTTATTTTTCAGACAGCTTTCACCAGCACACTGCATTGCTCTAGCAAAGGGAAGTCCTTTCTGTATCTGCCCCAGAACAAGTAACTCAGAACTGACTTGCTTGGAAGCCACTTGTTACACATCCGTGATGGTAGGTTTAATTTCCTTCACAGTGACTAGTATGGGGCACATCATTGTGCCACAACTTCTGATTTTGAAGGAATGCCTTGTTTTTGACCAGTCATGCAAAAGAGACTGAACTCAAACCTCTGCCAGCACCCAAGAGAAAGTAGAGCTCAAAGACTTTTCACTTAAGTCACTAATTACCAGGATAACTGTTCCTAAGCAGGGCCACAGGAGCCAGCCAACTTGCTGAATTCTAAGCCATGTACAAATAGCTAAGCTGAAGCACAGAGGGGTTTGTACAGCCGCTCCAGCTGTGCCAACGTCCCCTTACCTCATTGCATCCCGGATTGTCCACAAGCTGATGGCTACTGGCATGGAGAGGCTGGCCAGCATTGACAGGATTCAGGACTACTTTGTCTCCAATGACAACCTGCAGAGAAGTGCAGCATCAGACAAATTTGCACACTGGGAAAGCTCCTTTTCTTCCTTTTTTTTTTTCTCATAATGGAAGTGATGGGAGGAAATCACCTTTTTGCAGTCTAGAGAGAAGTCAGTCTGAGTATTCCACCAGGACTCTGGTTCAGAATTCAGCTCACCAAACTCAGTCACTGAGACAAAATCCTTACACTAGTGGACTCAGAGCCTTGTAGAAGGAGCAGACTGAGTTCTGGTACAGGATAAACGATGACTGATTGATAAAGTCACCGTGTTAAGGTGCAAATATATACCTGGCCTAAACCCCAGAGCACACTGAAGCTTATGACCTTCTGGTTTTAGGAAGGTCCTATACCCAAGTGACTCAGATTTTGCAAAAGAAGGGATTAAAATGGCAATGCATTTAAACATTTCCCATGAACAGGAGCATTTCACTTCCTTATTACCTCACTCCTCATATCCAAAGTGATGACGAACTTTGATTCTAAGCTGACAACACTGAAAACCAAGATGCTAATTATTCCTTCCAAACCTCTTGAAGGAGCTTAACACTTCCTACCATTTTGAATTGAGCAGGAATTGTGCAAGGCCAGCCTAATTAGGTCCCTTATTCCCTCCAATGTTAGATCATTCCACGTTTCCAAAATACAAGTTACCATAGCAATTTTCCTCCCCCTCATGACAGCACAGCAAAAAGGTTGTTCCTGCATCATCATCACGCACTCAGAGATCTGTGCATTGCATTAATTGCAAGTCAGGCCTCCCAAATCCAGCCTGTACCCAAAGGGAAGTGTGAGGATACTGCTCCCAGCACTTACACTGTCCCCGATTGAGCGCAGTTTGTAGAAGGGCTGGATGTAGAACCAGGAACCTTCATTTCCAGCTTCATCCAAGGTCACCCTCATTGCATTCTTCTCTAGCAGAGCTGGAAGCCTCTTATTTACTGTTAAGTATTTGTTACTTTTTAAGTGAAGCAGCTAGAATAAGAATCAGAGTTCAGTTCTAAGAATGCTCCTCTTCCGCCCCTCAACAACCCGAGCGTGCATGAGACAACTGCAATGCTACACAGGACTGCAAACTGAACTGTGCACAAATACTGATGGCTTCAGGCACAATTCCACTCACACGTAGAGACACAGAACAAAACACCTTCAGTTAATCCAACTGTCCCTTCCCCAGCATGGACAACACATGGAAATGCCCTCATCACTTAGAGCAACCTGCTCAAAAAAAAACCCGGACCAAAACTTGGGAAATGCTGGGGGACTGAGTGGCTCTTCCTGGTGAGAGGCAAAGCTGCTCTTCTCTTGCTTTGCTTGGTCTCATTTAACTGAAAATGTACCTACTTCTATTGATTTTCCTTCTCTGTCGCTTTATGATTCAAGTGTCAACATTTCACTGTGAGAGGACATTTGGTGTTGTACACATGCCACCTCCCAACAACTCTAATGAGGGCTCTAACAAGTATTTCTGGAGAAAACAATCAATGGTGACCTCAAAATCAAACACAATTAACCCATAATGAAAAACTGACCTCATCACAGATTTAACACCCAGGCCCTGCTTCCCAGCATCCCACTTCAGGGCATGGTGAAACTGGCAAAACTACAGACTCCTGACCATGAATTCCAGAAATTTAAAGTCCACTGAGCAGGGAATTTTCAACCAAATCCTCTCCAGCTTGCACAGATGTTTGCAGCCTACCTGGATGACATTCCCATACTGGATGACAGTTCCCAGCAGTTTTCTGTTTTCGGTTTCGTTCTGTTTCTTTTCCAAATCCGCCGCATGCTGAAATTAAGGGAGAACAGTTCAATTGCTGAGTGTTTTAGAAAAAGGGGTTTTATGAAAGTCCCTTTTCTTCGAGATTATTTCAAAGGCCTGGAAAAACAGTGAGCATCTGAAAGAGCCTAATTTCCCTTTTCCCAGCCGCCAACAGCGTAATTTCCAATTCTCTTTTTCAACTGTTTGGGGAGATAGACACATAGCACTTAAGTAACCTGTAATTTGGGTACAATTGGACACAATTTTGGAATAAAACACGAGATGAAAAGCTCAGACAAGATAGAAAGCAGATATCTAATGGGGGGGAGGAAGGTGAAAAAGGGATGGGTAACAACTCCAGCTAGGAGTTTTATTTTCCCTTCTACTGACTTCTACACAAAATAAATGAAAGAACCTTAACTTTGATTCTTTATTTTCCTTTGCCAACACAGGCTCCAGCTGCCCTCCAAGCCACATTTTTCTGGAGACTCCAATACCCCTCCCTGTGCAGCAGGATCCTTGGGAAGACCCCTACAAATGCCCACTGCAGCTCTGGATTTGAGAGTTCCTGACTCCCCACACCAGAGCTTGTGCTTCCTGAGGTGATGGATCCTGTGTGCCACACCTGAGCATTCCTGCACCACACTGACAGGGCAAGGAAAGGGAAAGCCCCTGCAAAATGGAATTATTATAACGACATAAAGACCTGGTTAATAATTTACAATGAGCCTCTTGCCATTTTTGTTTTAAAAATGAGCTACTTGGCCCAGGCTGTTTTTAAACAATTTCATTTGGTAAAGAACTTCATTTTACAGGAAAGATGATGATTTGAATTAAAAACAAATCTGTATTTGCTTTAACTTCTATCTGGAGGTGGAGAGCAATTTAAATTGGACTTTCTAGGAGGCTGAGCATTAAGGATTATAGTTTGGTTCTCAGGTCTCAAGGACTGTAGTGGGTCCAGTTTTCTCTTGGAGAAGAAGGTGCCCACAGTTCCTCACTACAGGGAGGTGAAGTACCAATAACAATGGACAAAGGAACAGCTCTTTGCACACTGTTAGAGAAGGTCACTAGCTCCAGCTCACTTAAAATCTACTATTTCTAGATGCTGTGCTAGGTATGAAAACTGGCTTCTTGCTCCAGGAGAACCCAAGATATCTGCTCTTTCAAATTCAAGATTTTATTCAGCCACGCAATACCACACAATTTTCTCTGTATTACTAAAATACAGCTTTTTTGCTTGATTTCCAAGTATTCTGTCAAGAAAAGGGTTCATCAAGACACCAGAGCCCTGCCCCAATAACAGCAACCACAGCCAGGACTGCCCTGCCACGCTAGGTGCCACATTTATTATAAACACAGAAAACAATGTATTCTGTGGAAGTACAACTAGGACTTGGGATGTGCTTCAAAAGCACCCCACAAACCTGACAGTCTCTCTGGGAGAACCACTTTTCTGGCCACTAGATGTCAGCTCCTCAAGCAGCTCAGATGCTGCGACCACAGAGAGACAAGTGTCCCAGATTTGAAATCCCTTAAATGGCATTAACTTAAAATAACCTGACCTCAGCATGGAGCACTCCGCGGCAGACAATAAATTCCACCAGCAGACAAACAGAAGCCAAAAAAGGCAAGTGATGATGATGAACACATCTTGCATCATCAACTGCGTTGGAAATGCATGCACTGATAAAGAAATCTCATCCTGGGCAGAACTCACAGCTGTGAGCCCAGGCACAGGGTCCCATGCACAGCACAGGGTTTAGAGCATTCCATGTGCCAGCAAGTGGAAAAGGTGACACATGGACACACAGGAGTGGCAGAAGGAAGTTTTGATACAAGTGACATGCATGGGACACAATTACTTTCAAGCCCCAGGTCACTGCAGACCTGATTGGGCCCACCTGACTTTATGGCCAAGTGATGCAGTTTAAACTCCCATAAAATTGTAAGGCACTCAAATCCTTCTGCCAAACCAAGCAGGTCATGGTGGGACATGTCTGTGCAAGCATCACTCAGGTAGGGCTAATCCTGGAAAAATCTCATCCTGTATTTTCAGGACACTGGTACAAAAGGGCCAAGTGTCAAAAAAGTAGGGACAGGTCCCAAACATCTGCACTGGGATGTCCTGTGGGAAGGGGAGACAACTCCAAATGCGAATGTAATCCAGGGCAATTTCAAAGCCTTTTTCTTCTACATGTTGTAGTATTTAGACTCTATTTTCTCTTCAAACCCATGAACTCTCCCCTTTCCTGATACACTGAAACAGCCAACCCCAGAACCCTCATCACTCTAAGCTTGCTGTCATGGCCTACTTCCCTTATCAACATGAGAAACACAGCCCAGGTGAGCGAGCTTTGTGCTACCAAAATAGCTTTGTCCCTGCCAAGCTGATACTTTTGGGTTATAAATACATTTTCTGAAGTAGAAGGAGTCCACCAGCAGGTCTCCGTGAAGTGCAGGAGCGAGGCAGCCATATGGCAATCAGCAAGTGACACTCTCCTACGGGGCCATTTCGTATTCCAGGCTACAATGAGCTTAATATAGGTTTAAAGAACCTAAAAATATTTAGAATTGTAATTTTGACATGAAGTACTCCAGCTATGTAATTTTAACATAAACACTGAGTTTATTTAACTCTAAAGTCAACAGATGGTATTTAAGTTAAGTTGGCTTTTTTTTATATAGGAGCTCTAAAAACAGCAATCAACTGCCTTACTGAGTTTTCAGCTGCTGAATGTCAACATTTTACCCAGAAAATATTAAATACTGCAAGCTAATACGGAAGGAGAGGCTGTCTGGCCTTATAATTACTCATAATTACCCATCAACCTTTCTATGTATCAGCAGCAGCAGTTTGTTTGAGCAATCCCAATAGATTGATCAGACCAGCAGCTCCTGATTTCCCACGTCAAGATGCAGTGCCAGAGAATCGTCTCTGCAATTCTTTCAAGGGTCCCTTTTTCATGCTGTTAACACCCAAAATGCTCCCCTGGAGCACCATTATCTTTACCACAGGTTAATGACAAAAGCTCCAGGGCTAGCCCAGTATCATGGACAGTACTGGGGGACGCAGACCTTGAGCAGGAACAGGAGGGGCAGACACTGATCTCTGCTCTCTGTGAGCAGGGACAGCACCCAGGGAATGGTTGGAGCTGTGTCATGGAGGTTTAGGTTGGATTTTGGGAAAGGTTCTTCCCCCAGAGGGTGCTGGGCACTGCCCAGGCTCCCCAGGGAATGGGCACGGCCCCGAGGCTGCCAGAGCTCCAGGAGCGTTTGGACAGCGCTGCCAGGGATGCCCAGGGTGGGGTTGTTGGGGGGTCTGAGCAGGGCCAGGAGCTGCATCCATGATCCCTGTGGGTCCCTTCCTACTCAAAACATTCTGTGATTTTGTCATAAATCAGAGGATTGAAAATGTGAATGTCTCCAAAGGAATCCTGCACACTGATTTTTATGTACACTCAGTGTCTGCTCATCAACTGTGCCAAGCTGACTGGAATCCTTATTTAAAAAGCAGGATGGCTGTGATTGCTGAGGGTGAGGAGAGCCTGCAGAGGGATACTCACGTGCAGTTTATTGAGCAGCACAGCATCCGTGGTGCTGTTGGCCCCTGGCTTTGCTGCCTTCCAGAACTGCTTCTGCGCCGAGTACCGGTTCATGGGACATAGCTTGAACAGGCAGTCTAGAAAAACACAGAACAGAGATGGCTTCAGCCAGTCATAATTATCTGGATTCTTGCTGCTAGCGCTCTCCAAATATTCCAGTGGCAAGGAAAGGTTTATAAACAAATTCCAAAAAGCTCTTGATCAGACAAATGCTTTTTTGAGCAACAGGAATGCTGCCCCCTGAATGATAAAAACCAACTGCTGCTGCCAACATCTGATGCAAGATCAGAAAATTTATGACTTGTCCCAGTCAAAAATGGTACCAGACTAAAATGGGAACACGTTCCAGTGCTTTCCCAGGCAAACAGACTTTGTTTCTGCACTTTCAGCTTGGAGTTTCTGTACTTCAGCAGGTAAACTATGTCAGGGTGGGAGTTTCTGCTTTGGATTTTTTCACTGCTGTTGTTGTCTATTTAGTTTTTAAATCAAATCCCATCTATTGCTAGGGAAAACGGGGCAAAAAATTAGGAGGCCCTCACCTAATAAAGGGGCAGCAGCATAAAATACCCTCAAACAACAGCCTGCACAAGCACAGACATTCAAAGCATAGCTCAAAGTAACATCAAACCCCTCGGGGTGTCAGGTTCTATACCCAATGCACCAACACAGTTTATTTAACATTCTGCCTGGCAAAAGTCAGGAATCACAGCTCATTAGTCTTATTAAAAACACATTTCTGTATTAGAGATGCTAACTTATCAGTAATAAACCCACATGAGCTGCAGTGACTGTTTTTCCTCCTCTCGTCGCTAAGCAACGGAACACGCAAAAAAATAAATTCAGCTATTCAAAGGCAGCGCCTAAAGTAGCAGCTCAGAAGTTCAAACAAAGTGCCAGAAGAGCCATGAGGCTGTTCCCAGCCTCTCTGGCAACAGAGTGGATGCAAGGCTCAGGCTTCTCGTTCACACAGCCTTTCTCCAAGCCCCTGGTGTATTCCCATGGACAAGCACTGCAATTCGGGAGGCAGCAAGGTGAGGAGAGACCCACTTGGGGTTCATCCTCACTCCCTGAAAAGCAGAGCTGCTTGGTCATGGACACTCTGCATGCAAAAAGGGAGAAACACCACACTAGAGATAAGTCATGGCATTAGAGATAAGTCATGCCAGGTGAACGGGCTGAGACAGACCTTGGTAATTTCACCTCTGGATGCCACTTGAGATTGACGCCTTCACTCTTGTCATGCCTTTCCTCCAATCCATCCCCAGGGCACACCAGGCAACATCAAAACCTTTCACAGAAGGGCAAAGAATCCCAGAATGGTTTGGGTTGGAAGGACCTCAGAGCCCATCCCACCCTGGTTTTCCAGCCAAGGACAGCAGCCACAGATGCGGCAGGAGCTGGGTAGGGCAGTGGGGCCCTTGGGCACAGTGACACCGGGGAGGACAGAGCTCAGGGCACGAGGAAGGAGGCTGAACTGCAGCTCTGCACACTCAGCTCCACTTCTATCTGCACTGCAAGCCTGGGGCTGCTGAACCACCAGCAAAAGTGCAAACCACACTTGCCAGGTTTGTGCTCTTCACCGTCTTTCTCATTTCCATCAGGATGATTCACAGCGATTGACAGCACAGCAGAGATTCAAAAAGCCGCTGCGGGCTGGCACTTCAAGCTAAGACTCCGCATTGTAAGCAACACACCAGTTATAAAATTTTCTATTTTTGCTTAAACCATCAGTTCCCACAATGACAGCAATTAACACACAGAACTGTAGAGAAGAATTAATTGTACGCTAGATTTAGTCACAGTGCACTTCTTTCCATCCTTTTCAGTCAAGAAAGTTGTCAAGTTAAGCTTAACTTCCAAACTGCTAACTGCAAGTAACCCCCTCTCCTGCCTAAAGCACCTACAGAGGGCTACAAGTGTTTGACCTTGTCCAGTGCAAGAAGGGAAAACAGGACATGTTTTTCTTGGGTTTTCTCCCTAGTAACAAAGCTGCAGATCTAAAACAAACAATGAAAAGCATCTAGTACATTTTTTTTCCTAGTATTTGTCCTATGAAATATATTTCTCAAGTGTCTGAGAAGTTCAACTTTGCCTTATTCACCTTCGTATGGCCACCAAATGTATTTCACCACAGGTCAAACTACATGGACTTTACGACCAGAAGTCTTTTAGATCTCCAGACCCCGTGGCCTTGGATGTTTACAAAGTCAAGGATGTGCTGGCTGAGTACCATCATGGTCATTGATCTGCAACCCACAGTCCTGATGACTGTGCAACATAAACTCACGCATATCAGACACCATCCCAATGGAATTTAGGTCTATTTCTACAACAGGAGCCCAAAATCCAAAGCCAAAACTTGAAACTGAATCCAAAACAGCCCAAAACCCATCAGCGCTCTGCTCCGCTTAGTGATTCCAGCAGCTTTAGCCACATAGGAAAGGTGATAAATAAAGCAATTACTGCACAGTAACGACATCTTTTTATAGAGTGTTTGTTGAATATTAACCAGGAAGGAATGCATTTTCCTTTCAGATCTTCACGATATACGGTGAAAAATGGCAGAATTGCACAATGAAGAAGTATAAAAA
The DNA here is from genome assembly GCA_020086605.1 of Lanius collurio. NCBI lineage: Eukaryota > Metazoa > Chordata > Aves > Passeriformes > Laniidae > Lanius > Lanius collurio. The sequence continues at coordinate 16,740,396 of JACBWW010000009.1, read as the reverse complement.
TAAAATACTACGTCACTGTTGATGAAATGATGATACATCAACATCCAACAAAGGTCCTGCAGGAAAAAGGGATTGCATAATCCCCCACTAGCCCATCAGGATGACGAATGCTACACAGGCACGTATTAAATGTGCATTTCAATCCTTCCAACTAAATCCTGTTCTTCCGTCAGTGGTGGCTCTGCATGGAATAAAGCGAGGCCGAGCACGGCTGCAACGGCACCACGTGAGATATGAACGCTCTCACTGGTGGGACACTCACAGCCCACGTGGGCCTCTGCCACCTGCAGCTCCCCAAAATATCACAGCAAGGATTGGTTACCCTCTGCATGCACCGGCAGCACAGAGGAGTCGTCAAAAGCAAGGATCTTGGGAATGCTAGAAACCCCCGTGTTCCAAAGTATTTTGGGGTTCAAGGAAGAGGGAAACTTGCCAGCAACATTTTTCCAACTGCCAATTCCTTCTACCCCATTCTTTCTGTTTTCTCTTCATCTTACATTCCCTTCTCAGTCAGACCATGCTGCTTTCCAACCTGCCACAGATGCCAAACTTCCAAAACTTCTCTCCAGCCCAAGTCCAAGCATCCCCATCTCAAATGCCCAATTTCTGCTCTCATAGAACAATAAAAAACCTGAGAAGGACCAAGCTTTTTATTTTTCTTACAAAGGAGTCCATCACATGGGAATTCAAGTCACATTGAGGTAGCACAATAATAAGATTATTTGAAAATATAATGCAAAACTTGTCCAAAATTTCAAATACCAAAGTTAGAGAGGCTGGAATGCTATGGAGAAGGGAGTAGAGTACTTCAGAGCCCACCCAAGACATCATCACCTTCTTTCACACAAAGCTGCCTAGAAATAGCTAAGTCAAACATTCCCATGCAATTCCAGCCTCCCCTTCAGAGGCTTTTCTCGCTGTTTGGGGCATTAAGTGATGCCATTATGTCAATTCTACCCTTGGTCTAGAAGGACAGCTCAGAAAGCTCCTGAAGAGGCACTGCTGGCACCCAAAGCTCCCCCAGGCAATGGCAAAGATTCATGGAATCATGGAACGTTTTGAACTGGAAGGACCTTAAAGCCCATCCAGTGCCACCCCTGCCATGGGGGCAGGGACACCTCCCACTATCCCAGGCTGCTCCCAGCCCCAGTGTCCAACCTGGCCTTGGGCACTGCCAGGGATCCAGGGCCTGCCCACTCTCACAGGGAACAATTCCTTCCCAATATCCCATCCAGCCCTGCCCTCTGGCACTGGGAAACCATTCTCCCCTGTCCTGTCCCTCTAGGCCCCTGTAAATAGTCTCTCCCTTTTTCATAGCTCCTTCAGCTGCCATCCTGGTCCTGTTAGAGCTCAGCTCAGTTTGGAAGGCCCCAGCCCATTTTCCTCCCTCTGCCTTCTCCTGTGTGCCCATTCCAGAATGATCTGGAATCAGTTTCAGCTCCAGCCAGGCTGGTTGTGCAATCCACCACTCATCATTTTTTCCAAATCTCCACTGCCTATTTTAAGCACTTAGTAGAAGGTCTTCACCAACTTTTCTGCAGTTGGAGAGAGAGCAGGAATCAAATACTTTATTGGCAACAAAAAGGTGTGTCGTTATTTCGGGTTTTAAACCCAGACTCTACAGAATGCCAACTGGAGAAAGGTAAGAACCAAGAGAAATTACTCCTCCTCACAAAAATCATACTTTAGGGTGCTTTCAAATGAGGGAAATCTATAAAGATGAAGATCTTTAAATAAGTCACTTACAAATCCACTGAATATTTAACACCAACACAGCTGTTTCTTCATTACTTGGAAAAAACCAAACTCATTTTTGCACAGCAAAACTAAAATTAAAAAAAAAAGCAGCAATTCCCTGCTGAAATTTAGCAGTTTCTCTTCAGACTTTTTCTATACTTAGATACCTGATATTTTCCCAAGGCCAAAGCCTGCTACAGGAGAGAATAAATACACAGATAATATTTTTTTCCTATTATTTTAAATACCAAAGAAGAGCTGCAATGAAGAAATAACAGAGCTGGCAATGATGGAAATACTGTAAAAAGAAGTTGTTGACTTTATATTTACAAAATTGCATAGCTTTAATACACTCACAAGGATGGCAACACTCCACAAGATGAGGAGTTTATTTAAAGACAAAATGAGGACCTCTCTTGTGCTCAAATGCAGTATTTTCACAGGAGACTCAGAGAAAAATACAAAATGCACATATTCAATCACAGACAAGTTTCACCTTTTCAGAAACGCCTGGATTACTCCATCATCTATTTCTATACTTGTTCCTTCTGAGATTTAAAATTAATAGATGACAGCCTAAGAGGTTCAAAGAATATAGAACAAAAGCAGCTACAGAAATGTGTTGATTATTAATCATTCCTGCATTTCCATGAAGAGGAAGAAAAAAAGAACCTTATCCTACTGAAATGTCTGTCTCTGAGATGAGAAGACATCCTTTCATTTTCAATTTGCAGTGATCAAGCTTTGCTGGGAGCACAGCAGCTCAGTTCAGAACAGGGATTTTGTCAGGATGCAGAAGCACTCACCCTGGAGCTCCATCCTCAGCTCCACCCCAGCAAGAAACCAAACCTGGACCCTGCACATTTAACCTGGTGGAAGAACTCAACTGAATTCCAACCTTGTGTTGCCAACAGTTCTGCCATTCCACAAGTGGGGAAACTGAAGCGCAGGTGAGCATTGGCATGGAACAGGAAAAGCTCTGGTTGCCCCTGGATCCCTGGCAGTGCCCAAGGACAGGCTGGACATTGGGGCTTGGAGCAGCCTGGGACAGTGGGAGGTGTCCCTGCCCATGGCAGGGGTGGCACCGGAGGAGCTCTAATGTCCCTTCCAGTCCAAACTATTCTGGGATTCTATTCCAGGCCCAAAGATCTCCTAGCAATCACATCCCTCTGCAAAGCAGCCCAATCACTCAGGATTCAAACCCTGCACTAATTACATGACAAAATTTATTAGAGGTTTCTGCTGTGGTGACGTCTGTTACCTCCCTGCTTTGTGCTGCTGCATCTTGTGTTTCAAGGGCTTTCAATGCTTGCTTTATAAAGCAGAATAAAGGGGGAAAAAATCACCCTTGCAACCAACATTTAAATTGAGAGCGTGCACGATTTGTGATCTAAATATATTTTAATTTTTATGTTAAAATAACCACCCTCAATTCCTATCTACAAGACACGAGGGTAACCACCCTCTTGCTATTGCATTCATTTATGCAAAGCCCTACCAATGGGAATTGCTGCTTCATTTGTTCAAGCTGTAACAACACAGGAAATAATGTAATTGTTATTAACTTGGAGCTGAGGTATCAAAGCAAAGGGAGAAGACTGAACAGAGATTTCAGAGAGAAAAAAATTATATAGCTGAGAGCTGGACGCTGAATATCAATGTCTGCTAAAGCTACATATTCAGCAATGAAGCATTAATTACAAAGAAATGGCTTTTTGACCACATAACTAACTAGCATATACCTGCACACAACCCTGTGACTTGACAATCATAAACACAGCATTTTAAATTTATTGAAATTTGCTGTGGAATAAGGCTGTCATTAGAATCATGGAAACACAGAAGGGCTTGGGTCCTGGAAGAAACCCGAAAGCTCCTCCAGTTCCACCTCCATTCCATGGGCAGGGACACCTTCCACAGTCCAGGTTGCTCCAAGGCCTGTCCAACCTGGCTTTTCCTCAACCAGATACCCAAGAGGAAAACTTGACTGCAGCAAGGAAGAGCAAACACCTCACTCCTCACCTGCAGGGATTCATCTCCTAAGGCTCTGGAGATGCTGTTACATCTCAGGGTAAGCTAAGAACCAAAGCACAGACAACTCACCCCCCAGGCACTCCCACAAGCACAACAGCATCAAAATGCCCAAAAAATAACCAAAATACTGACCTGAGAAATGCACCTTTAAGTAAACACCTTGTGTTCTGAAGAGTTCAGAACACACCAGTGTTTGTTTTATTTCTACACGTAACCTCTTTGGTCTCCTTCAAAAAGAAAACTGCTACTCGAAAAAAGAGAAATATTTAGACACTGGATATACAGGCAGTTCCAAAAGGAAACATTTGCAGGAAAGACCAGATGCTTTTTTCTATCTCTGGTACTGAGGGAAGATGCTGCATGAAAACACAGAGCCAGAAAGGGAGAACAGCACAAGCAGAAAGGAAAAAAACCCTAAACCCCACCGATTTAACTATAAAATATCCCATTTGACATCCATTCAAGCTAAACAAGCAAGAAAATCATTCCTCACCTTGTCATCACAATAGATAATGTGTCCCTGGATGGGCAACGGTGGCTACAAGAGAGCCGAGATGACAAAACAGAGCCAATTCCCTCAGAGAAAGCTGTTAAGGACACAGTGAATGCACCAGGTATCCCTGGAAGCATTAAGGAACAGCCTCATTTAGGGTCACAATGGATAACTGCAACCAAGAGAAGCTTCTTAAAGAATAATCTCTTTAGAAATTGTCAAAGCACTTTGATGGCTCCTGGCTAATAACAGACAGAAATTGGGGAAAAAACTCTTCATGCTCAGGAGAGGGGAAAAGAGAACCAAAAAAAAAGCTCAAGTGAGTGGTTCAGAGCTGCACACATTGACGTGAGTTAACCCAGGATGCCCAGGAAGCTGCTGGTCCCAGGGAGTGTTTCTGCTGTCTTAGCTGCATCTCTGGTCCAGCCTGAAAAGAAACCCTGAGCAAGAGGTTACCTGGACAAATGGAAAGGCCATTCCTTTCTCTCCCTCACAAGCACGGAAGATCAATTTTTACACACAAGGAGAAGGATTTGTACTTCATACGAAGGGAATTCAGCAAACCAATGTCATATGAGTTGCAGAAGCAATTTTAAGTAAAGGCTCCAGCCTTTGTCCCAGCCTGAGAGCTGGATCTTTGACCCAGGAAGCCATTCCCTCTCTCCCTTTTAATAGTTTCCATGACAAATCTCCCTGTGAGACACCAACACAATTCTCAGGACAGGAACCCTGCAACATTCTCTCCTCAATATCTTTGGGTCTTTTCAGTCTACATTTTACCCTGGCAGTAAACCAAAGCAGATTTATTTGCTGACCAAATTTCATTCAATTTTGGCTGCTCACCCCTTGGATTTCATTCTTGTATTTGCTTCTTCACTTGCTCCTGCTTTTCCGGATTAAAGTTCCTGCTGAAAACGGAGCAGGAAGTGGGGGCAGGAGGCAGGGAAAGCTTGGACGGTCTGAGCACAGGAAGAACAAGGAAGATCAAATTTCAACCCCCCTCTGGAAGCGACAGTGTTGACCAGCATGGAAAGAATACTGTTGTGCTATTAGACAGAGCTGACTGAACAGTGTAATAAAAGTCCCTTCTATTTAAAAACATTTCATGTGTGTGTCACAGGGAATGAACCACCACAGCATCACGCAAGAGAAAAGACAAATTTTTCAGCTGTTCAATAAAGCAGCTCCATTTTGAGCTCTTAAATGGATTTGGCTTAAAGAAAAACTGCATTGCCAAAAAAAGATGTAGGGACATTAAATAAATATTTGATAATATTATTGAGGTCTTGGTTGGAAGAATGGAAGAAATAATAGAATTGAATTTAGTGCTTCAATTTTTCTTACACTAATGAAGCACTTGGGATCCCTTGCCTGAAATGCTTATTTGTTTCTTTCCTTCGGCACCAGGTGCTGCCCTCCTGAACTCCTGACCCATTCTGCCTCCTGCAGAACTCTAAATACAGGTTCACAGCCCCCTGGAGAGCTTCCTTAGCTCATCCCTCCCTTCCAAGGGCAGAATTAGCTCCATTCCTGGCATAACACCTGAAGCGATCCCTTCCAGCACTCCATTATTTCTGTATCTAACCTACTTCTTTTTACAACTTCATGCCATGATTTCCTTCCCTCTCCACATGGATACACAGAAAGAACTTCTCCCTCTCCCAGCAATATTTGCAGGCTCCTCTGTCCCACAGCTACCAAGATGTAAGACTGGACAGTGGTGTTCCTACCCATCTCCCTCCTGGATTTTCTCGCGCACCTTTCTGGAAGCACGAGGTGCTGTACTGAACAAGAAATGTCACCTGAGCCTCTGCCAGGAAGCAAAACTGGAAAAAATAATTACTATGCTTTTTGGCAATATTTCTTTCTATGTATTTTCCAAGGCAGCAACTGCACTTTTTGTCACAGCACAGCATCGACAACTCCTTTTCTAACCAAGAGTCCCACACCATGGATCCTTCCCTATCACACTGCCATGTGCCCACCCTCCTCCTCTCTGGATGCAGCCAGCTGAGAGCAGTCTTTGACAGGTTCTGAGTGAATTCCCAAGCTGGTGTCTCCTCAGCAGAGCTCTCAGAGCACAGCCAGCTGTGACCAACACTGTGGGCAGACATGGGCAGCACCCAGGAGGGGGGAGCTGCCACAGATGTTCAGACTTGCAGAAACTGGCTTAATAAAGCAAAGACACATGCAAAAAAAAACAAAACAAAAAAAAACCCAAAAAACAGGCCTGCCTTAACTACAGGGAACACCACTCTGGAGCTGAACAGAGCAGAGTCCTGCTGCCCAGTCGTGCTGTGTTCCCAGGCAAACCCAGCAAAACATCGCTGCCCACATCTGCTCCCAGTCTGGGAGTTTTATTCCTTGCTTTCTGTTCCTGGGCTTGAGTCTTTCACCTCCCAAAGGCCTCTCCCTCTCTCCACTTTAAACAGTCCCCATCCTTTTGGCAGGGGCCCAGAGATGCTCTGCTGAGGCCTATCAAATGATGCAGCTCAATCTGTCCAAGCTCGCTCCGGCGCTGGGCGCCGCTTCCCCTCCCGGGAACACAGCACGGAAAACGCCAACAAATCATACAGCTAATTAAAATCTGGCTTCCAGAATGTAATCTTAGCACTGAAGGCTGCACTCTGGAAGTCATTTTAATAAGCAGGTTACGCTGACAAGGTGTATACACCCCGTAAACACAAGTGCTGCCATATATTGCCTCTGCAGCAGCAAAGCTGAGTGTTACAGCAGAGAGCAAAACAGCCAAGCACTTCTAAAAAGCACAATATTCCAGTCTGACAGCACTTAAGAGTTAAGCTGTGCCAGCACTGCTGCTGAAACACAATCCATAGCTTTAGAGATCAAAAATGAAAGTGGAAAATAGTCCCTAAACTAGTAAAACAGCCCCTTCCAGGAACAGCTTAAGAGCTGTGCGTTACCAAATAAGGGAAGCGAGCGCCGGGAGCCAAGGCAGCAGAGCCACGCTGGATCCGGGACGGCAGACAGCTGGATCACAGCGATGGGAAGCAGCCAGCCCCGCTGGGCTGCACTGCAGATGGGAAGAACAAATGTTCCGTGGCCATGAGCGGAAGCAGAGCCCGCCAAGCAAGGCCTGGAGGAGCTCATCCCACCGGCAGCACGTCCTCGGGGGGCTCCCCACGGCTGTAACTGCAGGGCTGCCACTGCAAACAGGAAAACCCATCCAGAGGTTGTGCCAGAGAAACACTGACGGGGCACTTGCCACCACCTGAAACACCTGAGATCCTGCAAAGACATTCCCAGATCCTGGGGATGCTCTACGTGTCCCAAAGGGACACAATTCACCTGCTCCATGGAGCTGCCAAAGTGCTACCACACGAGCACAACATGGAGTTACTAAAGAAAAACCGATCCTTTTTCAACTTCATCTGAGTTGTTTTCTTCTCTCTTTTTTAAATGCATGGATGTAATTCAATTTAGTTTTGCCTGCTCTACTACCTCACTGCCTTCCAGCAAAAGGAAGCAGAACACAGTATCATCCATCTCAGGGGTGTTTCATACACACTCCCAGTGTGAGCCTTCTGCAGAAATAAACACTCTGTTAACTTGCTGTCTATTTTCCAACAGACAGAGCAGCTTCTCTGACTCTTTGGTTTATCACAGCTGATTATCTCCCTGGAGAACAGGCTGTAAGAGCCCACAGGAACACCAAAACTTCATGCGATAAACCAAGGACTTAAAACACACCTGCTGAGAAAACCAAAAGTTTCATTTCTTTAACTTTGTGTCCAACTACAAAGCAAAGAAGTCTGGGTTTAGGTGCTGACAATGCCTCCCTTATTTCCCTGAAATAATGGAGACAAAAACAACCAGAAGAAAAGAACATTCTGCTGAAACTACAATGTGACTTCTCAGCACTCTGTCACAGCAGCTGCAGCAGCCAAAGCAGGGCTCACCTGCCCCACAGGTGCTCCACTCCTGCAGGAGTTGCTTTCTAACCTGCTCTCCCTGCCTGGAGCAGTCCCAGTCTCTCCACCCAAGCCAAGCCAGGAGTATCCATCCACCTGTGCTCCATCCTGAACACCACGTGCTTCCTAACCTGATTTACCTTCAAACCCACAATATTTACCAATCATTGAATGTCAAAGCCTAATAATTATTGCCCTCTCACAGGTGTGTGAATCAACAGCTTCATTACCCTCAGTCCCCCTGCTGCCAGCTGCAAAGAGATGAGCAAAGCTGCACACTAGTATGGCCTTGGCCAGTCACAGTTGGGAGGCCTTCCCAGTATGTGGAATCTGCTGGAAAACAGGAGGGGAAAAGAGGTGATCAAACCTCTACCTATCACTGCAGCTATGATAATGTAACTCCTTAATTAATCCTTGTGGTGGAAGTGTAATGAAGCCCTTGGACCACAACAACAGTCCACAAAGGCATCTGGATTGTCAAAAAGGACTGTGCCCATCTCCCCTTCAAGGCATGACTGTCACCACCCCTTCCTGTGCGCCTGAAGAGTCTACGGAAAATAAAGGTATTCAAGCTGCTTTGTGCTACAGCTATTTAAAAACTTCCTTCTGCACAAAGAACAATAATTAGGTATTTTCACTGTTTTCAGCCATCTTTCAAGCTGCCTTACTGACACAATGATAACACACACGAATCAGTGAGGGAGAAAGCTGGATTCAGAAGTGATGGATGGGCTGGGAGAATTATTGAATAACACCAGCTGCATCACTGAAGGCATCCTACACTCACATCCACCCAGAGTCAGCAAAGAGAGGTGTCTTGGCTCACAAATACTACCTCTGTCAGTGCCCTCAATGCAGAAATAAGCTTCCAAGTTCAGAAAAATTAACTGAAGTCTTCTTTTAACACTATCTGCTCCTTTCCATTCTCTTCCTTCATTTGTTTCAATCACTGTCTTTATTTCTAATTATTAATTGTATCATAACTGCATTAAAACTGTTTCCTGGTTGTGTCAGGTGGTCCAGCCTCCACTTCCAGATCTACATCAGTTTTGTGCCTTGATTCCCAGGATTTCAGGGTTCAGATTAATTTAATCAGGTTTCAGATGAATTTTCCTTTTCTGCACAACATCCTGGCACCCAAAAACAGCAGAAGCGACCAAAAACCCTGATTCCATCACAGAGATTTGGTAATATCAATTTCCAGCTATGGGTCTGCAGAGCAGGATGGAGCCACAGGGCAGGAGGTGAGACCCTTTGGTGGGGACATGCTGGGATGGCCTCAAATGGTGACACGTGGCCAAGGCAGCCATGCTCAGATTTAGTCCCACAGAGGGACAGGACCCAGCCCTGGTGGTTTTACAGCCAGAACTGAGCCTTCCAAAAGCTCCTGGAGCCCCCCTCTGGCTCTGCTGTAAATGGAGGGGGAGTTCTCAGAACTTCACCAGCAGTGACACCCGAGTGGTGCCACTTCACCCATTCAGTGCCACTTGCTGGTTCCAGCCCCTAAAATCCAGCCCTCGGCACCCTCAGCTCCAGGAGGGCTCAATGCACCAGCCCCTGCCAGCTCTCCCACAGAGGAGGTTTAAAACAATGCTTCCCAGATTTATGACTCCAGAGGAAAATTGCAGCAGCATGAGGTAGCACTGGACTATGCTACTCACCTGTAGACGCCTCAGGTAGTTTTTACCCACAACAATTGCAGCCTTTGGAAAAAAAACAAGACTCTCAACCTCTCAATCCAACCAGCAGCTCCCATATGATAAACCAGACACAAGTTATGAAATCTGGATTGCAAGCGTCCTTGGTATTAGAGATGCTCAAAAGTTGAATCAGAAATAACTATTTCAGCAAATCCCAAATGAAACCCAGACAACTGATGTTATCCAAAGGCTCCATCATGGAAAGTGCCAACTGTCCGGATGAAATAGCTGAACCTTATTCAAAGATAAATGGTACAAGCAGAACAAAAATTCCCCTCAAAACATCTGAGGATATGGACATTATGTTAAAAACAAACAAACATACACCAAAAAAACCCAAAAAAACCCAGAACAACAAACTTTTGTGAAAAAGATGTGAAAAGCTGATTATCTGCAGTTTCCTGAGCTTTTTGATCTGGAGGAGCACTCGGGACTTTCCAGATGGATTTCCCATTTTATGATGTTTTGAAGAAGACACCACTGGAAGCAGTGAGGTAAATTTGTCTGCCAAGTCTCAGGACTTTTAAAAGATGAACTTCATGATACCAACCGTGCCGTGTCTTCTCCCATTGAAAATATCCCAGAAGTCCGCTACTTTTCCATTCAAATACACAAACTGCACATTAGGTATTTGCAGAACAAACCCATTATTTTTTATTAAAGAGCACTCACAATACTGCACATAAGTGAAATGAAAAACTTCAAGAAAAGATTATGGGTCTAAACAGAAGATATCAGCTGGCACAAACTCAGGGAATTGTATTTCTATCATCTTCAGCTCTGGCAGAAACAGAGACCCACTAACAAACAGAAGTGTCACTGGTGCCCTGTGGCAGCACTTCCATTACACAGATTTCCCCTACTTCTCATTCAAAAAGTTTGAAGGCTTTTTTTACAAGGTGAAGCCATTCAAAGTATGGTTAGAAATGTTACAAAAACTCAGTATTTGAGGAGAAACAGATGAGCTGCTGGAGAATCATGTGCACTGCAGAGCAGTTTCTGAGCCAAAACACTTCTATGACACTGTGAGAATAATCCTGGTATTTTTTACAAGGCAATATTGAGGCTGGAAGTGTGACAGCAGGGCAGAGCAGGGACAGCACAGTGCTGCAGATAGGGATGGAGCAGATTTGCTATGGCAGCCCTGAACCCACACTACTACAGACACTGCCAAGTGTTACAATTTTCATGCACATTATCTCCATTTCTTTGATGTAACATGTCTAGAAAGTTGTCATCAGCTTGCCCACACTCTCAGACACTGTGTCCCACATTTGGGGACACAGATGACCGCTAAATTGAGAAAGCTTCCAGCCTGCACTCGAGGGCTGCTCGTGGATTCTGAGTGACTTCAAACACCCCAAGCTCATCCCAGAGACAAAGATTTTCTTATCGAACATCCCTGAGTGGTACTTTTACTAACAAATACACCCTAACAGCTGCTGAGTACAAGCCTTAAGCCATATGCCTGTTACATACACAAATCAACTTTTTCACTAAAAATATTTAAACTGAAACTGTTGATAAACCCACTGCGATAGAGCAGATGGATCCATTAGTTCACCATCAGAACACTCTTTTGCTAGATTAAAAATTTGCAGAGGACTTTCAAAGAAGTAACAGATCTGTTCTGCACACCCTTTAAGGGACAGGATCACAGAATGAACTATGTTGGAGAAGACCTTTGATATCATCAAGTCCAACCTGTGACCTAACACCTCCTCATCAACTAAACCATGGCACTGAGTGCCACGTCCAGTCTTTTTTAAAGCTGGTTTAAACAGTGCAGAAATGCACACAGGATGGACAAGGAACTCAACTAAACCCAGAGGGCCATGAAGGCCACCATGCCCAGGAGGTCTTAACCTCCTCCCTCCCAAGCGGCGCAGGGAAAGCCGCTCTGCTCACATCAAAGCTCCACTCTTCGCCACAAACCACCCGTCTCCCCAAGGAAAGCACACAGCTCTGGACAGCACAGCTTCCCAGGATTGCCTGCAAGAGCAGCCTTGCTGGAGGATCCTCTCCCACTGCTCCCAGCGTGGCCCTCAGGCAGCTGGCTCCTGCCTACTCCCACCCCACGCTCTCCTCCATGGCAACGCTTCCACACGCACCGGGGAAATTCGGAGCGAGGAACGCGAGATTATTGCTGTGTGCTCGGCCCTCGCGCAGTGCTGGCACCGGGAACCACTGCAGAGCAAGGGCAGCACCTCAGCCGTGGTAAAAATTCCAGCCCAGAGGCTGCACTGGCTCCGTGGGAATCCCAAAAGCCCAGCCTGGTAAATGGTGGTGGCACCCAGCACAGCAAACCCTCACAGGACACACAGCCCATCTCAGCTGGTGAGAACACCTGTGGATCCATGTCTGACAAAAGGCTGTTCCACTGGACACCTTCTTCTTCCAATCATCACAAATATCCAGTCCCCATCATCTATTCCTACCATCCTCAGGCTTCTGAGTGTTTAACAGGGAGAAAAAGGTTATTGCAGCCTGAGCACAGCCACGTGGTTCCTTCACAAAACAAAACTGGTTTGTGTGTATTCACACAGGTTTTGCTCAAAAATTCCTTTTGATACATCCAGGAACTCTCAGTAGGTCACCTGACTGATTCAGCAAAAGCTCTGCCCAGAACCAACTCTCTCCATACCATTCCCAAAGAGCTTGAGGACATAAAACACAGCACCAGGCAAGTCTCACCCTCGGGAACATTTAGTGTTGTACAGAGGAACTCAGCAGTTATCTGGAACAAAAATCTAGATCAGCTTACCTTTACACTTGCAAACTAATATATATTTATAAACAAATGTTCCCCTTTCTACTTAGAATATCAGGGCACTCACTATGCCTTTACACTTTAAAAATCTAAATATTGGAAGCACGGTTTAAATTAGCACAGTGCACAAGATACTGCCAATGAATTATCCACCAATAAAAACCACGTTTGGAGGTGGGAGAAACTCTGGGAGCTTCCAACACGCGCCACAGAACAGATATTCAAAGTAGCTGAGTCACTGTGGTTTTTTGAAATGAGCCTCCAACCAGGACTTGAAGGAAGGAACATGAAGTGACAAGCACTTCAAAATCTCTGACAGATTAAAGTTTTTCTTTTAAAGTTCCCCAGTTCTTCAGTCTAAGGCTGCACCTTCTTTACTTCACACTTTTTTCCCTTTTATTTCTGGTTTTTGAATACTTTGATATCTAGCTCCCAACACAATGTTTAACTTCAATCCTGCATTAAACATCAGAGCAAGGACCAGGCTCACCAGACTTCTAAAAACCCAAGGCAGACAGGCAAATCCAGTCGTTTCTGCACAGAAAAGGTACAAGAAAGAGAACAGAAAATGTAAACATTGGAAATACCTAGAGGGAACACAAGGTACAGCAAGTTGGAATTAATTCAGTGTGAGAGGCAGACAGCTCCCCTCAATATCTCCCTGGTTTTAGGCAGGAGCAAACCTCAGTGAAGGATCACAAAGATCCTCAGCACAGCACAAATGTATGCAGCCATCAGGTGTAACACAAAGCTGAAAGAAAGGAATTTCTGCACATAAAAATCCCTGTCCCTGGAAAGTGTCTGGAAGCAAGAACCAATTTTTCTGATTTTTTTTTCTTTCCTCTCAAGAACTTTACTTTTTATCTGAGGTTTTGGGTTGTGCTTCTTTTTTTCTGCTGAATTACAGAAAATGAAAAACTTGGATATTTTCATATTCTTTCTCAGTAAGGGATTTGTGGAGAAGCTGCAAGAACAGAATATTTTCTCCTGCTCAATTCTGAACATTGGAACATGGAACATTGCTTTACTCATTAGTGGGAAGAATAAGAGCCCCATGTGGACTCCACATCTCCTCAAAACCTTGCTAAGGTTTTTCTTCCCATCCTTACCCCTCCCTCTCCCTGTTTAGTGGGTGCAGAGGCAGAACAGGGAATTGTGACACCCCTCTGGAAACACACCCTGGAACACTTCAGCCTCAGCGCAGCTGCAAGGTTTCCCCTCAAACACTCCACAGAAGCAAAGAACTAATTTCATTTCTTCCCTTTACAGCTCTCCCTGCTACTCCTCTGCCTTCAAGGTCCTCCCAGTATTGCTCAGCACTGAGGATTGGGAACACTGAGCAGCTGCGGTGATGCCTTCTGATCTCTCATGGTAACTGCACCTAAATACTAAAAAATAAACATGGAAACTCATCCTCATAGTTAGTTTCGCATCAGATAAAAACTACAAATTAAATATCAACTGTAATACTAAGATTAAAAAGAGGTGCTGTGAAATACTGGTGGATGCTCACATCATAAGCTACTACAATTAACTATAAATACAAGATCATCTCTATATACTGTACTCCTTTTTCCTACAATGTTTATTTGTATATACATACATACAGAAACATATACATGAACCTGTAAGGAGACTGCAATACAAATAAGCTGTTAAAGCCCAGAGTTCTCTGCAGGCAAATTCCAGCATCCAAATTATCATCTGTCAAGTTTCCCAAATCTTCACAGAACACAAAAACTTTCAGCATATGACAGGCTGCATATGGAAAAAATTATATTTGGGGTTAAATCTTATAAATCATATCTGAAGGATCTTCTCCTCATTGTCATTCTTCATGACCAAGGCCATCTGCCTGACAGGGAGTGGGAAGACAGAAATTCTTCACTTATTTTAAAGCTTGTCAATGCCAACCCAGAACATTATTTGTAAAATCTGTATTGCCTTCAGATTTACCTCCAATCCCCAAGGCAGGAGCTCAGGGTGTTGCCACTCCTGTTTAGAGAGGATGCACCTTGCAGGAGGGAGAGATTATTCTCCCTACACAGCACATGCAGGGCACAGAGCCACCATCCCATAACACTGCCAAATACTCCTACAGCAAAGACACAATTTTTAATTTCCCAGGAAAATGTGGTGATCAAGTCTCTCTTACAGGACCTCAGGTTCTGATCAGTTTTTGTGGCAATCACCTGAGTATGGGACACATTATTTGCTTTTTAATCAATAAGGAAAATGCACTTTTGAAGGACAGAACAAAGTAAGCCAACATAACCTTCAATGAAGTTGCACAAAAGTGCCTGCTCCATAAAGCCTCTTTGCTCAGTACTGATGTTAAGACATGAGCAAGAAGTCAAAGGACCTGGATGCATTTGCCATAAAAATCCAATTAAAGGTACATGAAAATGCTGCAGTTGAGAAAGACTCTGGGCTGAAGCCATTTGTGACCAGGCAACACCACAGATCTACCACTTGGTGCTTTCTTTGGGGCCTTTGGTGCTGGTGAATCAAAGCTCTGAGTCTGGAGCATTTACCAGATCAGCACTGCAATTCCTGCTTTTGGGAGGAGTTTGGGAAAACACCAATGTCAATATCCAGCTCAGCCCTCTCCGATCCCATCGTCCCCTTCAGAGGTCTGCAGAGGGGACTGAACTCTTCCTCTTTCCACACTGGTGCTGGTAGCATTCTAATAATGCTGAGATTTATTCCTCTTTCTCTGACAATAAAACATCTTTATGGCAGCAGGAGCAGCTGTGGACTGGAATCCCCAACCCAAACCAGCCCCTTTGGACTGGATCCCAGAGAATGCTGCGCCACCACCAGCCCAAACCTCTGCCCCCAGGGCTGGTCAAAGCCAACTGGTGCTGGCTGGAGATCATGTGCTGCTCCAAAGGGGAGGGAAAGCATTTTTGTAGCTCTAGCTCAGATTTTTTCCTTTTCAGGATGGCTGCTCCCTCATCTAGCTTCCTCACTTCCTCATGCTTGCAAGTTCTGTGTTTATTTTTTCCTTGTATAATTTTTAACCTTGACAAATAAAAGGGTTGACATTCACTAAATGCAAGGTCTAAGTGCTACCAGATTGCTTCTGCATAGCACAGCTCTGTATCCTCAATAAAACCCAGCTCAGGCATAATTTGTTCTGGTTCAGGCAGGGGAGGATCCTGGAGCAGTGTTTTCAGCACTGTCACAGTTTCTCTGCTGCCAGTAGAGCTTGCAGGAGATTTCTTACTCTGATCATCTCACTGAGAGCTACAGAAAGGCTCTTCAACCACAACACGAGGAGTTATGTTTTCGTTGAACTTCTGTGCATTACATAATCAAAACCAATAATTGCCAACACTGAGGGCTTAGTGCTGACTATTTTCACAAATTAGGAATGCAGAAGTGTTAGCCCTAACTCCTAAGCCCCTCTCTGACTGAATAGTTGTTCATTAGAATAAAATTTTCAAGGAACACTGTGTTCAGTGTCAGTCTGTAATGGCTATTCTGGTGTTTCCACATTCACATGAGACATAAGGCTTCTTTTACACTTGTCAGGAGCCACCAAAGTTAATCCAGGATTTTTGCTACTCCCTATCCTGCAGCCAGCCAGCTGCCAAGGAAGGAAACAAACTGTTTATTCCTAAAGATCCAGTAAGGTGCTTTTCAAGACTGACCTCAAAGGAGTGAATTCCTCTCTGGATGGCAAAAAAATGCAAAGCAGTTTTCAGAGACAAGAACCTTCACCAACAGCTCACTTGTTTCCTGGAGTTTGGATTGCAAACTGTCACGTCAGGCAGGAAAGACTGGAGGTTTTTATACACTCAGGCCCCAAATCACCAGGAGGTTGACAGATCAGCACTGGCACCTTGATCTCCACCCAGCAATGTGAAGAATGCAGCTGGAGGTGCTAGAACTGCAGCAGGAACTGAGAGGAATCACACTCAGGTGTTGACACATTAAGTACTACACTTCATCCTGAAGGAAGAATCCAAGATCCTGCAAGGAGAAGGGCAGAATATTCCATCTCCAGCAGTGTGGGAAGGGAGGAAGATGTGAGTGGCACAGGCTGTTTGCTGAAGACACCTGGCAAGGTCTGGCTTCCCTCGCAGCACATTTTTATGGCTGGCTATGCTGGCAGCCTCAGCACTTTCCTCCTGACTGCTCTCAAACACAAGTACTCACAGCTTTTCTTCCCTGAGACACCACCACTGCAGTCAGGACTCTTGCTCACTGAAGCACAGGCTGCCCAGAAAATCAGAAATGAAATTATTTAACTTCTGGGTTGGGCTCCTCTTGGACTAATGACTTCCATGTGGCACTTGGACACAGCACCTGCAAGGCCTCCTTGATATGGGGACTTAACATATTTATCTCTTGTCTTCTAAAGTAAATAACTTAAATTAATATATTTTTGAACTGTAACTAATTTCAAAACATAAAGCCTTATCTTTCAAATAAAATAAGTTTTTAGTGTAATTTACTGCTACTGCAAGCAGCAGAGAACTTCACTGTGCCCTAAAAGCAAGAGAAGGGAGACAATACTGGAGAGACTCTCTGAAGAGTTCGACACAGATGAGGTCCCCAGGGGTGTCACAATGCATTCATCTGCTCCCTCTGAACAACCAAACCCCTCACGACCACAGCAAGTCAAGGGATGAGAGGAAATCAAACCTGGCCACAGAGAAACATCAAGGGGAAAAAGCTTAAGAGGCCAGGTGTGGTTCCCTAAAGCTTACCGGGGAAGGCAGACCTAAAAACACAACTCCCAAAGCACCGAGATGCAAATCTAAATGTGAATTGGATGATCCAGGAGCATTGATCACACCTTCTCTGACTGTGGGCTCATCAGGAATCATCAAGCCAAGTGGAGCCACGAGGCTGTGCCTGAAGCTCAGCCCTGCAAGTGTCAGCACTTCCAAGCTGAAAATGCTTTTCTGAACCAAACCTCAGTGCATTTGGCATCAAATGTCTGTGCTTCCACACATCCAGCACAGCCCACAGCTACGTCCTGGAAACGTCTTTAAGTGAACTACAGATGCTTTTGACTGAATATAAGCACTTTTAACCTCAACTGCAAAGCCCTGCCACAAGAGGTGATGATGCACTGGTAAGTCACTCTACTCCCATCAAATTGGGATGCATCATTTAGATGATCCTTGTCTAAAAGACCTTTTCCCATCTCTTTGGGTATCTCAAACACCAGCCTACGTGAATACAGCTCCAAAGAACTCCAGTTCAAACAGTAGTGGAGAACAGACCAGCTCACCCAGCCTCCCACCTCAGACCTGCCTATTGTGTATCTTCGGTATTTATACCCAAATAACCAACTTGCAGATAAGAAAACAATAATTCATCATAGCTCCTGTATTGCAAAGAAACAAATCTTTGGTTCTAGGTTACCACAGTTGGATAAAATCTCACCCAGGGCCATGGTCAGTGAGCCTGGGCACAGTAAATACACTCTCAGTGAGGTGTTCTGGACTGCCAGCAGGATTTTACACCCCAGACCTCACCTGAGCCTCTCCCTTAAGTCTCTCAGCACTTTAGATAGTGAGTGTACAGCTCAAGATGTTCCTGGTACCTGGGAGACTTCTGCTCTTACACACAGGGCTTTTCCACACAATTCATGACATTATCCATCTGTCTGCATCCCTCTGAATGAGTGAGACTC
Source organism: Lanius collurio (assembly GCA_020086605.1). Classification (NCBI taxonomy): domain Eukaryota; kingdom Metazoa; phylum Chordata; class Aves; order Passeriformes; family Laniidae; genus Lanius; species Lanius collurio. Next base: position 16,722,077 of record JACBWW010000009.1, on the reverse strand, counting down.
CTGCCCCTGCAGAGCACTTGGGCTGTGCTGGCAGAAGGCACAACATCCACTCTGCAGTTTACCTGAAGGTCCTCTGGAACTACTTGGGATCAATGAGACTCCCCAGCACCTCAATCTTCCCAGCTCACAGAACAGGCTCTGGGAGCCTTTCAAAAGGAACAGAGCAAGAGAGATGGGGCACACAGAACACAACAGTTGACTACTCTAAATATTAAACAAGCCACCAATTTTAATAACTTTGTTATATTAAAAGATAGGCACCAATGTCACCCCACCCCCACAATTCATCAAGGCATTTCACTCCCTTGGGCTCTTGTGACTAAGTATAATATTTCATTAAATATCCTGTTCATACTGGCTTATGTACTAGGGAACACACTAATTTTAGAAAACTGATTAGCTAGTTCTTTCTAACTGAATGTTATTGTAGCTAAGGTCAGATTTTGCACTGAAACTATGGCAACAAAGCCACAGTATTCTTTTGTCTACAAGGTTGGGACCAGGTTTATTAACACAACTGCTCTACTTAATAGCTCAGCACTGCTTTTTGGCAATCCCTTCCTCGATCCTACCTGAAATACCCTGAGCTTTCCACAGGGGAAAAGGCTCAGACCTGCAAGAGTTGAGAAAGAATGAATGTTCAAAACAGCATTCTGCTTATTTCTTCAATTTTAGGGCACAGTCAACCCCTCTTGTCCCACTCAGAACTCATCAGGACAGAACTGCCACCCACATTTGCAGATGGATCAAGTGCACAGACCAAACTTCTCATCAGGAGTTCTAATAAATCCCCCCTCCTTCCTCTGCTGTACCTGAACCAACAGACTGGGTTCCACACAGCATTCCAGTTAAGCATATTAATGGTACTTTCTGTTTCAAAGGGGCTTTGCTCTGCTTTCATCTCCATGCAAAACATCCCAGATGAAAGCACTTGAAACCCAGGAGTTGGCAGGCAGATGTTTGACCACAGCACCCTGGGCACAGAGCAGCAGGGAAACACAACCCAAAATCTCTGCAGCCTGTGCCTCACAGAGCCAGCTTCTCCTGCCCACAACTCTGCAGACCAACTCAGACAGACACTCCTGATCTGTGCCACACAGACCCTTCCCAGTAATCCTGGTACACCATCAGTAGGACGCAGAAAAAAAGTATCCCAAATCACCTTGATTAAAGCAGTAATTATTTAGCCAGCCATTTATTCATTATCTCTGCTAAGCACATCAACACAGAATCCCTGAAGGGTTTGGGTTGGAAGGGACCTTAAAGCTCATCTTACTCCCTCCCTGCCATGGGCAGGGACACCTTCCACCATCCCAGACTGCTCCAAGCCCCAGTAATCCAGCCTGGCCTTGGGTACTGCCAGGGATCCAGGGGCAGACACAGCTGCTCTGGGCAACAAAGCACCACAGAGGATGTCTTTGGGATATCCTGGTACTCCATCACAAATATTTACTGACTGCACCACTAACTTGCCTGGCTTCACAAGACAGTAAGGAACCACTGCAAGAGATGGGGGAAATGAAAAAAAAACAAACCAGCTTTCCAATTCACTCTCCATGATAAAAATCCCCAACCAACCTTCCCTTTGATTCCTGCATCCACCCTGATCAGGGTGTCCCAAGTCTTAGCAGATATAAAGTAAACTTGTCTGCATGAAAAAGCAACTCCATTTTTTAAATACCTAAATGCTGCAGTGACAATTGTCCCCAACATCTGCTTGCATGTAGGCTGCAGTGGGCTAAAGTTTCACAATTCAGAGACAGGATTCAAGATTTCTTCATCTTATAAAGGGCATCAAATTCAAATGTGTACAAGCAGTTGGCAGTTTTCTAGTGCAGCTCTATAAATACTGAAAGATTCCTCATCAAGACAGCATAATGTATTTTAGATTTAACTATATCCTAATTCAGCAAGATTGAAAGTTTTTTTTTTACTCAAAATGCTCAATGCTTCAATTTTGCTTCAAAAAAATTATAGACACAACAACAGACTGTATTTTTATCATTTTTCTCTTCCATCAAGCAACCTAAAAGTTTATTTTGATTTTACACTTCTTATTTTGATTTTTACTCTTTTTGAAAATGGGGTAAGAAGCATCATTTTTTCTTTCTATAATGTTTGGCTGCAGAACAGAGAAGTTGGTCAGTGGGTATTCACTATTATGCTCCACTTTCTACTTCTCGTATTCAGCACAGGCATTTTAATCTGACTTGGACATCTCAAAACTAGAAAGGAGTTTCTATTGCAAGTGACGGATGTCTCTGCAAGAAGGCTTTGGCCTTAGCACTCAGGCACTCCCCAAAGTTCTGCTTCCTGTATGAAAACAAATCTTGCTATTTGAACTGCTAATATCAGAGGGGAAAAAAAAAAAGTCCTATTTAGACTCTAGTTTAAATATTCCTTAAAGGTATCCAGGCACCTTAATAATTAATGCATCCAAGGATTCCAACAGCATTAGAAACTCCATGTTCAAAAGGAAAAAAGCCCAAACTTGGCTGTGCAGCTCAAGTCTATCTCATCCTCTTCATCATCATTCCAGCTCAACCCTCTGCAAAACACCCACTCCAACTCAGCTGAGAGAGCCAAACAATTCAAGCTATTTCCCATCAAAGTTTAAAAAACTAATATAATCACTTTCACCACAGCAGATCAGGAAAAGTGTGCGTGGAGAGCACCAGGATTCAAGGCTGCCCACTTACTGGAAGCTGAACACAGGAACCTGAGGCTGATCCCACAGAAAATTCGTGATGAACACGGGGTGGCACTGAGCCACCCCACAGCCTACAAAGGGCACTCTATATGCTGCTCATCCTCTTCCAAAACCAGCAGGCAGAGGGACCTGGTTATTTGTTTTAGCTTGTTTTTTTAATTTTCAGAAGTGTTTGGGAAAATTATGTATGTGACCCTTCCCACTAAAAGAATCTCTTAATCTCAGCCCTGATGCCAAACTTATAAACAAGCTTGCCCTGGCTAAATAAGGGTAAATAACATGTACGTGTGCAACAAATCCAGAGCCTCCATGAGACCTGCATGAATCACAGATTTCCTTCATATTTTTCCTTCATATGGAGTTTCCTTCACATAACACAAAGCAGGGGTGGGGAGGCTTTAGATCAGCGATAGCGAAGTTCTGAAGGGCAAAACGTAAAACATTTCTGCTGGTGAGAAGCACACTGACTTCATCAGTGCTGAGCACAGGGATAACTCAGGGACATCCATCAAAACTGGGACTGGATATTGGGAAGGAATTGTTCCCTGGGAGGGTGGGCAGGCCCTGGCACAGGGTGCCCAGAGCAGCTGTGGCTGCCCCTGGATCCCTGGCAGTGCCCAAGGCCAGGTTGGACATTGGGGCTTGGAGCAGCCTGGGACAGTGGGAGGTGTCCCTGCCCACGGCAGGGGTGGCACTGGATGGGCTTTAAGGTCCTTCCAACCCAACCCATTCCATGATTGATACTAAATACAGTTTTTATACCCATCTCTTTATAAACTGAAGCTGCCTGGGGAGTTCCTCCTACTGCAGATGAAGTTGCACCTCCAGGCTGAGCCCCCCAGGGCTGGCCCCCAACACCTGCAGAGGCATCAGCCACAGGAGCACAGTATGGATTAGGATCAAAAGAACAAACAGAATTTGAACTACTCCTCTTCTGCTTTGCCATGAGGGTATTTTAAGTCTAAGATATGGGTTCATTCCTTGAACATCTTGCCAAAAAAAGAGTGTTGCCCAGCAACTACTAAAACAATGTTCTGGAAGGAGGGAGCTGCTGGACAAATTAACCCAGTGCGTGCCCTTTTTGCCAGAGTTTCAGGCAGCTATTGCAGGGCTGCTGGAAGCCTGGCAGCCAGCTCTGCATCCCAAATAAAGAGCTGTAAGGAATTTCCTGAGAAGGCTGTCAGACAGACTGTTTTGCTGTAGTAGCAGTGTCTTGCATTAAACAAACACATTTGGCTTCGCGCAGGGCTGCGCTCCAGTACAAATGAACACAAATAAACCTCTGCAAATGCACAGTCAAACTCACTAATAGAGCACAGAACAGCAGCCCCAGCACAAAATCACCAGCCCCAGGCTCTGCTGCAGCTCCACCACCACAGGCTGGGCTGACTTTCACTTGCAGAATAATAAGGATCTCTCTGAGCATTTCAGCAGGAGCGATTTCCAGTGGAACATGGGGCTTCAGCCCAGCTGAGGCTCAGCTCCAGTTCATACTTCCTACATCAATCCGTGCATGTTCAAAGGAAACTCATTTATAGCCACTCTTCAGCTGCACAGTCACACTCCAAGATGGCAATTAGAGCAGTGCTTCCAGCTTAATGAAAACATTAAATGCCTTTTCTGCTCAAAGGAGTGCAGGTAACTAAGGAAGTGTCACACTGCTTTTTTTTGGAGACTTGTACAAGTAGGATTTCTTCCAGGAATCTCATCTGTACACAGTACATTTACAACAGTTAAGTAAAAAAACCTCTTTTGCATATTAACACTTTTAAAAAAGAAACACCCTAATGAATATACCCTTCAGTCTTCACATTTTGCAAGGTAGTTTTAGAGGACTTTTGAATTATTTGGAGTTGGAAGCACAAAGGTCCAGAGAAATGCTGCACTTGAAAAAAACCAAACACACCCAAACCACCGTATTTAAAGTCAGAGTAAAAAAAAATCCACCGGAATCTCAGACCATAATTACCATCCAACCTCAAACCCCTGACCTCAGGTGCTATGAGATCCTGGTTAGGATGGAGAGAAGTAAGAAAAAGTATCACCCTTCATGCCTTCAAAGCAATCAAACGAGTATTTTCATGTCCTAGAGGCACCACAGCATTTCGCATGCGAAATAACTGCAGGTAAACACTCACAGGAACTGGAGTGTGCTGCACTAACTTCCTCTGGAGCTCCTTCCAACTCCAGCACTTAACTTTTTTCCATCTAAAAACCATGGAATTCTTTTTTTTTTTTTACTGTCTAATTTACTCTTTTACTCCACACTCCAACCCTGAACACCACCGCCTCTGACTCTCAGCTGCCTCTTGCACCTCACCCCTTCCAGGGCTCTCCCACCACCAGATCCATCTGTCAGCCTACTTTTTCCACAACTTTTGTCAACAAAGCCATCCCTGGTGTCCTCAGGATCCCTCTGCTTGCTTCCCTCCCCACAGGCTGCACAGCTCTGTTGCTCCCAGCTCCGACTCCAGCCCTGCTGCTGCTCATCCTCCTGTCCCACCACACACACATACCCAGCTTCCCTCATTCCCTGCGCCTCAGGACGACTCCAAGCCGATCTTTTCCCAAGCAGTGAATTCCCAGCACACAAACCCCAGCTCCCTTTCAGCTGGGAAGTGGCTGTTTTTAGGAACAGGTTCCTCAGGCAGGGCTATTTTCACATCACAAGCAGGTTATCAGTGCTCAGTGACAGAACACACTCACATGGAAGCGTTCCTGCCAAATCCCTCTCTCCAGGCAGAGGGATGGTGCACGCACCCTCCAGTTTGTGCACAGCAGCTCTGCTCCGTTTCAGGGGTCTAAAGTAGAAAGAAAACCCCCCATCCTCTAGACCAGAGCCTTGCTGCTGCCACCAGATGCAAGCAATTAAATGTAGCCTTGGCAACATGACTTTTTACAACCTGAAGCACCTGTGGTTAGGAAAAAAAGCAGGATGGATCCATTCTGCCACTGGATAGATAGGCTTGAGTTTCACACTGAATTTTCTTGGGAGTCATGTATGCATATCTAAGCAGTCAATCTTCCTTCTAGAGATCTCGCCTCACATTGATTAAGCATGAAATTTATATTTACAACTGTTTTACATCTGCCCACAGAAGACAGATCTACTCTGAGAAGCTCAGAATGACGCTTCTCTAAAAATGATACCAAAAATAAGATCTCCAAGCCTGGCCAAAGGTCACAGGCTCAGTGTCCATCCTAGAAGTGGATTTCAGCAGGGACTGACCTGCATCTGGACACCTCGGAGCACAGGGACACAAAACAGGTCACAGAACCACTGAAGTGCTTTCCCAGTCCTCTGTAAGGGTATAATGCAAGTCACTTCCATTTATTCATTTCGCTCTTGCCCAAGAAGACTTTTGAACATTCCTTCTTAATTACCTGTGCCTGACCCCACTGCTCAGGCCTGCAGCTGCTGTGATGACCAACAGGATTCCCACATGGTTTGAGTTGGAAGGGACCTCAAAACCCACCCCATCCCACCCCCTGCCATGGGCAGGGAGAGGCACCTTCCCCTATCCCAGGTTGCTCCAAGGCCATCTAACATCTACACAAAAATGGCATATTTTCCATTTCTGGTGAAGATGGGGGTGATAAACTCCATTATTACTTCTTCTGAGCATATTTATCATGGAAAGCATTTTATCTCAGACTACACTTACAAATTATGTGTATAAATAAGAGAAAAGCCTGCTAAAATTTTATGGCTCTTGTTGCCATTTACCATTAAGCATAAACTTCCCCATGAAAGCTTCACTGAAGTAACTGCAAAGGTTGGAAAAGGTTCACACCATTCTTTCTCCCTGTATAAATTATAAGTAATATGAGAACATTTACAATGTCTAACCACGGTGTTTTATGTCAGACAAATGTCTCTCTGTACTTGGAGTTCCTAAACTGTGCTAGCAAGAATTGCCTTTTTCTCATTCTTTTCTCTCTCTCCCTCCACCTCCTTCTGCACCCAGCAGTCTCAGTCAAATCTGGCTTTATTCTTTCATGCGATTTTAACATCAAGAATGCCTCAAGTCAAGGCTCTGCTTCACATAACAACATTGTTCTTTCTTGGAGAGCTTAACACTGAATGCTAAAACTTCCCCAGGTTGCCTCTTTAGTGTTTCAATTATCAGCTCTTCAGTTTTCCAGGAAAAGGGGAGAAAAAACAACAAGAACTCGCAGACTTCAGCAGTATTTCAAAAGGAGAGTTTCATTATATGTGACACCATGTCATGGCAAAAAACCCCAAACCCACCCAAGTAACAGCAAGCAAAACTAGCAGTACAGATGGTAGCTGATTTTCAAGGGCAGTCACCTGCAGCTCTGGCCAACCTGAATGGAATTATGGTGATTCTGAGGCCCTGATAAAGGCAGAGCACAACCAAGGAAACGAGATTTAAAGAAATAAGACACACATTTGCTGCTATATCTGAAACCATTTGAGACTATTTGGCAGACTTATCCTTTGGGTAAAAGATGCAACCCAGGGGTAAGAAAAAGAATTCAAGGCCTTTGCAAACAAAATCCCAGTTAGTGCTTCTCTTCCTGAGGCCTTTCTTGGACAGGTCAGCCCTTGCCAAACTGTGTAAAGCAGCAGCACTAATTTCTTATCACTGAGCATAAGTTTCCTGGAAGAATGAAAGCAAAGCCCAAGGTGGCTCATATCAAATTAGGTCAGACAACAATAGTTGTGGCAAACACTTGCTCCTTTTTATCTTCCTCCTCCCTGAGACAGGTTTGGTACAGGGTAATTACAATGTGTGATAGAATGGAGAAAAAGTAATGAAATTTCCAGGGATCCTGAAAGTTTGGACAGATCTGAAAGGCAAACAACCCCATCCCCTCACAAATGCTTCTTCTCAGTTCCTGGGTTTGGCTGGGACAGAGTTAACTTTCTTTGCAGTAGCCGGTGGAGCCACATTTTGGATTTGTGCTGGAAACTGCTGATGACACCGGGATGTTTCAGTGACTGCTGAGCAGATCTCTGCTCCTCATCTGCGAGGGCTGGGGGTGCACGAGGAGCTGGGGGGCAGAGCCAACCCCAGCAATATCTCAGACCAGAGCATCATGCCAGGACACAGAGCTGGGAGTGTCTGGAGTGATGGCATTTGTCTTGGCCCAACACCTGCCTGCCCACAGGAAATGGGGAATGAATTCACAAATGCATTGGTTTGCTTTGCCTGTGTGTGAAGCTTTTCCTTCATCTACTAAACAGCTTTATCTGAACACCTGAGTTTTCTCACTCTTCCTCTTCCCCATCCCACTGGGTGGAGCTGACTCAGGTTAAAACACCACAGTGCCATAGACATTCAACACATACACATTTTTCCTCATGAGTTGTCATTCATGGAAGAAGATGGCACTAAAATATGCTACAGAAAGCATGGAGGCCAGAAGTTGTTACACATCACTGCACAGAACGAAGAATCATTTCTAAGCAGAAGGTTAAGGAGCCGTCTGACCAACTTACCTCTGAATTTTTTGGGTGGGTTGTTAAGATCACCTGCTTCTGGCTGTACAACACACCGATCATCCACAAGGCTGCAAAGAAATGAGCAGTGAAGTGAGATTCCATCCCCCTGCAGCCCCTTACATCCTCATCAACAAAACCAAAGTCGTTCACTTGCAATATTTCATCCGAGTGGCCACTTCAGCAGAAGACATTCCCCAAATGCCAACTGATGCCAGATCTTTCTAAGAAGCATGCAGCTAATTTTTACTGTTGCCCAGAGCTATGCTCCTGGTAGGTGGGACAATAAATAAGTCATTGCTCCTGTGTTCTGCATCGCCTTTATGTCCCCTGCTCGAGGTGCAGACAGAACAGCCCATATTCTAGGGAGGTGACAGCCTCAGGATAATTCCTGCCTCTTGGACAGATTTGAGTCATGCTGAAAATGTGTTTATATGACTAGAGAACAGGAAAATATGGCAACTGTGCAAACTGGACACTGACCCTGTGACCCCTCAAGTATTAAGAAATGGCAGGAACAGTCACTGCCACAATGAAAATTGACTCCTGATAGAAAGGAAGGCACAAATGTACCCTCCTGCTCATCAGCCAAACACAAGGTGAGCTGAGGGATTGAGCCAACCTCCTCCTGTTCTACAAGGAAGTGGGTGAGCTGGACAAGAGATTCCAAGAGGGAATGCCAGGACAGAGCTTTCTGTCCCTGCAAAATCCCCACAAGGTCAGCTGAAATCCCACAGAATAAAGGGAAGAGTTAAGAGGCACCTGCTCCCACTGCTCTGCCTGAGCAGCTTTGGATCAAGGTGGAACCGCACCTTTCCCTAACGCCAAATTGGAAAATTGGTGCTCCAAATTGAAAAATCGCACATGTAAAACTCTAACCAAACACTTTGGGGGTTGATTTGGTCCTAAATGACTCAACTGGGCCCCTTGCAACCAATCTGTCAAAGAGGCTTTCTACACAAACGTAGAAAGTAAAACTCCAAGGTCAGAGGTTTGAGAGGTCCATTCTCATGCAGAATCAACTTGAGAAAGACTGAGACCTAGAATATGAGAGCTGTTCCTGAGCAGAGCAGAGGCTGGTCACATGCAGGGAGCATCTTGAGACAACAATTACAGAAAACCAGGAAGTGCATGAAAATCAAGAGATCAGAGAAACTAAGTGGGCTCAACAGTTCTATGCATCTAAAATTTGCATATGCAAACATTCAGAGTGAATTGCTTTTTCCCCATGGATTTCCTCCCTGCTCAGTACTATATATACATATAGGTGCTCCAACGTGAACAGTATTAACATTTGAGCTGAAGCACCTGCTTCTGGTGAACAAAGGGCCAAAAATATCAAGGAAATGGGTTACTCTGATCATCCCACACAGATAATCTCAGTGCAATATATCCCTCTCATCTGAGATTAAGTTGAAAGTAAGGAGGAATTTCCCAAACTAGTAAGAGAAAAATTTTATAGGGGGAGAAACACAAAAGATGATATATTGTACACCAGTAATCATCATGATGACAGCACTGAGTTTGGGAAACAGCAAGAGTGAGGTTCTGATTAAGCAACATGTCATAGGAATATTAAATAGCAACACTCTTCAGAGATTTAGGACAGCATTAGAATGTAGAGGGGTGTCTGCTCCTCAACCTTCAGTAACCACATAACAAGTCATTACACATGGTTATGACATCAGACTGTCAAAACTCCACATGGTCTAGAGGACAATTACACCAAATCTTTCCTTTGCTGCTTTAATTTTCTCCAGGACAAAGACTAAATTAAATATGGGACAAAACTAATTCGATTACAAAGGCTTATTAAGATGATAATGCATTTCATGTTTCACATAGCAATTAGGATTTCTGGCTTAAATGAGGCTCAGAGATATGTGGCCATTATATAATGCAGTTACCCTAAAACAGCACTAAGCAAATCAAAGAGGAGGCTTGAACACTGAGGTGTCTTTAGGCCTGCCATGAGAACATCTCATCAAGCCTAGGAAATACACGTGCTTGGGGCCTGCAATGTCCAAAAGGACTACCCATGGTGAAAAATATCTGCTCAGCAATGCCATCAGAAGCCACAGCCACTGCATACTGTTCATCATGCACCGCATGGGATTCCACATGACATCACAACTTTCTACTCAGTCTGGAATTATTTACTGCCAAACTCGCTTCAGGACTGGGAAGAAAAACAATAGGCAGATGTATAGGATAATTCACGTTGCCAGTGTTCAGCAGATAGTATTTGGCCCGTCACACAGCTGATCCAGGACTGCAGAGTGCACGTGTCATATTTGACGAGGACCTGGGAAATCTGTCAAATACATTTGCCAAATACTATTCGACCAACCCTACTTACTACATCCCTTGCTTTTATCATACCTTCTTTCCTTTCTGGCAGCATCCCATATTTTCTTCTCTTTCCTATAATAGATCATGGTGCATCTTCAGTGTCTGCTTCCTTCTCTGCCCCCTTATTTTCCAGAATCCTAATAGCTAGAGGACTAAACCTACAAGTTAGTTCGGAGTCACTCAGGTGAGATTCCAGCCCATCGTTTCCTGCCGAGGCACTTACCAGGATGCTGTCTCTGTACCCTGCTTGGGAGCTCCATTTATCAGATGCATCTGGACTGTAGGCATCAAAAAATGTGCTGTGACTGTACCCACCCTGAGGCCCTTAGGGCTACTGGAAATGAGAAAGAGCAGGTTGTGTGTGTGCCCCTCTCTCGGCACATCCCCGTGTGCCACACGCTGCTCCCGCCCTCGCGCTCCTCACGCCTTTGGGAACAGGGGCAGAGGTGCTCCTGGAGCTTCTCACCCTACAAGGGCTCCTCCCCAAGCAGCACCCAGCTCCTCTGCCAGCTCCTGATGTTTGCAGAGGTTCCTCCTCAGCAGGATCAGACATTCCCTGGCCCTCCTCAGAGCTGCGTTCCAGCTTCACAGCTTTGCTCTGCCAGCTCTTCCTTTTCCCATGTGAAAAGCTACTTTTTTGGTTAACAGAGCAGCATTCACTGCTCCCTGCTCTGGAGCACCTGTTCCATGTCCTTGTGGAAGGCAGCACAAAGGGGCTCTGTGGGAAGCACGCCAGGGGCAGGAGGTGGCACAGCACAGCTCCCACTGCAGCTCCAGAGCTCTGGCAAAGCAAAGGGTCAAAATATGTTCTCCTTTGATGGGAGAAAAACAATTTTGTTTGTGGGAGAAACCTCAGATTAAACCTCAGTTTTAAGACCAAACTAGCTGCAGTGGTGAGTTACTGGTATTTAAACCATTTGGTTCAGGGATTGGATTTTTTTTTTTTTTGTTAGATACATATCTTTTTTAAACTACTTACATTGCCTATGCTACATCCTTTTGTGCAGTCAGCAGAGTGCACTGGGGTCTGTCCATCCCTGACTGGGGGAAGGGGCAGGGAGGGACAGGACGGGACACACAGATGGACACGGGACAGACAACAACATGAAAATCATTGGATTGTATTCATTCCCCCTCTCCCCACACCTTCATTTGCTAAAGTTCTTCCTCCCCACCACAGACATAAAACCAAACCACAGCCATTGAGACACTCTCCATCCTCCCAAAATCTACCTTGGCATATTAACTTCAGGTCATTTTTAAATTTAGGGCCAAATCTATCCATAAAGCTCCCTTGCTTTACCCAGTATTCTCTGGGATCAGGCTCAGGAGAGCTAGCTGAGCTCTGCTAGTCCTTCTTACGGTGTTTTTAATACAAGAGAACAGCTGTTCTTACCCCAAAGTGCTAATAAATCCATTTGTTGAGCCCTCTGCATAGAGAGAACAAATATCTCCAATATGAAGGAAGCTCGACATCTTGTCAGTCATCTCTGGCTTACTGCCCCTGGAAGAAAGAATAAAGCACAACATTAATCAGGCAGAATTCCTTGGTGCAGCTACACAGGAGGTTACAGCAACAGGACCCTTTGCCTTTGATTGTTCGTTTGTTTGAAAAACCGAACAAGTTCTCACAGTGGAATTTCAGGTATCAAAGAAAACCCAGCACGCCAGAGTGCTTGCTTGGAAAAATAAACCAGGGAAAAATAAGCAGCTACTGGCATCCCATTCCACGTGGGACTGTTTCACAGGCAGGCATTCATCCCAGAGGAGCCAGCAATTCAGTCCAGCTGTACCAACCCATTCCATCCCACCTGCCAGAGGGAGAGGGGACTGCTTCACTTTAAAGCATGTCTGTACCTAAATCACATTTCTTTGCCAGAATTAAAGGTAGGTTTAAGCATCTTTTAAAGACTGTCCTTTGTGCTGGAATGGTGCTCCTTAGAAATTCAAAATATTGACTTGATTTATGGCAACATTTTTCAGTCATGTCAAAATTTTGACATGACACCAGCAGCCTCCTACTTATACCTGCAGGTCCAAAACCAGAATCAGGTGAAGAGCCACTCATTATGCCTGACAACAGATTTTGCATGTAAAAACCTAAAGATCAAGATTTTTTCAAAGGCAAATGCTTTATCAGGAAGCCAGATCCCTGTGAAATCAGTAATACTTCAATCCTGGGTTTAAAATAGATGGCTTAAATGTAACACTGAGGAGACAGACACAGAGTGTTGCCAACTTCCACTGTATAAAGAACTTTATTTTCTCTAAAGCCCCAAGTTGAAATTACACAGGACCCACTTGCCATTTAAATAAATATAGAAAAAAAAAAGTGAGTTTCAATCAGTCAGAGCAACAAAGAGACAACATGAGCCTGGATAAAAAAACCCACCTGAACAGATTTTCAAAGACATCTTTTCCAAGCCCATTTACTGGTTTCCTGGAGATCCTCCCAAGCCCTGCTTTTTGATCACCATGTTCAAAAGGCTAAACCAGCTCCTGTGCTGGAGGTTTCAAACAGCAGGAGCACCAAGCTGCTCCTCCTGGCAAGCTGTGAGCCCTGCCAGCCAACACTGCCCAGGGCCACGCTCCCACAGATAAGGGAAAAAGAACTCCAAACACTTCCACCCTCTCTCCCCAGCAAACCCAAAGAGGTTCTAAGTGGTCTAAGAGCAGAACAACTGAGCAGCAGGAAATTCTGCTTATTCTAGAGCACAGCCCTGACTGTATAGGGATAAATATCCCTCTTCCCTGGACATTGCCTTGTTTACCAAAAGCGTAAGGATCGGGTTGTTAAGCAAGGCTGGAGCTCAACAAGGACAAACTCACAGAGATCTCAAAGGTGATGTTTGCAGCTGTGAAAGGGCAATAAAAACCTCAGTTTACACTTTTCTTCCAAAAAGCTCCAACCAGCTCTCCCTCCTCACTCCCAAAGGGTCTGTGCTGCTGGGAGTAACAATAACAACTTTCCTTATTATCAAGTCAAAGCACATCCCAGATACTCTATCCCTGTAAACCTGTGTACTGGTACAACTAGAAACAGGTTCAGGAAAACCAGGAGATAACAGGCCAAGCTGATGTGCAGGTAAAGGGGTCTCAGCTCCTCGGGAACCAAATCTGGGTGCACACAAAACCAAAGCCTTTGGCTCCAAGCTGCTTGTTAAATGCCAAGTCCTTCAACCACTGCATGTCACACAGTCTGTTCCCATTCTTTCTTGATAAGGGGACAGAAAAACACTGCTACCTATTTTAAGATATATGCCACCAAACATACAGAAATATGCAGAGTGACTGAATTAGCAGCACTGGAAATGCAACTTTCCGCATTTCCTGACTTGGATGTTACACTACCAACTTCAGACTTAAAAACCTTTCATCCCTCAAAATTAAGGTCAGCCCTGATTTAATGCAGCCCAAAGCAAAAGCTGTCTAAGCCAATAAAAACCACAGATACTTCCAAATTAACCCTTTCTACAGTGGCATTAAGGTTTCCTTTCCAGGCCATGAGGGGGATTACTTTTTCCTTTGGAAGAAGCAGATGTTCACCACAGCTGTTCTCAAGGGAATGTGAAGGTCAAAATTATTGACTTGCATTAGAGATTTTTTTCTTGGCCAAAAAAAAAAAAAAATCTCAGACCATTGCCCAAAACTAGGCTTAGGGATGGACAAACAAATTCCTGCATCCCTTTCCAAGATATAGCCTCAATTTTCTTACATTTTCTTCACTGAGGAAGACCCAAACATACCATGATACTGTAACCGTGACATATCATGATAGTGCCAACACCTAAAAAAAAGCTCTTCTGCCATTTATTGACAATTCCACTGATAAAATGTTTATCAACTTTACCCATAATGATCACAGAGCTCTGGATAACAGAAAGGTTGTGTGAAGCCTGGCAGCAGTTCAGTGAATTGAACCGCTGCGCTCTTCACCAGATCCCTCTCAGAATTTCTGGGCAAGCTTGAAAAGTCATCACTACAGAGCTGGGTTTGGGGTGTAGCCTGGAATCCTAGCCTCTCCTGCTCCCAACCAGGAGAGCTGTGCTCCTCACACCTCCTGCTGTCACCAGCTCTGCTGGAGCTGGGTCTTCCAAAGGGCTGATTTGGCTACAATAAGCCAAGTCTTAGGCAAGGATTAATCATCATCTAAGTCCTCACTCCCCCTTCTCTTGTATTTCTGGATAGTGTTCTAACACCCATCAGTGTGATGTCATCTGCAACACACCAGGAGATGCTCCACCACCTCAGGAAGCAGGGAGCAAACTCCCACTGGACCTCTCATAAAATCCTGATTTATCTTAAGGCTTCCCCACAGTCAAAATGAACACTGTCTGCATCTATTCTTTAACAGCCAAATAGCCCAAGTCCATCCCCCTGACACTTCTCCTTAGAAATACTGCTGCTCAGCTGGGCCAGGGCTCAGGAACAGGCTGGACTAGCAGATGGAGACAGGGACTCAGCAACCCCACAGGCTTCCCCACGCACAAGGGAAGAGAATCATTGCTACACTGATTTAGCTTCAAAGCTTCTCACAGTCTCCTCACAAGGGACTAACAAAATTACTCCAGTTATTGGCACCAAGCACTGAATAATCAGCCACCTCAAATGTAGTATTTTCTACCTTTGACAATTGGGAAATGTGAAGCAAAAAGTGGAACTGGAAAGTTTTCGACAGCAAAGTTCCCAGGTACCCAGTTTGAGAACCTTTTTCTAAAAGATGCTGTCAACAACAGCTGACCACACTAATCCTCCCAAAATCAGACCTCTGTGGGGGTCATTTTTGATTATTTTCTTCAGCAGGACAAGCCAGAAGCAGAGGCAGTAAAAATCTGTCAGCCTTGGCACATGGATCGCAAGTTCACAGCCCAGGGAGACCACAGGGACTGAGGAGAACAGGTTTGCTCCTGGATACATCGGTCAGAGCATCCAGGCACATGGCCCTGGCTGTGGAGGGGACACTTCCCTCCACAAGGCACTGACCACAGGCAGGAGATGACCATCAGGCATCCCTGGAAGTGCAGGACAGGAGGATTCTCACACCCTCCCTGTACACGGCCCTCACGGGTATAGCACAATCACACTGCTCAAAAAGCAATTGTGCTCCACAGACAAATATAACCACTACCCCACTATTTATTTATTTTAGATAGGCCAGTGCCAAGAGCAATTGATTTATACTAGAGGAGGGGACGGCCCTAAGAGAGCATTTGCAGCTATTCTGTGCATAATCCCAGTTTTAATGGTGCTCTCCCAGCCTTGCAAGAGGGGAGTCCTGCAGGAAATTCATCCTGTTCCAGCCGAAACACGGCAGTGTTACCCAGGGAGCATTGTCCTCCTCTTCCCCTTAAGCACTGCAGGAAAACAAGATTCCCTCTAGGTAAACTCACTTTAAAGAAAGCAAAGATGAAGCACCGATAAGCACAGCAATATCTAGCAAAAATGAAGTCAGGTTTCTCCAAGCAGCTTCACTCAGGTGCCAGCAATGTTGACAGCAGTAACCCAAGCTTCAAAAATAATGTTCTTTTCCCACTAAGCTGAAGGTTCTAATTTTAACAGACAGAAGAACTTGCCAGATTGCAAAAGAAATGTGAACTAAAAGTGGACTGTACATGGAGAAGTTATCTCTATCTGCCCATAGACATCAAAAAACTCCTGAGATATGAACACATCCTACAGTATTTTTTTTAAGCCCTGAAAGCCTGAACTTTTCTAATTATGTTGGTGACTATTTCCTCATGTCTACATAAAAGTTACCGTCAGAGTATGTTTTGTACACAGTTGATCTGCACAGGAAAATAAAATCAAGTCTCTGTTTAAGCAACCAAGAATAAATAAACATAGAAATCTGACGAATTTCATGCGAATTTCAAGAAACCGACCCACAAGTACATTTTGACAGTCTATAGCTTTACTCTGTGGAGCTGGATCTGAACATGCATTAGCTAAATCCAGGCAGAGAATTAAACCCAGGAAAACCTGCTAATTCAGCTCAGGAGTTTCAGGACTTCCCCCTCCTGCTCTGGTGAGCACAAATCTGCACCACAGCATCACGAGTTTGATGGAGCTGAACAGAAAGTAACACAACTCCAGGGTTCAGTTCTGATTATTTCTCACTACATACTATCTTGTGTGTATCTTCAGAACCAGCTGCTTTTCCTACAGCAAAGAGGACTCAAGAGAACCAGTTCTGAAGCAAAGAAATGGTTTGTACAAGCCCTTGACCATGGCTTGTCCCCAAACCCAAGTAGAAGCTCTGCAGACCCAGAATGGCTCCCACCAGCTCTCAGGACTCAGTTGTATTTTAGGGCACAAACAGAGTATACAATCAGCCTAATGGCCTTGAATAATCCAGGATAAACTTAATAGAGTCCCTGAAATTCAATCCTTTTTCTCATGAAGACGCATTTCATACCGGCAGTTAAAGTAGGATTAACAGTGAAAACACGGTGGAATCAAATCGACTGCTCAGTATCAAATACCTTAATGAGACTGCTGCCTCTTGAAACCCTCAGAATGGGAAATGCAAAAGCTTTGTAAACATTTCATGATAATTTCTCCCATCCCTCATCTCGGTCCTGATGCTGGTAGGAAAAGCAGGTTTCAAGAGCAACACTGGAAGTCTGCTTTCCTTGAAGAGCCGAGTCAAGGCCCCTTTTGATGTCCCTCCTCACGGGGACTGTTTGTGACAACATCCCTGCACCATGTCATTCCTCATCTCAAGCATTTGTGAAAAGGCTTTTTCAAAGAATGTGACGTTATTTCCCTGATTTCATGTCTCACATGTCTCCTTTGTGTAGGATTTTAATTCTTTACCCTGCAACTGCAAATCCTATTTGCAAAATAAACAAGCCCAAATGTGTCTTATTGATGACTGTTTGATTCCCAGCAACTGGGATACAAATTACTGTATCTTTCTAAGACTGTTCTAAGGATGTTTGTTTAGAGAAAAAAAAAAACCTCCTTGCTGTGCCCTGCAGTCCCAGGATGCACTCAGGTCTCTCCTGGCGGTTTTTCACTGTGGTTTAGTGCTCAATTCCATAAAAAGTGACAATTTTGTATGTACTGGTACCAAAACTGGAGCAGCCCTTTATCAAAGTCTTTTTCACTATCTTAGTTGTTTAGGAGTAGAATCTCAAACTGTACTTAAGTGTTTCAACTTCACTACTGCTGGCAGGAAACTCCAGAGTGAAAGTTTAATTTTGTTTCACTTTTTGACAGAAACAAGACCAGAGTTGAAGGGTAGAGAGACAACAATGAAGCAAACACAAAGAACTGCTTAAAGGTATAAGCAGACTCATTCAGAAATTAACAGATCTGAGAACCCCCAAGACCAGTTAAGTCTGTGTTTGAATTAAATGGAATCGGGTCATTAATATTGGTAAATTAGGCCAAGCAAGTTAACATTTTTAAAATGCAACCAAATCCCATATTACAGTGAAAGTCCAGCACTTAAATAATCTGGTAAATCCAAATATTACAAGATTACTTGGCTGAAGATTTGGCCCTACAGGCTAACCAAGATTTCATGTCTTTTTTTTTGGATAACATCCACAGAGCATTCACTCTGTATTTATTTTCACAGGTGCAGCTAACTTGAAAATCTGAACCCAAACCTGATGTTTCTTATTCTTATTTCAGTAAGAGAAAGGAAGGTTTCCTCCCTGAGGAGGCTGAGAAAAATTCCTAAGAATCCCATTAAAGCAGCTGAAGAAGGGAGGAAGTGCTTTATTTAAAAGATCACCCAGTGAATAATCACCGCGCTGGGGCTGAGGACAGAGCTCCGTCATCTGCCAAGCTTCTGACTTAGCAAATCTAAAAGGAGCTCTTAGCACTCGCCAGGGAAAGGCAAATAAAGAGATTTTGGGATATGGAGCAGGCCATGTCCTGACCACTGGGATCCTCACACACCTGCAGTGAGACACAAGGGACAGTGCTGGGAGGGTTCAGCACTGCTCATTTTATGCACATGGGGTTCCATTTCAGAGATTACACGTTAAAAAGAAACAAAAAAAACCCCAAACAACAACTATCAGTGCAGTACATTTATCTACCACAGGATCTTGTTTTCCCTTCAGCTGCAGCCTTTCATGTCCAGGAGGCCGCTATCTGCCACACATGGGCGGCTGATGGACCGTTAGATTAAGGAGGAGAAATGCACTTTCTCAGACTAAGTATTTTTCCTCCTGACACTTAAAATGCAGCAGATTTTTCTCCAATTTCCAGGCTGAGCAGACAAGATGGAGGCTGGGGAAGAGGGGAAGGAGGGAGCAGCACAGCACTGTGACTTTCTCAAGGACATGCAGCAGGTCAGACTCTGAGGCCAGATAGGAATCCAGGTCTCCCGAATCCCCATCCACCAGCTCACACTCCCCTCTGCTCCCAGGAGGGAGCTCAGTCTCACTGCACGTCTAATCAAGCACACGCTTCCCCTTTCTCTAAAAATAAGTAGGAAGAGGAGTGTAAAGTCAAACAGCAAGATGATGGCCAAGTTAATTCTGTTCTATTCATACTATGTGCCACTTCACGGATAAATAGATATTTTTTATCATATCGGCAACAAACTTACTTGGAAGTTAGTACTTCATAGGTGCAACAGCAGTTTAAGAATACAGATAAACTAACTCATTTTGGTAACTCAAACCTCAATAAAACCTCAGTACAGGAAAGCAAACGTGCACAACGTCATTTTCTCCTTAGAAAGGGTGCCTGCATTTTTATTTTTTTTAAATTATTTTCCCAGTGCAACCATACAAGCTAGTTACAGAAAATTCAGGTCAGAAGCATATAAGTTACACTCTGACAGCAATCCCTTACACAGCAGCCACTGACTGAGGTAAGAAACACGACTGACAGATCCTATTGACAGGCATCTGCAGACAGCTGGAAAAAGAAACTCTATTGGAGACACACTGTCAGGGGAAAAATATCATTTTTTTGTTCCAAACCAAGATAGACCTGACAGCATCTTTTTAATCCCATTAAAAGTAAGGAGCACTTACTGAAGCTGATACTTCCTGAAGTCCATCCTTGCTGACTCCAGCCCTGCTGGGAGGAGGCAGCCTGGACATCAGCCTCTGGATGAGGCCCCTATGAGCACACAATGTTTTCCAGCATATTTCTATCAGGAGAGAGCTGGAACATGCCAAAAGGACCGGGACAACCAATGTCATGGGGAAAGAGAGCAAGCTTGGTTTATTACACCAACCGGAGTTTGGCCAAGGAGCAAAGACGGCCAGGGAAGAGAGGATACAGAACAGTCCCAATGTCACTTTGTGTGGCCAGGTACCCACTGAGGGCTCCCCATAGCGGGGCCTGGCTCCTGCAGCCCACTCCCCACACCAACCCACCCCGCTCCCTTCCTCGCACTCCTTCGCAAGCGCAACGCTCCCCAAACTCAGCAGTGCAGTTTCCTGGCCTGTCCCCCTGCAGCTGCTCCCTCCCCCTGTGCCCACTGCCCATCACCTTCCCCTCCACGTCCCCGCTCCAGCACCGCACCTCGGCGGGGGCTCCCTCTCCTCCATGGTGCTGCTGCTGTCGGGCTCCAGGGCTGGGCTTTGCAGGGCGTCCCCCGGCACGCTTGGGTCCCCACTGGCAGCGAAGCCAAGGCTTCTCTCCCGCTAGCAAGCCCCTGCAGGCTCCGAGGACAGGATCCTCCGTGGGTGCGCTCGCCACTCGTCCCTCCCGGACACCTCCGCAGGCTCCCGGCTCTCTGGATAAAACCTCAGCGCCCAGGACAACCAAGCCCAAGAGGAGGAGCCACTGCCAGCACATGATGAGCACGTGTGGAGAGCCACTGGTGGCCAGGGGACCTACTTTGAGCTCTGCTGAGCTGAAAAGCCCTGATGGGACAGGCTCCTTTACAGATGAAGGCTCCAGTTCCCAGACTGACTTTTACCTGTTGGCCTCCCAACTGTAATTTTCTAGAAGGCAAAGGTTCAAAATACTGAACCACTCACAAGCATTAGCATCTGAATCTACTAAACACTTAAGAGAGGAGCAGCCAAGGATTGCAGAGTTATTTTAATCAGAAGTTTCCAATTAACCCTTCAGATCAAGCACCATCAGCCAACTGAGGTCGGTCTGCATCTGTGGCCATGTGTTCCCCCTTGGAGTGGGATGCAGATGGGACATAGCTGGACTGCAAACAAAGCTTTTTTCTTCACAACTTCTTGGCAGATTTCTGAATTTCTGAAGAAACGGACAGGATGGGCCAAGGCACAAAAGAAATGTTTATACAAGCTTCATGCAAAACTGCTACTAAACAATTCCATAAAAATCAAAGTACAGCCCTTGGGCAGCAGCCATTTTTTGGCCTTCTACAATCAGAGATTTCTTCCATGTGCCTTCTCAGAGGTTATCATCTTCTGACCACAGACATCAGGCACCAGGCAGGATGAGGAGAGAATGAACTGCCTGTGTCCATCATGACATTGGGTTCAATCATCTAAGCCTCTTCCCTTAGAGCCCATCATCACATTACTCCAAAAGCAGAGCATTACCTGACATCCTAACCCAGACACATCTGGCATTTCCACTTCTCACAGCTATTCCCCTTCCTTTGATCACCTGTGCAGCCAAATGGTCACAGACAGGTTTGGTTTGAACGGGACCTGAAAGATTATCTGGTTCCAGCCCCTGCAATAGGCAAGAACACCTTCCACTAGAGCAGATTGCTCCAAACCCTGCCCAACCTGGCCTTGGACAGTTCCAGGGAAGATTATCAGTGAGATATGAACACTCAGCTTCCTGCACCACTCCTCCTCATGTTGGCATTCTGGCACATGAGGATGCAGTTACATTGCCATAAGCCACAAATCCCCAAATAACAGAGACTTCCATGCACACTTCCTACCCTTTTTTCTCTCCAGAGGGTTAACTTGCTCAGATATGAACTGACATTTTATTCTCCATAGAACACTGCTAGGAAGTTCTGATCCTAGTTTTGACAAGCTTAACCAAAACCACAAGTATGAAAATGAAACTCCTCTGAGTTCAGAATCCAGAGCTGAATGTTGCAGCTTTCCTCGCCTGAATTACAGTTCCTGTAGTTTCCATTTCACCTTCATCTTTTTCACAGAACAGACACACAGAATGGTTTGGGCTGGAAGGAACCTTGAAAATCATCTCATTGCACCCCTTGCCACAGGCAGGGACACCTTCCACTACCCCAGGTTGCTCCAAGCCAAATCCAGCCTGGCCTTGGATACTCCCAAGGATGGGGCAGCCACAGCTTCTCTGAGCAAACTTGATCCCATAAACCACAAGTACCCTGAAGACCTGGAAATGTACTTTCTCAACAGGTACAGCACAAGCAAGAGCCACACAAGGAGCCTCTGGATGCCTCTGCCAACCTAACAAGTAGTTGCAGCACCCTGGAAAGAGGGCTCCACCTCCATCCCCCGCCACTGCCCATCCGTGCCAAGACAGAGAACCAGGCAATAATTGCTGTAGTGCTTTTGTAGTGTCCGTGGGGAGCAGAAATTAGACAGGAGTATCGAGCCAGATCAAAGCTCGTGCAGTTTTGGCATCCTGCCTCCTGCAGCAGCCTCCAGGAGAGGCTCAGCGGAAGAGCACAGGAATTGTTTGGAACAGCTATGGACACAGCCAGCATCCGGCCCCACAGCACAGGGATACCCTGTGCTGGTTCTTCCAGTCTGGTGCTTTACAGCACCCCATAAAGCAGCACCTGTCCCCACCCAGCACAGGCCACCGGCTCAAACTGGGCAGCTTTTGACTCCCCTTGTGCATCGTCACACACAAACAGCACAAAAAAAGGCTCCAGGCCACCCAAGCACCTTCAGTTTCTGTTGCTATCTTAGCAGAAGAAAGTAATTTGGAATATAATGTAATGCAGATTTTTAGGACTCAGGATTTACACCACGGTCTCATTGCGACAGAGATGTTACATTTACATAACTTTCTAGCAGCACATGATTTTCTACCTCTAAACCCTTTGGTCTCCATAAGCTGCTTTGGTGAGGCCGCCTTCCCTCACACTCACCCACGGGCGAGCCAGCAGCTCGTCTACCAGCTACTACAGAGCCACTACCCTCATCCCACCTCCCACGGGAGCCTGAGATTCCTCCTGGCTTTAAGACAATCCTACAACTACAACTATCTTGTATTTATGGGGTAATAATGTCTCTAAGACTCCCAGCACACTTTGCAACTTGACACATTAGATATTCCAAAGGAGCTGGCTGTGCACTGAGGAATCACCACAATCAAGAAACCAGCCAGAATCACAGGATTATGAAAGCTGGAAAAGACCTCCCAGGTATCGAGTCCAACCGAAACCACTGTACCCTCTAAACCATGTCAGGAGGAGCCACATCTGCTCAATCTTTGTACGTCTCCAGGGATGGGAACTCTACCACCAACCTCCCTGGGCAGCCCATTTCAGTGCTTGACTGCTCTTTCAATTGAAGTTACTTTTCCTCATATCCAACCTGAGCCTCCTCCTGTCCCTGTTCCCTGGGAGCAGAGCTCGACACACCCCCCCCGGCTGCCCCCTCCTGTCAGGGAGTTGTGCAGAGCCACAAGGTTCCCCCTGAGCCTCCTTTTCTCCTGGCTGAGCCTCTTTCCCAGCTCCCTCAGCTGCTCCTGGGGCTCCAGACCCTTCCCCAGCTCCGTTCCCTTCCCTGGACACACTCCAGCCCCTCAATGTTTTTCTTGCACTGAGGGTCCCAGAACTGCCCCCGAGACTGGAGGTGCCCCAGCAGTGCCCAGTACAGAGGACAGGCACTGCCCTGGTCTTGATGCCACACCAGCTCAGGTACCACTGATCTCCTGCCCACCAGTGGACAAACAAGCCCAGGTGGCCAAGAGCAGCTACACCTGCTCCAAGAGCTCATCAGAACAGGCAACACCTGCTCTTCTGATGGCTTCAATTGAAGAGCAGGTACCAGCTCAGGATATCTGGGATCGGCTTTAATCCTGAATGACAGCACTGAACAAGAAGTTCCACCTCAATACCATCCATTTCAGCAATTTACCAGGAGAGACCAGCTCACCTTACAAGAAGCAGCCAAAGGGAGCTTCTGCTTCCAGAATGGACTTCTGGCCTACCCCAGTTTGACCAGCCCCGGGACTGCTTCCTTCCCTCCGGCACACACACAGTACTGGAGGAGCTGGAACCCCAAAATTCAGCCCAAACCTGCCACCCCTGCAGGTGCCTGGCCCTGTTCTCATGCTACCAGGGACATTCAGCACTGTCTTTTGCAAGAGGAGTTACTACAAAATCAGGACCAAGACCTCACACCACCCAGCAGCAGGACATGGTGGTTTGCAGCTCTCCCTTTAAGCTGCAATGGCCTCACTTGTGAGCTGCCAGGGTTTGAAATTATTTCTTCACTTTAACTCAATTCATGCACTTTCTAGGCTATACCACACCAAAACAGGTTTGTTGAGGGAACATGAGAGGATTGATGGTGCTGTGGACAAGATCATGTTACAGAACCACAGAGGCTGGAAAAGACTTCCAACATCAACGAGTCCAAGCTGTGCCTGATGCCCATCTTATCCCCAGCCCAGAGCAGCCACATCCAAGCATTCCTTGGACACCTCCAGGGATGGGGACTTCACCTCCCTGGGCAGCCCCTTCCAATGCCTGACAGCCCTTTCAGAGAAGAATTCTTCCAAAATTACACTTCTCATTTATAACCTGAGATCACAACTGTCCCTTACACCCCCTCCACCCTGTTCATCAGTCCCAGGACAGCTCCACTCACCCCAACCTGCAGCTCCACCAGCCATCACCAAAGAAATACACCCAATGCTCCCCCCTCCTGTGCTCTTCACTAAGGCCTCCTCCACCCTCCAACGAATGGTGTTCAGGATTAGCACATCTCATAAAAATACACCATTTCCCCGAGCTAAGCTCCACCCCACGATTGCAAAGGCAAACCAAAGTTACTCTTGTTTGTTTACTTCCTAATTTATGAAACACTGTAAGAGGAAACTATTTTCAAGGTTTAACCAACACTGCAAAACAAGCAGACGGGGGGAAAAAACCCTCATCTAAGCAAACACTTTATTCTTGGGGAAATAAGGTACTTCAACTAGAAAAACCCCTATTATTGTCAAACAAGAGGCAGCTTAAAGAAAACATTAGAACTAATCAGCTCAGCATCAGCTTGTTTCGAAACACATTGGAACTGTGGTTTTATTCTCACAGTGATTCCTTTTTCTGCTTTAGGCACACAGAGCACTACACCTTCACACCAGTTTGAGCTGCTGGGTCCCACAGTGGTCAACATTCACATTTGTTTCACCAGGTGTCCTGTCACACCTGAATTTTTAGCCTGAGGGATGCCACCAGCTTTGTCCACTCGCTGAACAGCCAGTGCTGGGCAGCCAAGCTCTGCTCCAGCCAGGACACCAGGTAACGCTGTTACTGTTTCAGGCACTTACACCAGCAAAGCCACCAGGCATTTAGAACCTGGAATACTTGCTGTGTGAGGAAATTGGCGTAAATGAAGGTACAGCAAATAAACCAACAAGAAATCCAGTGCCTGGTAGCCCATTAACTTGGCCACAGAGGAACCACTGAGGGAAAGGAAGGGATATTGGCCTCACATGGCATCCCACACTCACACAGCTGAGTCCTGCAAGGAAAACAGCTCCACCATGGGCCTCTGGCCTGGGCTCTGAGTCAGCCAATGCTCTGGCTCAACAGGTCTGGAAGTCCTGGGATATGAGGCAAATTTCTAAGCACAGGAAAATAACCACAAAGGCAAACAGCTAACACACTTTAAGAAATAAAACATGCACAGGTACCGATGCTCATTAATAAGTAAAACCAACGGCTCCTGCACGATTCACAGTCACTAAATGTTCATCAGGCAAAGATCTGGATTGTATTAGCCATGTTCTCCCTTCCTGATTTGTGAGCAGCAGGACCACAGCCCAGTCCATCCATGGCACAGAACCGCTGCACAGCAATAAATTCAACTCAAACCTTTCACCTGTTGGAGCCTTTTTAGACAAACTCCTGGGAGTCAGAGCGGACCCACCTGGGGCAAGGAGGGGAAAGGCTGAACCAGCCGCAGCTGGTCCCGCTGCATGGAGCCCACTGTCCACAGCAGCTGCAGGGAAAAGCCCCGCACAGCAACAGGCACCGGGAACCCGTGTCCAGCCGGAGGAGCCACGGGGCAGCGCCAGCCTCAAACAACCCGCAGCCCTCGGGCGCTCAGAACGAAGACGTAAAGCCACTCGGGATTATGGCACATCCCACGTACATGGACCGAGAATGCACATGTGCCCCCACCCCTTCCCCCGCTGAAGTCCAGTTATTGTAGTCCAGGAAACAGCCAAATATTTGGCCCGCCAGGCTAGTCACCAGGACCCTCCGAAACATCCACCCACAGCTGCCCGCTTTTTGACCATTTAAGAGGAAGATCGCCCATGGCCAAGTCCCCATCGGCGCTCACAAGTGTTTACATAACGCGGAACATCCCTCGCAGCTGAGCCCCGAGTACGGGGGCAAAAACACAGCGAAAGTTGGGGCGGACGCGCAGCTCCGCTGCCGAGCCCGCAGTGGTCCAGGGGACGGGACCCCGGTCCAGCAGCGCTGCGGGACCCGCCGGGAGGGCGGAGGGGTCCCTGCCCGGTCCTGCGAGGGCTGCAGCGGCTGGGCATCCCTGCCGAGCAGCAGAATACATCCCTGCACAGCACCAGGCTGCATTCCCGGGTATCCCCGCCTAGTAACGGGCTGCATCCCCCGGGTACCTCCGCCCAGCACTAGACTGCATCCTTCGGGCTGCGGGACGGGGCTGCCCCGGCGGCCCCTCACCGCCTCCCTCCCTCCCTAGCCGTGCCCGCTCTCTCCCGGCCATACCTGGCTGTGGAGGCTCGGGGCGGGTTATGGGCGGCTCGGCAGCCCCATTCCGGCGGCGCTCCCGGTCCCGCTCCCGGAGGCTGCGCCCGCCGCCGGCTCAGCTGCGCGTCCACATGGTCACTGCGCTCCGCGCCCGCCGCCGCGCGTTAAATAACCCCTGAGGCACGCTGGGTAACCGAGTCCTGCCGCCGCCGCGCCGCCGCGGGGGGGCGTCCCGCAGGACTGCAACTCCCAGCGTGCCCCGCGCCGCGCTCCGAGCAGGGGGTAGCGGAGACCCCCGGGTGCGTGCGGTCAGTGACGGGGGTGAATCCCCGGCTCCATGCGGTCAGTGATGGGGATGAACGCCCGGGTCCGTGCGGTCAGTGATGGAGATGGACCCCCGGGTCCATGCGGTCAGTGATGGGGATGGATCCCCATTCCGTGTGGTCAGTGATGGGGATGGATCCCCATTCTGTGCGGTCAGTGATAGGGATGGACCCCCCGGGCTGGGGGACGCGGATGTGTTTTGGTCCGGGGGGCTCCGCACAGAGCCCTAGAGTGGGCGAGGGGCGAGCGTACAGGGGTACCGGGCACAGAGGCTGCGGGGAAACCAGCCAAGGAGAGTAAACACTGAGTAAACACTGAGTAAAACAGGTGTCAGTCCGACTCGGGGAGCGCAGAATAGCGGAGAGGTGACGGCTGCGGTGGGCACCTGCTGGCACAGGTGCTGTCACCTCTGCCGTGATTCAGGTACGAGCCCTTCGCTGAGCAGGGTCACTGCTGTTGTGCAGGAAACGACTGCAGACTCTGGAAATAGCGAGCATCTCTGGGATTCCTGTTCACTAAAATTATGGCACGGGGGTATCATTAATGCGACATCACAACTTCAGCCAGAATTACCAGCAGCGCGTATAAAATAGTAATGTTTCATTTATTTATTGTGTTATGCAATTATTTGTCCTTAAATATTAGCCAAGGTTATTTCCCACAGTTACACCCTAGTTTTCCTGCCCTCTGTGGCTGGCTGGCAGCACCCAGACCCGTGCAGAGGTGGATGCAGTGTTTGCCTGCGGAACAACTGTATCGCTTTAACTGGGATTTAGGTGAGGGAAACATTTCCCTCCGCTCACTCCCACCCACACCCACCTGCTGCCGTGGGTAACACACAGGAATGGTGCCCAGCTCCTTGCTTGTTTCCCTCTCTAAAGCAGCAGGATAACGATGATGAATGGGAACAAGCCCAGATTAGCCAGTGTTTCAAATCAACATAACCTCCCCCTGCACTGGTTCTCCATTAAAAATAACTCCAGGGGAGTTGTAGTTGTGGCTCTGGAGCAAGGGTATGCAGAAGCTGAAGCCCGTGACTCAGGAACTGAAGCGAAGGTCAGAGAACAGAGTTTTATGGGTTTCTTACATGGCTGCAATACTACAAGCAATTACTCATCAGGAATTTGGCAGAGTAGTGGTGCTTAATATCATTAGATAATCCTAATGAATTCTTGTGTAATCAAATCTAATCTCTGGATGGGTTCAGCAGGCGGAGGCTGTGAGTGGCTGCAGTGGCTCCAAGGCAGTGACAGAAGGGCTGTCACCAGAGCCAGGGGCAGAGCTTTGCCTGCTGAGCACCTTGAGCAGCTCTGCAAACAGCGTGCCTTGAAATAGCTCCAGCACGGAGGGATAAATCTGAGCAGCAGCAGTGGGGGAGAACACAGGAACAGGGAGGGCGTGGAGTCTCCCCCTCTGGAGACATTCCTCTCCCAAACGCCAAATACCAAAGGCCACATTTTCTCTTACGGACTACTTTTTTGATTCTAGGTCTTGGTCAATTCTTCAAGGGCTGAGGAGCTTATCCAGAAGCCCAGAATGGTTTGAGTTGCTCCAAACCTGGCCAGTTGTATCCAGACTGGTCTTGGACACTTCCAGGAATGGGGCAGCCACAGCTTCTCCCTCTGGGCAACCTATGCCAGAGCCTCCCCACCTTCCCAGGGAACAATTTCTTCCTAATATCCAATCTGAACCTATTTATTCTCTGTTGGTTGGAATCCACTCCCTCTTGTCCTGTCATTACATGCACTTGCTACTGATGGCCCCTCACCAATTTTTGGGCCTTCAGCCAAAAATACTGACCAAGCTCTGTGAGGAATGTGCCAGGGGTGCTGGCAAAGACAAGATAATCATGAAAGTTTCCAATGGAGGAAAATGTTTCCATTTGTCTTCAGGAACTTGCTCTGGGATGCTGCTGCAGGCAGTGAGTTCACGGAGTTCCTATAATCTTACAGCTCTAAGAAGAGGTAAATAATTAGGGCAGTGGAAAAGGTCTCTTTAGGAAGTACCAGAGGTATTCCCTTAAAGGAACTTTCCCTGACAATGGGAACTACAGGAGGCAGCCCTGAGATGGGAAGAGTCCTGTTCACTCAGTAGCAAATGAGGGCTGGGCTTGGAGCCCACACACCCCCAGAGGGTCGAGGGAATGAACTCAAGAATTCGGAGAGGAAGCAGTGAAAAAACACTACTTGGTAGGTATCTCTTCAGCCCTGGGAGCTATAATATGAATGTTTGGCCCAATTTCACATGTGGTTTCAGTCACAGGAAAACAGCTTGTGAGGGAATTTTTCTTTTTTTTTGCTATTGGAGTACTTTGTTCTTTTTCTCCTTTTCGAACCTTGTTCTGCTCCACTCCTACTTTATTTTTAGCAATTATGGAAATTCAGCATTGATGAAAGATGTTAAAATGAAGTTTGAAGTCTTTTATTTGCTTTTTATTTCTATTGTCTTGTTTTATGCTGTCAAATTTGCAGCTACCCATTGACTTTCCTGGGCTGTTTTGGAAACATTGCACCTCCAGCCTGCAGGGTGGCTTTGCACAGGTTTTGCCTCTGCTGTTGGCTCAGCTGCAGCTCAACAGCCCTGGAAGAAAAACGAGAGCAGAAGATATTCCAGGACTCTGAGGATCAATCTGTCTCCTCTTGCTTGTGGCTGATCTTCACAATGAGGAAGCTGATCCCAAAAGTTCCCTGTCCTTAGGGAGATCCATGCCAGCACTCAGGGATGAAAAGCACTCCTGACAAATGCTAGGAGCACCTCAGCCTCTCAGTGAAGTGCTGGAAAGTCTCTTGTTCCCATCACATTTTAATGACAGCAAGATCAGAAGTGTGGAGACTCCGTGTGAGGAAAGAGAAAAACTAATGCCTGCATGGCTGAGCACAAACATGATCCACACCAGCAAAAGTTCTTCAAGAGTCCTCAGGATGACACAGTGAAAGTTGGATGTTGTTCAGAAGCAAATTGTAATTATTTCATCTGTTCTCCGGGGAGAGTAAGGAATATGAACCCTCCTGATGGAGCTACACAAATGATGCACACAAGAATTCCAGGAAAACGAGCCATGAGAACGAGTGGACAGGATACACTAGAGAGCTGTCCCAGCTCATTGGAAATCAGCTGATTTTCCCGAATTCCATCATCACACAGCCAGGATCCCATGGCTTTAATAAGGGGAGGTTATCCTGGCAGACTGTTTTCAGTTCTACAAGTCTGTAGAATTCGGATGCCTACATTTTGCTCTCACTTCAGTGAATTGTGTTGGGCAATATTTGGAAGGAGAAAATAAGTTGGATTTAATTCTCATTTTCATAGACATTCATTCATGGGCATAGGACAAAGATCACCGTGTCAACGCAAAAGGAATATTTCCCTTTTCTGACCCCAAAGCAGCAAGGGTTGGTTGTATAATTAAGTTTGCATTGTTTTCCTGCACTTGGATGCTTTTCTGGAGCACGTCACGGGCCAAAAGGGAGTCATGATAGATAATTGGAATTCATCCCTGTGCTGCCACTTTACACACAGTGAAACTCCATAGAGCAAACACAGCTGAGTGCAGCTCCTCTCGGTACTCATACAAACCAAACAAAAAAACCCCTCCTTCACTCCGGACGCTTCTCTTTGCCGCAAATATACACCAAAATGATATTCAATGTTTTGAATTAATATACCTCAGGATGAGTAAAGATTTATTTTGGCACAGGCGATGATGCAGAAGATCCATTCTATTGACAGTTCTGAACAGAAGCTCCCACAAGAAAGGAAAGATTTTACATGGCAGAGCACCAGAATCTTCAACAACTACAGTGAGCTGCGGGAACACTGAAGGAAAACACAGGAATTGCGAGTTCCCTGATATAGAGGGAGAATACCAAAGCGCCCTTCCAGGAAAGGGTCTGGAACCACGCTCTTGGCAGCCCTTATGAGATATTTGTATAGATATATAGGTATTTATATGGTGAGATTCCCATGGGTGTTTGATGTATTTACGTGGATTGCCGAGTTCCCCTCTCAGTCTTCTCTGGAGTAAAAAGGCCCTGGCCAGTCTCTGTTGATCAGAGCGCTGCTCCAACCCCTCAGCAGCCGCACAAGCTCTGCAGGTACCGGCGTGGGCGGGGACGAGGGGGGACGGACACGAGGGGACAGGAAGGGACAGGCACGGTCTCGCCTCTCGCGTCCCCCTTGGGGCACGGCGCGGCCCCTTTAAGACGCGGCCGGTCACGTGGCAGCGGCGGCACGTGGCTCCGCCGCCAACATGGCCGCGCCCAGCCGGCTGTGCCGCTGGCTCTTCCCGCTGCTGCTGGCAATGGGAACAGCAATGGCGGGGGCCGCCGGGACACCCGGCACTGGGAACTGCGGCTGCAGCACCAGCCGGGCCGCCGGGGATGGGCGGGAGGCGGCTGCGCGGCGCTACTCGGCGGCGGGCAGCGGGCGGAGCGCCGGGCACGGGCCGGTGAGCGGCGGGGCGGGCGTGGGGCCGGGCAAGGCCGTGGGACGGACCTGGCGGAGCAGGACCTCCTCTGGGATAACGGAGCAGCCGGGGAAATGCTGTGGAGAAGCTTAAGTTAAATTAAAGGCGGGTGGGCCGAACGCCCGCGAAACTGGTCTTGGGCGCGGGTGCTGCTTCTGGCCCCATCTCGTTCTTCTCTCTCGGAGAGAAGAGGAAAACGTGAGGGGCTTCCTCTCCTGTGACCTCTCTTGTAGTACTGGGAGGCTGCCTTAGCTTGGAAAAACCTGTGTGACTCAGGCAGTGTGGGAACTCACTGAGTGAAAGACAGCAGCGACTGTGACTCCAGTATTGCAGGCTGCGCTTCAGAAACCGGAGAATATTTAAGGAGTAATAATCTCTGTTGTTCTTGGGATCCATATCACTGCTAGACATTTTGTATGACAAACCCGAGCAGTTCACTGTGGGTCCAGAGAATGAAAAACTCCTCTGACTCTTTGTGCAGCAGGCAGCTCCAGCAGTAGGCAATGAACGCTAATTACTGCTGGTTCAAGTTATGCTCACAATGTAACTTGATGATGCTCAGCTAGAAAACATCTTCACCAGCAGAGAGGGGAGAGAAGAATTGGCCCTTCCCTCACCCACAAATACGATTATTTATTTCCAGCATGTTTTTAGAACCAGGGAGCCAGCAAGAGTTAATTTTGCACATGGCTTGAGACTAGTGGGCTCTAAGCCTGGCGTGGAAACCTCTTCAGGGAATTGTTTCAGCTACTGAGGGTTGAAGAGAGATTGGATGGGAGGAAGTGGTGCGACTTTGCACCACGTTGTCATTTACTAAATCCTAAAAAATGTAAGCAAATTTATCCTGAAGCCCTTACTTGGAGTCCGTTTCAGACTATCTGTAAGTGCTCGGATTCTTCTCAGTGGAGAAAGTTACAAGGACATAGCCAGCTTCAGATGTGGCTGGGCCAAAGGAGAAGGTATTTGTAGCATTTTTTTATGGGCCAGTTGCAAGTTGTGTGAATTTTAGGTGTTGCTGGGAGAGACCCAAGTAGGAGGAGAGATCTGCAGTGGGTAAGAAAGAGTGAAATGGGATGCATAAGGTTATGCCAAGAACAAGGAGAGGTGCTGGAGAGCTGCTGTGAATTTATTCACTGCTCATTTCTACCCTGGCAGTGGTGTAACTGCAGAATTAACAGCAAAGGGTAATGTAACAAACAGAGCAGACTTTACTCCTCATGAGAGCACAAGCATGACTCAGACTTCACATAGAAAAGCTGCAAACAGGGATTTGTTCCCAATTTAAGTTCTGTTTGCTGTTTCCCCAAATGGGCTGGTCAAAATAGTGTTTCAAAAACAGCTGCAAAGATGAGGTGCAGGAGGAGTAAGACCAATGTGGGGCTTTTCAGTCTTTCACTTTCCCAACCCTTTGGGTGGTGTTTGCTCTGCAGATGGTGGCGATTCCAGGAGGGGTGTTCACCATGGGTACCGACGAGCCTGAAATCCAGCAGGATGGAGAGGGGCCTGCCCGGAGAGTCCACATTGACAGCTTCTACATGGACCAGCACGAGGTCAGCAACGAGGAGTTCGAGAGATTTGTGAGTTCCACTGGGTACATCACTGAGGTAAGGCACCAGGGCATCCCAGCTCCTGTCAGCCTGAGGAAACCCCAGTTGAAAACCGAGGCTTTTCTTCTTGAAGGACATTACAAATACTTGTTTGGGATTTGCATACTCCAGTATTTCTGATGGAAGTAGTGGAGAGAAGGAATTGTCTGGCCTTGCTGTCCTTGGCTGGAAGAACATTCAAGTGTTTGTTGTTGTGTTTAATACCTGACACCTGAACAAACCTGAACTTGTGTCTGTTCTGCAGCCCCGGTGATGCCAACAGCTCTCTGCAGAGTTTTTTGGGGTGGTTTGCTTGGTTTTTTTTGGCATTTGGGTCCTAAAGCTCTTTGTACCAGTACAACCAGGTTAGATTTTCCTTGTTTTAGAGAAACTTGGAGAAGGCATTTAACAAACTGAGATTGCCAAGGACTCTGCTGGCTGGCTCAGCACATCTCCTCGCTGGTGAGCAGAGAGCCCTGTGCCTGAAGAGGGGATAATAGCAAGTGCAGTAATAATTGTGTGCATGTAGCTGGGAACAATGGACTAAGAATATGTTAAGGTTCTTCCCAGAAAGGAGCCACCTGTGCCTGAAGCTCAGATCCCTCCTGACAGGTGACTGTTCCTACGCAACTTTGACAAAACCCTGACAGCTCTTTTAGGCAAATGAAAGCCTCACTAATGAGCAGGTCTTAAAGGAGGCACTTTGCTGAATTCACTTGATGAACTGGTTCTCATTTGGAAGGCAGGATCCTCTGGTTGGATGAAGAGCTTCTTTTGTCTACTGTTTCTGTTCCTTAGCTCGACAATTATGAAAAAAGGCTACTTAACTATTTTGAGTTGGAACAAAGCTTGCTTGTTGCGAACAGCTGCTGGGATGAGCACATGTGTGGTGGGGTTAAATGTGGAATCACAGAATATCCTCAGCTGGAAGAGACCACAAGGATCATCAGTCCAACCCCTGGCCCCGCACAGACACGCCAACAATCTCACCCTGTGGGATAATCCCACTGTCCAAACACTCCTGGAGCTCTGGCAGGTAGAACTGCATCACGTGGGGTCTGTTTCAGACTTCACGGCTCAGCTGCTGCTGTAGGGTGCTCCACCTTGCACCTCCTCCCTTTTTTCCTCTTGGTAGAATGTATGGTAATTGATTGAAATTATTTGTATTTTTTATTCTTTTGGCTTTATATAATGCTAGCTATAATGATTGAGTTACTTTTAACTCTTTATTGTCATAGCAGCACTTTCAAACATGGTACTGGTGATGATGGAGCAGTAAGTGACATGGTTTAAGTCTTTTGTTGTGATTCCCAGAGGAAAAATAAACTGACTGAAGTGTGCCCTTCCATGATAGATTAATGACCTGTAGCATTTGAAAGCAGTTGGGACCATCAGAACTACGTTTTTAATTTAATAAAAATGAAAACACATGCAGAAGTTCAGTGAGCTGCCATCTGCCCAATGGCTGCTGAACAGCAACAACATCCAGAGGAAAAAATCCCTTCTTTTCTGTTCCAAAACAGCTTCCTTGAAAGAGAACTCGAATTCACTCTTAGAATCCATGTGGCCAAAGACTGGACTCAATGTACTTGGAGGTCTTTTCCAACCTTAATAATTCTCTGAATTTTCTTATCTTTGATAAAGCTAAGCTGTAAATGTTGAGTGTGGTTTTAAGAATAACATTCTTAAATGGTTGACTCCTTTGTTCTTTCCATAGGCAGAGAAGTTTGGCGACTCCTTTGTGTTTGAGGGGATGCTGAGTGAAGCAGTGAAGGCTGACATCCACCAAGCAGTGAGTAACACAGCAAGGGAAAACTCCCTGAGCAATCCCTGGGCTGTGTTGGCAATTATAGCAGGGATAACTGAGCTCTGTGGTGTCCCCAAAGCCAACTGCAGAAATGGGGGTTGTGGAGAGCTGTTTGGCCTGGAATCATAGACTGAAGTTGGGAGGATTTGCAGTCTATTCTCTGTCCTTTTTCTTTAACAAACAATTAAAAATATCTATTCCTGATTAGCAAAAGTTGGTATCAACCTCCTGATGTCTTTTTTTGCCTCCTAACTGAGAAGTTCAGGCTGAGTCTGTAAGATTCCTTATGTTGTGAGTGGCTGAAGTTTATGATGTTTCCTCCTTGTCTGTAGAAGATTCTATGTTCACTTGCTCCTTTTCCAGCCACCTTCTTCCCCCCTGGGCAACACAGTGACCCTGGGAGGGGCAGTGCTGGCTGTGCTGGAGCTGATCCAGTTTTCCTGTTGAGTGGAAGTGAATACTGGTTTAAAAAGAAAGTTCCGTGGTAAATCTTCACTGCCTTCCCTTTCCTCTTTTTCTGTTGTGAATGTGTTGCTGAGCCTTTCTCAGGCTTCATTTACTTCCTTTTTAACCCTGACAGGTCAGGTCCCCTTTGCAGCTCTTGACAGATAAGCAGATTGTGTCCTGTCATCTCCTGGATGAGTTGATCTGCTCTGAGCACAGGTTTGGGCACAATGACCTCCTGAGGTCCCCTCCTGTCAGAATTATCCTCAGCTCTGATGGGCACAGTTTGATTTTTGTTTTCAAGGGGCAGCCTGAGAGATGGGAGGTTTCAGGAAGCCCTGTGTGTGTGCTGTGAGGGACTGGCAAAGAATGTGGGATCTGGGTTCTTCCTGCCAGGGAAGGAAGATTACAAGTGCAGTTTGTAATCTCTTAATTCAGGACTAACATTTGTGCGCTGTGACAGATAAGAATAAATTACAGTTCCCACCACCAGCATAACTGATACTAAATCCATCCATGGATTTGTTCTGCCTTAATAAAAATAATAAAAAATACAAATAAAAAAAAATGAATGGCTCATCCCATCTTCCCAACCATCAGAAGTGCAGAAATTCTTTTTCCCATGTAGTTCTGTGATGCAGAAATCCCTAAATCAGGTTGTCTGTTTTAAAACAAACAAACACCAAGAACGCTTCCGTAAGCTCAGCCCTGGCAATTTTGTAAACACAGAATGTTGGGAGCCACTTTTGTATCAGCCAAATTTCCAAATGTTGGCTGCAGTGCTCACAGGACAAGTGTTATGCCAGAGGCCTGGAATGCAGCCTGAACTGGTCTTTTTGGCTGCTGCTTTGTAAAGGTTTTCTGGAGTTGTTAAAAGTAAACTTGCTGTTAAAAGTCAACTTCTTCAATCATAACTATCAGATGAAAAGCAGAAATAAGATATAAATATCGGCGTGTTACTAGCACTGAAAGTCCCTCCAACCAAGCAATGGAAGAAAGGATTGTGGTTTTCCTTTGCCTCAGTGGCTCAGGAGTGTTTTGACAAGGATTTTCTCCAGCTGAAGCACAGGGATGTGAAATGCAAATGTGAATACAGGGGAAGAGCAACAGGAATGTAAATTTAGTAAGCAGTATTTTATATGCAGTGAAATAACTGGGGAGAGGTGAAAGTGGAGGTACCAAATAACATGAGCAGTTTAAAATAACACAGATAAATGAGCTGTGTGTGTCTGGTGGGGGTTTTGCTCTGTTTGGCCACTTTGTCTTCTCCAGTTCTTAAAGCAGATTTATCAGAGCCTCCAAGCCATGACTGAGGGCAGAGCTGGGCTGGTGGCAGCTGCTGCAGGAGTGATCCAGCTGAGCACGTAGGGTGATTGTTGGAGCTCTGGGTGTGCCTTTCCTGGAGGTGAGGTGGGCTCCCAGATAGCCACTGACAGGAATGAGGGCTGGCCTAAACCTCTGGAAGGGAAGCAGTAAAAAGGGGTGTAGCAGCCAATGATGGAATTGTTGCAGATTTCTGGGAACTCAAGTTTTAGTTTTGGCCTCCAAGTTCATGGTAGTCACGTGGCAGAGAGGGTGGATTTAGTGCTGTGCCAGATGAGGGTGTTACTGATGGAACTGAGGAGGGCTCCTTCAAATGGAAAAGGATTTTGTAGGGCAAGGCAGAAAGGTCTTTTGAAGCTGAAATGCTTTGTGTGGGCTTAAAAGGTTTTGAGAGCTTCACATCTTAAATTCTTCACATGCAGCCTGGAGAAGAGAATGGTCTGGGGAGACCAAACAGCCTCTACTGGGGCCTAAAGGGGCTACAGAAGAGATGGAGTAGGACTTTGGACAAGGGCAGGAGGGACAGGACACAGGGAATAGTTTCCCACTGCCAGAGGGCAGGGACAGATGGGATATTGGGAAGGAATTGTTCCCTGTGAGGGTGGGCAGGCCCTGGCACAGGGTGCCCAGAGCAGCTGTGGCTGCCCCTGGATCCCTGGCAGTGCCCAAGGCCAGGTTGGACATTGTGGATTGGAGCAGCCTGGGACAGTGGAAGGTGTCCCTGCCCATGGCAGGGGTGGCACTGGGTGGGCTTTAATGTCCCTTCGAGGCTGAACCATTATATAATTCCATTTTGTTCTGAGGGGATTTGAGAGGTCTTGCCAATAACTGCAGGAGTTTTCCTTGCTGTCCAGGTACCATGGAAAAGGGAAACAGGTGGCACAACAGGAGTGCAGCCTCAGTCTTTGCTCACTGGAGAGAGTGAGAATGTTGTTATTCTTGGCTTGTGGAAGGCAGAAAAATTAATTTTTGCTGCAAGGCCAGATAAATTCTGCACTGAAGAGCTTGAGAGCATACAAATGTGTGTTCTGCCTTTGTCTGTATGGGTATGGAATTTTGGGCCTGGAATGCAATGGAATGGGTTCACTGGCAGCACAAGCAAATATAAGTTCTGGCCAATACAGAACTATGGGATGCTGCTTTCATCCCTGTTGGTATGGAAATCTCTGCAGTGGCCTGGAGCTGTGCAATTTGCCTGTTTCATAATAACCCCAAACTGAAACATTCTGCATTTCAGCTGAACATCTCCAACTGCTGCTGAGAGGAGCCCTGGCTGCAGGTGTGGGCAGGGTGAGCTATTCCTCACAGCCCCCAGTGCTACTCCCTACAAGGAGCTGAGAAGATGGAGCTATTGAATTGTTCCTGTGGGTTTTTGTGCTCTCCTCCCACCACTGGGATAAAGAAGGATGTGCGGGAATTCTCCCTGGGAATTGCCAGTAAGATCAGCCCGTGTTTATCAGCACAAACTGCAGCATTAAAGCAGGGCATGGTTTGTGCCTCAGGCTGGGGTTAAGTCCATGCACATCTCGTTTCCTTAAAGCTCATGTGCACTTGGTTGCTGGAAAAAATGACCAGTTTGAGTGCAGATTTAGATTTTGGCTGGAAATTAGACTTGCAGAGGTGTCTGCTTTCACCAGGAATATCACTTCCTCAAAAGAAGCTTCTTCCCATTCCAAAACTTGCACTTAACGAATCTGACTGGATTTTTGCATCACACATTTGTGGTTGTTTTTCTTGGAAGATTGACAGGGCTGTGAAGTTTTACACTGTCTGAACTGAAGTTCAATGGCCTTTCCTTATGCAGAGGAAAAGGTCCCCTCATAAAAGTGCTTGTTTCCAATCAAATCTGAAATATTTCTTGTAACTGATGACTTGTAAAGTAAAAATAAATATCTTTTAAAGCTACTGCCTTTCCTTTGTGAGCAGTTTCAAACTGCCGTAAAACACTGGGATTTAAGGCAGATGATATCAATATTCAATATTAAATAAACTCCCTTGTTGCTTCTATTTCTGAGCTCATGAGGGAGGCCATTAACTTTAGAAAATAAGAGTGAGAACAGATTCTTCTGTAATTAGAGCTTTGGGGGAGCTGGGACTTTTAATTGATAGAATAAATAGCACAGGAATTGCAGGAGCTGGCAAAATCAGGTATTCCCAGAATCCCAGGCTGGCTGGGGTTGGAAGGGACCTCTGGAGATCCTCTAGTCCAACCCCTGATGCAGGTGTGAGTTACCTGCTGGACACATACTCTGCTGTGAGTTCAGGTCTGTGTGTGACTGATCCCCTGCTCAGTTCTTGTCCATAATTACAGCAGGTTTGTTCTCTGCAGGGACAATGAAGTGGATCCATTGCACAGTAATTATTTTTATTTCTTAAACTTCTCACCCTACTAAAAATGTTCCATTTTCTGTCTGCCTCTTTCTTCAGTAGTTCATTAATCAGTGCTCAAGGTTTAGGATCTGGCTTAGGGGAGGAAAAACTGTCAAAGATTTATGCTTATCTGCCTTACATGGATAAAATAAAACCTCATCCAAAACTATGTTCTTTACTGAATAACTAATTTTTTCTCACGTCCTACCAATGCTAGCAAGATCCTTCTGCATATCAAAGATGTACGGAGCTTAACACCATCTGATTCAAACAAGTGGTAACCTATTAAGTCAGCTTCTGGAGTGTTTTTGTAAGAACCCACCACTTAATTAATGATTCTTAAAGTGTTTTCCAGACTTGGGCTACTTTTCACTCAAAATCCTTTTTCACACAATCAGTTCTGAAATTGCTGAAGTTCTTACTCTGCAGTCACTTCTGCTTTTTCCAGTTGTTCATCCTGACCTGGTGTAAGGCTTTGCTACATTCAAATAGCATTAGAATGCTGTAGCACAGCAAAAGATGTTTGGTGCCACATGTCTGGCCAGCAACATGAATTTGTCATCATCTTGCGGGTCTGACTTAAGGTTCAAATCTGCAGCTTTGTTATTTCAGGGGACTTGCTGCTCGATAGAATGTTGGAGTTGGAGCCAAGATGAGCTACTCTGTTGAGTTTATTTTTGGTAATTTTTCTAATACATAAATCTGACTTGAATTTGAGATTTGCTTCTCAAGTGGGGGTTGTTTTTCTCAAACGTAGCCAGTGTCATGTTAGTGCAAGACTAATAAATGTTTTTATGGCTATTGGCTGGGGGTTGGGTGGCTTTGGAGTGTTTTTTAGGGGTATTCCCCTACTGCAGTACCAGCAATAGGGTTATGCTGCCAATGAAACTCAATTTGTGATGTTCCCCACTCTAATATTTTTTTCACATAGATTTAAGAAGGAATTTTCCTCAAAGTACTTGTGAAGTAGTTTAAAAATCTTGACATCATGAGGTAATGGAGCAGTTAAAGTTAGGCTGTCCCAGCCTACTTGGAAAAGAAAATGGCATACTCAAAATGAGCATTTTCTGCAGGCTGTTAGTGGGAGTTGAGGCTTCAGCTCTGCAAATTGCTCCGCCCCAGTGCAAAGCTCGTGGGTTGGAATTAATTGTTCGGGCTCTTCCCAGTGTTATCACACTGGGCTCTCTTTTCACAGTGCTCTGAGTCTGTAAGAAGCAGAACAGTGAGTTCTTGAAGTTTAATCCTGGAGGGTAGAGCTGGGTAATCCCCATTTCCAGCTGGATCAGACCAAAACAAGCTTTTGTGCCTCTGCTTTGCTCCGGGAAGCGTTTCCCTGTGCATGAGCAGTTGTGTAAGGATTGCAGGGCACGTGTAGGTAACCTGGGACAGGTGACATGCTGCAAGAATCAACCAAAAGCGGGGGGGGATTGTCCTCTAAATCAAGATCTGTTGAGTAGCATCTGCTGCTATTTTGA
Organism: Lanius collurio; assembly: GCA_020086605.1. Taxonomy (NCBI): domain Eukaryota; kingdom Metazoa; phylum Chordata; class Aves; order Passeriformes; family Laniidae; genus Lanius; species Lanius collurio. Next base: position 16,681,931 of record JACBWW010000009.1, on the reverse strand, counting down.
CAGCAGGAATCTGTTGCTGGTGCCCAGAACATGTTTTGGAGGGAAGCAGAACTTGAAGTGTTATGAAAGTAACTAAGCTCATTAGTGGCAAGGGAGGACTTGGCTGTATTAACTGTGTTGTAATATCGGTCTAATTAGCTCTTCTACTAATTAGATTTAGAGCAATTAAAAGCTTTAAAGACTTGTGAGAAGTTCTGTGAGAGAACTGTAGATTTCAGGTACGAGATTTCTGGAAGGAGCAGCTCAGTGCGTGTTCACCAGAGCCAGGAGCTGCCTTAGATGAGTCTCCAGGTAATTCTTGCAGGCTCTCCTGGCCTCTCCCTGGTATCCCTGTCCCAACACTGGATGTGGGACTGCTCTGGAGCTCTGGGTGCTCTGCAGAGCCTGGCAGCCATTTGGTGCTCAGCTCAGCAGAGCCACAACCAGGAGCTGTGCACACGCAGTGCTCTCCTGTGGAGACATCACATTTTTCTTGGGTTAAAATAAACCAGCCTGATTGAAAGCATCTGCTTTTTCTTTTGCATCACAAAAATGTTTTCCAAAATTAAAGTCGTCTAAAGTGTAAATCTTTGCAGTCTCCTGCAGAGATGTTTTTATCCAAAACCCAGCAGTTTAATTTACAAAAATATGTTGTGCTTAGAAACTGTCGAAATCTTGCTTTTGATCTTTCAGATTTTAGCTTAAGCAAATGGTTCTGCTGCTCTTTTATTCTCCTTAAATAGCTATAAAATGCTAATTTTGGATTTCTGTCCTATTTTCAGTATAGTTTAAAGGTCAAACCTCAATATGGGCAAGGAATTGGTTAAATCAGACTAGTTTTAAACCTCTTTACTGTAGTTTCAGTCCAGCAGCTCAGTTGCTCTGAAGCTTCAGTGCTGTGAGAATTGAGCAGAGTATCTGCATGAAGGTCTCATTTTGGGGTTTGAATGCTCAGTAACAGAGCTGTAGCTCCTAGCAAGAGACCAGATATTTCTCATGCTTTTTGCCAAGGGCAGTGGCTCTGCTTGGGGTGAGAATGTCCTGGGCTTGGTTAGACACTGAGCCAGAGCTGGGGTTGGTGCTGTTGATTTATGTGCTTGTCATGCTGGGGAGGTCAGAGAGGGTCTGTAAAAGCTGTCATTGCCTCGGGGTCCCACTGAGGGACAGAATGTCTGGGTCACCAGCAGGCTGCTGGGAGCACCTCTGTTCCTTTGGTACTGAACACTCCGGTGTTCCCTTTGGAAGGGAGGCTGTCCACACCCTGTGTGGGAACAGCTTCCCAGCCCCCAGGAGTCCTGCAGCCTCCTCAGGGATTTCTGAGCCCTTCCCCAGGGCTCCCAAAAGCTGTGGACTCTGCAGCTGAGCTGGAGCAACAGCTCTGCAGCTTTAGTCCAGGATTGCTGTTGATTTATAGGGAGCTTTTGGATACCCAGATGTGCTGTAGGCAAAGTCTGTGTGTGCTGAGAGGGGAAGAGGGAAACGCTGTCGGGGGAGTGTCAGAGCACAGGCTGATGAGGTGCTCTAAACCCAGGCTGATGTGTGTTTGTGCAGCACCTCCAGTGCTTGGGCACTTCTGTTGATTTTCCTACTGAAAGAGCCAAATGAGGGGTTTGATGTGCAGTTTGGACCAGAGTTTTCTCAACAATTTATGTGTGACATAGATAAATCTTCTCCCACGCACATGTAATTACATGTTAAATGCTCTGTTGAAGGATGCAGCTTCCCCCTAGAAGCTGCTCTTAAAATTGTTTGCCGAGATTGGTTCTGGGTCTCTTCAATACCAGCCTGCAGTGACTTTTTGGACTTTGCTCTGGAGGTTTGGTGAGTTAAAGGGTAACACTCTTGGCACTTTTCCTACCTGTGTGAGTAACACTTGACAAAGTCAGTCTAGGACTAACTAGCCTCTGGGCTGTTTGCCTCCTAAAGCATTCCTGGCTCATTTCCTTTGATTTTTGTTCTTTATAGACATTATCTCTGTAACAGGAGTATTTTGGAAGCTGTAGGAATAAACCCTCTGTTGCTGGGTGGCATAAATGTTCTTTTTTTGACTCAGTGAAGGCCCCATTATTAAAAGAAGTACTTCTAAGTGAACATGAATCAGAACAGAACAGTTAAGCATGACCTCCTCTGCTTTGAAGTAAGCTTAATAGAAGAAATCCTTAAAGAATGTCTTCCAGGAAAAACGCCTTAGCATTGAAGAACCAAATTTGGGACTTCTGATTTGAAAGAAATACTAATGTCTGCATTGCTACAGAGGATTTTGGCTGTGTGATGTTTCCCAGCAAACCAGCTAGGGGAAAAAAAAAAGAGAAGAGGCTTCATGCTTCACTTCCTGTGTGTGGTTCTTCTGTCTCCACCTTCTGGAAGCTGAGAGCAAATAATTTAAAATCAGCTTAGTGGGTTAATGACCTGGAAAGCAACTGTGTCACAGGATGTGTATTTGACCCCCAGCTAAAGGGCATCATCAGGGGGTTGTTTCAGTTATGTCAAAACACTGAGTCCAGGGAGCAAATAATTGGAGTGAAAATGCTCTTTAGGCCAAAATGGTAATTTTTTTATCCTCTCTGCAGACTGTGTCAGACTGAAGTCAGCGAGGAGGTTAAATTCGTGAAGGCACAGACTGGTTTGGGTTGGAAGGCACCTTAAAGCCTGTTGTCACCTGGGAGTTTTTCAGGAAACCCCTTAGCTGGGAATTTAAGTGTCCTTCTCTGGTGCTCTTGTCCTTTTTCAGGTGGCAGCTGCTCCCTGGTGGTTGCCTGTGAAAGGAGCCAGCTGGAAGCACCCCGAGGGCCCAGACTCCAGCATCTCCAGCAGGTGAGCCATGAACAGCCATTCCATCATCACCCACAGTGCTGGTGCATATCCTTGTGGCTCCCACCAGGAATGGGGCTGCAGGAAAGGGTTTTTATGTAGTCACCTGTCTGCTGCTGCTTCTGGGACTGTTTTCCCACCTTATGGTATGTTGCGTGCAGCATTCCACGGTCGTGGTCAGTGATGGAGTGCACAAAGGTCTGTAAGGATCATGCTGAAACAAGCCTCAGTGTTTGCTGTTCACGTTTGTGTATCAGCAGTGAAACACAGCAGAGCTTCCAAGGGTCAGAACCTTCAGTGCAGACCTGGGTTTGGAGAGGGAGAATAAATCCTCACTGTGTGCACGCTCCTGGAGTCTGGGTAGTGTGCACTCTTCCATGTGGCATTTGGAAGCCTTCTTTCTCAGAAGAGTTTTGTGCTTTTTTTACTGCGTTCTGACTTTGTGGAAAATAAGTTGTGACTATCTATAACCTCTAAATGCTTTGGAAAACTCTGCTTTTTCTTACAGTTAGTGTCATGCTCTGCCTGCACAAACCCTGAAATTTGCTGATCCATGTCTTCATACAGTTGCTTTCCATTCTGGAGTGGGATGAGTTTTAGGCCTAGAAAATCAAATTATTGTCATCATTTGGGACCAGTCACATTGCAACTGCCCCTCTCACCAGGCATGTTTCAATGAAGCTGGCACTTCATCAACTAGTAAAAGTTTTTAACAGCATTTTGAAATCAAATCAGACTCTCTAGCCTAGATCTAGTCGGTTTTTGAGTCCTCTAAGGACAGGACTTTGTTAGTGCACCATCATCTGATGGCTGAAGTGCTCAGTAACGAGTTGTCTACTCTCCAAGGGCAAGGAAAGAATTATCTGAGGCAAAAATAGAGATAATAGCTGGAGGCGTTGTTAGGGGGAGACAGGAATTGAGGTCAGAGCCAGCAGACAGGAGCTGGAAACCTGCCATGAAATTCTGGGCTTGTGCAAGGGTGGTGCAAACCTGGCCTGGCACAACTGCTGGGAACCTGCCACATGGAAGAGGCCCCGTGAATTAACAGGGATATGTTGGCTTCTTAAACGGGGCAGGAAAGAGAAGTTTATTGGAAGTTCCTCTCTCTCCTGGACCAGTACCCTCAGCTCTGGAAGCATCTTGGTCTGTTGGAGGCTTGGATGGGGAGGATCCTTCTGCAAGAACGCCTGGGCATTTTTTCTGTCTTTTTCTGGAAAAACATAACCAATGACTTTAATGTCAGTCCTGGAACCAAACCCCATTAAAGATGGGAGCTCTTGTGTAAACTGCAGACTTCTTAAAGCACCTGAGGAAAATCACTTCCCAGCTGAATTTCTGCGCTTCAGTTTCCTGGGCTGGGTGCTGCAAGTGCTGATGTTGGTAAGACTCTTCCTCATGTCACTTCTCCCTCAAAACTCCCCAGCTGACAGCAAGGAAAGGACTCAGAGCAGAAGAATAGCCACAGGGGAGTGAAGAACAATCACCATTGAATTGCAATGTGCATATTCCTGTGGAGAATCCTGGCTTCTGGCTGAGATGCCCCTTGCCAGCCTGATGATGCTGCAGGCCTTTGGTGCCTTCCTTTGGGTCTGCAAGCACCCAGGTTGCCAGAGAGGACAGGGTAGGGACAGTTCCCTGCTGCCTCCTGGGTGCTGCACTTGAGAAAGACCAGACCATAAATAACTGTAGAGCTGGAGGTGGGAGCAAGACAAGACAAACAGAAGTTGATTGTTTTCTCTTCCTGTTTTCCTCTGAGGGCTGCATTTCCTTACTAGCATCTTGCTGCTTTTCCTTAAACAGCTTCTCTCTTGTAAATGTCACCTGGTGCCTGGTCCAGCTGCAACTGAGCTGTGAGCTCATCAGTCCTGTGTGCCCCTGACTGTCACATTGTGCTGTGCAGCTGAGTCTGTCTGGTGCCCTGAGGAGCCTGTCCTGTTCCTTTTTTTCCCCCAGAATGGACCATCCAGTCCTTCATGTTTCCTGGAATGATGCTGTGGCCTTCTGCATGTGGGCAGGGAAGCGGTTACCGACAGAGGCTGAGTGGGAGTACAGCTGTCGAGGGGGCCTTGAAAACAGGTACCTGTCCTGAGGGTGTCCCTGAGCAGGGTCTGAAACTGGGGTTTGCCAGATAAGGAGGAGTTATGAGGGGGTTATGACCCTCAGTGTGCTCTGCAGCCAGGGGGAGCTGGGGGTGTTCACCTGGAGAGGAGAAGGCTCCAGGGACACCTCGGAGCCCCTTGCAGGGCCTAAAGGGTCTCCAGGAGAGCTGGAGAGGGACTGGGCACAAGGGATGGAGAGACAGGACAAGGGGGAATAGCTTTAAACTTAAGGAGGGGAGGTTTAGATTGAATATTAAGAAAAAAAAGTATTTATTGCAAGGGTGGGCAGACCCTGGCACAGGGTGCCCAGAGCAGCTGGGGCTGCCCCTGGATCCCTGGCAGTGTCCCAGGCCAGGCTGGACATTGGGGCTTGGAGCAGCCTGGGACGGTGGAAGGTATCCCTGCCCATGGTAGGGTGGGACTGGAGGGGCTTTAAGGTCCCTCCCAACCCAAATCAGCCTGGGATTCTATATAACACTGACTTTTAATTATAAGGGTTTGACAACTGTTCTGTTTGTCTTTTCCCAGGCTTTTCCCATGGGGCAACAAACTGCAGCCCAAAGGTCAGCACTATGCCAATATCTGGCAGGGAGAATTCCCCACCAATAACACAGCAGAGGATGGGTACAAGGGGACTGCACCCGTAAGTGTGTCTCAGAGACAATCCAGCATGAGGAAATGATCTTAATCTTCCTAAAATTAAGGTCTGTCTTCAGCAGGATGAGCCATGGCTATTTTCCATCCCTGTGCTCTTTCAATTTAGATTTTAAGTTACATTACATATCACTGCAGGCTTGAGCATTATCAAGGGACACTTTTACAATCTAATTGAAAAGTAAAGAATACTTTCATTTTAACTTCTAGTTCCTCTCAAACTGACCTCTTTTTCCCCCTTTCCAGTCAGTTTGTAGTCAGAAGCTGAAATACTTTCTGCCTGCACTTCTGGCTTCACAGTTTTGTGAACTCAAAAATCACTCACTAGTTTAAAAGAAATTAAACTTGCCTTTAGGGGAAAGTTTGAGCCTGTCCAGTATAACAAACAGAGTGGAATTTTAAAGGCAATCGAGAATGGGAATGAATTATTTAATGGTAGTTAAGTAAGTCCTCTTTCATCAGAAGAGGAATCTGCACAGGCAGGAGTTGGCAGCCACCGTGGCTTTTCCTTGGTGGGAGGGGAATCTGGGAGCTGTGAGTGGGGTCAGGTCATTAATGCCATGCCAGATGTGCCTGCTGGTCAGACAGTGCCTCTCTGGAGAGGGTCAGTCTTCCAAGCCAGCGAGGAGATGCTGTGTCACTCTGGAACAGGGTGCTGAGGACACAGAGGTGGTCATAGTTCTCCATCCTGTTTGATTTAAATGCAGTATGTAAAAGTGTTCCAGTTCTGCACTACTGATCTGGTGTCTGCTTTTGAGGCTCCTCAAAGTGCACCTTCAGCATGCTGGGGTTGGGATTGAAACCATGTTTTGTGTGGAGTGGTCACAGAACTGTGTTCCTGTGTTCCCCGTCTCGTGCAGGTCACTGCCTTTCCCCCCAATGGGTACGGCCTCTACAACATGGTGGGGAATGCCTGGGAGTGGACGTCTGACTGGTGGGCTGTGCACCACTCCCCACAGGAAGCTCACAACCCTGTAAGTGTTTGGTTGGCATCATGTCAAGTACAGAATCCCCTCGTGTGACTTGGATCTTGTTGCTGCTTGAAAACCTTCTGTTCTTTGCTCCTGGGGTGGGCTGTGTTCTGGGGAATGAGAGTGTCACACCACAACACTGGAATTACAGTGCTCTACTGCAATTTTTGTGCTGTTTGGTTGGTTGTCCACACATGGTTAACCATTGAATATTTCCAAACTGGCCTCATATTGCAGAAATCAAGAATTTATGGAATGGCTTCTTAAAAAAGGAAGGTTTTTAGTTCATTTATGTTGCTACAAGCTGCACTGATTTTATCCATACCAGGCAGAGAACAAACCAGCATGAATTATCTTTCTGGCTTCTGGTAGCTCATTTTAAACTGGACATGTGACAGAGCTGAGGTTTAGGAGAAGTCACCAGGCTCTGAGAGGTGAATCTTTGTTTTCCTTTGTGGCAGGCAGAGAGAGGGTCCTGCAGGGTGAGATTGTGTGGTGTCACTGGTGCTGTGTCTCAGCAGATTCCAGTTCCAGTGTTAGATCTGCTCCTCTCCCACTTAGCCAGGATGAGTAACTCTCATGACCTCACACAAAATATGACAACTAAGGCCACGTACAGTTTGTCATTAAAAACCCCACCAAAACCCCAGTGTTTTTTATTTGCTTACAACTTAAAAAGCACTTTCAGGTTTATTTTTACTCCTGGTAACTATTTGTGAATGCAAGACAATCAGTTATGAAAATCCCCCCAACAATCCCTGTGCAGAATTCCATACATTCCTTGTAACCAATCCCCAGCATACCCCAAATCTCTCCAGTACTAGAAAGCTGCTTTGAAGATTTTGGGTGTTAAACTAAATATGTTAAAAACTTTGCCTGAGCTCTGACCCTCTGGAAGAATTTAGAGTCTTTTTAGCCCAGAGAACACATCCTATATTTAGGCTACTCTGCCTTGTGCTCTGCAGAGACTGAAGAGCTGGGCTCTGATAGATCTGGTGCTAATCAGTTCTAATGTCTCAGAAGATAACTGCAGCCTGGCTATTTTGGGACACCTTTTCACATGAGGAGATTCAGTTTCCTTACCCATTTAATCAGAAAAACCCTTTGGAATTCACTTTAAAGTGCTCTGCCTCAGACAGTAGATTCTGAAAATCAGTTTGCATCTGAAAAAACCCTAAAAGCCTAATTGTTAACATGTAGTTTTTAAATACTTTTTGAAGTGTCTGGGTTTAAAACCTCAGCAAAATCATGGAGCTTAATAGAGAGCAAAATTCACAGGACACTTGATCCCCCACCATCACCTTAATCCAGCAGGAAGTTCTGCTGCCTTGGCATCATCAACACCAAAGTGTCTCACTTCAGTGATTTTAATGAAGGTGCCTCACTGCAATCCCAGAATCCCAGACTGGTTTGGGTTGGAAGGGACCTTAAAGCCCATCCCATCCTGGCCCTGCCATGGGCAGGGACACCTCCCACTGTTCCAGGCTGCTCCAAGCCCCAATGTCCAACCTGGCCTTGGGCACTGCCAGGGATCCAGGGGCAGCCACAGCTGCTCTGGGCACCCTGTGCCAGGGCCTGCCCACCCTCACAGGGAGGAATTTCCTCCCTAAAGTGTAACTGATCCTTTAGCAGAGAGAGCCAAGTGTGTGTATGAAGTCAATCAAACCACAGTCCCTTTATGGGTTATTTTGTGGCTCTGAATTTTTTGGATGAGCTGCAGTTCTCTGTTTGGAAACTGATTTCTCTACAAACAGAGTAACCATGTGGCTGGTGGTGCACTGCAAATCACCGTGCACCATCAGAAAGCTTTCCCTTGATGTACTGAAAGAAATACAACTTTATTTTCATTAACCAAAAAAGCTTCTGTGGCTTTTTTTTAGTAACTTTTAAAAGAACAATCCTACTTTTATAAGCTTTGGTAATGGAATGCACAAGCACTTGTAACTATGTAATCAGACTGGAATATGGATGTTGCAGTATTATAGTACAGAATAACCTTGCTAATATACAGTAAATTCTGGGGTTTAAATCTGGGATCAAAGTCTGGGCAGCTCTGGCCCTTTGCACCAGGCAGCCAATGTCCTTCCCCTCCAGTACCAGCTGCTGCAGTTCTCCAGGTCAGGCCATAAAACAGTGGTGTTTGATAGAACAGAGATCTGCTTGTTTTAATCAAATGTGACCTTAATTGCTGGGCTGTGATTAGCTTTAGTGAGGGGAAGCACAACCAAGGCAGTTTTCTTCATCTATAAGTGAGATAAATGTGCACAAGCAAATATTAACACTGCACATGCTGATGATGGCTATTGGTTTTCTGATTTTCAGACATCTTTGCCAGTTGTTTTATGATAAACTCCTTACCTTTAGTGATTTTAAATAAGAGGATGATGTTTTGCAATAGAATACATTAATGGAGGACACTACAACAGATTTCTGCAGGTGGTGAAGTGTTTCAATGCTGTAATGCTCCTTCAGAAGCTGTGGGGGTCAATTTAAGTTGGGGTTTTTTTTGTTACCAAATAACTTTTGATGCTCAATTTTTGCCTGGTGGAAGATGCTTATAATTAATAAGAAGCTGTACTTATGAGCCTTTGGTTCACGTGCTGCTCAGTACAGGTCATCCCTTTGTGATTGCTGACACCTGATAGATTTAGGGCTCTCTAACCCTGACTAAACATGTTCCTCTTAGTTTAAAAAAGTGTCTCTGGAGCCAGTAGCACAGATTGCTGCTCAGTGTGTGCACCGCAGCATTTAGGGGAAATCCTGCTCTGCAGCCCCATTGTTCTGCTTTGTCTTGTTCCTGTGGAACTTCTTTTTAGGTCAGTTTTCTCCTGGCTTCCCTTAAAATGAGATTAGCAGGCTGGGTGATGAGTGTGCTGGTTAGTGGCTTATCTCAGAGCAGGGACTGCATCCACATGCAGGTGTTGTGAGGACAATTTCCAGGGGCCTTGGAGTGGGAGCATGGCTGTGCTGTGGAGGAGCACCCAGGCTTGGAACTGAGCGGATGCTGCCTCAGGGTGTGGCTTTCCTCGAGTATTTGTTGCCACTAAATGCAGTGATAGGCCAAATGCTTTTTCACAATTACTAATTTTGGCAATAAACATGAGGCTGCTGCAGTTTGTGTGGTGAACTGTCACACAAAGCAGTCAAACTCAGGGGGGTGCAGGTAGGAGCTTCTGGAGTACTGGTGTCAGCCCTCAGGATTTTCTGAGTCCCTAGGATTTATGTTCAGTTACAAATGCTCCTCTGGGGTAGATTCTTTTAGAACCTCACCCCTGGTAACGCAGACTTGGGTGGGAGACAACTGTACCCCATGAGAGGGTAGGAGAGTGAGATCCATGCCAGGTGTGACAAGACTGGTCATGGGGTGGTCACTGAGGAAAGCTGGAGCTCATTTTCTTTGTAAAATCCTCTTTAGGAACCTCCCTGTTATCAGGTACAAGGCAATGGTGGACAGCAACTGGAATGCTAAATATTTGCAGTGGGGAGGGAGCACAGTTACTGTCACTTGCAAGTCCTGTATGGCAGAATTATTTCAAGCTGTCTGGTTCAGACACCACTGACATTTGCTACACCACTGGAATATTTATGATTGCTCCTTATCCATCTCCTTACTCCCTGTACTTAGCAGCTATTCCCTGAGTACTGACCAGTGTCCTCCCCTCCCCAGAAAGGGCCATCCTCGGGCACGGACAGAGTGAAGAAGGGTGGATCCTACATGTGCCATAAGGTAATGTGGTGTTTTCATGTTCCTCTTCCCTCCAAAAGCACTTGACCATGAAATGATCCTCTGACAGAGTTTCCTGGCAGCCTGGATGCTTGTCAAGGGGTTTCATGGAATTTATGAAGAGCAACACCTGATGTTCCTAAGGACTTCTTTTTGCTTAGCTTGGAATCAAAACAAGTAAGTTTTTTTACTCAGTGTGGGTTTTAGACACAGAACTTCAAATTGATGTAGGCTTCTAATGCTGCTTTCATGACAGAGCTTGAGTGATACTTGTCAGAGTAGAAAGTGTGGATGTGATTTTGGTTTTTAAGTTTTCAAATGGCTTTTGATCCAAAAAGAATATGGAGCTCTTCAGTAATCTGGTCTAGTGAAAGATGTTCCTGCCCAGGGCAGGGGATTGGGACTGGATAAGCTTTAAGGGCCCTTCAATCCCAAATCCTTTTGTAATTCCATGGTTCTATGATATCAGGCATTTACAGAGCTGGATGGGAGATGAAGTGTTTCGGCTGAGTTGGTGGCATACCTGAAAATCCTTCAGAACAGCCAGGATGTCAACACAGAGCAATGGCTGTTCGCGACACAAAATCATGTCTTAAACTCTGCTCATGCAGTGCTTAAAACCCCTCATTGTAGACCTCCTGTTTCATTAGAGCTGTCCTGCTCTTCTTCCCTTGCAAAGCCTGTGGCTGGCAAATCACTCTCATAATTAGATTAAATTTTCTACAGTGAGATCCCATTTTCTACACTGATTTCCTTCTTAGGTGAAATCAATGTCAGATGTTAATTAGCAGTTTTGATTAAATTAACACTGGAATAGGCTCCTCAGTGATGAATAACATGACCCATTTTGAGGGTTTGTGAAGATTCTAGTCTGCCCTAGTCTTTTCTTGTAGGTGACAAAACTAGGCTGTGTATCAAGGCAAAAACCCACCGAATACTTTTAGTACAAGGGCTCCTTATGAGGTGCCTGTTGTCTGCTGAGACTGATCTTTCTTTGCTGGTGCTCTTCTCCCTCTCAGAGCTGACAGAGGCTGAAGTTGCACCTTTTTACATCCCATCCTTGAAGTCTGAGATCTCATTCAGGGAAATATTTCCAGGCTGGTGCCAGTGCCTGTCCATTCCAGTGGGGCATTAGCACACAGATACACAGCTCAGCCTCTGGAGGGAAGCTGAATGGTTGTTTTAGCTTTTTCCTGGAGCAGGAGAGATTATTGGCTGACACTATATCAGCCACTTTGCCATTCAGTCTAGTTTTTGTCAGCTGGTGTCTGTATAGGTTTCCCTCATTTCTAATGCAGTGATTTCCATCTGTATCAGTTCATTGATCTGTCCCTCAGTGATGGCAATGTTTTGCTGTATTAATCTAACTAATTAATCTGTTAAACTAACAAACTGTTGCCTGAGGAGCCCCAGCTGTGCTAAAAAGTTCCCTTTCTCTGTTGCTGTGCAGTCCTACTGCTACAGGTACCGCTGTGCAGCTCGGAGCCAGAACACCCCCGACAGCTCCGCGTCCAACCTGGGCTTCCGCTGCGCCGCCGACACCGCCCCAGGGCCACGCTGAGCACAGGGATGTGCCCCGGGCACAGGAAGGGCTGGATCTCAGCCCAGGGAGAAGAAATGTGAGCAGCATCCCTTGCTGATGACACGGAATGGAAAAACCTTGCTTCAAGTTCCTGCTGGGGGAAGAAAAACCAGCACTACTCAACATTGCTTGGAGAGCCTTCATGTTCATGAAGAATCTGGCCTGGACTTAAATCCTGACCACAGTGTTTTGGATACTGCTGGAACAAAACTGAGCAGAAACATGCCAATCATGTTTTTAAAGATTATTTAATCCCAGAATTACTTAGATTGGAAAAGACCTCCTGGATTATTGAGTCCAACCCTTGACTGATCACCACCTTGTCAACTGCAACAGCTCCTTTAGACAAGATCTTTATTAATTAGTTTTATTTATGTTGAGTTTCTACACTCAAATGCAATAAGCAAAGACTTTATAAACTTCTAGACAGCTTTAAAAGAAATCCGAGGCAGTTAGGAAATTCTAAGTAGCTTTAAGAGAGAATGAAAGAGTCAAGAATGAGGGCTGGGAGATGACAGCTCTCCCCACAGGCAGTTCACACTGCCCTTCTGTTACATTCCACTTGCAGTGAAAATCATGTCCAGAAATGGGCTTCTTCTGGGGAGGTATTTGCTGCTCTTTAGGAAGTGCCTTCTGCAACTGCGGGTGATCATCCTCAGGGTGATGATGATTATAAATCTTGTACATATTTGAATAAAATATCAAGCTTTTGTTTATACCAAAGACTTTTATTGATGGAAAACCACAATTTCCTTTGAATTTCCTGGATGCAGTGTAGGCTTATTTTAGGGACTTGGAAAATGCAAAACTGGCCTCATTAGAAACTGAAGCTAATGAATGATTCCACTTGAATAAAAGTCACGGAAGTGATGGCAGATGGAACTGTGAGCCCTAAGGCCTAATAGGGTAAATTTCTAAACTGTTTTGTTGAAAATAAAATTCCTCACTGAAAAGGAGAGGAATTTTAGCCAGTAAGAAGGGAAATGGGAGTAATTGAAAGAAATCTTGTTTTGGGATCTGAATGTAACAGTGGATTAGCAAATACCCTGGCATTGATGCTAGTCCTTGCCAGCATTGTCTTTGCTGTAGAAAACTCGGTTTGGGTTTAATGCAAATCCATCACTTGCCAGTTCCTTCTGCACTGGTTTCATGTTGAAAAGATGACACAGGAGAATGCCTGGGCAGCCCTCCACCAAACACCAGCCTCCTGTGGGGTCCAGGTAAGTCCAGCAAGCAGAAGAATCTATGCCAGGACACAGCATGATGTGGCACAATATTGAGATATTGATAATCACTACTGCACTCAGAGTAGAAGAGGAGGAGGGAGGATGAGAGGAAACTCGGAGTCTTTTGAGCTGTTTGATTGGATTCATTGTGGAGGAGCACACTGAGCTGTGAGGGGCAGACTGGGGCTCTGAAGCTGCACGGAGCCTGAAGGGGAAAGTGAACAGAAATTCAGCAGATGCAAGAAAGGGTCTATATTTTTTCTAGTTTCTTGATGGGGAATTTTTTTAGTAGTATTTTGGTCCACTCCCCCAAGCAGCTGCAGTGCCAAGGCATGGTGGCGTATAGTGCATGTGCTGTATGGAAAAAGGCCATTAACTGTCAGGATGGTTTAGAACTCAGTAACTATTACTTTGTTTCTGCAAGGCCTTCAGTGTGGCTGTTTTGTGCAGTCCAACATTGTGTTCCTGTTCTGTGCTGGGAAGTTTGCTCTAAGCAGATAACTGGGATCAGGTCACTCGCCAGGAGCTGCAGCACTGGCGTGGGCTGAGGGATAGGATTGCAGGGACAGAGGGCTCAGCTGTGCTCCTGCTGTAAGGCTGTGATCAAGGGCTAGATACTGCTAAGGGTGGTTGGGTTTTTTTTTTAATCTACACTTCCTTAACTACTCAAAATCATGCCAAGTGCATATTCATAACAGGAAGGTAACAAACCGTGCTGTCATCCTGAAAATGAGGAGTGCAGATGCTGTAAAACTAATCTTGAAACTTTTCTCAGGAGGAAAAGAAGAAGCGGATTGGATCATCTGCTCCCAGCCCTGTGGTCTGAAAGTGGCTGGCATGATGCCTTTTCAGGGAGAAAACCAGGTAAGACTCTACACAAGAGTCCTGCAGTCCAGCCTGTGCTCTGGAATCCTGTGCATGCCGGGGTACAGGATCCAGGGAGCTTCTCTGCTGTAGCAGCAAGAACCCTTAGGCAAGGAGTAAAGTTAATGTTCACTCAGCCTGTAAACTACTTCTGACAAGCAACTGAAATCCTCTGGAAGGTTTCTGCACTGACAGAAATGACACTTAATGATTAACCCTAAGAGAAATCACGTGGTAATGTTTATCTTAATATGGACCCACAACTGTGTGTAAACCCCAACAGCAGCAGGAAGGTGCTTAAATGGGAAAGGCTAAACTGCATCTTATCAAGGAAGCAAAGGTAAACACCAAGTAGGATTTTGTTTAGCAAATAGCAAAATGTCCTTTATCCCTGCTCCGTATCAGGTTAATGACAGAGAGGTTTGGGCTGGAAGGGACCTTAAAGCTCATCTTGTTCCAAAACCCCTCCCCAGAGCAGAGGACCTTCAGTTTGCTCAGAGCTGCATCCTTGAGTCAATGTGATCATATTTCAATAGGAAAGTAAATCTCCCAATGAATATTGAAATATTGATCATAATTCCTGCTCTTTTAGAGTAGACGGGATTACAGAGAGCTCCCAGTTTTTAGCTGTTTGCCTGGGTTCCTTGTGAAAGAGCACACTGAGCTGGGAGTGACAGCTCAGTCCTTCAGTGGCACCCATCTTTCAGGTCCAAATCAAAGTTGTCTTTAATTTAAAAATGAAGTTACTGATAGCCTGCAGAACAGCTGCTCCCCATGAGATGTACTCCCTTGTGTGTGTTATGTCAAAGGGTATGGAAACAGGTAAAGATCAAACTGTCCAGAGCAAATAACTGAGCGTTTGTGCTGCTGATGGCACAGTGTGACATGAATAAAAAGCTGCATTGCAGTTTATCCATCTTAAATATCAAAACCAGCCTGTGTGAAGCTGCCTTAATTTGATCTTTGCAGAAAGGGAGTGAAGGAACATGCAGTTACAGAATGTGCCCATCTGGCAGCGCATCCCTGGTGGAAGGAGGTGCTCAGAAAAGCCCTGCACAGCTGTTACAGCTGGACAAGGATGATGCAAAGAAGATGCAAGGACCTTCTCCTTGTGCTGGGAAAGGTCAGGCCTTGCTTAATGCTGCCTGGCCCTGGAGTAGTGAAAACATGCATCAGGTTAGCAGCTGAAACAACCCTCGTGCATCTGTCAGCTGTTCAACACAAATCTGTTGTTGTTCAGATGTACTTCTGTATTTCTACTTTCAGTCAACTGTCAGCTCCATGCTGCAGGGGCTGGATTTGCTTCCTGAGCATGTACTGACAGTGCTGGGGAGTAACAGATGTGCTGCTTGCTGTGATTGCAGAGATCTGATCAGAGCAGCCTCGAGGCTGAGGTGATTAAAAAGATAGGATGTTGTGCTCCTCAGAGACTGCAGTCCTGCACCAGTTCCACAAAACTAAATGGGAATGAAACAGCCAGTCAGTCACAGTCTGCTGTGGGCATGCAGCTACATGGGACACACAGAGTATAAAAGCTCCTCTTTCCTTTTACATCAATAAGTAGTTACTATGCTTTGTGGAACAAAAAAAAAAAAATACAGCAAGTAATTTAAAACCAATAAAGTAATGGATTTTAAGAAACCTAATGCCTTTCTTGCAAGTGTCATGATTTGTGCCATTGTGCAATGATTTCTGCCGTTATCACACGTCCTGTCCATGTACAAGTGCTAAAGGTACAAATTCTTTTTGAAGGGTACAAAACAAGAGAGCTGCTTTAGCATACAGCAAGCTGTCAGGGGACAAGGAGACAAAAACACCAGGCCAGGCTTAGTCCCTGATGTTGGAACATCCTGAAGCTCCAATAATCCCTTGTACTATGCACCTTGGAAAGTCCTTGAAAAGGTTTTTGCATAAAATTCTTGAAACCTTGTCTCTTTGCTGCTACTCAAGCCCACACGTGCTTCCCTGATGGAACACAAAGAGTTTTATTTAACTACTAGAGGAAATAATAATTTTTAGGTGTCTTTAAGGCTGAAAGGCTATGGAGAACTCGCTGGTGTGGAAAAGAGGGAGCTGTCCCAAGGTAAGAAGGAAGCACATGTGCGGGAACCACAGTAGCAAGGTTTTCTCAGCCTGTTCTCTTCCTCCAGGGGTTTGTGTTCTCTGCTTGTTCCTGGTAAATTATGGAATCTTCCAGAGTAATCATATGAAAGTTCCTCTCCAGCAGAAATAGCAGCAGCTGCAAAAAGTGCCAGTTTGGGCACCATGGAGTCAACTCTCACTGGCACCATAAACAGATTGGGTTCACAGGAATGGTTCAGGAACCTGCCCACGTTCCCGATGTGGGTGGGATCCACAAAGGTCTCCATGACCCGCCCATCGTACAGGTGCTCCCTCACTGCTATGATGTAGTTTGGGTCCTGTGCTGTCTGGGCCTGGATTCTTCTGTGAGCCTCAGCTAAGCCCAGCACCTCCCCAGCATACTCGCACACAAACCTGCCCCTGGCGATGGGCTCCAGCGTGCGCACTCCCCAGCCCTTCCTCTCCGTGCGGAACACCTGCAGCCGCAGCTGCAGCCCCCGCTGCACCAGCCTGTTCTGGCACCTGTCCCCGCACTGGCACAGGCTGTTGCACTCAAACACAGGCCTGGAGAAGTGCTGCTCCTGCTGCTCTGCCAGCCTGAGGCACAGGCTGCTGCTGTAGTTCTCCCCACGGCACAGGCAGGGGCACTCGGGGGCCACGCAGGAGCTGCTGCGACAGGAACAGCCCGGGAAGGTGATTTCAGTGGGGTCGATCTCTCCGTCTGCTCCGGCCACGCTGTCGGGGCTGTACTGCAGAGAGAACAGGGCTCAAAGCCTTGGCATTGTCAGTGCTCAGAACCAGAATTTTTAAAAAGTTTGTGTCTAGCAATGACTGATCCCAAAACTCAAATCATGAATGCTTCATTTTTCTGTAAACTTCCAACTCAAATTTGTCTGAAGTGTTTAAAAGAACACAAATCAGGTATTTCGTATAGACCAAAAAACAACAGATAGTCTTGTTAGTGTCTGAATTTCTCAAAATAGCACC
Source organism: Lanius collurio (assembly GCA_020086605.1). Lineage (NCBI taxonomy): Eukaryota > Metazoa > Chordata > Aves > Passeriformes > Laniidae > Lanius > Lanius collurio. Next base: position 16,664,952 of record JACBWW010000009.1, on the reverse strand, counting down.
CCAGCCACAAAAAATGCTTAGCAGAAGAAAATCAGCTAATTAGATCTTCTCTACTATGTTTGACTTTCATTTCTAGAGATATCAAAGATATTTATTTATGGATATATTTATTTGCAGAATTATCAAGATATTGTTAAAATAATCTCCCCGCACTTCAAAATGCTGAATAAATTACTTCTGAGGCTAATCTATAGCTATTCTAAACCACAGTATTTCAAATACACATTTATGTTAAAAATGACGATTCAAGTTGCATTCCAGCTTCCTCCTAGCTCTGCTAGAAAATCCGGTTCTCAAAATTACACTGATGCCCCCAGCAGGTGAATGGTCATAGAACCACGGACTATTACAGAACAAAACCTGATAGAAACTGCTACATTTGAAAATCAAGATATAAAAACAGCCTCGGGTATGTTTTCACTCCCTTCTCAGCATTCAGCTTTATTTAGAAGCTATTTGAAGGATGTGCTATCACTAAATATTACGTCTCACAACAGCTTGTACCTGGCAAGTTCTGGGTGTTGTGAAAGATGACAGTGCATTTGCAAGTTTCTTTTTTTATAAACATCAGCTTCTCAGTCACTCGGCTTTACTCAAAACCAAGTTTAATGTTCCTCAACGACCACAACCTTTCTCATTTCGGTAAAATACGAGCACACCACGTAATTCTGGGATATTTGAGTCTATAGGGGTCACATCTTTATTTTTTCCCCTTCTTTATTTTGGAACCTTTCTCAATCTGGTTTGTAAAGACTCTCTAATACCACTGAAGCAAATTCCTAGGCATGCTGGAGTGACAGGACAAGGGGAAACAGATTCAAACTAAAAGAGAGCAAGTTTACATTAGATATTAGGGAGAAATTCTTCCCTATGAGGATGGTGAGGCCCTGGCACAGGCTGCCCGGAGAAGCTGTGGCTGCCCCATGGCTGGCAGTGTCCAAGGCCCGGGCGGACGGGCCTGCAGTGGAAGGTGTCCCCGCTCCCGTCTCCTCCCCGGTTTCCCCCCGCCCCGGTACCTGGAAGGCCGGCGGGGCCTCCCCGGGCGGCCACAGCGCCACAGCCACGGCCTCGAGGCCGCCGCTCAGCTCCGCGCACGCCGCCATGCCTGAGTCCCGCCCCCCCGCGCCGCAGCGCTGCGCCCATTGGCTGCGCGGGGCAGGCGCTGCTCGCTGATTGGGCGGAGGCAGTGACTGACAGCGTCACGAGGGGGCGGGAGCCATGTCGTGAGGCCCCTCCCTCAGGAGGGCGGGCGCTGTGAGGGAACCCCGTCCCGGCCCCTCCCCGGCCCCGCCCTGTCCCCGCCCCGGTCCCTCCTTGTCTCCACCCTGTCCCCGCCCCGGCCCCGCTCCCGTTCCGCTCGGGGGATGCGGCTGCCCTTGTCAAGGTATGGGGGGATGCGGTGTGGCCGCGTCGAGTCCCTTCCTCCCTACGCGGGGCTGCTCCCCCCAATCCCGGTGCGGTTTCGTGCGAGGTGCTTTAAGTGCTCGCACCAACTGTCAGTATTAATTGCAAACCACGGAGTTGTTCTAATTCTTCACGTGGCTGTCAATCTTTGCTTATTTTGAAGGTGTTCGGCTTTGCTTTTGTAGCTTTTTTTCTTTTTTTTTTTTTTTTAACAAAATAATACTTGATGATGCAGATGGGAACCTGATCCCTCAGGCAGGGGAGGCAGCACCACATGCTCCTGTCCTGGGGATGGGAAAAGCCATGGCCATGTCTTTTGGCAAGACATAATCCAGCCAAATCAGTGTTCTGGATGGTGGGAGACACAAATCCATGGAAACAAGTTCTGGCTTGGGATCACAGACCAGTTTGGGTTAGAAGGGACATTCAAGCCCATCCAGTGTCACCCCTGCCATGGGCAGGGACACTGTCCCAGGCTGCTCCAATCCCCAATGTTAAACCTGGCCTTGGGCACTGCCAGGGATCAAGGGGCAGTCACAGCTTCTCTGGGCACCCTGTGCCAGGGCCTCTCTGCCCTTACAGCCAAGAATTTATTCCCAGTCTCTCATCTAAACTTGGCTCAGGGAGGTCCTGCCAGTGCAATGTATGACATTCTTCTACAGCATCTCACACGATTTCCTTCTGAGCTGGAAACTGCCCCTTGTCTTGGGAAAACAAAGCCAAGCTTGTGCTCCCATCCTGCGAGTTCCATTAGCTTTTGTATTTACCCCCTGGCTAAGGTGTTTTGGGTTTGCAGTTAAGGAAGCTGCTAGCATCATTCCACCTGCTTTGCATGCACCGTGTGTTTCCATTTGGAAGTCAATCAGCACACCCATAAATAAGCCCCTCCTGAAAAGCTGGGAGTCAGAAGTTTTTTGGTGTGTGTTCTGTGCTTAGTTTTTCTTTCTCTGGGATGGTTATTGGTGTGGCTTTTCTGATTCCTCCTTCTGCAACGTTTAGGAAATGGAAAGAGTTACTGCCTCTTTTGACCCCCTTCTTCCTGCCTGGGAAAAGGAGCTGAGCAACCACAGGAGAGCTGCAGGTAAGTTTGGACAGTGAAATCTGTTTTTATGTGTGATAATGGGGACAGAGAATTGATGGGACAATAAGGAGAGTATTGTTTATTTGATAATTGAAATGTTGTTTATTGTGCTGAGGTGTAAAAGAAGAGGCACTTCTGGAGGTCAGTGCCTCCCCATATCTGGCCTGTGTAATTCTAGAGAAGACTTTCATCAATTTAAATTTGTGGTATCTGTGCTTTATGATTGATCAGAATGTATATGGTGCAAGGGTTTAAACATAGCCTGTTTTTGTGGGTTTGTCTACCCACAGCTGTTCCTTGTGGTGTCTCTAAGCCCTGCCTCTTTGGGGTGGCTGCTCTTGTCCTATGAGCGAGTCCCAGTGTGGGGAAGGTGGCAGATCAACTTTGTGAGAGATGCTGGAATGCTGAGTGATTGGTGCTATTAAAATGTACTTCAGTTTAGTACTTTCTGCTATTACTGAGTTAATCTTTAGATCAAGCTACTATTAACTGGCTGCTGATCCATAGTGCTAGGTGGAATTCTCTATCATTTTGAAGTGACTGAAGTTACAAGTTATTATTCAGTTGTAGAAGAAAGGGATTGCTTATATGTATAGGAGAGGTCATGGAAAATCCAGTGTCTTCCTCCTCCTTATCCCACCCAGGGCTCTGTTGTGTTGAGCTATAAATAGGTTGAACTGTCAAGAGGTCCAGGGTGAGTGAAAGCTTGTTTTCACTTATTATGTAAAATTGTTATGGAAGGAAAGCTTAAAATGGAGCTGAACTGGAGGTGACCTTTGTGGTGCTGAGTTGAGGCACCTGGTACAGGTGGGGAATTCTTTGCAGTACGTTGTGCTGCCTCTAGGCTGAGACTGCAAATCCCTTTTGTTACATTGCATGCATCAGGCTGTTGGGTTTTCTCCCTATGTAAATAATGCTTTCTGCTCATAAATAATTTTTGTGATCCCTCTCTGTACTTCCTTGGATTTCTTAATATTCTGTTGATAATTGGGATCTGGAAAGCTAACTGTGCCTAAACCGTGAGTTTTCGTCTTTATCTCACTCCACCGAGTTTTGGTGGCTGAGGCTGTGTGTTGTAATGAGGTGGTGGAGCTCAGGGCGGGGGTGTGAACCTGTGACTCATCAGCTGCAGTTAAAGGAGATGTATTCAGAAAATTCGGTACAATCCTAGTCTAGCAGAAACTGGATATAAGACTTCCCTGTCTTTTCTGGTAGGCAAAAGGCCCAGGAATCAAAGAAGCCCTTTTTAGTGTTGGTGTAGTGGAAGCTAAGCCATCCCAAGTGATAAACACGGGGATTCCATATGTTTCTGGTGCCATTATCTTAAGTGGAAGGGGACTCTGGAGATCTGGTGCAACCCTTTCTCCAGCTGAGAGCGTTGCTACTTCTCCATCAGCTCATCTGTGGCTTTCTTGAACTTATTTTGGCCCCAAAGGGTTTTGGTTTCTTCCCTAGGGAGAGTGAAGCCTTTTGCTAAAGGAGCCTGTTTAAAGGCTCCCTTTGGTTTCCTAGTTTCCTATGGAACCAAATTCTGAAAGAATAAGATACCCCTTTTAAATGTTTTTTTTGTTTTTTTTTTTTTTTTTTTCCACATTGCACATGGTTTTTCTCTCCCTTTGTTCTGAATAGCCTTTTCAGATATTGAAAGTTATTTCATATTAAAGGAAGCATGTTTCCTGTGTAATATACTGGAGGTGCCTCCTGAAGTGTTTCTTAAGTTGTGGCATTGAGCACCAACATTCCAAAGGGACTTTAGTCTGTCATTCCCTGGCTTGAGAGTTTTAACTGCCTTATCCATGCCTGCTTTAGGCTGTGTCTCCTTCCTCCTGCAGTTAATTTTAGATAAGTTTTTAAAAAATTTCCTTATTTAAAGACTCTTCTTTGTGCTGCTCTTCTTTTCATGTCAGGTCTAAATTTTCCTTTGCTTTAACCTTCATTTTTGGATAATCATCTCCATCAGGTTGGTGGGCAGGTACTCTGTATCCTTTTGCTAGTCTCTTTTGTGTCTATTAGAATATTGATTTGCAGGGAGTGAAGTATAAGAAGTCAATATCCCATTAAGTGGAGTAAAGTGACAATGTTCCAAGGCTGGACAAGTTCAGGCTTGTGTCTGCACCCTGAGGTGGGGCTGGCTGGGCAGGTGAGATAAAACCATGTCCTGGTAGGGTTTTGGTCATGGCAAACAGCCACATTTTTAAAAGTGCTTATTATGCAAAAAGGTGCTTGGATTTATTAAAACACTTGTAGTTTGTTGGGTTTTTTAGTAGTAAAACAGTAGAATGTAAGTGTTCTGCAGAGGGTTTAGACAAGATGTATAGACAAGAGCAATCTGACATGGTATGGTAGTGTCTGTTCTCAAGTGCTCAGAGAATTGTGGGGAGACCAGGTGTGAAGATTTTCTTGGGTTTTTTTGTCAGTGTGAGATGGCTGCCACATAGAGGTGATGCCTGCAGCTCAGCAAGCTGCCTTAGGAGTCTGAAAATGGGGAACCAAAGCACATACTTTTGTTTCCTACTTCTGAACCATTCTTAGAGCAGTCTGCAGTTATTTTATCAGGTGCTTCTTGTGCTTCAGAGCCAGTCACAAACACCTGACTGACCACAGGTGCAATTCCTTTCTGTGCAGCTGATTATAATAAACCCATTAACACCCACTGCTAATTACGTAGTTGGGATACTGGGGTTTGCCCGTTTACAGCTCAATCCGTTTGTGCAGTCCCTGGAAGTGCCCTCTGGCTGAGGTTCGGAGTGTGGCTGCTTGGCCAGGGCTGCCCCCTCGCCGCCTGGCTGAGTGATCCCGGCCCTGCTGCACTGGGAGCACCACCGGGAGGGTCGTTCCTCAGCCCGGGCTCCTGCTGCGTGCTAATGAGCTGCCTAATTCTTCCACAAGGAAATGCGTGCTGCAGTGAGAGCTCTGGTAATGATGTTTGTAGATCCCGAGAAGGAGAAGTTGAAGATCAGTTTATTTAAGTGTGCCTTAGCTGTGCAGAGAGGGCTGACCTTGGAAAATGCTGTGTTTGAGTAACACAGTTTATCAAAATATCTCCAAGTGCTTTTGCTGAGGGAGATGAACTCTGTTTCCTTTCTTGTGCAGATAAGAAAACTGATGCAGGTGAAAGAAGTTAAGCACTGGTTGAACTCTTGGTTATTACAGGGCTCTGCATTTCATCCCTCTCTGTGTGCTGCTCTTGCAGCACTGATTGGGTAACAGGGACCATAATTCTCTTTGCCAATAGAGGGGCACTCACAAAGTCTTGACTTTGAGATGAGTAAAAAAGTTTTATAACTGAACATTTTGTCACATCCTTGGATGTAAGCAAAACAAGTTAGAGCAATGGGAACAATTCAGCTCTCACCATGCAAATTGTTTCCTGATTAATAGTAACATATTTTTGTGAAAGTTAGTCTTGGGATGTATTTCAGGTAATTAACACCTATGAAGTATTTTGGCCTGGCAGTAGCAGGTGAGCTACTTGCAAAGAGTAGATGGACCGCCCCTCTCCTGGCTAAAACTGATGATGTTTTGCAGGGAATATTTCCTGAGTGTATTATTCCATTTTTGTTCTACAGAAAGCTATAGAACAGCATTCCAGTTAAACAGACTTCTGTGTAACAGTATTTCTTCAAAAGAAACTCATTACCAAGTGAGACACAGAATTGCCTCCCAGACTGGACAAATTTCTTCCCTTTGAAGTGCACATCAAAATCCTTCTGTGCTCCCCATCTGCCTTGTATGAACAAACTTCATTTGACATCAGTGACCTCTGGCATTTCCCTCCGGATGAGGGAAATGTATTTGCACACCATTCAAGTCTTTTATGGACTACATATGTAATGTGCACTTCCAGGGGATTGAAGGCAGTGTTTAAATGGATGTGTCAGTGCAACAGCAGGCTCAGCAAACTTCTGCTGCAGACTGTGGTTGGTGGTTTCCCTTAATGTGCTGCTGCTTTTTAGCTGCTTGCCAGAGGCAGAACAGCCTGTTCTGCCAGAGTAAATGCTGCTGAGAGAAGATCCCTGTGAATTTGCTGTCCTGCCTGCCCCCAGAATGTGTTGTGCAGCTCCTTTTGCCCTTGCCTGTGCAGGGGGGGGATCTGGCTCATGGTTAGTGTGGCATGATGGCTTTTGCATTTTTACAAGGCAGTGTTTCCAGCCCCAGAGGTGATTGACTGCTGTAGCCTGAGTTCTGTTGTCACCTGGGGAGTGCTTTCCTTGACACACAGGTGGCTGTGTCAAGGTCCTGTGTGTCAGCAACCCCTGTGTATTGTGAGACACTCAGCTGGCTGAGGTGAAGCTTCAGTCCCCTGTTAGAGCTGGCAGTGACAGTGGTACCATGTCAGCAGCTCTCTGGAGGGGCTGTAAAGGTGGCTGGGCTGCCAGGGTGGTAATGCTGCTGCTCCTCACAGCCTCACTGGCAGCTCTCACAGCTGGGTTGGGGGGTAGCAATTTTTATTTCAGGGGTGTCTGTAGCCTTTACACTGCATGTTCACAGAGCATTGTGCTGCATACGGGCAGGAAAGGCTCAGTGTCAGGGTCTGCAGGTTTGTTTTGTGAAAGTGTTTTCCATTATTCAGGGTATTCCCCAGAGCCCAGCTTGTTTTCCTTTGAGACACGACACAACTTCTTTGCCATCCTTTCTGAAGATGATTGGGTCACAGAAAAGGCCAGGTGTGGACCTCAGTGTTCTGGAGGGTACCTCCATGTATCAGTGCACCTTTGGGATGTGGATATACACATTTCATACGGTGCTTTTATCTCAACTTGCCCCAAAGAACTGTATTGATTGAAGCTCTCTTCTCAGAGTTGAGAATCCAGATGCTTCCTTTTTTTCCCAGGTCTCACCTCCATACCTCATAAAATAGGATATAATGAAAATTTGGGGTTTTTTTAGAGTCCTTTTTTAAAAGAAATAATGTAGTTTCTTCCTCTTGATTTCTTGTCAGTGGTGTGGCCTAGTGCCTGTAAATACTCTTGTTGGGGTGGTTCTTTTTTGGTGGTTTCCTGTCAGTTGTGAGTGTTTCGCCTTGCTGGTTAATGTCTCAAGAAGTACTGGGATGCAAGTCATCTGAAAATGCACAGAAGCAAAGGCTGATGGAAAATCATAATGCTTTGTGAATAAATAGAAGGTTGAGTCAGGAATAATCACTTTTCTGTCGAGCAAATGTTGGGTCAGGCATGATGGATTGTGGAAAAAGTCCTTCTAGTTCTCATCACATGTAGTATCTTGGTATGAGCCTTTCCTTTAGCAAATGATTTAACAGTAATAACAATGGGTTAGGGTTTGGTTTTTCCCCTCACAAGCAACATTTGCTTAGTATATAACAAATTTTTCGGTGATGATTCAGTACTGTTTATGCTTTCAAAAAGATTTCATTTTGCATTTTTTTTCATTTCCATTGTTGAAAAAGATGTGTTTTGAGAATAAAAATGTCCCTTATCTTGTCTTGCTGCTCTGTAACTGTACTTTGGTTCAAATGAAATCCATAATTTTTCTTTGTTGGTAGGACAACAGAAAACATAAAGGTGAAATTGGAATAGGAATATAGATTAATGTTAGCTGTGTGTGCTGTGGTTAAATAAATCGCTTAATGATTACAGTGTAATAATTCAGTGTGGCCTGCAGTCAGACAGGATGCTTTTAAGGGGGGAGGAGCAGTATAAAGAATGAATTATGTGTGTGTTTAATGTAGTATTTCACTGTGATAGTAAATCAATTCCCCTCATCAAATTACCCAAACAAATTTGAGTGTGTGTGTATCCAGGGCAATTAATAAACTGTCTTGTATAGGACTGAGATATGTAGTTTTGCACTGTAACCTTTAGATACAATTTATCTCAAAGGCATAATGCTTAAATGTTAAATGTTCCTTCTCAAAGAAAATTTAGGAAAAAAAGAATGCCTTATTGAAAAAAAAGTTAGCTTATGTAGGATTTCAGTTTCTTCAAAATTAATTACCCTTGAGAGCTATTAATTTTGATGTAATCCCTCAATTTTTGTCTTGATATTCTAAGCAACACTGTTTCTGTGTGGCTTTAAACTGAGAGAGTAGGTTTAGAGGAGATATTAGGGAGAAATTGTTGCTGGTGAGGGCCCGGCACAGGGTGTCTGGAGATGCTGTGGCTGCTCCATCCCTGGGAGTGTCCAAGGCCTGGTTGGATAGGGTGTGAAGCCACCTGGGATAGCGGAAGGTGTCCCTGCCTATGGCAGGGGGTAGAATGGGATGGAACCATTCTGGGATTCTATGGAAACCTCTCAGTCTTGGGAATGCTTCCAGTGCAGATAACTGGGAGCCACAAGAAATAGGCTCACTCTGTGCCTCCAGCTGTGCAAGGCTTGTTCAGTGCCAGCCCTCACAGGTGTTCCCAAACATACAAATCAAATGTTAAACTGCCAATGGGAGGATCTCAGGGAGATTTCTGGGCAGTATCCATGTAGGAAGCTAACTTTTTAGGAATACATCCTTGAGATCATTAGTCCTTCTCTGACTCTGACCTCCACAAGTGTGTCCTTTTCATACAGCCCCATCACAAAGTGCTGAGCAGGCAGAGATGGAGTGAACGCTGTTCCTGTTTGGAAAACAGCTGGAGTGCTGTGGAAAGAGTCTGCTCTGATTTTAGTGGAGTGTTAGCTGGGTCTAAAGAGTGTAGCATAGCAAGGTCTTCAGTTCTTCTCCCTGGTTACCGGAGTGATAGAACTCCTGTAATACAGATCAGCAAAATAATTGCTTGTGCCAGCAGTCTTAATGATTATTCTGATGTCATTTTGGTGTGTCTAAGGAGGTGATGAGCACTGGAGGGAGGGCAGCCAGGCAGCTGTGCTTTTGCTCTTGTGGACTAGTCAGCTCTGACCATATCACATGAAACGTGGACAAAGTGAAAAGCAATCTTGCTTTCAAAGGATTGTTGGTGACCTTTAAATTAGGGCTGGAAGTTTCATCATAAACTGCCAGGGCAGGAGACATTACTTACTCCCCTTTCCCTTGGAACTGAAGGGTTGTTTTCACTGCAATGACCATGTTTTACAGAAAGGTCAAATCCATATAGCTGCGTCTCCAGGAGGTAGTCAGTAACCTTGTTTATCTGCCAGTGTTTGCAACTTCATAATTCTGAGTGTTTTTTTACAGATCTTACTGTTATTGTTCTTTTACAACATCATGAAGAGTCACATTTGATAGGCTCGATGTTGAACTGCTGCAACTGGTTTCTGTTCACTCAGATGGAATAATGGTAAATGAGTCCTGGTCTGGTGGTTGACTAGCTTGTCCACTGCTTAATTGTGTGGTGAGCTTGCCTCTCTGTCTTGGAATATCTTAAACCATTTACAAACAGCCTAAATATTCCTTGACTGTGCAGCCCCACTTAAGCCAGTGCTAGTCGACAGCTACTCACCAGAAGCAGAAGTTTAGAAGAGAAATAGAGCTCCAACCTCCTATATGATGTTAAGTCATTTATTCCCTCTGTCCCGGGGGGGACAGAGCACCCGACCTGGGCAAAGTCGGTAAGAGGGCGGGGCTTTGTGTCCCGTTGGTTTTGTCACAGAGGGGGGGGGGAAGGGGACACCAGGGGCGGAGCTTGGATAAACAACCAAGCAGACCAGAGCCTGGGCTGCTTGAACATTGGACAGACCCGACTCAGTCACATGGCAGGGACCGGGCCGGGGGGGCCCGGCGGGGTCCGCCACAACACCTTGGTGCAGGGTTTGGTGCTCTGTAGGAGCTGTTGTTTAACTGCTTTCTGGCTGCTGTCTGCCTAAAGCCACTGCTTGGAGACTCTGGTTTAGGGGTGTTGCTCTGTTGGGCCTGCCAAGACTTTCTGTTGTATATTTTAGTTGATGACTCGCACATAGTTACAGAAATCATGAATGAAATTTATAAGAGGTCTCCCAGGTTCCTTGAGATTTCAGTAGGACTAAATTCTCAAATTGTTTTAGGGACTTGCTCCTAGACTAGATTTTACAGTTCCAAGTTGGATAAAGAATCTCTTTTCCAAAGGCTTTACTAAGGTTTTCAGAAAATAATGAAACCTAACTCACTGCTACTTAGGATTTTTGGAACTCAATTTAGGAACTATTAAGGAGCTCAATGCTATTTTTTATTTTATGTACTTGAAAGACTCAAGAGCTTTAAACTATATTTTTTCCAAAAATTCTGATGGTAATTTGATACTCTTTTCATCAAATCTTGAGTAGTAGATTTGGGTAAAATCTTGAGTTCAGCATAGTGGTTATATGCTACTTATATAAGCTGACTGTAAAAATTACTGTCTTTTGTACAAAAATTTAAAAAAGGGGAGGAGTGGGCTGGACCATATTTAACTCTTAGTTGTTTTTTTAAAATGCGTCTAACATTAAGTACAAGTCTGAGAGTCAGGAAAGTAAAATTGATATAGACTCCTCGGCTAGACTTTCAATCTGTTTTTGTTTGGCTTGTAACATACACGTCTCTTTCTATATTTATAGCTTCTAATGTCTTGTAAATGTTAATTTATTCGTGTGTAGTTACATTGTTATCTAGACATCTGCCAAGAGATGGCGGTGCAATGCTGCTCCATGTGCTGGGTGAACCTGCGGGAAGGTCTGTGATGGGGAAAATACAGAGCCTTCTTCCTGAGGCTTTTGGTGGTCTCTCGCAGAACAGACCAACATTTATCATCTCACTTCGTGCAAGGTGTGGGTTGAGAAAATAAGCAAATTTAAAACGCTTGTTTGCTTTGCAATGCTCTGTCAGCTCTGGGAAGTTTCATTTCTGCCCTGCATACAAAGTACGTTTCTTAAATGTGCTTTGGCTGGGACAGAGTTAATTTTGGTTTTAGTAGCTGGTTCGGTGCTGTGCTTCACTCAAGAGAAATCCGGAAGCAACTCTTTGGCTGGCATAATTTCCCTCCCCTGACAGTAGTGGTGCAACACTGATTTTTGTTAGGGAATATTAAAAATGGTAATCTTTATCCCAAAAACGGAATCCCCTTGTATTCTTGCTAGATGCTGTATGGATTCAGGTGAGGTAAGGCTGGTAGGGACAGGTAATCCCTCTCATTTGTCAGAGTTACAAGGCTTTTGGTGTGCAAGCCCTTCTCCTGATCTCTGCTGTACAGCCCCATGTCCCAGGTGCACCAGAGCACAGAGCTGTTAATGCTGAAAAACTTCCTTTTTATCTGCTGAATACCAAAGTGCTTCTTGGAGAAGGTGGATGGGAGATCAGAGGGATGCAGCTGCAGAGTGTTTCGTTTCCCTGTTAATCTGAGATGGCCTGGATGTCTGCGGGAGGCTTTGTTCTGTTCTGGGGGGCTGTGCCTGTGTTTGACAGGTGTGGGTGAAGGCTCTAAGAGTTTGTCAGTGCTGGTACCTTCCTGTACCTCCAAGTGTAATTTAGTTTCTGCTGTCAGGCAGAGGCAGGCTGTGGATTATAATTGTTAGAGGATGTGCTGCTTGAGTTCTGATTGGTGAGAGAAGCCCCTCAGGAATGAGAATACCCTCCTGCCCTGAGCTGAGCCTCCCTCTCCCCATGTCCTGTGGGATTCACTTGGGCTGTGCCAGGGATGCTGGACACTGCTGGTGTGCTGCACTGTCATCTGCTACCACGGATTGGGAAGGGATTCAATTCAGGCTGCAAATGTGTTCTTGGAGAATGTCCCTTTTAAAACAACTATTTGTGGAAAGAACCTTTCAGTCAGTGCCATTTGTTGCCAAAATCTGAGGCTGCTTCCATGACACTGGCACCAGACTGTGTAGTAGCCATGACCAAGCACTGCGGTCCTTCTTGTCCCTGTAAGATACATTTGGGTACCTCTGAAGAAACAATAAGTAGTTTTATGTGTTTTTTTTTTTTCAATAAACCCTTATTTTACTAACATTCCAGTTGGCAGCAGGGTTCCTTAGCTTTTTTTCTCAAGGATGCCATTCTAACCCCTAAAAAATCTCAGGAGTCTTCCTTTTTCTTGTTTTATGCTGTTCCAAATGAGTGACCTGAAAATCATCAGTAGTGGGCACAGGGTAAAAGAATCTGGAGATGAGGGTAATTTCCTTCCTCTCCAGATATGTGTCTCTGAAGCTATGCTGCTGGCTCACCCTGTGTGAGAAGCTGGTGCTCACCTGTCCCACTTGTGCCTGTTCTTTTTAGTGTAATGGCTCTTTCCCAGGCTCCTAAGACTGATGATAATAAACTGAAGGCTGAAATAAAACATCCTGGTACCTCTGCAATGTTAGGAAAAGGACCCAAAGACTGGGCCCATTTTCAGGCCAAAATAGTTTTGTCAGTTGAAGAGGTTCCCTCCATTCACATGGGATGTTACTTCCTTAATCAATAGTACTTTATCAGGGCAATTTTGTAGTATTCAATCTAAATTTTCTATGTCTTAATACAACCCAATTCTGTTTGCTAATGTCTCCATTATTATAATAAATATTTTATACTTTTATTCCAATATTATAGCTTTTTATAATTTTTCTTCAGAGTGAAGGTGAGGTTTTACCTGTATACATCTTGTCTATTTTTTCAATTCTTTAATTTAACTGGTCTAAATGTTTTAATATATACTACAGTCCTTCTAAAGACATTCTTCACTTGAGGAAAAGGAAGGAATAACCTGTGAAATAAGTGAACAAAACTTATAACCATTTGAAAACTCTAAACCTAAACTTGTGTGTCCTTCCTGGTGTCTGTTCCAAAGCCATGACTGCAAACATGTTCTCAATGGGTTTGTGTCTCTGTTCAGCTCTAGTGCAGATGTCTGGCAGGAGACCAAACATTGGTTCTTGGCCAACAGGACATAAAAGTGGGAAGCTCAACTCTGAACAGGAGTCCAGAGAGGCCTGGGCCTTGATCTGTGTCGGCAGAGGCCATGCAGCTTCAGTGTGCTGTGCTTTTTACTTTTTTAACCACATCAGGAGACTTTCAGAAAGGAGATGAGTGAAGGATGTGAGAAGAGAGGGCCAGAGGACAAATGACTCATCAAAGATTCCCCAGCAGGATGTGGCAGAGGATTCAGGTCTTTTGAGTGCATCCTAATCTCCTTGCCAAAGTGGCACAGCTAGAGCAGAGCGCCCAGACTTGCTGCTGCCATGCCTCTCCTCACCCCTGGCTCCAGCAAGGCTCTCCTTTCCCTCCGTGTTCCAGCCAAACACCAGGAAGGGCACTGGGAGTCCTTCCCTTGACAGCAGCATCCTTTGGTTAGACCTGGCTTTACAGAGGAGTGAGCATCATCTTCAGCATTAAACACCTTTGTCATTTTTGTGGTGTTCAGGGAGTTTCAGATCAAATATTTGCAAAATTCTTGTTTCTTGGAAATGATGGGCCATGTGTCATGCCAGTCAGTGTGAGGGTGCTGTGCCTCATCCCACAGAGACTGGGGCACAATGGCCAATCTGTGTTCCAATGCTGTCCAGATAAAATGTGCTCAGCATTTGGAATCATCTCTGCTCGGGATTATTTGCACATATGCCAGGGTGGCAGTGTCTGAGTGATTTCAGTGCAGGGGGGCAGAGAGAGAGAAGCCTTTTGTTGGTGGTGTCTGTGTGCTGCTTGCTGCCAGGGATGGATTATTTAGTGGTGACTGAATTTTGTACATGTGCCTGGACAACCCCTGGGGTTGCTCCTGAGTTTTTAGTTGATCCCTTCATAAACCTGTGCTCCTGAAATGCTAATGAATGAAGTCTATTATTGTTGCCATTACAAATTCAGTTCAATAACAGTATTGAGAAACTCTTAAGATTAAGGGGGCAAAGTAATTCCTATTGATAAGAAAACTAAATGTAATTACCAAGGGTTTTTGCCATCTGTCAGCATTGTGTGTGTATGTATATATATATCCCCAACCTCTCCAGTTATTTTGAAAATCACTTTGTATTTTATTCCCTTCCATATACTTTCCTGGAGTGCCCTGTTCTGTGTCCCAGTTAAATGCTGATTTGTTTCCATTGCATATTGTATATTCATCCATTGCTTTATTTTCCATACATGCTCAGAGTATTTTTGGGGATTCTTAGGATCCATTCTCACTTAAGAACTTTTTACTTCAGGCAGCAGTTAAGGGGTAAAGAAAAAAATCACTTGACCTAGTTATGGAACTAAAGCCTGCAGAATGTACACTGGTGGGGAGCCTCCTTGGTGGAACTGTGCATTTTGATTCCTGATTGGCTTTGTCTTTCCATCTGTTCATCTCATCTGCAGCGCCTGCACTGTCTCTCACCGAAGCCGTGATTGCTGGTGTGTTTTATTGTGTGCCAGACTGTTGGGGACTGGCTGCTGACTTCTTTCTACTCTGCTGCTCTGCTTTTGTTCCCCTGACTCAGATCTGCCGCTCTCAGTTCCTTTTGCTTGCTCTGACAGACGCTTTCCTTCCAGGGAAAAGACTCTGACAAGATTTTTATAGAAAGTAACAAAGCCAGATTTCTTTTTTTTTTTTGCTTAGTATCTACTTTTTCCTGTGGCATTTTATCTGAGTTTGCTTTTGTCTTCTGCCTTCATGATGTAATTTCGAAACTTTGTATTTCCTGTAGTTCTTTGTATAATCTTAGAGTGAGTTAGGATGTGTTCTGTTAGGGTTGAAATACCTTTTCTTTCACAGCTGTGATAATGAGCTGAGCAGTGCTTTGAGCTGTATATTGCATTTGTTCTCCCCACCCTTGCCCTCCATCAGGTTTGTTCTGTTTTCTTTATTTTGGAAGTGTGAATGCAGAGTAGCCACACTGGTTTGTGTTGGGTTTCACTGAGCCACCAACTCGAGCAGGCCTGGCTGCTGTGATTCTTTCACTAAATGCATTGCAAACAGAAAACCAGTGGGTTTGTTTTCACATGGCTTTGTAATTTTGTGTTTTGAGTGAAGATGCCCCTGTTCAGGCTTGGGCTGTGCAGAGGGGATACTCCCAAAGTGACTCCAGGATTTAAGCATGTACACAAGCTTGGGATCATGAAATACTTGTGTGGTTGTTTTAATCGTTCTAGTCACCTGAGAAGGATGTACACGTGGTAAAGGAATTTGACTAAGTAATTCATGTCCAAGGTTCATGTTTAAAAAAAAAACAAAACAAACAAATAAAACAAGAACCACAAGAGAGCTTAAAACTTTCTACTCTGACAATGTTTCCCTTCTCATACTCCCACTTTCCATTGTTTTCCTGGGGGCTTCTGAAACATAATTAAATTCTAAGTATTTTTTTCTATCGCTACTGGCACACAGTGCTATTGACAATATAAACAAAACACACAAATTGTTTAATGCAGGAGAGGGAGATAACAAAGAGGGGGAAATAAAAACTGCCTTGCTCATGGGAGCTGCTGCCAGAAGTTACTTTTGCATTTCCAACATCCTTCAGAGAAACCCAGCAGTTTTGGGCAGGTTCAGTTCCAGTATCCCTTGCCATCAGTCACAAATGCAGCCCTTCCTAAGGGGGAGGAGATTGTAAAATGGGATGGACTCTGGTTTTTGGGAGGCCAGAATACATGAGCTTATGGCACTTTTTGGCCTTAAAAGCTACAAATTGGATCTGTGGCTATCAAATGGATCCTTACTGTGTTTTTAGAAGAGACAAGTGATTGCCTTTATCCCTGGGGTCCCAGTGACTCCCCAAAGGAAGCAGCAGGAGCTGGCCCATTGCAATCAGGCTCTGGTAGCAGCCTCTGCTGTGCTGGCAGTGTCTGCCCATTTGTTACACCATGGGGAAAAGAGCTGTATTTCATAATAGATATGACCTTCCTATTTTCTATCAAGCACTCAGACTCTTTACAAATGACAAAATGGTTGTTGGACCAGCTTAATTGGTTAATCACCATTGATTGTGATTTGTCTCTGTAAAAAATTGATCTCAGGTGATCCAAATATTCCTCATTGAGATGAAGAGAATTGTGACAATTGACACCAGCTGAGAATCTGCCACTAAGGGACATCAGATTGGTTGCTGTTTAATTGCAGGAATTAAAATATATTTGTATAAACCTGTTTGTGAATGACTTCCTGTGTCTCACTTAACTTTGAGTGAAATAATAAAGTAAAATTTTACTTTAGTCAAGTAAGATTTGTAGCCTAGTGCTCAGTACTGTAATGTGCAAAAGACTTTTAAGCATTTAAAAAAAATAGGGATTGAATTACTGAGACACTGAGCTTTAAAAAAGGAATTGCTCTGTATGTGAGGTTTCTCTAATTCCATGAAGACATCTATAATTTCTGCTTACTCTGCATATTTGGTGGCGTGAAACAATTTTAAGCACATTATTTTTGAAATATATCAACTTCCATTGGCACAGGAGAGCATAATGACATTGCCTGGGACATGATTTGCAGGCTGAAAGTCTGTTAGCCAGCATTGCCCTGCTGGTGAAGAAGCAGCTGTAGTTTAGGATGTTTTTAAATTGTTATAATAAGGGTTGCTTTTGTAGTTGGAATAATTTTCCTGGGGTGTCAGTCGGTGAGATGGTGGGTGAGTGCTGGACATTTATGGCATTTCTAAGGAAGAGCTGATTTCTTCCCCAGTTGGATCCAAGTTCAGTTTGCTCAGTCTTGGGGTGTTTGATGTAACTTGAAGCCAAATCAACTTCCATCAGCTCATTTGATGAAAAAAATGAGAATTTCAATTTAAGAACTGCTTCCAGACTGACAGTTGCCATCTCTAACAAGCTGTCCTGTCTCTAAAGTGAGGAGTTTTAGTGCAATGCTGTTGTAATTCCAAGTTCTGGGAAAGGCTGGAAAGTGGTACCAGCAAAAGCTCCCACCTCACATCCCCTCATTGTTCGGGGTTTTCCATGGAGTGAGCTCTTGGCTGCAGTACCCTGAAGGAGACACCCAGGGGACAGATGGGGGTGACTCAAACAGTAAAATGGGGGGGTCTGCAGGTGACTGTACAATATTTTATTCCCCTTTTCCTCTGGGAAGAGAGATGAGAAACAGCCAAGCTCACGGTCATGTCTAGGTGTCATATTGCTTCAAAGCCTTCCTATGATTTTTGGCCTTCCTTATTCCTTTAAGAGGCAAGGGAAAGCCAGCAGCTGAAAAGCTGCTGAGCAGAACAATTCTCTAAATTGCCATTCCAGAGGCTATAAGGGGAAAAAAAAAGACCCTGAGGTGACCTATGTGTGTTTAGTTCCTGCTTGTACAGCTTATTGTGTGTCAGGTGTGTTGTGTGGCTGAGCAGCAACAGCGTGTCCCAAGGTTTTCCTGGAAAAGCAGAGTAAGAGCAAGAGAGGGAGTATTTACAGTAAAGTCAAAATGTGACCTAGGCTGGCTGTGGAAAAATTCCAATGGAGTTAATACTCTAGAGATATTTCCTGACAAATTGTACAGGAGTGTTCTAGAGGAGGGGTGTTTTCATAGGTGTAAGTTACTAAAATGACTGGAAACTCTGAAAAGCCAACTTGAAAGTTTGAGGGATACATTTAAAAGAAACCTAGATCTGAAGGGGGAAAAATATAACTGTGGCATTGACTGCCTTTGTGTTAAGGTCTCTGAGATTTTTCTCAAATAATTAGCAGGATATAAATATATCAGTTCAAAGAAGTGTGCAAATCTCTTCTGACAAACATTATTATCTAGAGGCATTCTTTTTATCTGCAGGCGTTGTTTCCTGTGCATCCATGGTTACTTACTCTCCCAGAAGGGGGGAAAAAAAGACTTCTCTGTGACTAGGTATCATGTTTTACTTCTAGCTAAAGCTCTGCTATGGGTGAAAGTTTTTCTGCATAATCTATCCTGGGAAATGGTCAATAACTAAACCAGAGTAAAAGTTAATTACCAGCCAGTTGGTAAGGCCATTAAAAACATGCCCGGGGGAAGAAGAGACTCTGGAGATAGGAAGGAGGTAAGAAGTGAACACTTCTCAGTAGGATTGTGTGTGAGAAAGGGAAGAGAGTAGTTCATGTAGATGAAATAAAAGAAGGCAAAAGTTTGCAACTCAGTGGTTAGATCTGATTTTCTGAAGACCTTTTAGTTGAAAAAAAAAAAAAATCAGATAATCATAGTGTGGTTTGGGTTGGAAGGAACCTTAAAGGTTACCTTGTTCCAATGCCTGTCATGGGCAGGGACACCTTCCACGTACCAGGCTGCTCCAAGCCCTGACCAGCCTGGCCTCGATTCCATAGAACAGGAGCACACTTGATATTTTTTGCTGAGCAACTGCTGGGAGTGTCTGAGAAAATGCCAGTTCCAATTTTTCCTGGTCTTTTTGTCAGGAATCATTGTAACACACAAAGCAGCAAGCATTGCCTGTTCTCTCTGGGGTACCTGTGTCCCATGGATTTGGTCATGGGTAGGGATGTCCCTGGACTGGCTCTGGCCAGCATGGCCCTGGGAACGGCAACTTTGCTGCCAGGGCAGGAGCAGCCCAGGCAGCTGGTGTACCATCAGCTCTGTGAGACATGGGCTGAGGGACAGTCAACTGCCAGCTGTGATCGTGTGCACAGTGCTGTTTTTGCCATGTTTAGCAGCAAAACCAGCAGAAAGGGGATGATGGGGTAAAACCTGGACTCTGAGATACTTTGCTTAATTTTAGTGCTTTGCTAATGTGCTTTTTGGTATGAGTTTGATCTAAGTGCTTGAGAGGGATGCCCTGGATCTTGTTCAGCCTAGGTAAGAACTAACCCCGTTCTGTCAGATAGTCTGTATTTTAATAAGCCTTGTGCAAGGAGTCTGTGTGTTCCACGGCAGAGCAGAGGTGACCTAAGAGACTTGTGGGTAATAATTCTTATTCTGTAATAATGAGTTTCTCTAACTCTCCTTCCTGCTTCCCATCTGCCTTAGATTTTTCACTGAGTAGAAATTAAAGATTTTATAGATCAGAATTCACATTCTGCTTGGTGGCATAAAGGACAAACATTTGCTGTGGGATGAGACACTTGACCTGCTGTCATGCTGAAGGTGTGTAGGGAACTCCAGGGAACTGAGGTCTGCCTGAACATGAACAAAAATACTGAATGTAATCCTAAATGTTTAGGTAGGTCCTCATCAGTCCATGGCTCAGTAGCCAATTGCAATCTCATCCTGGGGTATGTGGGCAGCCTTTTCCTGCGAAGGGAGATTTCACCCTGCAGCTCCAGGGGGATGAGATATGTGGGAATAACAACCACAGTGAACTCTGGCTGCTGGTGGGTGCCACTGGAGTTGTACGGAGGGAACACAAAGCACTGGGGGGCTTGAAATGGGTGTCACTATGGGCAGCTTTTCCAGAACTTTTGTGTAAAAGCTGAGTGCTGCCAGAGCCTGAAAGGCAAAGAAGTGACAGAACCCTGGGAAAACCGGGATTTCTTCAGGTAGGACTTTGTAGGAGGCCTGGAAAACAAGTTTAGGCTAGGAAAGGCTATGGAGCCAGAGCTGGGCAGCTGTGGGACTTTGGGGGATAAAGGGGAGAACTTGCTTCCACATCTGCATGAAAAATACTGTGGGTGTTATTTCACTAATGTTTTATTCCAAAACCAAGTGGATGTGGCACTTGGTGATGTGCACTTGGTGGGATTCAGTCAAACATTGGACGTGATCTTGGGGCTTTTCCCAACATTAATGAGTCTATGATTTAAATTATTTGGAAAGAATATATCAGCTGGTTGATAACTTGGGCCCAAGCTTTTTGGATGTGACAAAAAGAAATATGGAGCCTGCAAGGCAACAAGGGTTTTGCAAGGAATGAGATTTCCCTAAAACAAGTGATATGAAGCAAGGGACAAGTCTTACTAAGATGTGGCATTAAGGAACATAAGTAACATTTTGTAAGCCTTCAATAAAGCATTCTCTAATACTAATTAGTCCAAAGAAGTAATTTTGGTTGCAAAAGACTAATTAAGTGCTGTGCTATGAACAGAAATAGCCAACACAGAGCAGTAAATGAGGCCATTCTGGTCCCAAGAAGTACATTTGGCAAAGAGAGCAGAGCAACTGAGAGCAGGTGCAGAGCCCTGGCACAGGGGGCTGTCACCTTGGATATGTCATTCCCTGGGACTTCCCTTCACTCTGGGCTGCAAGCAGGGCCTCAAATCCTGATAATGAACTAAGCAAAAGGCAGAGTTTGATTTGATGAGGACTCTGTACTAACTACTTTTAAGTAATGCTGTCAGCAAGGAGGAGAATAACCAAGCAGCTTTTGGGTGTACAGATGCAACAATAGTGTTTCTTCTGGGTTTAGACCTTGCAAGTTTACATAATTTCCACCCTGCCTCAGTTTTATCAGTTGATTTTATTAAAAGGTAGTTCAGAGACCATAACAAAAGTGAGATTTGTGGGAAAAGGTTATAGCCTTAGCACTACAGAATGGAATTTGTTGAAATTTTTTTCCTCTGCTTGCCCTTGATGCACTGTGGGATTGGAGCTGGGTGAATTTGATCCAGAATTTGGGACTGAAGGCTTGTTTCTCCTTGTGATCCATTGCTGTTATGTCAATGTTTGGGTTGAAAGCTCTCTTCTATGGAAAAGTCAACTTTTCTCCTTTGTAGTTGAAGGTAGCAGCAGGTTTAATGTTGAGGAGCTGAGTGGAGCTTTGGGAGCTGCTGAAGGGCTGTGGAGGAGGGTGACCCTGCCTGACTGGGCTGGTGCCTCCTCCAGTTATTATTTGATTTTAGCTGCCTGTTTACTTCAATGTTTTTATGACAAACACAGAAGCAGATGTTGTAAGCATTTCAAATAACAGATTGTTGAGCTCCTTGTGGGTAACAGTGTCTACTAGAGTGGGAGTCAGCAAATTCATTATTGAGAGAATCATTTTTTATGCTGTGACAATGAACAGTTTCTGTTATGCTTCAGAAGTGAGAACACAATCTAAGAGTCCTTTTCTTGTTCTTTTTGGGGTTATGGGGTCCCTTTCTGTATTGAATTATTTTAGTAAGGCTGGTGCATAGCTAAAGCTTCAGTCTGAGCTTTGGACCATGTTTCATGCTCTCTTCCCTGAGGAAGCAAAGCACAATGCACAACTTTCCTGGGCTTTGTTTCCTAGTCTTTAGTTTTTGTCTTACATGGAAACTGGTGTTCTGGAATATACAACAAAAATGAATTTAATTTTTGATAATACATGCCAAATACACTCCAAATCCCAAGGGAGGGATTATTAAGCTTGCATTTATTCGTTGTTGTTAATTCTCCAAAGGTGATGAGATTAGTTGTTGTAAGACCATGAGGTAACTGTTGTTTTTATTAGTTCCTGGCAGATGGTAGCTGGGTAATGAATGTGGAAGGAGTGACAATTCACAATCCCAGGAGTTCAAAAGAGAATTTTTGGTCTCCAGAGAATGGAAATGGGCCTGTTCAGCATCTGTGAGAGAGGTTTCTGCTATCCATAGGAAATTCTTTTAGCCAGGAAACCAATGAGTGATGAAAATTACTACTTTAGTCTGCATTTCTCTGACTTCTCTGAGCTTCACAGAAAATAAGTATTCTTTCCTGAGATGGGAAATTTGTATATACCAGCTATAAAGTTGAAACTCAGCATGAGTTTCCTTTGGCTTCGTACCAGAGGAGCTTCTCTGGACACGGTCTGGAGTGACCAGCAATAGTGAGGTGTTTGCCAGTAAAATACTGAGTTGTGGAGACTTCCACATATGTCCTGGGAGGAAAGTAAGTGTACTCATTCTGTATAAATAGGAAATAATCATTTACCTTCTCCCTTCCTCAGCCTGTATTAATGTGTTCCTACATGGAAGCACAAAAAGGGGAGTCACAAAAAAACCCCTCCATGATTTCCAAAGCAGTGAAGTTCCTTTGGAGCAACAAATTGAGACTTTCCTCCTCACCCATGGAATCCTTCTGCCCTCTCCCTTCATCTCAGTTTCACTGTCGGTTTCTCCCTTGGCTAGGGACATTCTCCGTATTTCACAGGAATTCCAGACACAGCTGTTTTCCAATCACTTGCTGTAATTAAGGTGGAACACTATTTTCTTGGTGAATTGCGAAGCTCAAAACCATTTTTACAATATATTTCTATATCTGTGTTGTTTTTGGGGCAGCATTATGGTTTGGGAGAGCTTATGGTCACTGAATGCCAGTTCTACTTCTTCCAGGGATTTTCTGTGTTACTGGACAAGCCACTGTAGCAGTGTCTGAATCTACAAAAAGATGATGCAGATTTGCATTTATGAAGTGCAGTAAGGTCCTTTTAGAGGAGCGATGTGTGTTGCAAAACAGCATTATGATGATTAAAAAAAAGATGATAATCTTGAAAATGCTCATCTAGAAATAAAATTGAAAATAAGCCCTTTGTGTGTGGATTCAGAGAAGAGGATTTTTGCTTAGTGTAGTGACTCAATTAGTTTAAAGACCATTTCCATACACCCAGCAAAGATTAGGCCCCCAGAGCAGATGTAGAGTTTGGAGTCCTGCTGAGGTGAATCATCTCTTCAGAGCTTGGGTTTGTGGGCAACAAAAAGAAGGAAACAGCTGGAGAAAGCTGTGAGAGGCTTTTGGGGGTAGGCTTTCTATAGATTATTTTCTTAATTGCTCCAGCTGAGCACACAAGAAGAAAGGCAGAACCAGGGGAGGGGTCTCTATGAAAAGCAGGTCCTTTCTGGTAGCTGATTGCTGGCCTTCTGACTAGTGTGCTGTTAAGGGTGAACTTGGCATCTGCACTGTATCATTTAACAAATAAAAACATCACAGCAATCTCCCCTTTCACTTTCTTGAGCTATATGGTGTTCTAATTGCTACTGGGTAAGGAAAATATTAATCCAAAGTGTGGGTATAAGAGTCAGTCCAGATTCATAGTTGCCATCTCTTCCAGTGGCACTGGGCTGCAGTTTTTTGTCAGATAGGCCTTGGCCTGGTTTGTGATTAGTGTCCATAACTCCCAAACGCAGGAGGATTAATCAGATGTGGCTTGTTATCACTGAACACTTGGGAAATAATGAAAGCCAGGGACTCTCTGGCTGTAGTTGTTGAGGGTACTTGTTGCAAATAACAGAACACAGCAATAATTCTCCAGGATGAAACCCCTGTGATTTATTACTGTTGCATTTCTGTCTGATAAGAAGCTTTTTCTTCCAGGCTCAGCTCCATTTTGTGGGTGCTGCTTCCTGGGTTTTAAAGTCTTCTTGATAATTAATTGCATTCCAGCCAGGGTTCCTAGGGGAAGTATACTTGTTAGATACAGGAAAATAGCTCCCAATGAACTCATGGGATGTGGGCACCTGACTTGTGCCAGCACTTCTCAGACTATCATGGAATGCTTTGGGTTGGAAGCTGTGGAGCTGCCCAGCCCTTCCTGACCTGCTGAGCTTGTTCCAGCTTTTCTTCTGGCTGCTCCCATTGGTGCTGTGTGTACCTGGCAGCTGTGCCATGAGGTACTGCCAGCTGCTTGCTGGGAAGCAGAAAAGAGAGCCCAAACAAAGTACTTGCACAGAATCATTGTTTTCATTATCTTTTCATTTTACTGTAGTAAAGGGGTTCAATTTGGAATAAACATCAGTGGCTGTTGGCCTTGTTCTTTGATATGGATGAACCAAGTCCATGTGTTTTTAGCACTGGTTCAGTCTGTTTTCACTAATAAATCCAGCCTTCTCAAGAGGCACTTGAGTGAAAATCCAATACGGAGTTCTGGAAATTGTTACTGCCCTCAGATGCAGGGAAAGTTTAGGGCTATACCAAGAAAAGCAGTTATAAATCTGAGCATATCTGAGTTTTTTCCTTTCTCTCTACTTTTAAATAATGAAATAATGTAAATGGTTTTATGCTTTTTCAGTATAAGAGGCTACCAAAGCCATTACAGAAAATGAGTGGTGTTTTGGGAACTGGATATTTGCTGCTCCTCTTTTTAGCATTTACTGAAATTGTAATGCCAGAAAGGACAGACTAAACATGGCCCTTGCCAGGTTAGAAGCACAGTATCCCCTGGAAGTGTTTTATCTGAGACTGGATCAAAAGAGGAAGTCCAAGATGGCAGAAGAGAATTGCAGGTTTATCTGTGTACTGAATTATTTTTTTCTGAGAAACTGGTAGAAAAAAATAAATCAATTTATCCATCTACTAAGGTACTAAAACAGTGAAATGGAGGGAATACATAAATCTCCAAGACAGTTTGGTGGATGACAGTGCACTTCATCAGTGATAGGTGCAGTGTTCTGGGAAGCTCCTAATGGTTTTAGGGGTTGTTTGTTCATTATTGTACTGTTTGCCTGGAAGCTCCTTCAGATATTATTAGTTCTTAATAATTCCCTTTTAGATGATTAAAACATGTAGCTGGTAGCTTTAATTGCTTCCACTGAATGAGAGAAGCTCCTAGAAAAGTGTGTGGGGAGGTGGGGCTGGATCTTTGTGAACTCCTTCCCTACGGCCAGAACCCCACGGCTGAGATCTCTTTGCTGGGGGGCAATGGTGGCAATTCTCAGGGCACGTCAGGATCCTTTGGTGCTTGAATGGGCTCCATCTCTCAGCAGTGCCTCCCTGCCTGGATTTAATAATTTGGGATGAGGTACAGTCTCCTGTGCTGGTCTGTCTCATGGGAATAGTCAGGATTCTGGGAAAATCTGTTTTGGGGAGCCAGGACATCAGTGATACATTTTTGTAAGTAGTCTTAGTGGGTACAAATCCCTTTTCTCCATTCTTCATAGTTCCTTTGCTGTGTATCTTTGGGACTTCTTTGTACAAATAGTTTACTCAGTGCTAAAAGTCCTGTATACACATCATTAATTTCTTTTAGTATGGGATTTGTGCTCAGTTCTTTATTTTCCTATAATAGCCAATAAATATTCTAAGCACCATGCTAAGGAGTATTCTACAGAGTGAATTCTCAACCTTTTCCACTGAAGCTGTTCTACTTATTAGGGAAAACTCAGTCTTTGAGAGAGAAGTGATGGAAAAGAGTGATTATAGCCAGTGGGGCAGAGGACTCCTGGGATGGACAAAGACAGAGAGAGCCTGGATTCTAATTGTGTGTCTCCTGAATATTTATTTATGCAAAAAAGAATAGGTTCAGTAGGAGAAACAGAACAAGGTCTTCCTCTCAAGTATTCTGGTGTTCCTCTTTGATGCTGAGCGATTGCTAGTGAGAAGGAACCAGCAAAGCGAGCATGGGGCTGTGTGGGTGCTGCCCCAGCTGCAAGGGAAAGCCTCTGGGGGTGTGTGTGACCCCCGGCCACCGGAGCTGCAGGGCTGGCACAAACCCATGGGCTGAGTCTGCAGGGCTTTCAGCTGCTGCTGGGGGAGAGACAAGGCACAAGAGCTGAGCCCTTCTGAGCTTGGACCCGATGAGGTGGGGCAGGGCAACAGAAGCCCTGGCTTGGGTGGGTCCCCAAGAGCGGTCCCCAGCTGCCACAGGTGAAGGGGCCTCCTCTCACAGCTGTGCTGAGGAAGCCAAAGAGAAGGACCTCTCCCCATGGCAGTGTCTTTGAGGCTTTTGCTTGGGGACCTAGATCAGAGAATCACAGAGTCATTAAGGAAAGACCTGCAAGACCATCAAGTCCAGTCTTTGACTCAATACCACTGTGTCCAATCAACCATATAGTGAAGTTCCACATGTACTTGATTTTTGAACTCTTCCAGGAATGGTGACTCCACCACTTCCCTGCAGAGCCAGGTTTCCTGGATTTCATAGGAATGTGGTTAAAAGGTTCCTCTGGACAAAATCTTGTTTTTGACATAAGAATTCTTATTTGATTCAAACAAGAATTTCAGTGGAACACAAATGGCTTTTTTAAATCTGCAGTCGTTTGATTTAGGTTTTAAAACGTTTGGCAAACCAAAATAACCTTGTTCTCCATCTGACCTGAACTCAGAAGTCATGTCCTGTAAGGAGCAAGATGCCCCTAGTGTTTCTCTTGCTGTCTTGTCCCCTTGGGAAGCTGTTTGTGTGCAGGAAGCCCAGTGGGCAGAGCTGCAGGATCTGCAAATCCACTTCCTGTGGAGGTGTGTGGGGTGTTTGCAGGAGCACAGAGCATGGCTAAGTATTTCTGTGTTGAGACAGAAATATGGCAGCCTCAGGAAAAGCAACAACAGTTTTTTTTAAATCCCAGACTTTATTTAGAAGAGCCTGTAAGTATTCTCAGTTTATCTGAAACCCTAAATCTGTGCTTCATTTAGTCCCAGCCTGCAGTGGGGGAATGGAGATCAGTTTACATAAGCTTTTGTCACTGAAATGTTAGATTTATGCACTGTAGTTAAATCAGATTTACGGGACACTGTTAACTCTGAGAGAATGACCCAGAGGATATAAAGAAACGTCAGCTGAGGAAATATTTTATTTTAGTGTCTGGAGGAGTTTTACACCTGACAGACACTTGCACCCTCATGCTGCTGAGAGTTACAGCCGCATATTTCTGGATGTAGAGTTAATGAGGATGTTCAAGTGCATTTGAAATTCTGTGGCTGGAATTGGTTGCAGACACCTAGGTTAACACCTCCCCGCTGGAGCTGGCAGAACTGGCAGGGCTTGTTTGCTGGGCTGGGAACACCAGCCTGCCTGGTGTCCTGCTCCCAGGGCAGGTGGTACCTTCATTAGGTGAATTTCAGAACAGTATGCTGGTTTTTAACAGCAGCTTTTATCATCAGCAGATAGCAGACAGTCTCAAAGTATCCATGGTACTTGTAGTGATGTGTGTAATTAAGGGAACTTGGTCTGAAATAACAACTGAGTACTTGTAAGCTTCAAGGGAGGAAGAGCTCTGTCCTCAGTTTTGTCCAAATGTGGCACTGTAACCAGGAGTTTGATGGATCCCATCCTTCTTTCTCCCAACATCTGAAGCTGTGGTGGTTGGTAAAAACTGATTATTTGACAAAAATGTCAGGAAAGAGGCCTTTCTTCTTTCTCCCTCTGCTTGTAAGACCAGAGAGATGCTGGTTATTCCCTTGTGACAGCCAGGTCTGGAAGCTGTGCCCAGGGGCTGTGTAAGTGGAGTACCCTGGTCTCCATGGGTTTTCAGGGCTGAACTGTTGTGTGTATGATAACAGAATTAAATTACTGCCTATCATGCAACTGCCTGCTTAGGCAAACATTGTATACTTCTATTTATTCTCCTGATTAAAAGGAGAGTTACTTAGATGTTCCTCTAGAGTAAAAACTACATAGAATTGGTTGAGCAGAACATACTATGGAGGAGTTGTGATATACGTATATTCATTCAAGACAGTTCTAAGTCAAATAGGGTAAATTATTAAATTTCCTCAAGAGAAGCTGTGAAATTTTATGAATTACAAAAACGTGGTGTGGAATGATTATAATCATGAGACAATGACAGAAGTGTTTGTTGTGATAAACTGATAGTGTCCATGAAAGGCTAAGAGAGATTAGAAAAGTTGCCAAAGCAGAAATTAGACTGCAGTTATGGGTATATTGGCTGGGTTTAGGGCTGAAGATTTTACATCTTACAAACCTCTGGTATTTGCAGTAAAATAAATAACCTCATCTGAAAAGGCAAAGCAAGTCTTGATTAATCCTGCATAGTGAACAGAGTGTAATTCAAGATACTGCTATGAGGTTTGTCATAATTTTATTTAAATTTGACCTCCTGGGAGAAGGAATAAATCTGACACAGTAGAGCATTTAACTTTGAAAAACACCTTAGAGGCTCTTTAGATGTAGTTTTAAAGGAACAACTGAGTAAATGCTTTCAAGCACCATGATTTGGAAGGGACACCAACAGCATCATTAGAAAATGAAGGGAAAGAGAATACAAGGAAAATGTAAAGAGCACACATTCTGATTAATTTAAATTTAAAATCACAAGAAAAGATGAGAAAGTTCTGAGGCATTGACAGTCTTAATGAAAAAGGTAAAGCAAACACTCTGAAAATGAGGCTTTACTAGCCTGGCACTCCTGTTTTGAGTTAATAGGTAATGGATGGTAAAGTACCCAATGATCATCCAAGTTACATTCAAGGAAAGGAATGTGACAGTAGAAGAGTAAATGTAGGATTTACCTTGGCACACAGTGTAGGGAAGCTTGGGGAGGCTTCCTCTCAGCTCCTTTTCCTGTGGGAATAGTCTCAGGAGCTGTCACAAATTGATGTGTCAGGAGGAGATGGTCAAAACAGTCAATAAAGGAACCAACTGATGTGAACAGATGGCAGCATCCTTGGTGAAAAGGAACTTAAATATGGGCTATTAACTGTGGAGTAACCCGTCACTTAAATCAGCCTCAGTGTTATGGAGACAAAAAGGATGTTCTTTGTGGGAACCACAGGTGTGGCTTCTGTACCAGCTCACTGAGAGAAAATAAAGATTATTAGACACATATATATAAGCATGAAAGGGTACGAGACTAAAACTTTCTAAGGGATTCATGCCTGGCAAATCAGATTTGTCTGAAGGCATTAAGGAATGTGGGGTTAAGGGTGGTCTAGTCAATATATGTACATGAATTTTTTTCAGAGCACTTTCAGCAAGGTCCTTTCAAAAAAAAAGCCTTTTATTTGTAGTGTAACATGGATTAGTAACTTGGTAGTAGATGGAAAAGAGAAGGTAAGAATAAAAGTCTGAATTTGAATTGAGGGTGGTTTCCATGATTCAGACAGATCAATTTTTGGGTTTGTGCTGGTCACTGTATTTGTGGCTTGATCAGCATCTTCCCTTACTTGCTCTGTCAGGTCCCAGATGTTAATTTTAAGACCTGGTGATGATACGTGGAAAATGTCTTTGGCTGAGCTGATGATAATTTCAAAATGTATTTTCTGTCAGAATGAGTTGCCAACTTTAAATTGTTTTTAAATTATGTTTGTGGGCAGAGGGTAAATAAACTATTTCCTTGCATTTCAGGGAATGAGCAGCTCTGGGTTTCTGTTGTAAATGCTCCTGTCCTGCACTCATCACATGTGTTTATTCATGCTGTAGACAGACATGGTCACTCCTGCTTCAGTGTCACTGACCTATGGAGACATCTCCAGAAAGGCTTTCTTATTTGAGCTCAAAATACTTGAAGCAGCCAAACCAGTCCAAGTATTTTCAGCTGTGCTGGAAGAACACAAAATGAGAGATTGCTTCTATTAAAGGAAACTCTGCACTTTGCAGGAGCAAAACATGTCCCAGCTGCTTCTGTTCCTTCCAGCTTTCTCCTTCACCTCAAAGTGACACACATTGTGCAGGGCTCAGCCCTCAGCTCTCGGCTGGACCTCACACTTAAGGAATTAATTGCTTGGTGATTCTGGCTGTGCCAGGTCTGTGCCCTTTCCCAGTCTACCATGCTGACAGTGGTGGGTGTTGGGTCTCTTAGCTGGGGTAGTGCTGTCCCTGCTGCCAGCCAGGGGTACAAGGCTGCAGCTGAGATCTGACCAGTGAACTGGTTCTCCCACAGCTCTACACAGGAGGAGACATTTCCATGTAAGTGCTGCACCAACAGCGCTGGTGGGGTGTTGGAGCAGTGGAGCTGGGCAGTAACACAGGGACCACGCAGCTCCTTACCTGGGTCACTGCACTGATGCCTGCACTGTGTAACCATTGCAAAATCAGCAGTGCTGCTGTCTGCTGTCACCTCCTGGCCCTGGGAATGTTTTGACAAACTGTGTGTTAAGGTGTGAGAAGTTATTTTTAGCTTTCCACCTGGAATAAAACACCTTGTTTGAGTGTGGCAGGCTAAATATTTTCTGACACTGTAATGAACAGCCTGGTTGACAGAAGGATTGTGATGCTATTAATAGACCTCTGCCTTAGTGTCAGTAAGTTTTAGCCACCTTTGTTTGGGGCTGTGGGAATTCATAACTTAAAGGCAGAAGGTTTAGATGGGATACTGGCAAGGAATCCTTCCCTGTGAAGGGTGGGCAGGCCCTGGCACAGGGTGTCCAGAGCAGCTGTGGCTCCCCCTGGATCCCTGGTAGTGTCTAAGGCTGGGTTGGATGGGGCTTGGAGCAGCCTGGGACAGTGGAAGGTGTCTCTGTCCATGGCAGGGATGGGATGATCTTTAAGGTCCTTTCCAACCCAAGCTGCCCTGTGATTCTGTAGTTAATTCTAAGGGATGCCACATCTGACAGCTCTGAAGTGAGCTCAAAGCTTCTGTTGCTTCCCACTGGGTTTTGTTGGTGTGAAGCTCCCCAGCCCAGGTACTGGTGTGCAGAGTGGGCTCCTACCCCGAGGTGGGAATGCTGAACAGGCAGGGATGCTCTGCGCTTTGCTCCTGTGGCAATGAAGCAGCAGCAGTGCAAGTGCCAGAGGAGGAGGCAATCCCTGCTGCAGCATGGGGCTGGCAGGTAAAGTGTGCACAGGGCTAGAAAATCATCACAGCTCCTTTTAAGTAACTCTGGCCTAACACATGAAATGTGTTTAAGGTTTGTCTTTGAACACTTGAATGTCCTCCAAGAAGAAGACTTCGTTCTGCTGCACACGGATGTGTTTACTGGCTTTCAGGGTTTGTCCTTGGGTTGTCAGCAGCATGTTGAATAAGAGTATGAAAACTCTTGGTTATCAGTAATGTCCTTTGGTCCTTCTGTTTTCTTTATATAGCTTTCTATTCCTGATATTTGTTACTAAAATATGCTTTAGTTTAGTTTTTAAATAATCTGTTATTTTTTCTTCTTGACCACTTCAGACACTGAATCCTACCATCCAGTTCTAGTTTGTTGCTATAAATTCTCCTTTTCACATTTAAAAGAATTAGAAAATTGAAAGGGTATGTTTCCAGTCTTTGCAAGTCATCCAGTCTTTTTATCTATAATAAAAGTTGATAGTTAATCCTGTAATATTTTCAGATTTACTGGACCCCTACGCTGAAGCAGTGTAGCTCTGTACATACATAAAGTTAAATTTAGAATTGGGGAAATTTTGGTGTTAAGTGAAGGATACTGAAGTAGTGTAAAAACAAAGGCAGTGTGCTCTGGAGTGATGGATTTTGTGTACAATCACTGCGAGCTGTTGCATTTTGTATTCCAGTTCTTTATTAAAATAGTTTTCCTTGCTTAGGGCTAAATTTGACTATCCCCCTTCATGGTGGCATGTTCCCAGTGCAGGCTAAGCAGGGAAAAAAGCCTTGATGGTACATGCTAAAAATTGGATATCAAGCCACATGACTAATTTAAGTTTTGAAATATTCTTTTTTTTCTCTTTTGTGGCATAAGAAGCTTATTTTACCTGACTTCAGGCTTCCTACACAAAGCTAAGTGAGCACAGTGTGGAACAGCTTAGTTTGAGGTGGAAAAAGTCATTAGCTGTCTCCTGCTGAGACCTTATATTGAGAAAGCCAAATTATAAATCACCGAAGTTTAGCATGAAGGAGAGGTAAATTATTGTTTATGATTTTACTGTTTCCTGCTTGGAGCTCAGCCTTGTTAGCTGAGCATGGTCCATGACCTTCTGGAGTGGTCAGAGATGGGGCAGGAGCTGAACTGAAAGAAAGAACTTGTTAGAACACTCAACTTAAACACTGGCTTCTCATTGCCTTACAGCAACTGAATATCTTTAGCAGAAATACCTTGCAGGCAGCTTTAGACTGTGAACACAAAATGCCAGGAATTTCAGTGTCTCTGAAAGGATCTGTGCCTGCTTGAGCAAATGAGGGGTTCCTTGCGGCCCAAGGAAATAGCTCAGGATGCAGTTTCAGGGATGTTATCCCAGTACAATTAATGACTTGTTACTGTTTTTTTACTATTTCTCTCTAGTTATAAATGTTTTGGATTTCTGGGAATATTTCATAGGAGTAGTTTCCACAGATTTTTATTAGGTTAAATGTGTGTTTGTTCAGCACAGCAGTAGTTAGAAAACAATATTAACTTCAAGAGTCACAAGTCTTTTTTTTTTCATGCAAGAAGGAAGATTTTATTCATAATTTCAGTTGCAAGCATGATTTTTTCCACTGTCAGTTGCTATGTTAATAAATCTGTGATTAAGTAAGGGTTTCTTACTGCTGAGAGCAGAATTCAAAATCCAGTTATTTGTCTTCAGAGCCTCTGTGTTTGTTTCAGGGGTAGTGTGCAAGTCCTGTTCTGCTTTTCCAGACATCTCTATCTGTACTGATGGAGAGGAGGGGGATAGCCCTTGTCTGTGGGGCAGGAAAGAGGTGCTCTAGGATGTAAAGAACTCCAGAATCATAGATCTAATCATGGAATGCTGAGTGTTGGAAGAAATTGTAAAGTTCATCCAGTGTCACTTCATGCCATGGGCAGGGACACATTCCACTGTCCCAGGTTACCCAAAGCCTCATCCAGCCTGATCTGGAGGCAATCTGAGAGGGAAATTGGGAACTTGTTCTTGGTGGCAGCTGATGGAAACCAAGCTAGAAATGCAGACAGAGCCCTAATTAAACCCTAGTTTTGAAATTATATTGAATTCAACTCTGTGCTCTTCCTGCTTGGAGAACAGGCAGCAGTGCTGCTGGTGTTTCATTTGTTAAGGACAGACAGATGCATCTCAAGTTGGAAGAACAGCCAAGCATCCCTTTTTGTTGAATTAGCACTTTTTGTTTAAATGGGAAACATAATAGCTTTTGTTCACAATGGGTTTTGCCAAGACTCTGTGCCTTGTACAGCACCAAGAGACTATAACCAGCACACTGTAATACACAATATTTTCATAAACTAAATTCTTGGCTTCTTTAACTGTAACCTGAATAGGAACACTATATAATTATGCCTTTTAAGCATTTCTTAACAAGACATTTTTTGAGCAGTCACTGGAGCAGCAATTGGTGATATAAACGAGGGCATTAGCACTCAGGCCACAGCAACAGCATCATTAAAATGCAACTTCTGAGGTGTGCTACTTTAAATTTGCCTCATTATGTGTGCAATTAGGGAACAAACAATAAAATGGCCATAATTTTTCTGCAATTTCTTATCCTAACTGCCTTTTTAAAAGCTTAATTAATGTTAAAGAAAAAAAGAAGAAAGTGGTGGGCTGAGCCCAAGTTTAACAAGCAAAGCCATCCGTTCGAGTGATGGATGAGTACTGCCTGCACACAGCCCTGAGTTCCTGTTTGCTGTGGCAGGGAAAAATGGGCTCCTGCTTTTAGATCCTGCCTGCAGTTTATTCCCCTCTCTGGAGAAGGAACATGCTGGTAGAGCAAGGAGGGAAAGATCCTGCCCTTGTCAAAGCAATGTTCCCACTCCTCCAGGGAAATGGGAGCAGAGCTCTGGAGTTAGTGCTGCACACTTGGTTCTGCTCAGATAAGATGTTAATTAAGATAGCAATCAAACAGAATGTCTGATTGTAATATATACACACTGCTGTTTGTGTGTAAATTTGTAATCCATCATTTTGGGTTCATCCAGACACATCCATTAAGCTGTGGGTTTGGCACTAACAAAAATCAGCAGGAGGGTGTGGTCTGGAGCCAGAGCTGTTTCAGCAAGGATAAATAGGGAAAGTCTTTCTTTTCATCCAGATCTGCTAATCCTCTTCAATATTCCCTTGGAATGCCATTGCAGATGTTCCATTATAGATATTTTGATGTCATTTATTGTGGGTAACTATAATTTGAATAGATACTGAATTTGCATTAGTTGAGGAGCATTTGGGAAAGAATAAGACAGGGATAACTGTGGCATCTAACAAGGAAGAATCCACATGGAAAGTGGGACACTACTTAAAAGCTGGTGGCTCTGGAAATCATGTGGAATGATGCTTTGGTTTGGGACAGGAAGCAAATGATACTGGGATAATTGGAACTGTAAAAATGAGTTTAAAGTAGAGTACAAACAATTGCCAAAGGTAAAACTGGGCCATAGGATGGCTAATGCTGCTGATGGAAAAGGCCTGAGGAAGATTGGATAGCTGGAAATACTTGAGCAATGTTCTCTGTGTAATTAAAAAGATGACCCAGCTACGTGATTTTGAAGTGATGGAGAAACTTGGGTGATTTCTTTGCAGATAGCAAGGTAAATTTATTTTTCCAGCTAGTCATGTTTCTGGGAGATTTTTATCTGTAATTGTTTGTCTGCAGTGTGCAGATTGATGGGGAACTGATCCTGCTTTGCCTGGGAGCTCTGTCAGGGTCACAGTGTTGGTAGGTGTGACTGACATGCTAATTTTGCAGGTGTTGCCTTCAGGAACTCCTCCTCCTCAAAACGAAGAAATGAGATGAAACAGGTGAGTTTGCAAATACTCACTAACAAATACTGATAGCCGAGTATCGAATACCCGGAGTATCAAGCAGCTGTGCAGTGGGGATATTGTGAAATATTTTCTGTGCTTGGTTAAATACACAGACGTATCTAAATCTTCAGGAATTAATATACCAAGCTTCCTTTGTAACCCTTCAAGTACAGAATGAGGACGGTGGAGAAGGAGCCATTAAAATCGCACAGACAAAAATACCTCCTTGCCATGGAAAGAGTTCGATAATTTTGTTTCTTTGCTAAAGGGGAAAAAAATCAACCAACGGATGTAGGCTCAGGTACTAACTTTAAATTAGCTTAACTTGCTGATGCCTTAAGACTGGGGATTAGTGAATTTAATTATGGGAGCCAGGAAGCACATTAAGATAACATTGGGCCTTAAACTAAAACCCATAAAGCAATGAAATTGAAGTTGGTGGTTTATGTTCTGTCTCTATAATGTCCTTTTCTTACTCTGCTGTGTCACAGGAGTCCCTTCCTGCCCCACCTGGCCCTTGGTGTGGGCTTTTGGGGACTTTTTTTTTTAATGAACAAGTGACCTTTATGAGTTTTTCCTGTTGGTCTCTTTGCTATCACAATGTACATGGACTAAAATCTGGTTTGCCCAATGGTGGTGCAGCTGTTGTGGTCAGGTAAGCTTCTCATTCTGCTTCATGCTGTTACAGCCCAAGTCAAACTTGAGTAGTTTTGTGAGGGCTTCAGCAAAGGATATTTGACTTTCTGGTGAAGTCAGGTTATTAGTGTGATGCTGACATCACACTAATGTGAGGAAAACCCGATTTCATTCCTGCTTTGCTTCTACCCTCCTGCTCAACCTAGTCAGCTGTTCATTATTGAGGTTTAGATCTGGACTTTGTATTTACTTAATATTTTTGAGAGACTGAAGATTATACCACTTTAAGACCACTTTTACAAAAAGTTTCAATTCTGAGTCTGTTTGCTGATGAATTATGCAATATTGACCTTCCTCTCTCTGACACATGCTGATGGCTTTTTCTTTCACTTGCTTATATTGAAGTCACACACTCCTAAGTCACACTGAAAGGCCTCTTAAGTCTCACAAGCCTTGTGGTTGAGTTGTGATGTTAAAAATTAGAGACTTAAGTTGAAATTGTGACTGTCCCAACTTCCTTCACATGAGAACTGGGACATTACCTGGGCATCTGACTTGTGAGCTGTTACAGGACCTCTCAAATAGGTTCAGAGCCAATATTGGTCTCTTTTCTTCCAAAGAGAAATTAATCAAAAACCTCCTTTCCCCCTGTTGTTTGCTAAAGTTCTTTTTGCTCTCTGCTTAGCATCCATATTTTTATTTTAAGTATTTTTAAAATAACTTCTTATTCCAGTAAATATTTTTTCCTGTTCTGGCTGGTGGCTTTTCAAGGACCTTGTGGAAACTACACAATATGCAGCTTTATTCTCTTAGTATGCAAATTCATTCTGCGTTCACTGTGTATTTGAGGGTAATTCTCTTGATTTTTGTTTCATTTTGTTCCAGATAATTAAAAAGCATAGAATAGTTTAGGTGGATGTGACAAAACACTTGAGTCATTCAAAAAACTAATTAGTCAGCCTGGCAGGGAGTGCAGGAGAGCGAAGGGATCATCCCATGCTGGGCCAAATGGCTTTGATCCTTCTAGAAGCACTCCTGATCCTCACTGTGTGTTAAACAGTGCAGTTCCAGACTGTGTTTCAGGCTTGGCTTGTGGTGCTCCTACTTCTAGGACAATGGAATTTGGGAATGAAAACACCTTTATTTTCTAATTAAGCAATAATAATAAAATAGAAATTAACATTCAAAGCATAATTTCCTACATTTTACACCATGTATTTTAACATTCAAATGCTGGCTAACAGAGTGGGTTTGGTGCTCGGGCTCTTACCTGGTCCATCAACACAAAGCTCTTCCTGGTGCATTCACCTCCTGTTGGCTGATTTGTGTCAGGATCTTTTTGAGTCTTGGAATGTTTGTTTGGCTGAGGGGATATAATTTTGAACACTACAGATAGTCCTTTGCACTGTGCTGATGGCTATTTTGGGATATGGGTTTTAGCTGTGTGCTTTAGAAGTCTGCTGGTTAAAAGCCAGGGAAATGAATCCCAGAGTGGTTTGGCTTGGGAGGGATCTCAAAGACAGTCTTGTTCCAATCCCCTGCCATGGGCAGGGACACCTTCCACTAGACCAGGTTGCTCGAAGTCTGTTTCCCTGCTGCTGTGTGAGCTTTAGGCATCATCCTGTGTACCACAAATCTTTCAAAACTGCCTCCTTAAATTAGAATCGCTGTGTATGTCTCTTCTAGGATGGCTTGTTCTAGAGTAGATTTTCCAGCTTTCTTTTTTCCTCTGTAAATTCTGTGCTCTCAGGCATAGGAAGCTGTTTCTATTTTTGCCTCATTTGTAAAGGTTAAGGTTAACTTTGAACAGTCTTCTCCCAGTTGTGTTTATCCCATCCTGCTAAATGCCATTCCATGCTCCCCTGCCTTTGGAGTGCTTGCAGTCTGAGCTGGATGAGGTGGGAGATCCCCTATCAGGTGTCACTTTCCAGGCTGCTCCACATAGCAGCAGCTCCTGCAGTGGATGCCTGAGGAATTCAGAACCAGATGGGCACCTTCAGCTGTGTCCTCCAAATGTCCACCTTCCCAGGATGGCTACTCCCAGGAGGTAAGGTGGGGGGATGTACTTGTCATCCCCAGTGACAGCAAAGGAAACTGCTTGCCCTGCATGTAGCAAACCCCTCCTTTTTTCCAGTGCATCACCACCACACCCTGTGCCTCTGCATCCTTCCCCTGGCTGCCAGGTTACTGATCAAACATCACTCAACCTTTTTTCTCTAGTTTAAGGTAGTTATTTATTGATCTGCTTTTGGCACTTGGTAAAATGCCAGCTTTTAGTATTAGCTACTGGCCTCATTTTATTGCAACCTTATAAAATTTTATTGTTCCTCTTCAATGCTGAGAATGTGTGCATGTTTATCCTAGAATGGGTTTGGTATGTTGATATTTTCTGCCTTAACCCCTAAAACTCTCATTTTCAGAGACTCCCTCTTGCCTCCTTCTTGCAGTGTTGAAAAATGTTTTAAAGCCAGTGTCCTGTCTGGGACAGGAGAGGTGTGATGGCATTCAAAATTCCTGTAGTTAAAAGTTTAACAATGAAGTAACAGCCCCAAAAATTCTTAGCTAGCTCTTGTTTTCTGAAGTATTGAAACAAAGCATAATATTTCAGAAAGTATTTTTCTTATTAATATCTTGCTACCAATTAACCTTGTAGTGAGGAATAAGGTGCAGGAGAACATCTGGCCTGGGACTTGTTTTCCTGCCACAGAAGTGTTGGAAAGCACTACAGGGTTTTTTGTACCACCCGGAGAAGTGGAGCCAGATGTGGAGAGAGGTGCAGAACCCATTAATAATCAATCTTCCTGGGATATTAATGTGCCATTGCCACATGCAGGTGTCTGGGTATTGATAAAGGCCATCTGTACAGAATGTTTTAGTAAACTTTGCAGACCTTCATTACTATAAACAGGTTTGTTCTGAAGGAATCTCTTGGAAGAATTCTGGCAGGATCACCTTCAGGGCTGGTACATGACTCCACTGTTCTTACAGATGAGAGCTGTGAGAGTATTTTGTGATTAGTTAAATATCATGTAATTCTAATTAGCCCAGCTATTCTCTATCCATTTTCTTACTATTTAGTTTTCATTATCTTTACTATGGAATTGTCATTTACATTTTTGTTGTCTCCTAGTTACCCAGTGAGGTTGATTAATCCCTATTCTAGTGAGAACACTCCAGCAGAACTGTGTAGAATTTATTGTGTTGCAGCTTAGTCCTATTGCTGCCAACTTCTCCCTCTTCAGCCTGACCTGTTCCTTGATGAAACGAAATATTTATGATTTTGAGGCCATAGAAAGCAATGGTGGTAATGGTGTGTGACCTCTGTGTCACAAAAGCTGTTACCTTTTACTGGGTGAAATAATTGCTTTGCTTATGTCCTGCTGGAAAACTGCCACATTTTATGGATCAAAAATTACTAAAGAAATGAAAAATAAAGAGCTTGAAAACAGCTATTTAGATAATGTAAGCTGTTATTCATTATTTAA
Source organism: Lanius collurio (assembly GCA_020086605.1). Taxonomy (NCBI): domain Eukaryota; kingdom Metazoa; phylum Chordata; class Aves; order Passeriformes; family Laniidae; genus Lanius; species Lanius collurio. The sequence continues at coordinate 16,626,447 of JACBWW010000009.1, read as the reverse complement.
ACTTTGGGTTTGAGTTTCCTGTAATTATATATGGAATAGTTGACTTTCATAATGCCAGATTTGGTAATAAAAGATTAATCAGTTGGCAAGAGCATAAACTCTAGGAGACAGAAGTAGGTTGTGACCATGTTGAAAGGAAATGGTGTACTTGAATTTATTTCTGATTGTGACTGACAACTTTTTGTATCCAGTTAAAAGGTTTTGGTGCCAGTTTGACTTACAGAGAGCTGGGTTTTATTTAGCTCCATGTAGGTAACAGGGACACCTGGCTGCAATATCCAGAAATTCTATGGAGTGTGGGTCATCCCAAGGAGTTAAAGAAACTAATAGGATACCCTCATCCATATCCTTTCTGCACTTGGAGTAGAGATTATATGGAAGACTAACTTAAATAAACAATTTAATTATTATTTGTGGTGAGTTGCATCTGCCATTAAAATTCCAGTCTAAATCAGCTTCCATGTATTGAGCAGACTCTGTGCCCATTCCTCTGTCTTTGTCATGCTCCATATTTCTCCTGGTGAGGTTAATTGTGGATTTCATGTGGGTTTTCCTGCTGAAGGCTGGCACTGCTTCCCTTGCACGGAGCAGCCTCAGCAGCTTTCTTTGTGAAAACAGGTTTCTGCTTTAGTTTTGTTTTAGGTATTTCCCTTATCTCCAGCCCCTGCAGTCCTGCCACAATGGCTCTGGAATTCTTTGTGTAGCAAATCCTGGCACCAGATCTAACAACAGCCTTTTCATTACTCACCTTCTATGGCATAATCAGAGAGCCCCAGAGCAGAGGGGTTGTCTAATGCACAGCAGCAGCTTTCAGCTGGCTCTGAGCAGATGGGAGCAGGAAATGAGGAACAGTGACGAAGATTGTATGTGTTGGATTCTTTGTCATAAATTAATCTGAATTCTGAGTTGCTGTGTGTATGCACAGAAACAGTCCTCATCTCATTTCAGGAGCACAATTTGTTTTATGTTTGGCATCTCTCTAGCCTTTGGCTTGTCCCCTGTGGCGGTAGGAATAGAATGTATTTTTTAAATGGAGCTTAGTTTGCTTTTGTGTATTTCTTTGCAGCCATTAGGTGCTTTAATTTCTTATCTCCTAAGAAGTTGCTGCTGTTCTTAGTTCTCTTGTCTAATCCATGCTGCTCTGCTGCAAATGTTATCACTGCTATTCAGAGGTAAGAAAGGGAGTTCCACTGGCACCATGATATAAATTGTCAGAGATCAAACTAAATTCACTTTTGCATCTTGTTACACCAGGATCAGGTAAAACACAAGTCTCAAGACCACTGCTGCTGAGTGTTCAGGAGTCCCTGCCCTGAAGTTTGGGTTGATTCCCAAGGCTCTAACACAGGACCATTCAAAATTCTTGTGGTGTCCACAACTGCTTGTTGGAGATGGAACTACTGGAATTCAGTAGTGCTAATCAAGGTCAAGAGAAAAGAGCTCTCATCTGTACTGCAAGCAGCAAAATACTAGAATTGGAAAGGAAAAGTTGTGACTATAGAAGAAAAAAAAAAATGATTTGGGGTAGTGTCTGTTGGCAGCTGTGGCTTGAGCAGTCAGGCACTGGAACAAGGTGCCCAGGGAGGGACTGGAGTCTCTCCAAATGTTCAAGATGGAGGTGGTATTTGGGGTTTCAGGGTGGTGATGGTGGGACTGGATGATCCTGAAGGTCTCTTCCAATGCTGCTGATTCTGTGATAATCACACAAAAGCAGTATTTACCCAAACTCATGTAACTGGCCATAGCAGCTCATCCATGTTGTGCCCCACCAGGGTTCGCACTGGGGGTTGTGCTCATGGGGCACCTCTGCAAATGTCCCATCTGTGACTTCTGGAAAAGCCCTTGGGGGGTTGGAAAGTCAGGAATTGAGACCACGAGGCACCTTCAGGGCTCTGGGTCCCCCTTGTCCTGGGGGACAGCAGTGGCCTGGAGTGACTAGGTGGCCAAGGTGCTGTGAGCATCCTGCAGGGGCATGGCTGCCTTTGCAAATTCAGCTGTGATAAACAAGCACAGTTTGTTCAGAACTAGTTAATTCTCAATTCGCTCGGTACAAAGTGAAGAATATTGAACAACGTGACCAAATATTCATACAAATAAGATCTTAAATTGTTTTTCTCCTTATGCCACCTGTTCTAGCAGCTAAGCTAATACAGAATTTGATCTTACATTATTACTTGAAAATGGGAACAAACGAGACAGAGCTGCGTGGCTGCGTTTTCATTCTGTGCCCTCCATCCCACAGCAGGTCTCTATTAGTCAGGAGCAGGGGCACTGCAGGCAGGGCTGCTGCTTCTTATGCTTGTGGGCAAACGTTTGCCTTGGCGCTCATTGATCCTGGGAAATGGTAATAGAACTGAGGCTGTGCCTATTCCTGTAACTATTTACTTAGTTAAGTTTGCAGAGGCTGATTGAACCTGAAGATAAACGGCACCATATTTCCAGTAGAACTATTGGATTAATAAATCTTCAGTTACTTTCTCTTCAATTTTCATGTTCTATAAAGAAAATATGGTAGATAGGGTAACCAGAATGTGGAATAACTTGTTCAATCATCAACAGCTTGTTCAATCAGTTTCGAGTGATTTTCCTGGGGTGGAATAATCCTTTCTCCCAGTGATTTACATGCCTCCATTGTGTGTATCAATATCCAGCCTGGGGATATTTAAGGTGCAGAATTACTGTCAGAATAACTTCTAATACAAGCAAGTCCTTTCTTTTCCAATACAAAAATCAAGATGGTTCCTTGCACTGAGGAGTTCCTGGAGGTTTCATTGTGGTTTAATTACTAAGCGGACAGTTTTCATGTCACTGTTGACTTGATGTTACATTCCTGACTCAGCATGTTGGCAGCTGCTGCCTGTGTTGGGTGCCAAGTTATTTAAAGGTTGATGATGGAAAAATCCCCCAAACATACACCTGTGTGTAATTGCTGAGTAGTGAAGCATAGCATTTCACAAACCTGTGTCACTGTCTGTTAACAGGGGTTAGGTACAACCTTACAACAAGTTGGGGAGTTGGGTATGCACTCTGTGAGCACCTGGGACTGATGATTGTAAAATTCAGCAGTTAATTTCAGTAGAACCACAAGGAGAGAAAGATCAGAGAGAAGGTTATGTGAGGAGCTGAAGCTGGGTCAAGTTTTCAGGGTAGTGGTTTGTGGGGGAACTTGTAAGAGCAGCCAGGTTGGTTTAGAAATCCCCAGCCTGGTATGGAGTGAGGTTTGAGTTGCTGTGCTGGCTTTTATATATAGGAAGAACCATAAATGTGAAATATTTAGAGAAGAATGTGACAAGCAGCTTCATCATTCTGTGTGCTGAAAGGGAACTGGACCAACAGTTGAATAATACATCCAGTTTTGTAGTTAATAATGCTGTAATTACTCATGGTGTGAATGGGTTTTCTTCTCTGTGGGGTACAAGGAGAAGGACTGATGGTGTTCAGGTGTTTTTGTTAATAATGCAATGTGCTGAGCATCATTTTGTACCTTAAATCACTGCAATATCCTGGCAGTGTTTGTACTGTGATTTGTGTAAAACTGGAGATTTATTAGTGCTCTGTGAATACTCAATAATAATACTCCTGCCTGTACCTGTTTGGTGTCTTGGTCTGAAAAGTTGCTTGCAAAAGAAGACAAGTCCAAGATCAATATTTCTTGGAAATGTTCAGGCATATCCCTTTTTTATTGCTCCTTGTTAATACACTGAAGTGGAAATGTTCTGCTGTCTGTAGTAGAGATCCTGTTTAGTAGAGCTGTAGCTGAGAATTCTTGTGGATGATTAATAAAGGAGCAGACTTGACTGATGTTTCACTCAAAGAGTGTGCAAGAGTTTGGAAAGATAAAAATTAGAGGGCTTAGTTATCAGAAATTTCTAAAGAAGTTGTAGGTTTGAAGGCAAAGTTTGAACTGCTGATTTACCATCAGCAAACATGCATTTCTGCAGAACCTGTGAGCCCTGACCCTGAAGGTGCTTGGTAGCACATCAGGTTACCCCAGCCACTGGTCCTCAGCCTTGCAGTGGGAGGGAGATTGGTCTTGGGAGGTTGGTAATGGTGACAGGTTTTCCTTCTCATCCCTGTGTGCCAGATCTCACACCCCTCTGAGTGGTGCAGGAGTTGTCAGCACTGTGGTAACCTTTTGTCCTGCCTGTTCTGGCCCTGCCTGAGGCAGCAAAGCACAAACTTGCTTTGTACCAGTTCCTAGAGAACATCTCACACCTCACATTTGTTCCTCTGAGAAAAACACAACCCAATAATCTCCCTCACATGGCTTTGAAAATGTGGAGGTCTTTCTGTAGTGCAATTCTGTGTTAAACTGCATTAAAAGGAGTGTATTGCTTTAAAATGCAATCCTTCAGCTCCCTGAGAAGGTTGTCACTGCTGCAGCCTTATTTTATCTCTCACCAGATAATATCAAATGTTCTGGTTTTGTTGCCTTTGGTGTGCTGGGCACACAGAGCACATCCCCGAGTCTGCGTCAGAGGGGAATAAGACTGCCCATTTGGAATGTGGAGTTTGTCAGAAGGAAGTGCAATTTCTATTGAAAATCTTCTACCTAGGAATGAACACTCTTCTTTTTCTGCTTCCCTTGTTGAAACAATTATTCATCAAACCCCAGTGTGTTCCATGGAAGTCTCTGGCTAACTTAAGGAACTCAGTCAAAGGTTGATGCGTGTAAAAATTGTCAAATGTATTTCTACATCTTTTAACTTTTCTAACCTGAAAAGGACTCTTAAGGTTTAAGCCAACTATAATACAGATGGTTTGGAATGGTTTCATGGGAATATGAACCATTTTGACTCGTCTCCATACCTTTGGTTTTAATATTTTTTTCCTCTGTCTGTTTGCTAAAAATGAGAAAATGTCTTTGTCACTTTCCCATTTTTTTTGACAGTGATTCTTTTTAATATTCCTGCAGTAAATGATTTAGTGGAGAAAGTCATCTCACTGCAGAGAAGGAAGATTCTCTCATAACTTCACTGAATAAAGGTCAGAGATTGGTGTTGTTAATGGAAAAGAGAAAGGAATTGTGAAATCTCTTCTACTATTTGTGTCTGGTCTCCAAAAGAAAAGGTTTAAACTACATAGAATTATCATTTCCAGGTTTCTGAATGTGCTTCTTTCCTCAATTTGTCTGCCTTGAGCTGTGTTCTTTTCCTATTTATCTGCAGTTGAGCATCCACTAAAAGTTTTTATGCCTGGTGCTGAGGGTGGGATGGCCTCCCCCTTAAAAAAGCCCAGGGCAAGGGGGATGGCAAAGGAAATAAAGTGCTTTCTGAGAGAAAATAGCCCACCAAACCCACCATTTTTTGGTTCAGGACAATGAGGCCATGTCAGTGTGTATGAGGCTTGTGGGAAGAGGTGACAGCCTGGATAATGAGAGCAGGGACTTGGTGTACTTCTAGAATCCACTCAGGAGGGAAAGGGTACCACTGCTCCTTGTGCCATCCCACAAGCCTTAAATAGGATATTTGGCCCCAGGAGTGGGGCTGTCACTCACCTATTGTCCATGTGAAACTTCCCTGACCCCTGTGATGGGAGTGGAGTGTATCATGGGAAAAGGGCTTGTTTTATCTCAAATGCCATCTGGAATGGCTCACAGACCTTGTTAGAATGTGCCTGATTTTTATCTGTCACTGAAAGTTATAGGAACAGTGTTTTTTGAAGCAATAACTGGAATAATTTGAATTCCAGTCAGCACAGTGGAGGTGCTGTTCAAAGAGTGGAATGTTCTGAGGTGTCCGAGCTCTGGGCTGGAGTTGGCAGGAGTTGGTGTGCAGATTCAGGTGTCCCTCTGGAGCAGAGGCCCTTGGACAAGGGCAGCAGCTGAGAAAGTGGCTTTAATCTCCTTTTCATCTCCCTCAAATTTGGGATTCTTTATTTTTGTGCCATCTCCAGTGTTCCTTGGAGCTGCTCTTCTGCAGAGTGAGGGAAGGAAGGAAGCAGTGGGGACTGTGGATTCCCAGTCCCTCAGGCTCTCCCCACCCCATGCTTGGGAAAACAGTGGTGCTGCAGAGCTCCTGCACCTTTGGGTTCTGTTCCACCCCAACCCCTCAGCCCAAATCCTGGGAATTATCAGCATTTCCCTTGTAAGCACTAATGTGTTAATGGCAATTATGTAATGTGAAAATAATTTCCTTGAACAATTTCCCAATTATCTTTAGGACAAGATGCTGGTTACAGGTGGTTATTTTTGAGTAGCAGCTGCCAAGTATGAAATTACAGAAATACTGATACTATTTGATCTGTTCAGTCTGTGCACCTTGTTATGGACCAAGTTCAATGAGTTGGGAAAAATTAGTGTTTAAGACAATTTGGGCACTGCATGATTAATATGAAAAATATGTGAGGAAAACCTTTGTTCATTTATTAATTTGAATTTAGAACCCAACTAGAACAGTAAATACTGGATTTGGAACACTAGTGTGCTTAATTAATATTCTTGATAAACCTTTTTCTTCAAAAATCAGTTCATTTTTAAGAACAAAATGAGTTTAAATTTCGCTGCCAGTTTTCTTTTGCTGCCTCTCTCACAGCCTGCTGTTGCTTTCAAACAGAAAATTGTTTTGACAGTGTCAAATACCAGGGTTGGTGCTGAAGTTAAATCGGATTTTAATTCCTCACTCTGCTGAAAGTGAGTAGATCTGTTTGTTCACCAGCCACTTAGCACATGACCTTGAGCAAGGCTGTGCAAGGGCTATACTTTTGGAATAGTCATCTCTAATTAGAAGAATTTTATTCTGTGCTGTGTGCCTTGGGGGGACTTGAATCAGGATGCTGGAAAAATACATTGCTTGGGCTGTCTGTGAGAGCAATGCCAGGATCTCATGAATAAAGAAACTCTTGCTGGCCTTTTACACTCACTTGGAAAGAAGCACAAATACAAATTCCAGCAGATTAACTTCTGCTTGTAGGTTCCATCCCAGAGTTGCCACAAGGCTGGCAGATAGGTGGGAACATCTTCAGGAACTTGGGGCTGGTGGGAATGTCTCTGGGAGAGACCTGTGCTGTGCTTGTTCCTGAGGTCTCTTGGTGTTCCATAGCTCCTGGTTTTCACTTTCCTCATCCAACACACCTTACAAGCAGGTGATCCTGCTCCCAGAGCAACTCAGTGGCACATGTGAGCTGAGGAGAGAGCTTAATTCCCGGAGTAACCGAAGAGCAAAGCCATAGTAATCACAAACGCTAGCCTATAGTGTGTTGGTCAAGCAGTTTTGGAGAAATACTTACCTGAACTTGCTACATGTTAAGTGTTTGGTTTCTTTGGATGGGGAAAGCCCGAGCACAGCATGGTCTTGCTTGTTTTAAACCCTGTGGTTTCAGTGGAGATGCAGGATTTGACTGTAGAGACCTGGCATATCTGCCCAGCAAATCTGCACAGAAATTCTGCTTTATTTCAGCAAGGTAAAGAAAGTTCCTGGGGCTCAAAGGAGCATGGTGAGGTGTGACTTTGTTAATCCCAGGAATATTCTGAGCTACTGTCAGGCTGTTTCAGAGATGGGCTGTCCAGGAGCAGGTTGTTGACTTCTAGAAGCAGCAGCAGGTGAGGGCACAGTCTGGTCATCTGCCCTTAATGCAGGGAGCTAATCTAGATTTACAGACATCCTGTGCAGGATCAAGGTAAACATACCCTACTCTTCATTAAATAAGCTCCCCAGGTTTGTATTCCATGGAAATATCCATTCCCACCAAGGGCAACTGCGGTTTTGCCATCACTGGCTGCTACATCTCCTTCTTCTCTTCAGACTAGATGTGAAAATATAGGCAAAAAGTAATGAAATAGATGAGATGATTTGTATGGTTTTAATGTACATTAACTTGTGTCTGTTTCTGTGCTTTGTAAACAGAGAGATTTGCCAGTAACTCATTAGAACCCCTGCAGGTACTAAACTGAAAGGGAGTTCTATGCAAATTTTTCATGTTTTCTGAAAACTAAAGCATAAATATGGCAAATCTGATGGGACAAGGAAAATGTCAGCAGAATACAATTAAGAGAATAACCCAAACATTTACACTACTTCTATATGGCTATTTAAAATATTCCAAGCCAAGCCTTGCATTCATTTCCTGCATGTCTCAGGGATGACCTGGCAGTAGTATTTAACACTTGCAACAAATGTTTTTGCTGAACAATGAAAAGGATTCTATTTGTTATTGCTTGCATGTTTCTCAAACACAGTAATTCATTCTGGTTCTTAATTGTTTGAATAATCTCACCTCATTGGTTTCTGACAAAGCCACCAGATTGACACTTTGACAAATTGGAAGTTCAATATGGAATAAAACTGGTGACAAAACCTGACTCCTTGTTGGGGGGGGAAGGGGGGGGATTGAGATTAGTGGTGAATATAATTTAGCTGCTGTGCTTTGCCTCTGAAAACCAGAGCACAGAGTAGGACCTGTCAGAGCTAATTTGGGCAGGAATTGTTCCCTGGGAGGGTGGGCAGGCCCTGGCACAGGGTGCCCAGAGCAGCTGTGGCTGCCCCTGGATCCCTGGCAGTGCCCAAGGCCAGGCTGGACAGGGCTTGGAGCAGCCTGGGACAGTGGAAGGTGTCCCTGCCCATGGCAGGGGTGGGACTGGATGGGCTTTAAGGTCCCTTCCAACCCAAACCATTCCATGACTTGCACACACAGAGACAGGGGTTGCTGTGATGAACCTGCTGGCTGGTGGTCTCCCTATTTTTATGCACAGAGAAGCAACTGTTTGTGAATAACCTTTTGAAAAAGTCTGAGAGAGGTAACTGGGGCTGAGAAATCAATAGCAGAGCATTGTAAGGACATAATGGAATATGGCACAAAAGAGAGCTCTTCCTCCAGGGCTTCCCAACCTAATTATGGAGCAAATATGTACCTGTATCAGAGACTGCTGTTTAGCTTCTAGAATTCTATACTAAATGTACTGTTTTCTGTTCAATTAATTAAGAGCAGATTTGGGGTTGTGTGGTTGCCACTTTTATTGGCAGGTTTATTAACTTCCTTGCTACCATAGTTATGGCTTCACTAGACCTTCTTTCTTTTCTTCTTCAATGTGATTTTTGTTATTGTTGGGGATTTTTGTTTTAATCAGTTTAACTTAATTATAACTGTAGCACCTCAGAATCCTGCTGGGGGCCAGGACCCTGTTACACCAAGTGTTGTGCATTAAAGAAAATGTGTACTGCAGTACATAAACTTGCTTTAGGTATTCACAGAAGCAAAACTTTTGGGTTCAGGGTTAGTCTGTTGCATACCTATTTTGCTGTCTGTTCAGTGAGGAAACTTTAGACCTGATGCAGTCAGGCAGTTACAGGCACACTTAATTCTAAGTAGGTGAAAATACCCACTGATGTTTGCGATAGGCGCTGATACAGAATTCCTGATGTACAAGCTATGCACATGCTGGTTTTGCAGGTATCTCTAACAAGTGTTTTACACTTAGATGCATAATGTGAGCTATCCTTGTTTCTCCAGGCCCATTACCAGCAAAATCCCTGGGTGTACCCAGTGATTCCAGGGATGTGGTTTGGGATTTTTTGGTATAGGTTTAGGCAGCAGGAGCAAGGGAGTGCCTGATCCATCTGAAAACTTGATAATTAAGATGTTCCCAGTTGAGCCAATGAGTTCTGAGGAACTGGTTGTGGTTTCACCTAAGAAATGTTTAGCCATTTTTAGGAGGTACAGTTTCAGTACCCTTGAAACAAGAGCAGAAAACAGCAGGAGCTGCCTGCTAGGCTTCCAGGACACTGCTGGATTGTTTGCAAATGCAGAGTGTGTTTTGTGGAATGGGAGTGGAGGCCTAGTAGGAGGCAAAGGTATGGATGTCAAAATCAGCTGTCAGCCAGGCTGAGCCACATCTCTAAAGCTTGCTGGGCACCCTGCCTGTCCTGTGCCATGGGGGAGCAGGGGCTCCAGGATGGGCAATCCTTATTCCCCAGCTTTCACTCCCAATAATCCACCTGTGCTTCTCTCACCTGATATCTGTGCATGAGCTGCACCAATAACACAGTAAAAGAAATTTTTCTTTACAAAATGTTCTGCATTCCACAGGAGCTAGGGTAGATTTTGTTTCCCCCCCCCCCCTTTTTTTTTTTTAGCTTCTCTGGAACACTTGTTCTCTGCAGAAAGATGAGAGGATTTCCTGCATTTTAGGGGGAAAAGAGAAGAGTCTCCTGCCTGCAGATGAGCAGGATGGTGGACAGTCTGTGATTTGAGCAGCTGGAATTCTGGCTGTCTGCTTCCCAACATCTGGAAGCTGGGCTTGCAACAGTGTTAGAGGGACTGTTTCTGTATGCAAATATTGTTCAACTTAATAAGGATTTCTGGGATCGGTAACCACTGGAGTCAGTGGTAGCTAATGCTTTTCTTCTGAGAAGGATGTACAATCTTTTGTTAGTGGCGTTATGTGATTGGAACATGGCAATTCTTCTCCTGACAAACACAACAGCACTTGGAAGTATTGCTTGTATGAATGTTTGTACATGTATTTGTTTTGTGTTAATACATAAGCTTTTTTCAGCAGCTTTTAGTGAATTACTGAGCCTTGACAGCAATAATCATATTGGCAATTTTTTTTTTAAATCCTGCTGTGTCCTTCAGAGTTTTGAGCTCTCATCGCTCAGTACTGTTATATTTGTAGCTGCTTTTTAAAAATGCTGAGGTCTGAACTTCATTCTCTAAATGTGGAGCATGCCACCAAAAGGGTTGGTTATTTTCTTTGTGAACTCTGGACAGAGTAAAAGTAGTGAGATTATTGATGTGCCCTTCTCCTGGAGTGCTTACAGGTGTTCATCTGCACCATTGCTCCATAATCCAGCTGCTGGCAAGCGAGAGGTTGTGGCAGGGATGAAGTCAGACCGTGCTGCTTCTCCTCTTCCACTGTTCTGGCTCTGTGAACTCCTGTTTCCCTCTCCAAAGAAAAGGAGACCATTTCCAAGTGGTCGATGATAATCTCTTTCTTTCCTTGCATTAACTACTAATGTGGGCTCACTGCTGAAACCATCTGAGCATCTGTAGTCAGAGGGAGTAAAAAAAGACCAGGAGAGCTGGAGCCCATCAAACCCATTTCAGTGCATTGAGAGAGGAATGAATTGGGTGCTTCAAAAAGCAATTCTGGGCAATCAGAGTGGTGATTTGGGTTATTTAGTGATGGATAAGCCAATGGCTTGAACTCTCATTTGAGGGTACTGAGTTGTTAAGGATCTGTCTGGAGCTCCTTGACACTCTCATCAGGATTCCCAGAAAATACACTAATTAATCTGCAAAACCTACAGTGTGCAGTTATTGACTGCCTGCTTATCCAGTCAAGAAGGTGGCACCAGTTTATTTCTGAACTGTGCAGCACTGCTGGTGTGTCACCCCAAGAGGGATTTGTGGGACACTGCTGTGTGTCTGGGGTTCCTTAGTGTGGGGCATCCCCTCATCTCCCAACAGCACTCCCTTTTGTATAATGAACAGAAGGAACCATTCCGTTCTGGAGAACAGCTCAGTAAAAATGTGGGCACCTCCCACACTCGTGTGGAAGGAGCCAGCTCTTCTCCCATGGCATGGAGGGGGCATAAAGGGGCCAATCTCTCAATCACCTGAGCACCTAAAAATGCCTCTCCTAAAGCTCCTGATTAGAGAAGTGATCTTTCATTAGATCTACAGAGAGATGTTTTATTCTTCTGGAAGCCCAAAAGCCCCCTTGCTCTTCACAAGGGTATGTCAGGAGCAGTCTCAATTCCTCCATTGTTTGCCCAAATGTGGTTTGAGCTCTTATAACTCCAGAATTCTTTAAAACGAAATTTCCATACTAGAATTTGATTTTAGATGGTCGAGAGAGAAAAAAACCCTTAGGTTTTCACTCTGCCCAACTGAAGCAGAAGGGGAGGTTTTGTGTTGGCAGACCTTTGGGTCTGTTTTTTGGGGTTTTTTTTTCCAGCTGGATAATTAATCTTTCTACTCCTTCACCTGCACCATGGAAGCCTTTTGGTCTGCCATGGAAATATCTTTCTAGGGAATCAATTTGCAAAGCAAGTGCCCCGCTTTTGATGCTTTTAGGGAGCTTTCCCTGGGGAGCACTCTGGGGCCTGCGTGTGCCATCTGCCGTCTGAACCTCGGGAATGGAGCATGTGCCTTTCGTGCCTCGTTATCTCCCTCTGGATGGGATGGAGATTGGAAAGGGGGAGGGCCTTCCCCAGAGCATTACTACAAAGGTGAGGACAAGTGTGCTAATGAGTCATTTCGTTTTCTTACAGTAACTCCAAATTCACAGTAAATGGTCTGGTCCTTTGGAATGATTTTAATAACACACGGCAGAATCAAGACAATCAATGATTAATTTTTTGCACAAAGGCAAACTATTCTAACTGGAAGATTGCTGGGACTCTTGCCTTTGGCTGGGTTCCTGTGGCTGGCAGCCAGGTGCTCTCGGGGGTGCTGACACAGGGACCACTGACGGCTGCGCATCGCCGCAGCCCCGGGAGCTGGGGTGGAGGAGCTTGCAGTACTTTCTGTCAGGCAGGAGGGGCTGGCACGGGCTCCTTCCACCCTCCAGCTGGAGCGTGGAAAACTTGTTAACGCACTGATAGAGATAGCCCAGCCACATGGCAGGAAAAAGGGGAAAATCCCCATTTGGATCACTGACAGGCACATCTTGCAGCTTAGATGAAATGCTTTTGTATTCTGTTCTGAGGCATTTCAGGGTTTTTTCTTTTAAACCTGCAGAAATTGTTGCCTTCTAATATCTTGCAGTTTAGAGCATTCCTTTTGGCTGTTTAGGGAAGTTGGGATAACTTGGTTCCTACTGACAATACAGGCTCCTCTTGGCTTCATGGGTCTGGACGGTGCAAAGGTACTTTGAGGATTCCTCTGCTCCCACTTAGGAGAGTTGAAATCCCAGAGACAAATCACTGTCATCCAGGCCCTGTCTTCGGGGACCTGTTCAATAATTCTGGTACACATTTCAGGTCAAATCCTCAAGTAAAGTTCTTGTCTTGCCCAGCCCACAAGCACCTTGTTCTTTGCCTCATGTTCCCCAGCTTTGCCTGTGGAAATGTGGCCCCTTTCATGTAAAATGTATCTTAGAGTGATTTTCTTGACTTTGAAATCTCAGGCTCTCATCTTTGCCATTTAGATGTGTTATTCACTGTTTCATTTTGGAGAAGTTTTTAGGTCAGGTAAGGTAAAAGATCTACTAACAGGGAATTACTTGGAAAACTTTGATATTTGGGAAGGGGAAGGATTTGTATGTTTTTGTGTAGAACATGGTCACAATATGTAGGTCATAATGTAGAACATGGTCATAAACTCATTGTAGATTAGCTTTTTTTGAACTCTGATAGTCATTATTGTCAAGGGCCTTTTGACAAATTCATTTTCAAAGTGCTTCTAGAAGTTTTGTACCTGTATTTTCATTTCTGCTTAGTTCTGACAGTTGGTAAACACCACAGAAGAAGATCCAGTAAAGAGACAGATGCTGACTTGGTGGGTTACACAGTTTGAATGACAAACCAAGATCAACAGATCATTATTTTTCACAGCAAGCAGATAGAAATGGCTGCTTTTAGCACCAACCTGTGCTGATAGGAGCTCTTGTGTTCCAGAATGCAGCACAACAGGAGCAGCTCTTTTGCACTATTCCAAGCTTTTCTGTTTGATTGCAATTACGTTTTTGATATTCAGGCCACTTCCAGTTTGCCACTGCAAAAAGTAGGCTGATGACCTCATATGCTCTAACTTAAATGAGAATGTTCCATGTTGTCAAATAATTATTTTAATTTTCTGCATTTCTACTGATTTTTGGCTTTATTCCCAACTTATTTAGTTGTTTAGAGCAAGTCAATTAAGTGTAGGCAAGGTGATGTTTTATGCTCTTATTATCCCTTATTGTTAGACACCTCCACACTAAATCTTGATGTAATTCAAAGTATTCTGCTGCAGTTGCACATCATTTGATGTCTTCAGGAATCCCACTGTGTCCTTAGCTTCTTAAGGAAAAACGTATTTATCTCTTAAGAATATATCATTAAGAACGAATTCAGGGCTCACAGAGAGTAGCTTTGGAGACTTTTCCCAATATTCCAGTAGCTTGAGGATATATCAGATGCTTTCTATTGACCATCTTGTTACACATCTGGACACAGTGATGGTGTAGTTCAGAATTCTTTGTGATTACGAGATGGATTAAAGAACCATGTGGAAATGCCAGATAATATTTATTTAACATTTTTGTTTGACTTGTGAAGATTGAGTGGTAATTGGCTGAAGGAAATACTTATTTCTGTTTCATTCATCATATGTTATCATCATCAAATCTGTTCCTGTGAGTGTTTTTCACATCTCTCAGCCTGGCTTTCTCTTTGCTTTTGCCAGCCAGCTGATGAAATGCACACACTGTCTCAATTTTAAACTCAGTTTTTGACTTAATTCTTAGACAGGAGCTGAGGATTTTGCTCTGAGCAGCTGGTCCGGTGAAAGCTCTTGGAAAGTGCAGTCACAACCTGCCAGTAACTTGCAGCTTGAGGAGCTGGTGCTGCCTGTAAATCTGTGCTCTCCAGGAACTGCTTTATTGCTTTCCTGGACAGCAAACATTGCCCTGTAAATTTTGTCACCCAGGAAGGGCTGTTTGACCTGACTGCTCTTGTGTTCTGCTCATAAATAGCCACTCAGGATTGCTTAAGTTTGGGACATTCTGATAAAATGAGGCTATGCCATGGGACTACATAAATTCAGCAGGATTTTCCGAGACTGCCTGTTATCTTCCCAACACCTTCCCTGGCCTTGGATGCTTCCTCTGTATGTAATGTAACAGAACATTAATGTGTTCATGTCGCTGGAGTGTCAGGACATTGGAAGTGCACCAGCAGCTCCCAAATGCTGTGAACAGAGGAATTGTCCTGCCCTGACAGTGCCACTGGAGTCATGTACTTATGGTATATGAAAGGATTGAGACTGAGGTGTCATTTCAGCACAGGTGCACCCAGTTTTCAGACACAGTCAATAAATTGTATTGGCGGGTGAGGGATTTGGGCCCACATGCTGCTATCAGATGATCCTTGGCAAGATAAACCTGGGTGTGGGAGTGTGACAGCTCCAACTGGGGAACAGAGCTCCTGACACCTGTGGAATATCCCTCACATCAGTGGCCCTGTGCCAGTGGAAGCTGCACCCATGTGAGTGTAACTGATGCTACAAAAGGTCATGGCTTTTCCTCAATCTCTTCTTGCTTTTAGTCCTTGTAAGTAAATGACATTTAATTTAAACATCCTTAATACTTGGAATTAACCGTTCATTGGGTGAGCTAGTTAGGTATGTTTAGCACCCATCCCACCTAAAGTGAATGAGCAGTCACTCACCTTCTATCTGCTGATCTTATGCTATTGCTCTTAGAAGAAATTTTTTTTAGGTAGAGAAGTGTAAGGGGGCAGGAACATGCAGGAGGATGGCCAGCCAAGCTGATCCCCCCTCACTGCTGAATCACTGCAGCTGTCTTCAGAATGCTTAATTAAACTCCAGGAAAATGGCTGAAAAAATTCATTTCCTATTGTAGTTTATATGACAGATTATTGAAGATGTTTTGAAGAAGATATAAATCTGGTGCTGATAATGAAACCTTTGAACCAGTGGGTTGGGTTGCATCAATATTGATCAATGCCAGCTGGATAAACCATAAACATCAGAAGCCTTGGAACTGGGAGGTGAAACTTCTGAGCAGCTCCTGAACTGGGTGTGCTCACATCCAAATCATCCCCGGAGTCCAAGGCACGAGGTTATAGCTCAGCATGCTGTGCCTGGGAGAGCATCATTCCCTTTCTGACTCAAATACTGTCCCCCTGCTGCTGCCCTTCCTCCTCCCTGGGATCAGCCTTTCCCAGGCACAGCTCGGAGCCTCCTCACTTGACTTTCAAATCTTCTTTCTCTGTGGTGGCTGCTCTGAGCAGAAATCTGCTGAAAGTAAAGGGAAAACCAGTGTGTTATTGGTGTCTCAGAGATCATGATTTCAGGCAAAGACAGGATTTAAGAAGGGCTGTTTACCTGGTGCTTGTGGGAGGAGAGAACTTGTCTGCTTGCACTTGTCTGCTTGTGAGCCTCCACGGGGAGTTTTCCTGATAGATTTGACAGCCTGTGAATCCATGACATTAGTGCCAAATCATCCTTGTGACCTTCGTGCACCTTCCCCAGTCCCTTTCCAGATTTCAGCATTTCAGGATATAACCAGCAGTGTTTCCACGGGCTGTGAGGGCTGGAAATTACTTCCTGCATGTAATAAGTTCAACAATTGCATGCTCTTTTGAGAGAGCAGAGAGTTCTTTTAATGAGAAATAGTTGTAAGATAATGCAGTATTTCAAAAGAGAAGTTGTTTTGTCATATCTGAAATAATGTGACAAGTGGCCCAGGGACCTTTCAGTGGAAGGTGTCCCTGCCCAAGGCAGGGGGTTGGAGGCCCATATAAGCTTTAAGGTCTCTCCCAAGCCAAACCATTTCTAATTCTCTGAAATACTCTGAAGGTGATGAAGAAAACCAGCCCTAACTTTTGGGAGAAATCTTACTCAGTATTGTGGGTTTCGTGATGAGGAGAGCCCTAATGCAAAATGAAGAGATGACTTTCAAATGGCGTAGTGGGAAGGAGGTGTTTTCTAGTCCTTTGGTTATGATGGTGCTGATCTGAATAGAAGCACCCAAATCTATTTTGACATGATGATTGGAAACAAAGCTAACTTAGTTTCCAGAAGTGCCAATCATATCTGAGGAAAATTTATTTCCCTCTGTCATAAAACTGTACCACCCACTGAAATTAAGCCCTCTTTCCTTTGGTGTACTAGGTAGGAGCCTTCTTGAGCTGAATTTCAAGCGATCTCTGTCCCTTTCAGTATTCAGTCTGAATTTTGGTGGTATTAAGATGCACTGGGAGTTTGGCAGTGACTCCTCATTATAAATCTGTGCTCAGGAGCCCCAGTGCGCACAGCAAGGGTCGGTACTTGCAGAGCATATTTGTTTTCTATTTTTTAACCTGCTCAGATTCAAATGTAACTCTGTTCTTCTTGCTGCTTAACTTGATTTCAAACAGTTGGAATGATCGAGCTGAAGGTTCCTGTTGTAACACAGAATGCAAACTATGGCTGGAATTTGTTAGAGGAAAACCCCACTGGATGCTTGTCCTTTAAAAGCAAAACTTTTAAATTTTCTAAAAGTTCGCTTTGATTTCAGGTTACAGAATCACTGAACCGCTGAGGTTGGAAAAGCCCTCCCAGGCCATTGAGTCTAACCTGTGCCCCATCCTTGCCTTGTCCCCAGCCCAGGGTACTGAGTGCCACGTCCAGGCCTTCCTTGGACACCTCCAGGGATGGGCACTCCAGACCTCCCTGGGCAGCCCCTGCCAAGGCCTGAGCACCCCTTCCATGGGGAAATTCCTCCTGATGTCCAACATGACCTTCCCCTGGCACAGCTGGAAGCTATTTCTTCTTGTCCTGTCCCTTGTTATGAGGGACATCTGAATTTTCTTCCCAAATCCCACAATGGTTTGTATTTGAAGGGACCTCAAAGATCATCTTGTTCCAACTCCTTGCCTTGGACAAGGACACCTTCCATGCCTCTGTGCTCCCTTATAACTAACTGAACTTTTACGTGCTATTCAGTGAGAGCTGAAGGGTTTTAGGCCCTGCTCAGCTCATGTTTAAGCTTGATAGTCAGGCTAAGCCCTGACAGTGTGAGGAATGTGGTGACCATCAGTGGCTCAGCTGTGTGTTGAAGAAGGATTTCCAGGGTGTCAGTGTGCTGGGAGAGAAATCAACCTGCTTAGTGTGGCTGTTCCTGCATGTCAGCCTAGTAGAATCAGGAGACATGGCAGGAAAATAATTGCATTCTCTTTACTAATGAAAGAGCCCTTCAAGTTGCCGATGGTTTTACTGCTTTAATTACTTTGCGATGGCAATATTCAGTGCCTTTGATTTGAGTTTTGTAATAACAGTTATGGACTTATTAGTTCCTGTGTGAACCAGGCAATCTTTTATGCAATTACATTTGAAATGTGCTTAAGTACATAAGGAAAAGTAGAGAAAAAAGAGGGAGGGGAAGTAATTAGTGAGCAGTATGGGTGTGCTGGGGGAGATCCCAAAGGACCCTGGAGTTGGGGTTTCAGCTCTTGTGCCTCCCGTGGTTTCAGTCCTGTGATGGCTTCAGCACCTTGAGGTCTTCTGAAAATACATCCATTTATTTAAATCAAAGTTGATGTAGAAATAAACTCCCACTGGGTGAATAGAGGAAAATTAAAGAGTAAAAAGTCACACCATTTTTAAACTTTGCTTTTTCAAACCATTCTGTTGGTTTCTGAAATGTGATCTTCGAACTGCTGTTCTTGTTTCATTGCTGAATTCTCAGAAGTCAGTGCTAAGCCCGAGGTGTATGTTCAGCTTAAACTGTGTAATGTGTCTCACTAGGCTGTACCTTTCTACCTTGTCCAGCTTGTAATTACATATTCCCACTGAGCCTGTTTTCCCATACATCAGGAAGGCTTTTATTCCGCTGGATTTTGTTAAACTCTGCAGAACCTGGTTAAAACTGCGGGCTGTGCATTTCCAGTTGTTTCTCCTTCTTTCTCTGAGTCTTAAGGCCCTTTGAGAGATCTGTGGGGTGGTACTGTGCCAGTAGTGAAGTGCTGGGTTCAAAACAAAAGGCAGGCATTCCAGAACATTTTTATTTTTAGATCCTCCTTTTCTTACTCTTGGATGCTGTTCCTGCCCTCCTTCAGCGCTATTGCTTGCCAAGCTGTGCAAGGCAGCTTCAAACTGACATCCAACCATAGCTTGAAATGTGCCTTGAAATCTGTTTTAATTAGATATGAGCTATAATAATTTAATTACAGATCCACCCATTAAATTGTCTGTTTTGAATTGGAGCAGCCACTTTGTGTACAGAAACAGAAATGTTTGGAATTGATACCTCACTGACTTCTATCAAGGGCATTCAAGCTTGGAATAAAGTCCCAGAGTTCTGTGGCTGTTTAACCTCTAGCTCACTAATTATCCACAGTACTTGGAAAATCTGCCAGATTTATCTCAATACAATTCATCTGTGTCTTAACTGTTTGTTCCTGGGGGATGACATGTCTGGGACATCTTGCTCTGAGGATGCTCCCATGTACAGGATCGCTGGTGAGGAATAATGGCTGGAGCTTGAGAAGTGTCTCATTGCTTTGTGGACCTTTCCAATAAGTAATTCCCATTATTTTGACTTAAATACCCATTTAAGAAGGAATTCCATCCTTCGGTGTAGGTGCATAGAGGCTGTTGTCCATGAGGATTTGCTGCTGGGAATGGTGTCTGGGTGGTGTTCAGTCACCTGCTATTGAGCTGAGTTATTGCTGGGAAATTGGCCATCCCCAGAGAGACTGATAGAGGAATTACTGCATCCATTTTAAATGTGTAGAGTGGGCTAAACCCCTTGGAATCACCACCAGGATCACCAGTGTTGTGTGTTGTCATCAGCAAGGAGTGAAACCCTAACAGAAAGCAGAGCCGGAAGACCCAGGTAGGAGCAACCAGTTCAGTTAATGGGAAGTTCTTGTGTGATTCTGTTACAAAACCCCACTTGGAACCCTCTGATTGATTGAATCAATCAGTCACTCAGTCTCTATTACAGGCACAAACAGAGCTTGTTGGAGGTAGTGAGAGAGCAGTGGAATGGCCTTGGGGAAAGTACCTCCAAACAGGCCAAAGCTACTGCATTAATGTCCCTAAAATAATGCAGTACTGGTCAGACAGGAAAGATTAATTTCATTTATTCTGATTTGCAGAAAATAAGACTCTAGGCGCATTCTTTAAGGGCTTTTTATGTTTAACTGCAGTGTCCGATAGAGCCGTAGAAAATACTGTGGTTGATAGCACAATTTTGTTTACTTATTCTGGCTCCTGCCTGTCATCTTGTCAGTTTTATGGTGTGGGTTCCTCTCATTTTAAAGGTAAAAGACTAAAGGTAATCTTTAGATTTGGAATGGTTTTTGTCTTCATATTTACAGATGAATAGTTTTTAGCTTGGTGATTTTTACTTTTCTAAATCCCTTGAGGTTTTGTGGCTATTTGTCCAGAATTTTTGGACAGTTACTGTGGTGAAATCCTGTTAATGGAATTTCGTAAGGGTTAGCAGTCAAAGAGGGAAAGCTGTAAAATCAAAAAAAAAATCTCTGCTAGATACAAGTCCAAAGGGGGATCACAGCATCCCCAAATGGTTTGGTTTGGAAGGCTCACCCAGTGCCACCCCTGCCATAGGCAGGGACACCTCCCACTGTCCCAGGCTGCTCCAAACCCCAATGTCCAGCCTGGCCTTGGACACTGCCAGGGATCCAGGGGCAGCCACAGCTGCTCTGGGCAAGATGTTTTGTGTTGTTTCAAATCATGGCTAGAAAGAAAGAATTTGGCTTTTTCATCATTATTTTTCTGAATAATTCTTATCAAAAGCTCCTTGCTAGCACCATGGTGTTGGAAATCAGGATGATTTAACAATTCATTTGGTCATCAGCTGTTGCAGGATTGGCCCAAGCTGTTCATCTCTGCTGCCTCTGTAGAAGAAAGCTGGGGGATAACATCTGTCAGGTACTTCTGTTTCCCTGGCTACCACATAATTTAAATGCCATCTCTTTTATTGGCATTAATGAAAATCTAGGATACAAAACTTTGCATGATCTGCAGTGATTTCTTTGGAATCAGGTGCTATGTTCAACATTAGCTGGAGGGATGTAGCATTTTGGGTGCCAATTGTATCACCTGTCCAAAAGGATGAAAATGGTTAAAGGAGACAAAAGTATTATTAATATGTATTTCTATTAATAATCCTTGAATGACACGTATTATTGTTGGGATCTTTCCTTCCATGACACTAATGTGGCACCAAGGAATTTTCTCCCTGAAAACTCAAGTGTGAGTTCCTTAGCAAACACCTATAATTAGGTCAGAATTTTATAAAAGGGTTTCTATTTGCATAGAATAGCATTAATTTTGCATTTGTCTATCAGATGAAACATGGAGAAGGAACAAATAATTTATTCATGCAAAACCAACCCACATGAATCATTTATTTACTTCTTCTGGTAATTTCACAAGCTCACTTTTTATGCATCAAGCTGCAAATTAATCAACATTTTCTGGGAGTTGATTTTGTCCAGAAAAAAAAAAGTAATAATGACATAAATAACTTCTCAGGTGTGGGAAATCATGCAGTGAATTTGGGCAAAAATTCTGTGCAGTTGTTTTGGGCCTTTTTGGTGGTGTTTTTTGTTTTGTTTTTTTGTAGGGTTTGGGTTTTTTGTGGGTTTTTGTTATTCTTAAGGACAACTTGGACTCCAGTCCCTGTTGGATCTGCTTCTTTTCCAAATGTGCATGAAATTCAGAAAATCTCTAGGTGGATTTGGTGCCTGCAAGTCCCACTGTTTAAACATTTTGCACTAATACAAAGATGTTGGTGTTTATTAAAGATCCCACTGTACAGCCCAGGGTGTTTTACATGCAGATGTATTTTCCTCCCCCCTGTCAGTTGGCACCAGAGCTTTGTTCTGGGTACTGGAATTTTGGCTCTGGGGGCTGATGGAGGCTCGTGGATCTGGTGGCATTACTGCTGTGCTGCACTTCAGAGTTTTGGGGTTCATATGAAGTAGTTTTGTTCAGTGCTTTCAGTTCCCTAGTGTCACAAGAGACACTAGAGAACTATTTCATATATTCTACAGTTTATCAAGCTCTTCTTGTCTCTTCTTATGGTTTGGATGGAGAACAGCTTCTGTAACAGAGGTTTCTGTAACATTCTCACTATTAATGGCAGCATTTCCTTGCTCTGCTGTCCCAACTCTTGGACCCTCATTCGAGGGTGATGCAAACAGTCTGATGTGTTCTGTATGATGGATAATTAGATTGGTAACAAAAGCACTTTAAAGTTTATTGGCTCTTCACAAGGCCTAGTTTCAAGGGTAATTAAACATCTCATTATATCTGGTAATGTTAATTGTGTTTTTAATTTTATTTGTACACTGACATTTGCTTTGGCTAAAAACAGTGTTTGCAATTGGAGCTGAAAGGGGGAACTGGAGAGAGAGATTTATGAGCTTGGGAATTATTGTGAAGGGGAGAGTGTGGAGATACCTGTGTCAGAAACAAAGCTGCCTGTTCTCATGGACCTTTCTGTTTAGTTCAAGGTGTTGATTATTTGAAAAAAAGGGCATTTTAAAGCATAATTAAACTGATCCAAGCTACATTGGGGTTATTTAGATTGAAATGTGGTTAATACTTTGTGTAGCTTTAAAAATGCCATATTTAAATCTATCAGTGTGCCTTAAACTGATATCAACAGGTTCTTCCTCTGCAAAGGTGTTGTTTCTGTCTTTCAAGCTTTAGGAGTTTAGGTTTTACAAATATGACTAAAACCTTGTAGATCTTACAAGTGAGACAGTGAATTCTGTTCCTGTCCTGAACTTCTTATAGAAGGAAAAAAACAAGGCTAATTACCAGGGATTGGTAGATTTGAAAAGTGAGGAATGTTAATATGTATTTAAAAACCACAAGGACAACATGAAACAGAGGAAAATGCAAGTTTGGAAATAATTTATTTGCTTTCTGAATAATTAAAAAGTCATTGTGAGGTATGTGATAATGCATGTAAGTCTTCAGCTTGTTGACTATGCTAATTTATTCAGTGTATTAGAATTGCCAATTAATGTTCTCCTAACAATGTGCCAATTAAACATTCTTGCATTTTATTAGCGTTTTCTCTTAGTCAGTTCTCCTTGAGATAAACATTACAGAGCACTTTTCACACGTACCCAGGTAACCCTGGTCAGGTTCATTTATGAGCAGTACTGGTTTGTTCCCTGGGCTGTGGCTGCCCCTGGATCCCTGGGAGTGCCCAAGGCCAGGTTGGACATTGGGGCTTGGAGCAGCCTGGGACAGTGGAAGGTGTCCCTGCCATGGCAGGGGTGGCACTGGATGGGCTTTAAGGTCCCTTCCAACAAAAGCCAGTCTGGGATTCTGTGACTGGTGGAAACAACTTCTGAAAGATGAGTCTTGATAACTCCCAGAGCAAATTGCAAATGGCCCAGGACACTCACCCTGCATGTTCATTTGCATATAAGTGAATGACCTGCCTGCCATCAGTGCTGCCACAGCTGCTGGATGGCTTTGATTCACCTGCTGTGGTTTTGCCAGAGAGCCTTGGTGAGCCTGTTCTTACTTTTGGAGAAGTTATCCCAACTTTGAACGTCCCTGGACACAGGGTATTGTCAGATGGCACAGCAGTTCCTTCTCAGATGTATTTCACAGATCAGCATTAGTCTTTGCTGCTGTCTGGGGACAAATTGAAGCCTCTGAGAGATAGGAAATTTTTGTCTGTGGAGGCACTAACAAAAAATTGGAAAATGAGAGCCGAAGTGGATTTCTTAACGAGGTGCCTGTTGCAGGAACAACAAAGTATTTTTAATTATGGCTTTTCTGCCTTGACTTGCAAAATGATTCGTCAATTGCCAGAAATATTCCTGAAGATGTGCCTGTTAGATGAAGGATGTATCAGCATCTCTCTCGAAAGAAAGCTGAGCAGTTTCTGCCTCCTGACATCAACCCTGACCCTTGGGTGCAGGAGCAGAGCAGGGGAATGTGGGGAGCAATGCTCAGCCCTTTGCATACATCACACCTGCACTTTAATGGCTTTATCTCTGCACATCTTGAGGCTCTAATGAAAAACTACTTTTCTCTTGTTGCTGCTTGGTAGCTTTGCAGCTTTGCTTTTTGGAGTAGTGTTGAATGTAATGCACTTTTTCACTGGATAAACTTCAAATCAGGTTGTTCCTTTCTGGGAAGTGAAATTGTGTGGCTCTGGGTTAGTGTCACCTTAAGTGATGGAGTGAGAGGTGGTTTCATGAGAGCACAGGAATTATCTTAATTGACATAAATCATTTGCGGGACTGTCAACAGAATATTGCTCCTAATCTGCTTTTTCTGTTTCGTGTAGGGATTTCTATTTTTTTCTAGGGCTTAATGCAAATCACACATAATTACAGATTTTGGAGGTGGAGGCGAGTCCTTTTGAGACATTAAGCAGTGTCAGATTTACTCCTTCACATAATCCTTAAGGTCCCTTCTGTGGAACTGTGTGAAACAGACTCAGGGAACTCATTCAAAACAAGTTTCAAAGTTCTTGCTCAACCAATTTCTACCACTGAGTGTATTTCCATTGTAGCTGGGAGCATGGTTCTCAATGGTAAGACCCCTAATCTCCTTAAATAACCTAATGCTTAATGTGATTGTGTGAAAGAAATCTGGGAAAGTGATCAGCAATTAAAGCTGAAATACATAAAGTCAGCTTTGTCCTTAGAAGTCAATTAAAATGTCACCAGGACAGAAGAAAATGCCTGGCTGGAAGATTTATTATCCGAGCAAATCCTGTATTAAACAAAAGCACTTGATCTGCTATCAAACGTGGCCAAAATGACAGGTAAGATGATTGAAGTACAGCTGAGTGAAACAAGTTTTAGCATCTCAATTCACTGTTAACTCCTCAAAACAAATTCTAAATGGAGTTCATCCAGGATGTGCCAGTGTCCTCAGCAGAGCCAGGATTTCTCCCAGGGTTTGTGGGGTCATGACACATTGCTGAGGAGCCTCAGCTGAAATTGGGGCATCTCAGATGTTCAGTAATTTACAGTCTTGTGTAGAGGATAAACTGCACCCTGCAATAGCTCCTGGCTGTGTCTGTCTCCAACACTCCTATTTATAGCTGCAACTTTGAAGCTGATGTGGACTTAAAAAAAAAAAAAATTAAAACCCATATTTTTCACTGATTCTGAAACTGCATTAATATTAAACAGCAATTAAAAAATCTTTAAATGGATGCAGAGGAACACCATGAAGACATTTAAAGAACAAAAAAACCTCATCCAGGAGAGGATAGTGCTCGGTTAAAGAGTGGGATCTGCTGGCTTGGTGCCAAGGCAGGCAGCACATTTTATTGCAGGAATTCAGCTGCAGACCCAAAAACTGCATTTTGGGCCTTGTGATTCAGGGTAACTCCACTGCTTTTCAGCCTGCTGGTTTTTTTCTAATGGGGAACAAGCTGTCTCCTAACAACATCCTTCAACATGTTTTTAAACTAACTATGGAAGGAAGAGAGATCATCGTGAACATTCTTTGAGATGTTCCCTATTCCTGTGATGGAAAATTAGAATATATTCAGTAAATAAATAGAATAGACTTTCAAGGCTTTGATCTCACAGCTAATTTATAGGAAAACAGTAGAATGAGGTGTAACTAAAGGGCTGATTGTTTTCATTGCTCTGCTGCAGTGATGCCTCGAGCTGGAGCCAGGGAATTGTCTCCTTCCAGTGTGTGAGAACTGTAGGAGTCACAGTGAGCTTCTTCCTGGCTGTTAGAGCAGAAAGTTCTGCGTTTATTTCAAAGCTGCAAACACACCCCTAAGTGTGTTATGGGGGGGTCTTATGTTAAATCCAAAAATGTGATCTGTGCCTGTGTTCAGTCACCACATTTATTGCACTTGACACCTAAAAGAGAGAGTAAGGTTAGATGGGATATTGGGAAGAAATACCTCTCTGTGAGAGTGGGCAGGCCCTGGCACAGCTTCCCAGAGAAGCTGTGACCGCCCCTGGCAGTGCCCAAGGCCAGGCTGGACACTGGGGCTTGGAGCAGCCTGGGACAGTGGAAGACACCCATGCCCATGGCAGGGTGTCACTGGATGGGCTTTGAGTCCCTTCAAACTTCAGCCATTCTGGGATTCTCTGATTCTGCAAATGCACAATGTCTTTGCATTGTTAAATAGGGAAAATAGTTCTGTTCAGGGAGGATTTTTGAGGAAATGAAGGAATTATGCTGGTTTAGTATGAATTTATTGAGCTACAATTTGGGGGTTTTAGTATGAGGTTAAACTGTAGGCAAGAAAAACTAAGTTCTTGCTAAAACTCAAGTTAAGACTAATTTCTGACTCTGAACTGGAACAATGTACTTAATACTATATAAATACAACTAAATGAAAGATTTTATAGAGCATTAAAAATTTATAGTGCATCAGCTGCCTTAAAAATGCATTTCCTTTCTCTTCCTGGGCATTTTACTCAGCTTGTCATTGCCTGTGACTCTTATTATGGGCTCTGATTTCTGAGCAGGCATTACAGATGCCCTTAAGTTTAAGTGAATGCATTTGTGGTGGTTGCTGTGTGATGACTGTTTTACTCTGTAAATAGACTATAAATTATGTATGGAGAATTTATGAATTAATCTATAGTATATATCTTGCACTCATAAATATTGTAGAGTACCTCGCAGCCTCTTTAGAGCTCACTGGTGGAGATCTTTAAGTGCAGGGTTTTCCTGCTGTTCTCTTGTATCAGAAATAAGTAGTTTTGATTTTCTGCAGGACTATTTTCGTTCATCTTTCCCTTCTGCACTTTGCCAAATGCACAGCAAAATTGTCCAGTGCACATAATGGAGCAAGGGATGTGCCTTGCTTCACCTTCCTGTTTTGAAAGGGAAATAAAGCATGAGGCTCAGACCTCTGGAGCTGTTTTTTCCTTTCACCTGGGTCCTCTGAATAATAACACGTTTTCCCCAGGCAGCTAATTATGGGGTGAGATTAATATGGCAGCAGATTGTAAGCACAACTGAAGAGCTCAGTAACTAACTATTAAAACACTCTTTGTGTCTGTCGAGTGCAGCACTAAAACCTTCTGTTCACTAGAAATCAGCCTTTTGTGCAGTGCTGTACATGGAGTATCCAGGTAGGCTGGGATACTTCAAATCCCCCTAACCGCAGTTTAGGTGCCTCTGTGTCACATCGTTTTCTCTTCAGTTAACTGGGCTAAGAGAGTTGGGGGCTGTAACCTTTAGGGTGGAATTAGTGAGCTCCAGAATGAGTTTCCACACAGGGAACACCCTGGCTAAGTCTCAGCTGTGCTGGGGTTTGTAGCCATTGCAGGTGCAGGCAGTGCCTGGGCTGGAAACTTGTTCAACTGCCCTGAAAGAAACCAGCAGGAAAATGTTTTCCCTGTGAGGTCTCAAGTTTGTGTGAAGTGCTGTCCTGGAGCTGGGGCTTGGCTCAGAAAGTGCCCCAAGAGGGAAATCAGGCTCAAGTATGTGGCTCTGCAAGAACATTCTGCAGTGTTGGTATTTTCTCTTGTTTCTCTCTGTCCTGGTACAGAACAGGAGTGATTGGTGATATTCAGTGATGGATGCTTAGAGCTCCTCACATGTGCTTCTCTCATTCCATCTCTTTCTGCACCCTGTGCTTTCCTTTCTCTCTTCTGTTGCTGTGTAGCCTCCAGCTCTGTGGGACTCTGCTAATGCTTCCCACTCCAGAATTTATCAGCCTGTCAGTGCTTTGTTAGAAGATGTTTCATTTATCCCGTGCTCTGGGCAGGGGCTGCTGTGCCCGGAGTCCCTGGAGTGGGAGCCCTGCAGGGAGGCTGCTGAGGAGCAGGATGGGCACCCCAGCATCCAGCAGGAGCTTCCCTGGAGTCAGCACAAGGACAAGGAGGGCAGGAGGCTTGTTTGTGGGGAGCTGGAAAACCCTGATGTGGATGTCACTGTGTTCTTCCCATCATCCCAGCAATCATGTACAGAATCCCTCCAGGGATGTGTGTCAGAGCAAGTCTATTGATCTATCTGGGTTATAAATTCAGGAGTATTGCTGGGAAGATTTATCATACTCTTGACTTACTTACAAAGATAGTTGAAAATGGAGCAAGGCAAGTATTAGCAGTACCATAGATTATTCTTTTTGTATTGTAGTTTTAGATGATTTATATTGGAACAACAGGCATTGGAACAATAATTAGGTTCCAGATGGATTTAGCTTGTCATATTGCTAGGAAAAAAGGATAGATTTGATTTATCTGTAGTGGTTGATGAGCATAGAAGAAGGAGCAAAGTGGAATTCTAGCTCTCCAGATTTCCTCAGAAAATGAGGAATTGGGAGGCAGTTGGAGCAAGGCAGGTGTCAGCAGAAGGAAAACCCTAACTTGGAAAGCAGCACTGTTTCTGTGCTCCTTTCCTGCCTTTCCAGTGGGTCCTCAGGAGCCTGTGGTGGGTTTTATTTGATGTATTTGTGCAGCACTGGCAGCTGAGCCTCTTAGGGGGCTGTGCTGTGAGCAAGGACTATGCATTCAAGTCCATATAGTTATGTACAGGATTCCTTGGATGTACAGAATGGGGGAGGTTCTCTGGCCAGTTCATAATCTTTGGAATTTGGGGCTGTGCTAAATCCAGCTCCTCATTCTGCAGCAATGCCTTGAATAGAGTGGTTGTTCTTCATCCTCTTTTTCAAATCCAGCTGTAAAACTGATCTTTAGGTAGTGCTTTTCTTAGTGCATAATGGAGGAAAATGCTTCTTGAAATGCGGGGATTTTTTTTAGCGACCATGAAACAAGAACAGAAAGTGCAAAATGCAATTTCTGTGCCTTGGGGATGGATCTTCAGTTCTGCTTAAGGAGATGGGGTTTGCAGGAGCTTAGCCCATTGTCAGGAGCCCCTCTTCTGGCTGTGCAGTGAAGGGTGTGAGATTCACAAAGGACTCAGCTAAACTTCCACAGAAACTCGATTTTGTTTTGCTTTGAGTTTACTAAACAAACCCTCTGTTGTTTGCACAAAGCAGTAATTTTGCTTCCAGCATGTCTGTTTACTAAGGAATAACAAACACTCCTGGGTAGATTTATCTCACCACACCATTCTGCAGGTGCCCTTGTTTTCATATGTTTGGGATCTTCTGAGATCATTACCTGATTTCTAGAATCTTTCTGTTTATGCATCCTGAAGAGAAATGCCTTCAATGGAATGATTGCATCACTAGCAGTGAAAAGTGGGAGGAAATGGCAAATCACTGGTTATTTTTCCAGACTCAGGAGGAGGGGCTGGGTGTACTTTGGAGAAATTTTCCCTGGAAGACATATTATTGGTGCAGATATGAATGTGGTGAGGTGAGGGTCTGTTTTGCACCTCTGTGCCTACAAGATTTGGAGGAAAGATGGCTGGATAAATGCATAGCCTTAAGCTAAAACATGGTTTTCCATTAATTCCTTCAGTCAAGCTTTAAAGTACATTTCCATCTTCCAGGACAAAAATCCATTTCATCTTTTAAAAAAAGCTTTAAGTAAATACTCTAAAAATTGTGCATCTCCTTAGAGACCTGTGGAGAGTAAAAATCAGGAGTTCAGTTGGATTCAGGATTCAAAATCTTACTGTTTTTAATTGAACTATTGCTGTTTTCCAGAGTATAAATCAAAACAGAGCTATCAGCTCTGTGTGTTGATATCAGAGAGAGGCTAAAAAGGCAGAGTAGAAGACAGGGATTAGCTGGAGAGAACAGGAACCTGGATTTCCATCACAAGCCTAGGAATTTTCAGGAATTCTTCCACTATTAGAAAAATCTGAGGGATGAAAGGGGTCCATACACGCTATGTGAGTATTTATCTACTGGGTTAGTACACATAGCTCTGGACATCAGCCAGGATTGTGTATTTGGGAATGGGTTTGTTATTGGTCCATGAGAAAAATGATTGCTGAACCTTGAAACAAAGTTTGATGAAACTCAAAGTATGTTGAGTAAAGAAGAGTTTAAAAAGAAAACAGTATGTTATTAGTCTAGTAGTGATGAAATAGTAGTGTCTGTTTTTTCCCTTAAAAGAACCACAAAATTGCAGGATGGGTCATCCTGGAAGGACCACAGTGGCTCATCAGGTGCCACTCCCTGTCCAGCAGGGCCATCCCAGAGCACAGGGCACAGCAGTGTGTCCATGGGACTCTGCAATATCCCAAAGGTGGAGACCCCACAGCCTCTCTGGGCACTGCTCAGGGCTGGGCACTGCCCAGAGCAGCAGTTCTTCCTCCTGGGCAGGGGAATTGCCAGGCTCAGACCCTGCCCCTGGCCCTGGTCCCACTGCTTGGTTCTGGAGCAGAGCCTGGGACGTGCCCAGAGCCCTCTCTGCAGCCAGGGACACCCAGGGCTGAGGGCCCCTCTCAGCCAGGCTCCTCTCAAGGCTGAGCAGACCCAGCATGCTTAGCCTGTCCTGGGCACTGAGATGCTCCAGGCCCCTCAGCATCTCTACTGGCCCTGGTCCAGAGCCCTGGTTTGTGCAGGGATAACATTGCCCTGTGCTCAGGCACCACTGTGGGTTGGTGTTAGAGCCACCTCAGTGGCACAGACACTTGCGCTCAGTAAGGATTTTTAGCTCTGCCTTTTCCATCCAGGTTTCCTTGGCACCTTCAGAAGCCAGTCTTAGAGGAAAACCCTTCCATGAGCTGCAGTCCAGAGGGGAATATCGAGCTTGCTCTCATTCCCCACTTGCTCCATCAGTCTCCCTGTTGGCCTGCAGCTGGAGAGAGCTTGAAGGTTGGAATTAAAAAACAGGTGCATGTTGAGGGAATATGACTTGGGAAAATAGCAAATAGGATGTTCTCAGGCTCTTTTCTGACCCCAGATTGAAGCAAAAGCAGCAATAAAACACAATTAAATCATGTATTGATTTGTGTATCGGAGAAGAGTTTTCTCTTGAGCTACAAGTGTGATTTCAGACTCCTTTCTTTTATAATTCAGCACAGGCTAAAGGACACTGATGTTTTACAAACTGTGGCATTCTGGCTTCAGTGCAATCAGACTTTAAAAATGTTATTTCATTAAATGGCGCTTTGACTTTTAATAATAATAATGTTATGAATAATTTAAAGTGTCTTTCTCATTTGCAGGGAATATGAAGGAGAAGTTATTCATATCCCAGGCTCTTGTGAAAATGGGGGGAATTACTGTGGGGATGACAAATTGCAGACTGCTCAGAAGGCTGAGGTTTTCCCCTGTATTTACAGAACAAAAGCATTAATTTAGAGGGGCTCAGGATTCCCCGCAGGCCCCAGGGGTATCCTGGAAGGATGGGAGTGGGATTTCCTCACCCTGTGGTGCCTTGAAGCTGGGCTGAGCCCATCCTGTCATGTTACAGATGAAACTGCAAATTTCCACTGAGTCCTGACAAACCAGTCTGGTGCTTTGTTTCCCTGTCCAGTTAACCAGCTCCTCACTCATCCATCACCCAGTCCTTGCTCCTCATGGCAGCAGAAGTTGATCACCTGCCAAACAACCTGAGAAGCACATGAACTGCCTGAGCTGCAAGGACTATTTCTGGAGGTGAAACCTGGTACCAAACTCAGTACCAGTTCTAGTGATGAAGTCAAAAGCCTTCTGCTGTGGCCTCAGTGCATTTGTGACAGGGCAAGGTATAGCAAGGAATGCCATGAGTGGAGGACTCCTGGCTGTGCTCCAGCATGTGACAGGCAACGGTGGTGGCTGCAAAACTGGGAAAACAGCCTAAACTGGGGCAGGGTTTGACTCTGCTCAGGGGTAGTTAAAGGCTGAAGAGTTACCCTCTTTGTCCTAGGGTAATGCAGGGTAGTGTCAGTCCAGGACATCCTGATTCCTGCAAAAGCACAGCTACATTGGAGCTGGATGTGATGCAGGACATGCATCCCCCTAAGCTGTGCTTCCCAGGGGCAGATAAATTGTAAGAGAGCTGGACACAAGGTAACTCCTTTCCCTTCTGATAAAGCTTTTGAAAGAAGTTATCTTTTAGTGGAGAGATTTATACTGTATTGCTGAGGAGGAGGCAGTGCTAGGTTTAGTCGTGTTTTCCCACTTACACAGAAATTTAAACTGCTTGATCTCTGCTTGCTGTGAGACCCTGGTGAAGCTGGTGTTGCTCTGGTGACTGAGTCGTGCTCCTCTGGCCCAGAGGCAGGGCTGCATTGCTGATGCCATTCCAGCCACTCCAGCAGCTGGAGGGAATTACCCTTTTCAGTGTCTGAGCTCTCCTAGCAGTGGGGAGGAATGTGGGGTGTTTGAGTGAGGGCTGGCAGGGAAAAACTTGGATGGGGCAGCCACAGCTTCTCTGGGCACCCTGTGCCAGAGGCTCATCACCCTCACAGAGAACAAGTCCTTCCTACTATCCTATCTAACCCTGCCCTCTGGCAGTGGGAAGCCAGTTCCCTTTTGCCCAAAATCCTGTTTGACAACATGACTGCTCTGCTCTTGGTGTGCTGCTTATCCACAGCATGGTCATGTAACAAAGCCAACACATTGCCTTCTCTTTTTGAACTTCATACTTTGGACAAATCCATCCTAATCCATCTTTGGCATACTGACTTCACAGATTATAAAGTTTTCCATAACACTCCTAACCTTCTGTTTGGCAGCACAAAAATCAGAGGATCAGTAATGAGTGTGTATTTTTCAGGCTGCATTTAGACCTTTTTTGCTTTGAAGGACATCAGTGTAATGAGGCTTGATGTGCTCCCCCTGTGAGGGGCAGGGTTTGGGTTTATAGATTGTAAAATGAAGGCCCTTTCAGGTGTGCTTTTAATCCACATCCCTCTACTCCAGGGAGACTATTCTACCATGGTTTTGCCACCACTCTTCTTGCTATTTAGCATATTTTCTGCAGCTCAGAAAAGGAAATCTGAAGGTGGCAGACAGAGAGGTTGAAGCATATGGTATCCAAATAAAATCCTATTTTAGGGTGGTGTGAGACAGGACAGACAGCTGTCCTGGGATTCTAGCACTTCTCTGTGCTGGAAATGCTATAAACCCCTCCCCTTTTGGAGGAATATGAAATACAAATTTTAAAGGAATTCCTTTGTCTATTTTTGTGTATAATTTATGCGTGTGAATGACTTATTGAGTATAAAAATATGGATTGGTAGGATATTGTCATATCTTACTCAGCACAGCCAAGAAATGCTGGTGACCTGCACTAGTCCAAAACAGTGCATTGATGGAATGGAAACACTGGAATTGAAAATATTTTTAGGTATTTTATAATGGCACATTAAATTCTGTCCATATTTATGTTTCTAATAATTCTTAATGAACCTTGAAATGCACTGTAGCATTGTGGAAGGTATTAAAGGGAAAGCCACAGACTCTTTCCTTACTAAGTTCTGTCAGGATGTTCTTGCTGCAGGTGCTACTGGTTTGGGCTTCAGCCCTGACATTTTGTAACAAATAAAGAAATAGTTATTAGTTAATAGTTATTATTTAATAGTTAAATTGAGCCATGAGAGAAGTCCCAGGTAGGTCCCATCAGCTGGCTTGAGGTGAGCTGTGGTGCTGTTGCACAGACAACAAGTGTTCAGCTCTGTGTGATGGGAAATTATTCCAGGTGCCCCCAGGGAGCACCAATGAGAGGATGAGCGGCTGCTCATGCAGATAATACTGAAATTATGAAAATATTAAAATGCATGTGATAAAATCTTGGTGCCTTCTCTGTGAGATAAAAGCAGCCAGTACAATGCTGAGCCTATTCAGCTTCTCCCCAACCCGTTTTTATTGTTACAAAGGAAAGGCAGTAGTAGAACTTGGATTCCACTTGTGTTTATTTAGAAATGGCACATTGTTCTATCCTTTTCTTTTAATATTTTTTGTCTGCTCATTCAAGAGCTCTTCTTCTCTAATCTGGAGTAACCTTCTATTTCTCAGCTTCATTAACTGTATTTTGCATAAACTCTTATGAAGAGAAATAATTCTCTTGTTTTATATTTCAGATTATTCCATTATTTCTTTATACTTTAAATTAGCTGTAACTTGTTATAATCTCAAATATTTGCAGATTGCTCTATGTGGGAGATGCTATTCCAAATAACTGTATTTCCAGCTTGTTTCACCTGCTCTTTTATGAGGATGATGCTGAAGCTAAATTCCAGGCTGGATAGGGCTTGGAGCAAGCTGTGGGATAGTGGAAGATGTCCCTGCCCATGGCAGGGATGGAATAAGATGAACTTTAGGGTCCTTCCAATCCAAACCAGTCTGGGATCCTGTGATTTGAGTTCCTGATCTGTGATCCGGGCTGTTTTGGGCTGTTTGCCTTCCTGAAGCACAGGAGCCCAGCTCCAGCTGTCTGCTTCCTCAGCACCCACAAGTTCACACAGAACAACTTGGCTCTCTCCAGAATAACTGATTTATGTTTCACACCATTGGTTTAACCCACTGCAAAATAGTCTGATCTCTGAATAAATCTTAATTAACTGAGAACCTTGCAGTCTTTGATGAAGATCTCAATGTATTTTAATTTGCAGGAATATTTTTGATGCAAAATTCTTTTTTGTCTCCTTTTTGATTAAATATACCTCTTTTCCCTTCTTTTTGCTGCTCTGCTGCATGGTGGAAGAAGATTAAACTTCCAGTCCTCGTCCTGACATTTGACCTTTATTTCTCTCTTGCTGATTCTGTCAGCTTTAACAAAATTGTCTTATTTTCCCCCATGCTGATAGACAGTGGAGGTCCTTCAAATTACTAAAAAAAAAAAAAAAAAGGAAGGAGGTGAAGAGGAAAAACCAATGACCTTTAATTAACTTTCTTCTAAATTTTCCATTGAAATGATTCATGTGTGCCACAGGATTTCACTGGCTATAGATGTGAGAACTGGCTGTGTTAAGTGTATTTCTGCATCATCAAACAAAGCAACTTTAAATAGAACAGAGGTTCGAGGTGAGTCTCACAATGTTACAATGGAAATACATGCGGTATCTCCTCATTCACTTTCTGTATGTGTAAATACATTGAGTAATATAAAATACATTAATAACCCTTGTTATAAATATGCAAGACTATTAAAAGATAAAAATGCTGCTGTTCCACCCAGCAGAGGAATGGTTTTATGTAAGGTTAGAGTGGAAGAGCAACGAAGAGCTAAAAGATGTAAGGGATGCATTTTACCAATGGAATTAGTTGCTGTACGGAGATGGGAAGGGAGCAGCAGGGAGTTCAGTTCAGGGCTTGTCCAGGGGCTGGTGCACAGCTCTGCCGGTAATATTGCACACCATTAACTTCAACAAAGAAACAACTTCTGTAAAAACACTGGGTTTGTTAATTAAGTGTTTTGCACCCCAGGAGTGGGGAGTCGTGAGCTGCTCGCATTCCCCCAAGGACACGGAGCTGTTTGTGAGCTCAGGGATGCTGGGCATCAAGGGCTGTTTATTTTCCAGGGTTAGATTCATCTGATTCTTCCAAGTAAAAATAAAGAGATAAAACAATCATGCACAAGCTCTGAAGTCAAATAGAAAAATGAAGCCATTGTGTTGCCTGTAGTAATGAGAAGGATTAAATTTGCACAGCCCCTTCCCTGGGCTTTCATTCTGAGCATGGCCAGATGTTCCCAGTGTTAGGAGCTTCATTAAGAGCAGCAGGGTCAGAAAAGCTGCCGTGTGCTTTGCTGGGAATGCAGTACCTGGGTTTGATGATTGACTTGGAGCCATCTCTGGAGCTCATTTGCTCGCAGCCCCAGCCAGCCTTGAGCGGGGCGGCAGCAATGCAGAAAACTTGAGAGCAAAGCCCAGCGCCGTGGTAAACATTTTAACTGCTTCGTTTCACACTCCACTGATCCCAGGCACCAGCTGCTCGTTTTCATCTGCCTTTTTCTTTTGTTCTGTGGTTGCTGTGGATTGGGAGTGACTTTGGTATCGACTGCATCAGGTCAGGTGAAATTTTTGCTTTAAATTCCAACTAAAAGTCTAAGATGACTTCACTGTTTTTTAATGTGATTCTTGTCAATTATACTGAATTATTTATAGAACTGTTCAGACTAGCAAGAATTCCCTGTGGGAGTTTCTGGTGTTTTCAGCAGATTTCCAATCTGCTGTTTTATTAAGGCACAGATCCAGTGGACAAACAAAAGGCTGTTGCTCCTTTGTTCGGAAGCCACTTGTTTAAAGAAGCTTTGCCTTCATTTCCTGTGGCCTGTTTTGATGAGGCCCCAACTCCACGAGTCAGTGAGTGAATACCAAGTTCTGTGTCTTCTGTTTCCTTCTAGTCCTTTAATCCCTAAAAGTCACCTGATTTGAGCATAATTCTCCCTTGATCTGAAAACAGATGTCTTGAAATCCTGATCCTGTAAAGTCATGAGCTAAAGAGAAGGTGACAAATCTGTTATAAAAAGTACCCAAGTTGTGCCACATCTTCCATGGCAGCACATCCCAGAGGTGTCCCTGGCCCTGAGAGCTGGATCAGCACCCACTAGTGTCCACCACTCCCAGCTCTTCCTGGGAATTACAGAATAAAATCACAAAATTATTCAGGTTGGGAAAGTTCTCCAAGGCCATGGAGCCCAAGCAGTGCCTGATGCCCACCTTGTCTCCAGCCCAGAGCTCTGAGTGCCACCTCCAGGGAAGGGCACTCCAAACCTCCCTGGGCAATTCCAAGGCTTGAGCACCCTGTCCATGGAAAAATTCCTGCTGATGTCCACCCTGAGCCTCCCCTGGCCCAGCCTGAGGCTGTTCCCTCTCCTCCTGTCCGAGGAGCCCGACCGCCCCTGAGCCCCCTCCTGTCAGGGAGTTGTGCAGAGCCACAAGGTTGCCCCTGAGCTCCTTTTCTCCAGGCTGAGCCCCTTTCCCAGCTCCCTCAGCCTCTCCTTCTAGGACTTAGGAGTGTTATTTCATACCTGTTTTCCTTGTATGTTCCTGAACTCACGCATTTCTTGGCTGCACAGCTCCATGAGGAATAATAATATGATAAGGATGTGCAAATGGAGTGATGAAAGCAAACAGATGAAGTCAATGACAGCACGGTGGTGCAAGGTTGTGTCTCTGAGGTGTGAGATAATGGGGAGAGATCTGAAATACGAAAGGATTTGGCAGCTGAAGGAGAGAGAAAACGTCAGCCCTTGTTAATAGGAAGGTTTAGAGCACAGGGACAAAAAGGGTGTTGGATCTATAATCTGGAGATAATTTATTCTGGCTTCCAGCATACTCTCTAAACTGGTCCCAACATCTCTCCAAAACCAGAGCAGAGGTTTTATCTAGGGCTACACTGTCAAATATTTGAGATAAAGAGTGGTCTGGCATCAGGCAGGGTTCCTGTTCAGCCTGGCTGAAGGATAATTCTTGTGCATTTCATTAGAGCTGCCTTTTAATGATTTGCAGGGACCTGTGGGCTTCATTTATCTCACACTGGGTTTTTGAACTCATACTACTCTTCATGCAACTTCTATAAATTACTAATGATATTTTCTTTAGCACAAGAATGTCAATGAACTAATTATTTGAAAGAATAATGTTGAGGAATAGGGTTTTTTCAGAAAATATGGGCTGCAAGAAATACTACATCTCAGTTTGGCTCCATAGAACTGATGAATAGTCAGAATTTGTTATTAATTTGGATGTTAAATGTTGCAGGAATCTGACACAGAAGTGAAGCTGTACATTAAAATAATAAAAATGTAATACTGTGTATTTAGGGATATATATATATTAAGCCCTCAGTTCCAAAGGGCTGTTTTTCTTGTGCAGGTGATCTTCTGTGGTAGTGCTGGGGTAGATCTGGATGATTTCTGCAATATTATTCCTGACTTTAAAATGTCTGGAAAAATTGAGGCCAACAAACAATGGGATTTGCACTATTTTCCCTGTGTGGATTACTGCTTCACTGGACAAAGGAAATAATGTCTATAAATCCTTTTGTTTCATGAAGAGCAATGTACAGAATAATTGTGCTGCAGATGGGGAAGAAAGGAAGAGGTGAAATATTGAAATCCTCATTGATTTTGCTGTTGTATTTACCATTTAAAAAGAAATAACTTACAAAAAACTCCTGTTTTTCTAAGGTTCATCATAATTCATTTTAAAATGGAACTTGAAAAGGTTCTAGCCCCAAGACAGTAATAGTGAAGACCTTTAAATAGAGAATTCATGGGTTGTCCTGCTCCCATAACACTTGGATCATCTCTGTAACATTCCTACAGGTTCCAGAATCCTGTCCCATAAATCAGCATATCTTGGGCAAAGTCTTGCTACTGTGTTATGAAATCTGTAATTTTTTAATTGTTACTTACCTTAAACCTACAAAGACTCATTAAATGCACAGTAACGTTGAGAGGCAGCAAGGGAGTCTGTCCTAAAACTGTGCAGTTATCCAGGTGGAAGGTAAATTTTCCAAATGATCACAAACCATGCTAGTCAGTTTTATTCCCAATTACTGCTAAAAAAAAAAATCTCTTTATAGGATGGTTGCTCCCAACCAAGGGAAGAGATGAAATGTCAGAGGATGTAAAGAGTAGAGGAGAACAGTGGAGACACTGATAATTAGTGCCTGAAGGGAGAGCAATTCCCTTGGCCTGG
Source organism: Lanius collurio (assembly GCA_020086605.1). Lineage (NCBI taxonomy): Eukaryota > Metazoa > Chordata > Aves > Passeriformes > Laniidae > Lanius > Lanius collurio. The sequence continues at coordinate 16,588,368 of JACBWW010000009.1, read as the reverse complement.
CTCTCCTTCAGTCAAGTGCATTCCAGCAAATATCACAAATATCTGGTCCCTGCACTCAGGGCAGCTACAAAGCACAACCAGATGTCATTTTGCTGTGACTTTTATAAAAAAGTAGGCTCACATGAAGATTGTCCCACCTAAGGCTGTTACTGTAATAAATATATTGTGAAAATACCTGAAAAGGTTTGGTGTTTCAATGCTCAGGTAGTGTGGGCTTTAAGGCAGGCACTGTGAAAAGGAGGTTTCCCCAGGAAAACAAAATCAGGACATGGTGTATATACACCAAAAGCAATATTGCCTTGGTGGTGCTGAACACTGTATTTTAGCTTATTTTATCTTATCCACAAGCTACAAAATATTTAATATTTAATATTTACAAAATATTTAATTGGAGAAAAATGAGCAAATAATACTGGTGAAGGTGCCTCTGTCTTTATGCTTTCTGCCCTTCTATGGTTTGTCCCAGCATCACTAAATTCCTGACTCTTATCTGCATATTTACAGCAAATAGGGGAGGTCTGTGCCATTTTCTTATCTGGTTTGATTTGAAGCTAATTAATAATTTGAATAGTTTGAAGAACTATTTTTGAAGAATAGTTTTGAAGAATGCATTTTTCAAGATTCCACTTCCTCTGTTCATATTGTCCTGAAAATATTTTCCCACACCAGCCAGCCCCCAAGATTAAATATGTATTTGAGCTAAGCAAGTGCTATTTTCCATTTATATTCAATAGAAAGTTTAATTTAGATGCTCAAATATGATTCAGGGGAGATTGAAGATGTGACTGCAGAGAGAGCAGGGTTGTGTTGTGCTGTCCCAAAAGCAGCTTGGGAAAAGAGCTGGGAATTTCACCCTGGTTTTTCTTTCTCTGCATTCAAAAAAGAACCCAAAGCCCCCCAAACCAAGGTTATTCCTGTCTCCAGAAACAAATAATTTCCCAGTCTGTGTGTTAGATGCATTACACTGAGCCTGCTGGGGGGAGGGCTGCAGGCTCCTGCCTTCCATGGGAACACCAGTTGTGCTCCATGAGGAGCCAAGGGACTTTCCTCCTCTCTTCTGGCCTGCCCCCCCACAGATCCAGGTTTGGATTCTGTAACTGAGGGAAAAGGTGGGAGAATTTTTTTTTTACCATTTAGCAATTACAGCAGAGCTGGGATCCCCTGGGCTTCCCAAACTAGGGCTGGGTGCTGGATGCAAGTGGAATATGCTTTGCCCCTTCTTTTCTGTTTGAAAGCTCGGAAGCATTAAAAGCGGCTGAATATAAGTTTTTTATCATGGGAATAGTGGACTGAGTGGCCTTGGCTGTTGTTGCTGTGTTGTCCCCAGAGGTGCTGCCTGCAGTGCTCCTCAAGCTGACACAGCTTTACACACTACTCACCTTGGGCTCAGCAGCACACCTGTGGCACTTAAATCAGGTCTGGTTATCCCTGGAGTGTTCCAGGCCAGGTTGGATAGGGCTTGGAGCAAAGTGGGATAGTGGAAGGTGTCCCTGCCCATGGCAGGGGGTGGCACTGGATGGGCTTTAAGGTCCCTTCCAACCCAGCCCTTCCCAGGGTTTGTTGTGCAATTGTCTCTGGAGTACCGGGCGTGGTGGGAGCCGAGGCAGCCAGATCTCACACCGGGTGCCGGTTCCCCGCTCTGTCCCAGCAGTGCCCACCCCTCTATGGTGTGACCAGCTGCCCACAGCTCCAGGCACTGTGTGTGCAGTACTGGGGATTTATGGTTCTGTCCCAATCCCTGGTACGTTTGCACTGAATTTGTGCTGTGCCCAGGGACACCTCGAGCTGTAACACGTAACCCGAGTTGTTTGTGTCTTGTTTGTACCTGCACAGATGGAAGCTTTTATCTCTCTTGCCAGGCAGTGGGAATGACAACCTGCTGTCAGCTGGGCTGACCCCAGTGCCATGGGAAATGAGATAAAGGGTAAAAATCCTCCCCCAGAGCTTTAACCGCAAGTGGTGTTTGCTTTCCTCCCCAGCTTTCCCCTCCTCCATGGGGAGATGCAGCAACTGCATTTTACTAATCAGTGCCTCACTTTTTTTGTACTTTTTATTTAATTGATACAGAAAAGGGAGGTGGTTCACCATGAAAAAGCACCAAGTTTTTGTTGAGCTGCTCCTGACAGTGACTGTTCTGGTGCAGTGATGGTTTTAATGACACATCCTTGTTCACTGACACTCTTCCCAGGAGAGGATGCCAGGGGATGGATAATTGGACATACTGGAACCACCTAGAAACTTTTATATCATTTTATATTGAAAAGATAATGACCATTTCTGTCTTGAAGTGACCTAAAACCTGTAGAAAGGCAATATGCCAAAGCACATAGAAGTTGGGTCCTGTCAGCCTCCTGACAGATGTTTGTCAGAGAATTCCATATCAATTTGGGATAAAATTAAATGCACTCCTAGCTGCATACTAATTCTGGGTATTAGTGCCTGTGGCAGCCTGGCTTGCATGCAGAATGAAAGCTTAGGCTTTGTATCTGAACAGCAGCATTGTATTGCATCAAAAATGGAATTAAAAAATTAAAGATTTTTAAAAGTTGGGATCTGGAGCGGCTCAAGAGAGATCACTGCAAGCCCCACTCTCTGTGGGCACATGGACCTGGAACAGTGTGGAAAGTCCTGGCTGTCACTGGGTTGTATTGAACAGTCAGTCAGCTTCTTTCTCCCAGCTGTGTTCGTGTGAGACATAGAATCCCAGAATGTTTTGGGTTTGAAGCGTCCTGACAGCCCATCCAGCCCCACCCCCTGGCACGGGCAGGGCCACCTTCCACAGCCCAGGTTGCTTTTTCTCCTCTGTTGTGGTTGCAGTTACTGATTAGGAGTTGTTTCTATCTGGTACATTTTGAATCCACTTTCTCGTACTATTAATATTTTCGGCAGCCAAAAGCAGAATGATTTTTCTTTTGTCAGTGGGAAGTGAAGGGAAGAAGAAAGTGTTGCAGGAGAGGGGGATGCTGAAGAAAGGGGAGCGGAGGAGATTTGAGTGGATCTGCTCCAACACATTGGATACGGTGCTTTGCTTTGTCTGCACGTCTTTGGACAGGTGGAAGTGGAACCTTCCACTAAAAGGGGGCAGGGGGTTGGAACTGGGTGATCCTCAAGATCCGTACAACCCAAACCCTGGTGCGCTTCTGTGATTCCATGGGATGTCATTCTGGGCAGCGGCGGGTGCTCTGGCATTCCCCCAGCCTCCAGGGAATGTTTTTTCTGTATCTCCAGAGCGATACTTCCTCGGCAGTGGTGGGGGATGATTTGTGTAGCTGTGGCTGCGACGCCGGGGCAGCTCCACACATCACAGCTCAGGCTCGTTGGGCATGGGGTGCCTTTGGATCATGCTGGCATTTTGGGAGTGGGCAGCGCTGGTACCTGGTGGCAGCCTGGCCTTCTGCCTGACTTTCATAAATCCAGCAGATTGCGAGTCTGTGAGGGAAATTTTCCTCGCAGATCCATCACAGTCACAATGTCCTGGTGTCGGACCTCAGGCAGCTGAAAAATCTTGCGGGCAGTGCTTGTATATAAATCCCAATTCCGCCTGTTTCCAGAGCAGTGCAGCTCTGCCAATCCCGGCGTGTAAGTGTGACACTCCCAGTACTGGCTCCAGCAGGAATTTTTGTATGTTTTTTATCTCTAGGGTTTTTTTACTTACACATTTAAGGAGCTGCAAATATTTTCTATTTATGAGTAGTTAAATGTCTTGTAGTGGTGTAAGGAAACTTTCTCACTCACTCTAGCCAGGGGTTTACTGCTCCTTTGTCCCCGGGAACTGTTAATTACTGATGGGATTTTCACTCAAGTGAGATCCTGTCTATGTGTCCTGGTTCCAGTGTAGGCTCATTTTTATTCCCTATTTTTCTGTGCAATTGTAATGGATTTTTTTTCATAAAAAGACATTTTGGACCTGGGGCATTGAAGCTTGATGATATTTACACATTCTAGCTCTTTTTAAATGCCAACTCTATATACAAAGTTTAATTCTTTTTATGATTTTTAGATGTTGCTTAATAGAAAATCTGATAAAAATATTGTAGAGAGCTTGTAGAGATGCAGCAATATTTTTGAGTTTTTCCTGTATCTGAGAATAGATATAGACATAAAAATGAAGTTTTCTTCTCAGCTTGTGTTTTTTCTTAGATATAGGATCTTGTATTCTGTGTAGTACATATATATAGTGTATGTAGTGCTAAGCTATGTACTTATGTAAAAATCCATGTGGTCGTTCATCTCTGTTCCTGTGTCCTGCTGTATCATATGAACTTCCATAAAGTCCTACTCCTCATCACTCTGCGTGGATCTGCAGGTAACAGTGCTCTGAGCAGGAAATCTGCCTCAGCTTCCTCTATCCCTGTGGATAATACAATCACATAGAATAAAATGAGACTGGAGACAACAACCAGGAGTATCTGGGGGTAGAGACTTTCCTCCTGCAGAGATTTAGCTGGAAGTAGAGACCTTTATAGCTGATAAAAAGGCTCTGACAAAGGTAATTTTTTTCCCCTCTAGAGAGAGATTTAAAAGGAAAGAGATTTTATGGAAGATGTGTGGATAATGTCAGTGGATGTCTTTCCAAAATGTTATGGAGTCCCTCTAAGGCATTTTGTCAGGGCTTCACAGGGAAATGCAGAGCTCAGCAGTTCTAGAACACTTCCCATCTTACGGGAACAAATGACTTTGCTGTGGGAGAATTGGCTCCTGATCCACCCAGCCTCCTGTCTCCCATTGGGGGTCAAGTGAGCGCTTTGGAAACAGAGGGATTTGGACACCACGTGTAGCTTTGGGGATGCCATGGGCAGTTGGGAGGGACTGGTGACAGTCAGGTTCCTTCCACTTCTCTGGTGCTGTTATTTCTGCCTCTTCTATATTTGTGTGTTTTGATATGCAGAAACAGTAATGTTAGAAATCAATTAATTTAATTTATTGTAATTATTTTGTTAATGATTTTGTCGAGCGTAACTTTGCCATGGGGTGTTGGTTTCCAGTTTTGTTCCCACCTAGTTTGATGGTGCCATTCTTTCCCTCTTTGCTGTTTCCAAAAGGGGAGTGACCCCATTGGGGCAAAAAGCACTACTTAGGGGCTGGCAAACACAGAATTTTCTCTTTGTTTGGGTTTCAGTCATGTGGGTAGAAAAGAAGGGAGTAAGTGTACAAATGGGAAGGAATTAATGCTTCTAATTTTCTGTGTATCAGCTGGTGGCTGACATGTCATCCTTCTTTCTACAAATGCTGGTTAATAAATAAACATTGAAATATGTCTGTGACCAGGGAGAGCACCCAGGGAGTGGCTGGAGCTGGGCCAGGGCGGGCTCAGGTTGGATCTCAGGGAGAGGTTCTTCTCCCAGAGGGTGCTGGGCACTGCCTAGGCTCCCCAGGGAATGGGCATGGCCCCGAGGCTGCCAGAGCTCCAGGAGCGTTTGGTCAGCACTGCCAGGGGTGGCCAGGGTTGGAGTGTTGGGGTATCTGGGCAGGAGTTGCACTGGATGATCCTTGTGGTTCCCTTCTAGCTGAGAATTTTCCATGATCCAAACCTCCTCTATTTTCCTCCTCAGTTCTGTCATAGTGTAAGTGGCACTAAAAGAGAGGCGATAAAGAAATATATGCAAAGTCAAACCAGAATTATTGTACTGAGAGCACTTTTCCACCTGCCTCACATGACAGGAATATGTATATGTGATTCATTGCTATTTTCCATGGAAGGATACCATTTTCCTGGGTAGCATTACAATTGAAGCAGCAAGAATCTCATCAGTCACCTGGCCATGTTTCCGTGACATGTACAACTTGCAAGTCAAACAGTGAAATCTTTATTTGAGCAAAATTGGCCTTTGTCACAGTGCAAACTGTGTTTGAGTAAGGAGTTAATTGCACAGTTGCTAATTCTAATGAGGCGCCATATTAGGGTAGAAGCTGTCACAGGAGGACTGGAATCAGCAGGAATTCATATTTTGGTGCGTGTTTGGTTAATTTGTAGCAAATGTGTTGGGATTCTGCACATTCAGGTGTGCAGCCCACTCCACCAGGAGTTCATCACAGCTAATTCATAATTAATAGCAGTTTGAACAGCAGAAAGACTTAGGGACATTCAAATTTTAATGGGTATTTATAACTCTTGGACATTAAATACAAACCACCGTGACTGGAGCTGCTTCAAATTCCTTGCCTCAAATCCCCAGCATTCTGTAGCAGGTTCTCTCAAATGCTGTAGTATTTTCAAGGTCTGTCAATCTGGAAATTGTCCCTGTTTTTTCCTAAGAAGATGCAGCTTTGCTCCCTGACAGCAGTTTGACTCCTCTCTTTCGTGCCCACTGAGCCTGTGTGTGGGGAGCCTCTCTCCCTGCTGAAGGGAGAGGAGCTGTCCTTCTGACACACCCACGGCTGCTCACCGGCAGGACTTGGGATCTTGATGACACCACTCCTGCCCCCAACCATCAGTCACTTAGCTCTTCAAATAAAATGATAAGAAATCTGTTTAGCTCCAAGTAGAGTAAATCAGGGACATGGATGTGCTGATTGAAAGGCTGGAGGTTTGCCAGACTTCATCTGTGGGATGAATTGGTGAGGATTTATTTGCCCTTTCATTCCTTGATAACTTTGCTTTCACTCGTGGCAGAGGTTAGGACAACCACACAGGCTATTGGAAAAGTATTAAGATTAATGATTTTATGTGTAAACTGTTTTTCCCCACCCAGAACATTAAAGGATAAGAAAACAGAGAAGTTCTTGTCTTTGAGATGAGATCTGAGAGGTCCTGTCTCTTCAGAAGAGGAATGAAGGTGGTTTCCACAAGGACTGAGGGTCTGAAGCAGCTGGTGCTGGGAGAATTGTAAATGGTTGTGCTTTAGGAGCTTCAGAGGGGCAAGGGCTCTGGGGTCATGGCAAAGTACATGCAGCAGAAGGAACTTTTGGCTTAAAAGCGTTGAAGAATATTGGGGCTCTTTCGATGAGAAGACCTGAAATATTTATTAACCCTTTAATTCCATTTATTCAGTGGCTTCTGCCACCCAGCACTGATGGTTTCTATGTAGGCTTCCCTATACAGATAAGAAAACTTGATATTGAATACAACAGTATCTTGTTTTGCATATGATTTGAATTATTAAATGGGTTTTAAATCACTTACTGCTGGCACAATAGTCAAAGTATCTATTTTATCTCTGCTGATCATTTGAGCTTGTGCTATTAGGCTTGTGTTTGCTGACTGGATAAATGTAAGGGGAGAATCCAGTGAGAGATTGTGAAGCTGCTCTGTTTTGTGTGTCAGGGGAGAGAAAGTCTCCTTGCCTGTATTGACACAGGTCCTGGTCTTTATGCTCGGATAACTGGAGTGTTTGTGTTGCTGTGGATCTTTAATAGAGACAGGTGCCATCCTTCCTGCCTCAGCAGAGGGAGGAAGGACAGAGCTGTGGGTAGAATTTCTTTGCTCAGAGGATGAATTTTTATTGTAACTACATTTAAAAAGTAGGCTATAAATATAAATGGGTTACAGATGATGTTTGGATTTAGCTTTTTGTTTCTACTTGGTAGCCAAAGGTCAGCAGAGATTTTGACAGATCAAAATATTGGCGGGGTTCATCCCAGGAAAAACAAAGTAAATGAATTTTGGTTAAAAATGCAAAAAGGAGAGAAATAATCAGGAAAGGCCTAGAAAAAAGAGCATGCCCTTGTACATGGTTTGTGACGTCTCTTTTGGTCTTTTTTTTTTTTTTTTGCTGCCTTTTCCTGGTGTCTGTCTCTCAAGACAGTCTCCTAAACTCTGAGGCAGTTCAAGCAGGCTGTTGAAATGAGCTGATACCTATAGCAGTGGTGCAGTTCTTACTGTCTTTGGGAAGATAAGGATCAGGGCCCCTGTGTAAGTTCAATTCATACAATTACGTGAAGGAGAATGAATCACTGGGGAAAGCAAACTAAGAACTCTTTCAAGATGAGATTTTCAAACTGGGCCAAAAGGAAATTAGGTGTCCAGATTCCATTAAAATATAACTGAAGCTGGAGCATAACTTTCCTAGTCTGTTCTGATAAACAGCTCAGGAAAAGTTCATTGTAGTTGATAACCTTGAAGGCTTGTAGCTCCACTATCAGCTTCAGCCTTAACATGAAAGAACATGGAAACCCTGGAATCCACTTCTGATATTAGTCCCCAGGGATGTGTGGCAGCAAACCTTCCCACTGGGGGAGGATAGGGAGCACTTCAGTAACTGCTAATGGCATCATATACCACAAGACCCCCTTTCAAGCTGCTGTATAGAGACTTGCAAACGGTCTTAAATAGTTGTTGCCATTGCAGGATCTCCTTGGGAGAGCTGTTCAGTGGTGCACTTAAACATCTGCACCTTCCTTTAATTGTTCTCCAAGCCACGCTCAGGCCAGTCTGAGGAGCTGCTGTCTCTGATGTTTGTGGTTCTCCTCGGTAGCAGAGGAGGAGTGGGGCAGGAACAGCCGGGGACTCTCTGAGCTGTGCCCTCAGACTAAGCCTTAATACAAGGCTCTGCAGATGCTCCTTTTGTGATCTTCCTCCTCCTCTGTGTCTTTTGATCAGCAGAATGAGACTATGCTTTGGTCTGCAGTTTATATAGATCAGGGCACATGGAATGCAACACTGGGGTTCAACTGTGTTTCCAATAAAAGTGGCAGAGGTTTTACTAAATGTCTGATACAAGTCCAGCCAGGGAGATGGTATTGTCAGTACCAGGTTTATTAATGCCTGTTTCTACAAAGCCATGTCAAAACAACCATGGTTTTGTTTTAACCAATGACAGAGATGCAGTAAAATTGATTATTATAGAATCATGGAATGGTTAGGGTTGGAAAGGACCTTAAAACCCATCCAGTCCCATTGCCTGCCACGGGCAGTGACACCTTTCACTCTCCCAGGTTGCTCCAAGCCCTGTCCAGACTGGCCTTGGACACTTCCAGGCATGGGGCAGCCACAGCTTCTCCAGTCAGTTTGATTCTATTATAATCTACTATATGCACATAATTCTGGGGAGATAGAACCAGGTGAGGCATAGAGGGAGTAGAGCTGTACTCCCACTTGCTCTTTGGTGTTCCTGTTGTAACATCAAAGGTGGATGGATGCTGCTCTACAGAAATGGATCCTGGGCTCCTGCCAAGAGTAGGCAAGTCAGAAAAACTTGGTCATTATGCAAAATATGAATTATAGAATAATTGAGTATCCTGAGTTGGAAGGGACCCACAAGGATCACTGAAGTCCAACTCCTGGGCTTCTCCTCACTGGCCATGTAGAGGTGGTCTGGTGGCATATATGTTTGAATGGAAAACACACTGGAAAACTACAGGGCCAGGGAAATGAAATTGGGCACCAAACCTCTTCACTTTCATCATTCCATAGTTTTCCCTTCCCTACAGTATTTTGGAGGCTGAATTCAGCTGTGTGTTCAGAGTGGCTTCATGGTGTGCAGGGAGGAGCAGCATCCCCTCAAGGGATCTGTGGCTCCCTGTGGGGAATGGAGAGAACGCAGCACTGAAGGATTGGCTCCTGAAGTGACCTGGAGCTCCCCAGCACAGGGTGGGAGCCCTCTGGGAAATGGCAGCCAAGGACTGTGCATGGATGCAGCAGGAACATCCAGGTTTATTAAAGGCCCTGTGAATGCCAAAGCAAGGACAGGCCCCAGTAGGAAAGACTCCTGTTTGAAAAAAACCTGCCAAGAACTCCAGTTGTGAGCAGAAAGCTGGAGTTGCAGTTTTTAAAGTTCTTTTTTTTTTTTTTTTTTACACTTTTAATCACTGCAAATCAGTGACTCCACTGAGGATTATATGATTTAAATTCCATCCTTCTACTCCCATAATGGGCATAAAAATTATGGTTTCAAGTGATTTTTGAAAAAAAAATCTTTTTATAAAATTCCACACAAAATGTTTCACAGCTGCTGAGAGTTTAAAGATAGTTAATGCTTCCAGATGCACCCAAGAAAAATCTCATTTACCTGATTTTGAACTGTCACACCACTGAAGTTAATGAGATGGAAGCTCTTAAGTCATTTAGTCACTTTTGAATATTTTACTTAATGATCAATTCCAGATTTTTCAAAGTATTTATTTTTATGTATTTCATAAAACTGTTATGATGCTTTTTTTATGCTTTAGCATTCCTTTGGTCTACTTGACATAACAGCTGTACAAATTTAATGGTAAATCTCCTGTATCTCACTAAAAAGAAAAATCAGTCTTTTGTTGCTTTCATGCCAATAGGAAATATGTCAGAGGGTCATAATGTGCTGAGGAATAAGGGCAGGTGGAGAACTGGAGCAGACGGAAGGGGTTTGGGAAGTGGAAAGGGAATGTGGGGAAGTGGCACCCGCAGTGATCTGACTCTCAGTGACAGCCAGCAGCAACCGAGGGCTCCAGAGGGAGCTGCTGAGGGACAAACGGGAACAGTTAGGTGAAGGGAGAAAAGGGCTGCTGGAGAAAGCAGGCAGCAGTGAAGGCAAATACAAGTCAAGTCCTTCAGTGTGAGCTCTGCAGGTCTCGTGAGGAGCGAGGATGTCAAGGGCAGGATGAGACAGGGAGGCTGATGCAGAGCAAGGCTGGGAGAAGAGAGGTGGGTACAAGTCCTCAGATACAAAACACTGCAGTTTGCAAGGAGCTCACAGGATGACAGCTGAGGGGAAACAGGAAACACGCCCTCCATATGACAGCAAAGAAGGGTTAGCTGGGCTGCAGTATGGAGTGTCTTTTCCTGCAGGGATACAGTGCCTTGTTTGAGCATGGGCTCTCTGTAACAGCACTGGCATCTCCAGCTCAGGCACTCTGGCTTTTCATGAAGAAAGAAATCCCACGGCAGCCTGCTCACCCTGCCCTCCAGGCGTGGGGTTCCATGGCTGTGGGTGCAGGGCTGCTGTGCTTGTGCCATCAGCACAGGGAGCGGGAGAGGGCAAATTCCAGGTGCAGCAGAAATTTGTGGCATTCATTGTAGTGCTGGGCCATGGAACAGGATCACAGTGTGGCAAACAGCCGCTGCTGGTGCATTGGGTGGGTTGTGAAATGGCTCCTTCCCGCTGCAGTCCCACATTCCTGGGTGCTTTTCCCGTTGTGCACATCCGTTGTGATGCTTTGTAGGATGGTGAGGTGGTCACAAGAGATAGGCCCAAGGGACTCATCCTGTTCCCATGCAGGGCACATCAGCTGAGGTGGAGATGTTGCTGGAGTAGCCCTCACTTGTTCATCCCAATAATTTCAGGAATTTCATTGCAGTGGTTTGTCCTCAGCAGTATTTTCAAGGTTGCCAGCACAAAGCAAAAGGAGTTGTCTGATCTGAACTCAAAGATACTTTTTTATCACTGATGTTCCAGATAGTTAGGGGCAATGGGGAAAGTTTATGCCCTTCTCTCTGGAGCTCAGATTCCCTGGCCTATTTCCAGATTCACCCTTTTATGGTGAATCTGGTGGCCCAAACTGCTGCTCTTTTCATAGCCACCTTTTAGTGACTCAGGGAGTAGTCCTGGGGTAGGGCTGGAGGAGAGGTTGTGTGAATGTATTGGTGGGTTTGTGCTCTTCATTCCAAGACCACATCCTGGGTCAGTCTTGGTTTGTGTGTGAAAATACTCTCTCAGTCCAATAAAATATGATTTAGGTGAGTAAAGGAAAAGCGAGTTTAGCTGGAATACTGCATCCCACACTTGAGTGGGTTATTTATTCTTCAGGGGACTGAAATATTTTATTATTGGGCAACCAAGGGGAAGTAACAGTGCAGAAGTTTAGTTGGGTATGAAATATCTGTTCTTACACAGCCTCTCTGAATCGTTACCCAAATGAAAGCTAACAGTGGTCTTTCCGTCCTGTTTTCCAAGTGGCCAGTCTCAATCCCTGATTCTGAGCAAACTGGGGTAGTTTTTGTCTTCAGTGAAGTAGATGCAAATACATTTTGAAGGCAATTAGAGTATTTTTATTTTTGCTCACAATAAACTGCAAGCACAATAAAATTGCTAGCACAAGGTTGAAGGTTATTTGCGAAGATTATATGCCACATGTGATTAATCTCTTCCCCGCTTTTTATTCTTCTATTAGCAAGATTTTAAATATCCGGGGGATCTCTACAGAATTCTGTAGGGTCAGATTAAAAGGCTGAAAATATTTAGTGCAAGTGGCTGTGTGTGCAGAATCTACTGCCTTAACAAGGTGCTTCTTGCTGCTCTCAGGTGACCTGCATCTCCCTCCAGGATTCCCAGCAGCATCAGCTTCCCTCAGTCCTGCAGATCAGCACATCCCCAAGAAGTGTGTTGCTGTTATCAAGCCATTTTCCCCTGCAGGTCTCTAACAGCATTGCTCTAAAAAGATGATAAATGACAGCAAAGAGAAGGGAACACAGGCCCTGTTATCCCCCAGTGGAAAGGAACACGTTAAACATTGCTTTCCTTCCCAGCACCCCGGGTTGCTGAGCTCCCTGTGGAATATGGCTCTGTCCTCCTCCATGGCCATGTGTCCCTGTCACCTTCCTTTCCACCAGTGATGCTGCTTCTGCAGCTGCCCAGATTTGCAAAGACAGCCAGGTGAAAACAGATACGGCCATGCACACACAGATGGAGCACTCAGTGTGGTCTGTGTCCACCAGCACAGAGTGGTCCACACAAGCATGCTCAGAAGGCAGAGAGATCCCCAGATTGCTTGGAATCAAGGATGGGAGGTGGGGACAGAGGGAAGAAGAGCAGGATGGCTTTTTTGGAAGGCAGCCCCATGCACAGGATAGCTTATGGTCACTGAGGAACCAACACCATGGACCCAAAGCGATGTGTTCTTCCACCAGTTTGGTGGGAGGTTCAGGTAGAGCTGTGCGATCCTGAAGTGCTGCAGGAAGCTGAGGAGGTGATGGAGAAGGGGCCTTGCTTTGCCCCTTCTGGCACCTGTTCAATTAATTATTCTCCAAAGGCAGTTTTAGATGTTATGCAAGCTGGAAGTCACAGCATTCTGTGGCCAATCTTGTCCTCAGTGTCCTTTTTTCTGGCTAGAGTGAATCTTTGCTGCAGAAGAGATCTTGGTTTAATTCATCATGCCTACAGTTTTAAGGTTAGGATAGAATATAGACGAGATGATAATTATTGCTCTGAAGCTCTTCTGGAGAAGGCAACATGAGGAAATGTCCCATTAACATTACAAACAAATCCAGGAGAAGGTGCTGAAGAAATGCTTTCACCCTGTAACTTCTCCACGATCAAAGGACACTTGCCTAACCCCAACATCTAATTGTCACATGATTAAAAATGTATAAGCTTTCCTGGACATAGGAAAGATTGTGTGTAGCAGCATAAGGACTTGATTGAAATGCATAATTAATACCTTTACTCAGCCTCATGTGGGAACACAAGGCCAACAGGGCAGGTTGTCCAAGGGATGGACTCAAGTTTTTGCACCAAGGCAGCTGATTAGTGAAACTACACTGGTAACTTTTCACTTTTAGACAAGGAAAAACAAGTTTGAAGCTTATCTGTAAATTCTGGGGTGGTCTTGGATATATTTGAGAAGCCAGTGAGTTAAAAAACTTCACACAGCTCCAAACCCCAGGCACATCTGTTTTTGAACAATTAACTTTTACTTGCCAAGAACTTATTTGGTGTGTAAAAATATGTAGAAATTGCACATTAGTAGTGGTCATAAAGTGTTAGAAAATGCTGTGCTTGTTGCTGAGGGGTCCAGTGTGATGTAACCATGTGTTCACCAGAGCCCACCCTGCTTGTCACTCGTGTGCAGAACTTCCATGGATTCAGAAAAGAGAATGGACAACGCTTCCGTAGGTTCAACTGTAAATTATGCCTTTATATTGTACCCAGTGCACACAGAACACTGCTGCTCTCTTTTACCACAGTAATTCAGGAAAATACTCAGAATGCAGGTTAATTTTAGGCCTGTAAAAAATACAGTTCACTATTGGACCAAACATAACTGTCTTGGTAGTTTTAATTTCTGCTTTTGAAGGAACATTAATCCAATTCATTTTTTTTTTCAAGTATATTCCAAGATTCAACTGAATTATTTCAGTTTGGTAGCACTGAGTAGGTTTTTTTTTGTCCTAACTGATGGTAATGACAGCTAAATGTCAGCTTCATTTCTATTTTAGCTCAGAATATAAACAGAAAAATATACAGAAAGGAAAATGTCCTGTTACACAATCTGTGAATTCTTTTTGCTGTGCTAAAAGTTTTGATTCTGCATGTGCCTCTCAGTCCAAAAGCCACACTGAGACATTTTTCTCATAAAATTGTTTTCCATATTTTGCCTTGAGTGCAGAGAAAGCATTGCTATTAACATAAATGCATAAAAAACCTGAATCTGGAACTTCATTTCATCAAGAAACCCCCCCCCCAATATTTTTATATAACATTTTGGATATATTTTATGTCAAAACAGGATCACCAGTCAAACTAGTGACATCTAAACCCAATACATTATAGTGACTTCTAAAATAAAAAAAAAATCAGAACAAAACTAAATTTATTATAGCTCTGCCTTCATTAAACACCGTGTGGTTGATTTGAACACAACAAAACTCTAGTAATTCTTCAAAAGTGTCTACTAAATAGAATAAAAAGAATAAGAGAACAATTAACATTTAGTCTGTTACATTAAAAAATTGGATGTACATATTCCTATTGCCCTGTTAGCTTTACCTAAGCCTTCAACTACTACAAAAATAATAATAATAAAAAAGAAAACTCATTGTTGAAAGTCAAAAACATTCAAATCAGTTGATACAACATTACAGTACAGTCAACTAACATCCTTCAGGGTCTCCTTTTCTCAGGGTGGAGTCCTCAGACCAGGGTCCTAAACCTAGTTCACTGCAGGTCCAAAACTGAGGGTTAGCTCGGCGAGATCCTGCCCCTGTGATGGCTTTGGGGGAACGGGGCCGGCTGCGTCAGAGCCATGGGCTCACCCAGCCTCTCGTTCCTTTTATTCAGCACTGGAGTTAGGACAGCTTTAAGTTTAGCACAATAACAAAAAAAAAAAAAGAGAGAGAAAAAGAAAAAATAATAAAATGAATGGAAAATTGGAAGCTAGGTGAAGCTGCCATTTGTGTCAACCCATTGCGATACGCTATACTAAAAAATCCTGAAATATCCACCTGTCCTCACCGCTCTGCCACGGACTAGCAAAGTCAAAAATACAAAAGTCTTCAACTCGTTGTTTTTGCAGAATAAAGCAAAAAAGTCTTTGTGCTCCTTACTACCAGAAGCAAAATATCCTCTGAGTTACCACATGTAATAGCTTCTGGATGTGTCGACTTGGGTTGGCTTGGTCTCTGCAGAGCCATCCTTGTCTTTTTCACTGTCACCTTCCCAGAGATTAATAAGTGGAGGGTAGAGCTCATTCAGGGGGATTGAAGAGGTCTTTTGCATATATTTTTTCAATGAGTGGTGGTAGTTTTTTCTCTTAAACCTTTTCGCAATATAAACAGAGACGGAGGCGAGGCTGATGACAGCAAACATGGATCCCATCACTGCTGCCAGGGCTGTGCTGGTTTCCTGGTCGGAAATATCCAGCGCAAAAGCTGCATTTTTGGTTGTGACATTGACACAGGACCTCTGTGTTTGCTGATGGATGTTGGATACTGTCAGACACACTTCGTAATCTGTAGAGGGTTGTAAATGTGTGAGGTTATATTCGTGGACATCCACTGGGACCCTGGCGGTGTAGGTGATGTGAGGGTTGTCAATCTTCATTGTGGCTGATGACCATTTTAAATTGGAAGTCATGACATTGGAATTGACTTTCCAAGAAACAAGGATGGAATGGGATTCGGCTTGTTTAACGTAGATCTTCAGAACCTGGGTGCCATCCAGGAGCGTCCCGTTCACCCGAATGGTTGCGACTCTTGTGTCAGCTCCTTCTATGTTTTGGGCAACACAGGTGTATCTCCCAGAGTCTTCAACCTGGATGTTGGAGATTTCCAAGGTGCCCTCGCTGCTCAGCTTGTATTTGTCAGAGAGGCTTTCCACGGTGACTTTATTGCCCAGAGGAGTGACCCAGTAGATTTCTGGCTCAGGTTCTGCCATGGCCCGGCAATCTAAAAACACTGTCATGCCGATGTCCAGGTTTAAGTGATTGGGAAAGGTCTCATGAGAGATCATTGGAAGACACTGTTCATTTGAGTCCTGTATCAGCACTTCCTTCACCTGCTGTCCTCGGTATTCTGGAGGCATAGCACAGAACATGGAGAGAGGCTCCATGAAGCGGATGTTGGTTTTGTTGGAGTTGATCCAGTGGATGACACAGTCGCACCTGAGTGGGTTGCTGTGGATGCTGATCTCACGCAGGTTTGGGAGGGATTCCACTGTCTTTTGGTAGACTGCATTCAAGGCATTGTTGTTGAGCATCAGGCTCTCCAGGGCAGGGACGTTGCGGAATGCCAGGCGATGGATATAAGACAGCTTTGGGTTGTTGGTGGCTTCCAGCTTTGTGAGTTCAGGCAGGTTGTCCAGTGCATACCTATCGACAGACACGAGTTCTCCCATGTTGTTGATCCCTAGCTCTTTTAATCTGAGCATGTTTTTAAAATCCCCTTCTTGAATTTTATGAATTGGATTTTTGTTGAGATCCAGGAATTTTAAATTGGGAACTTTCTCAAGGGCAAGCTGAGGAACTTTTACCAATTTGTTATCGTAAAAGGAAAGACTTTCAAGACTATCCAAGCCTACCAAGGCATTGCCAGGAATGTCTGTGAGGTACATACCTGCCAATACTAGACTTCTTAAGTTTGAGAGTGGTTTGAAATTCATATCAAGTATTCCAATCACTGGGTTTTCTCCAATCATGAGAATCTCTAAGTTGGGAGTAGAATCAAACCAACGGCTGTCAATAACTTTTAATTTGTTGGAGTTGAGGTGTAATCTCAGAAGATTTTTTAGGCCAGAGAATGCGTTTGCAGAAATGCTGCTGATCTGGTTGTGATTTATGTAGAGCTCCTGCAGATTGCAGAGGTCTTGCAGGCAGTAGTCAGTCATCTCTGTGATCTGGTTCTCCTCCAGGTGCAAAGTTGTAAGCTGGGTAAGATTGGAGAGCCCCACATCTCTGATACTTGTGAAGTTATTTTGTGAAAAATCCAATTCTGTTAAATTAAAGAGCTGTTGCAGTTCGTCTGTGGTCTTTGCAATGTTGTTGCTTTGTAACAGAAGGACTTGAGTGTCACTGGAGAGGTTGCTGGGGATTTTTGTTAACCGGAGGTCGTTGCAGTCAACTGTGGTAGCTTCCCTGTACGTTGACTGTGGTGTAAACCAGGGCCTGATTTCACAGACACAAAGCTGTGGACATTCGTTGCTCTGTATGGAAGACTCAGTTAATGAATTCATTAACAATTCTAGCACCAACTGGCACACAGTTAAAACAACTCTAACCTTTGCCATGCTGGCCAGGGAGGGAGTTCAGATTCCCAGCCCCCTAAAATCCCCACAGAGGGTGAGCCCCTATCAGGCAGAAAATGTAAAGCTTGATGTTTAGGGTGAAAGGCTTGGACATCCAGAAAGGTGAAAGATGATTTTCTGACTTTAGAGAAGTTAAGAAGTGCTCTGAAGACTCTCTGCTGCTCCTCGGTGTTTCAAAATCTTCTGCAAATCAGTGCCTGAATATGGTCCTGAAAGCAGATTAGAATATACATTATGCTCAGCTCATAGACAGTTCATCTATTATTATTTAGTTTCTTCAACCTTTGAAAGAAAATATCTGAAAACAATCATTATTTTAACAGTAACCTCTTATAAAAACCCCAATCTGGTGTAGGTAAATTATGTAAGGTTTGGAACTTTCTCCTCAGGGTTTACATGAGAAATCTTTCTAAGTGAATGACCTGAGAAGAAGACCTTGGGCTACCTTTCAGTTTTACCCTGAAGGAGTTGTTTGAATAGCTTGGGGAAGGCTGAGGGTAGAGGATGTACAGGTGAGCACAGCAAGGTCTCAGACGAGTGTCAGTGCCCAATCCCTGTCCCCAAGGCTCAGATTTCAGGTGTGTGGAATTCAGGCTCAGGAAGCTGCTGGTTTAGAAGTTGGAAGCTAAATGTGTATAAACTTTGCCAAAATTTGTCCAAGTTAATCAAATCAGTTCCAGATAACAGCTTAGATTTAATCCAGCTCAGCACCAAACAATAACAGTAAATTTGATTAAATGAATGTACTGCCCTTATTTCAGCTGTTCATACTGCATTGTGATCGTATGAACTGTTCACCACAATTCCAAATTGCTGTGGCAGCCCCACATTTGTATCTGCTTAGCCTGAAGACACTCATGCAAGAGTGTGTTTAAATTAACCCAGCTGTGCCCAGGCACCTCAGAACATCTGGTGTATCGTGGGGCTTTAAACACATAATCCAGGAAAATTTTATAGTAAAATCTTTCTCATTCTCACTTCAATGGAAAATCGCTCTGGTGAGTGTAGTTGAGACTTCTCAAACAAAAGGTTTTGGGTTTTATGTAACTAAAAGAATCTGGTTGTGCTATATGGATTCCCCACCCCTGAAAGTGTCTAAGGCCAGGTTGGACGGGGCTTGGAGCAACCTGGGATAGTGGAAGGTGGCAGGGGGTGGAATTGGATGGGCTTTAAGGTCCCTCCCAACCCAAACCACTCTGTGATACCTGAGAGAACACAGCAATGAAAAACTGCAATAGAAGAAAGCAGGAAATCAAATCTTTTTTCAGTCAGAATGTAGCAAAGGCACAACCAAGTCACAGCCCACAAAAGATGGTACTATAAAAAATACAAAACTAGATACAGCTTTTAAAAATCGGTTTAAAATACTCCTCTGGCTAGTGGGGACAGGAATGCTGTTTATACAACGCTTACTTCCAAATCTGATCATATCAAATAATGAAATTACCGTGTTTTATTTTAGATTATGATGTAGTGCGGTAGGTAGAACACACCCAACAGCATTTTTATTACTTATGTTTATATTTTTATTCTGTGGTTGTGCTTTAGAGGAAGGGAAAAAGGAATGGGACCCAGAATACATTTGACCCTGTTGAGTCAGATTTTCTTTCTGCTAGCTGAGACTTGAATGAGAGCTGAGCAGACTCTGCTGGAGGGGGGGGAAACCAATAGGACCAACATTCCTTCTCAAATAACTTCCAACTGATGGAAGAATTGACTAAGACTGTATTAAAAAATAAATCCTAACGGCACTGTAATAGTAGGGAACACGTTAGCATGGAGTGATGAGGAGGCTGGCATAGCCTGAGCTGTGCTGACTCTG
Source organism: Lanius collurio (assembly GCA_020086605.1). NCBI lineage: Eukaryota > Metazoa > Chordata > Aves > Passeriformes > Laniidae > Lanius > Lanius collurio. The sequence continues at coordinate 16,569,174 of JACBWW010000009.1, read as the reverse complement.
ATGGATGCTTCCCTCCATGGCAACACATTTGTAGCTGACCCAAACCAGCCAGTTCTAGGAGAATTGATGGCATCCAAAGTATAATTGATTTAATTGCAGATTTTCAAATGGCAGCATTTTGCAGTAAATAACGCAGGCGGTGCCTTCCCCTGGTCGCGGTCCCGGGCAAGTCCAGGAGGTTCCCTGAGCTGCTGTGCCTGTGGGCTGTCCCCTCACACAGGGACACGTCCCTGCTCCAGCTCTGCACCTGGCCCAGAGCAGGTGCACCAAACTGGGAACACTGCTCCCAGCATTCCTGCCTGTGGATTTCTCCTGCAGCTTCTCAGTGAATGAAGAGAAGGGAGTTGGTGCCTTACAAAGCTGAGGGCCCTACTGATGTTTTACTACTGATTTAGCCCTGCTGTAGCTGTATGAATCATGTAATGCTTTGAAAACCAAACTGCCTGAAAAAGACTTCAAAGATTCTTTTAAAATATGTAGGAGCATGTCTAGATGTTGCAAAAAAACCAAATTTGATCCTTTCTTTGTTGAATATTTATATCCTCTTACTTGCACGTTACAGTTATTGTTCATCCTTGCTAAGAAGGCATTTGTGGGTTTATTGACCAGAGTTCTGGGTTTATGATCACTGTAAATAGATGATTTCACAAGTTCCTAGTGACTTGTTCTCTTCTGTAGCTATTTTCTACTGTGAATGGATTTAATTTTCTTTAACTGCAAATGCTCTTTAGAAACAATTCGCACATTGCTGTCTCCAGTCTCCCCCAGCCCAGGGCAGCTTGGATGAAGCTGGAAATTATATTCCAGGGTAATCAAAGAGTGAATTCTGAGCAGCCTCACATGCCCCAGCCCATTTCAGTGTTGTGCTGGTGTGAGTGGCAGCCCAGGGGCCACAACAGGAGGAGCAATCTGTCATGGGCTTTGGTTTTAGCTACTTGTGGTGTGTAAAACCCCATCCACGGCCCTGATCAAAGCTACAGGGGCAGCAGAGCAGCCACCAAAAGCCATCCCTTTGCCCCAGGATTCTCATCTTTCCAGTCTTTCCAGCATTGGCAGGACTGATCCCAGAGACCTCTGCAATGTTTCGTGTTGCAGATCCTGAGGGTGTGAAGGAAAGCTTTTAGCATTCCCTGCCTTCCCTCTCATTTGTTAGATTCATATTTTCTGGTGTTCCAACCCACAACAGCAGTTGTAACAGCTGGTAACTTGATATCAGCAGAAATAATGGCTAATTTTATGTGAGAGATATGGAGGGAATTATTTTACTCAGAGTAACTAAATGCATTTTCCATGGCAGCGCTCGGTACCTGGTGCAGTAAGAAACCACATTTCTGTCAGCAGCAAACCCACAGCAGCTGGCTGGGGCTGTTGGCTTGTGTCTGTTCCCTGAGGGCAGAAACAGGAGCACCAGTCCTGTCTCCCATCCTGGAAATGCCATGGGGAAGTCTAACTCTTCCCTTCCTACCTAAACTGGTAGGAAAACTGGTTAACACTGAGGATTTGTTTGGCCCAAGAAATCATGAGAGCAGGTGTTTGGTTATGGAGCAGAAGATCGCTCATTTCAGCTTCCCTCAGAGAGAGAGGTGGGTGTGAAGAGGTGTGCCCTGGCAGCCATGGACTATACTGGTGGCTTTTAAAGAATTTGTTTGATTGGATGATCAGAAGAAAAAGTACATTTAAGCCTCCACTGCAGTAAGAGGAGGATGTGAAGGGACAAGCATGAAATAAACTGTTCATTAAAAATGTTCACAGTTAACCTGCCAACTCAAAAGAACAGATATTAAACATTTTTGCTTGGTAATAGGAAAACAAAGTATTGTCACTTCCCTGACAACTGTATTAATGGTCACTATTAAAATTTGCTGAAAAGAGCAACAATCTTGTTTGCACATGGATATCTGGATGCATTTTGAAACAGTGGTGCTGCCACAGCAAATCTGCCCTCTCCACAGTAACTGGTCCATTCTTGCAGAATTTATTTTATATTGCAATAGCATCACCGCAGATTCTGGTCAGCAGCCACCTGCACTGAGTGTGCCCAGGTAAAAGCTGGAGGGATCAGATACACGAAGAAATTACCCCAGGCTAAGAGAAGCGATTTATTCTGCAGTTGCAGTGAGCCAGAAGCACACACTGATCCCCCGTCCCTCTCCTCTCTCTGCAGAAACATTTTCCCAGGTTGCGCCTCAGTGTGGGAGCCGTGTGTTGGAAAATTGTCTGTTGTGCTAATGTTCAGCTAATGACTCGTGTAGCTCCTGCATTCCCATCACCATCCCGTGGGAAGCCACTGCCATCCCTCAGGGAAAGCCTGTCCTGGCTGCTGCAGCCTGGATCAGGTGGCTCAGCAGGGGAATGCAGGTGGGACAGCCCAGCAGCCGTGCCCAGGGATCTGGAGCAGGGTTAGTGCCAAGCAGGAGAACTGGGGGAGCTTCAGGTGGAACTGGAAAATGGAATTTAGACTGGGGTCAGTACAGCTCCAGGCTCTGCTCTGTCCCTCAGCAATGGGACAAGAGGAATGGGCAGGAACTGATGCCCAGGAAGTTCCACCTGAACATGAGGCAGAACTTTCCCATGCAGTGCCCAGCCCTGAGCAGATTGTCCAGGGGGAGTGTGGAGTCTCTTCCCTGGGGATATTCCAGACCCATTTGGACACACTCCTGTTCTCAGGGATGGCCCTGCTGGAACAGGGGCGTGGTACCAGATGCCCCACTGTGGTCCTTCCAGCCTCACCCATTCTGTGACAGGAAGAACCTGTTGGAAGAGGGACGCTGGAAGCTGGGCTGGAGCTCTGTGGATGCTGGAAGCATCAGTGGAGGTGAGGGTAGCCATAGGGAGCAGGCTGGGATCACTGCAGGCTGCTTAAGGCAGCTGGGTGAGTTTAAGGAAAGGGTTTTGTGTGTGTGTTGGAGGTAAAACATGCCCTGCTCTGACCTTCAGCAGGGCCTCTGCACTTCGGTATCCTCCAGTTTTCTGTGGATAAAACAGGGATTGGGGCCGGGCTCGGGTGAGCCATCGCCTCTGGCCAGGCTTTAGGAGGGAGACGCACTGAAATATCACTGCCTACTAAATCACAGCAGTAAGCTCAACACTAAACCTGGTCTAAAACCAGGTTACTAAAGTCAAGCTTGCTCCAGTCAAGAGCAGCAGTGACCTTGTACATCTTAGAGCACTTGGAATTTAATAACCAGGATGTTTCCAGCCAACCCCTGGAATGGGCTCCTTTCCCAGGAATGAAATTTCCAAGTGCAATCCTGTGTATTTAGAAAAACATTGAGGAATCAAGTAAGCCTTTTATAGTGAGGTTTTTAAAGTCTCCAGTGTCATCAGGAAATAAGCTATTTACAGGTCTGAATTGTGGAAAATACAGGAAAATCAAGCTGAAAATGATGACAGTTGAAAGAGCTTGAAAAAATCTGAATGCGGGAGCTTGGTATTAAAAGGAAATACAGAAACAAGGGCCTGTAGGACATGTAATAATGGTATAAAGCCTCAAAACACATCCTCAGAGATTTACAATATTTAAGGTTTGGGTTTTTTTTTTCCCTTCAAATAATGCCTACTTTTTCTTCTCGTCTGTACACACATTCTATCAAAATAAAGTCTGCGTTTAATTTTGGGGAAAGCTCTGGTGACAAGGTGATTTGCTGTATCTCAAGACAACCTTAGCATGCTTTATCTGTGTTCTTTTGAAAAATACTACTCTTATCTCCACCAAAGAACTGCAAAGAGCATCCTATTCATAACATCTGCACTGCAGAAACAGTATATTACAGCTTGGAAATTTGTAATTTATTTGGGCTTATTCTTAAGACTCGCATCTGATACAGTATTTTTCATTAAAATATTGAAGTAAATTTGCAGGAAAGGGGAAAATGGTTTTCATTCATAGACTGCTCTGGAGTGCAAGGGGCTGGATCCCCTGCAGGGAGCAGCCACTGGGTATTGATGGCCCATCAAATCCACCATAGAATTGCAACCCAGCTTCTGGCAGCTGATGGAAAATGTTTCACAGATTACTATTAACCAGTCATATTAGAAACACAGGAATAACAGGGGCATGCCAAACAGTGGGTTGTCAAATTATAGAGGCTGTTTGCTTTAGGAAAGAAAAAACCTCATAAACCACTTCATAGTCTTGAAACTTGAAAGGTGAGATGTGTTTGTGCAGCAGGAATATTCTTATGTTAGGAACACAAATTTTTATGAGCTTTCTTGCTACATTTCTCTTCATAAATGAGTTTAATCTTGGGACAATATGGGCTGTTCTGCTGTCCAGGACTCTCATGTCCTGCTACAATGGTTCAATGTGAAGGCAAAGCTTTGATTCAGTTTGATGGAGAAGAATCCTATCTGTGACCATTGTCTTCATTCCACACAATCACCAGATTAAGTTACTTGATTAGATCAGCATTTTGGAGCATCAACCCATTCCACTGCCACTCTTCCCTTCTGCCTAGCCTGCAGGACAGCTCCTTGCAGGTGATGGAGGACAAACCTTTGGGATGTGCTTTCCTTTCCCCCTGGATGTGCCCTAACCCATCCCCAGCCCTCTGGGCATTTTAAATGCAAGGGAGAATAGAAACCCAGTTGGTTTTAGTACAGTGTCTAAAATTTCCAGAGCATGACTAATTTGGGAAGACCTATTCCAACTATTTTTTGCATGTTGTGTATCTGCTGGCTGATGAATGAAAGAGGACCAAGGGTAGAAAAATTCTGCTTTGGCGTCTCACCATATTTAAAGAGTAAAAATGGATTGAGTCATGGCATATTTGGGATCTCAGAACCCTATGGAAGGATCTGAGCATCTTGTGACCCACAAGGGCACCTCCCTCCCAAGGATTTCCTATAGAACAGGCTAGAAAATCTCTCCTTACTATGTTCAAAATCAGTACAGTTCAAATGAAAAAAAAAAAAAAGTGAAAGAGGAAAAAAGGGCATGAAGAGATTGGGTTGGATTTTGGAGTGGAATTCCCTTTTTGTTTTTTGGCCACTCTGAGAGCCGAGGAGCTTGGCCAGTGACAGCAAAGTGTTAATAATAACAAAAGAAGGAACACACTAGGAATATTTTTAACCAGGAGAAACAGGGATGTCAGAACTCCACAGGATTTTCCTGAAGTAACAGAAAATCCTTTTCCTCCCTTTTTGCTGACTGGCTTCTGGCAGTGTGATTATTTTGCTTCCTACACAGTTCTAGATCAAACTCCAGTTTTGTGAGTCACTCAGGATCCCCCACAGTTGGGAAAGACCCCAGCGTGTACGTGGTTGTTACTACAACACAGGATGCCAAAAAACCCTGTGCTGGAAATGGTGCCTGATAAATCCAAACTAGAATGAGTCAGGAGCTCTGTAGGTATTTATAAATCAACACAATGGTGCTGGATGTAGGCAATGTATAAGGCTTGTTATTAAAAATTATATGTCCATGGAGCTTCAATTGCTTATCTTCAATCAAGAAAAAAGTTTTCTGGTCCTTGTTACACTCTGTTTAGATAATTCTGTTTCCTGTGGCTGTAGTATGTGTTAACTTTTCAATTATTAGTGATTAAGTATTAAACTGTATTTTACTATTAGCTGAGATCTGTATCAACACAGTTTGTACATGCAGTATGCTGACACAGGCTCCAGCCCTTAGAATAAACCAGACTTTTATTGATTTTTTTTCCTGAGGTTTATGCTTACAAAATCCAATTCTCTGTTTGTGAGCTATACATATATATTTAAATGTTAATAGACCCATATATTGAGTTGGCTGATACAGAAGATCTGATAGGAAAGATTGTGAGCATACCACTAACAAAATAAATGGATTTAGCATGGGAGGTGCTGAGATCTAATAGAAAGGCTGTTAGCACCAAGACAAAGATCTGGAACTCAACCAAGCCAGGAAGGGATAGAACTAATTCCATTAAGTGGCCACAGATTTGGAAGTGCTCTGAACCAAGGCTTTACTTTGACTTAAGGAAAAGGCTCTTTTCTCTCTAGTTCCACTGCTGTATCCTGTGACCCTTCCCCTTTACCATATGTCTTTCTGCACTTTTGCCACGTGAAATATGTGTTCCCCACCATTATTTTGTTCCAAAAGCATTTAGGTAGCATTGCCATGTGATCAGGACAGGAAAGCTCAGTCAGCTGAGAGGGATGGAAACCTTCACAGCCTGGATTTAACAGTTTCTTTTGATCTCAAGTATCACCTGAATCCTGATACTTTGTTTCATGCAGAAAACAGTCTTGCTTTGATATGTTCATGAGATTAGGAAGGAGAGAAAATACATCCTGTTGAATGTATTGTGTGTTTAGGAAGAGGCTTATAAACTGTTCCTTGAACTTCAGTCCTCAGTCTGGTCATGGCCACGTCCCAGGTTTTCCATGGATGGCTGTTTTCATCTGTGGAGGTACTAAAATTGCTGCCTATTGCAGAAAGGAAGTTTTCTCCTGTCAAAATTTTAAGTTACTGAAGCTTTATAGATAAAATCTTTACCTAATTACAATGATTCATTTGGGTGCAATAATGTTTCATTTGTATAAACCAGACTTGTTGCCCTTAAAGGGGGCAGAAAGAGAAAGGAAAACAGATTTGTCAATGAACTTAGAAAAAACACTGACCTGGTTTTCCTTGGTGCCTTTTACTATGATAAACTCATTTTAAAGACCTGTAATTAAAAAACTTCATTTCTGTAACTGCTTGTTCACATATGGCTAAGATTAGTTATTTTTTCAATGCATTTACAAGTTACTGGCGGCTCTCTGGAACTATCAATATTTACTCTATTTCTGTTAGAATGATGGATCATTTGTAATTTAAAAATTTAACAAGGCCAATCAGTACCTCATCTGCATCCCAGTAATTGTATGCAGCACATTAGCAAGGTATGAATTTATTAGATAGTTTTGGACTTGCTTAATCAAATAAATGATATGATGCATGAAATAACAGAAATTAAGGATTTATTATATAAATGATAAACATTTTCAAATTACAAAAGGACAATCCAAGCTTTGATTGATGTTTTATTAAAACAAGGTGAAATGTTATTTTACCCAACTTTGGACAAGCTCAGGGATTCTCTCTGAATAACTTTTAAGTGTTTTGTAGAAGTTCCTTGGTATGTGATCTGTCAGACTCCAGTGTGGAGGAGGAACCCAGGGAACATCTCCCATGACCTCAAACAGCCCCATGGCTTCTCCAGACCATGAGTATTCTCTTTATAACAGGATAAATAAGGAGCAGTGACCTCAGGTGAAGTACTCCAGTGGAGGGCAGAAGATGGCAGGAGCAGGGCTGGAGATCTGGGTTATCTCCATTGCCACAGATGGAACTTGTCCAGCTTGGAAAGTGTTTGTTGAGCATGGAGGAAGCTGGTTTTGGTCTCAGCCTCACCTTGTAAGGTGTGTGGTACTGAAATGTGTATGTGGAAGCAGAGCTGGGCGTTTCTGCACCTGAGACCCAATCCATGCACAAGGAAGGTCAAACCAGACACATCCCTGCAACATCCCCATCCCAGCTTGACTTTGACACCTCCTGCCTGCCACAGATCAACCCCTTTGGGGTGAAGCCAGTAACTCCAGCTGATCTCAGGGGTGGGATGTGCCCATCCACCCCTCTGGTGGTCCCCAGGGCACAGGGCTGCACTGGGACAGCGACGACTCCCAGCACCACAGTGGGGAACGAGCTATGGATGCCTTTGGAGTGTGAAGAGACCCCCCCACCCTGACACCTGCCTGGGGTTTTGCTCCCTTCCAGGACCAGAACAGCCCTCCCACAGGAGCAGGGCAGGGGCTGCATTTCCCCAGCGCTGGTGGGAGCAGCCACCCCAGTGCTGGCTCACGCTGAGGAACCAGCCAGGCAAACCCTGCCAGGTACCTTCAGGGGGCCTTGGCTTCCAAAAGCCCTTGGTTCTCCTGCTCTAATCCAAGCTGACAGGTGCCCAAATTGCTGGAATCACCAGTTAGTTAAATTAAGTACCTGGAAATGAGATGCTGACTAACAACCTCTAAAATTTCTCTCCAAGTAAGGTTTGCCTCTGTGTTAAACTGCTTTGAGTTGGGAATTGGTTAGGGAAAATACTGCCCTGTGTGACCACTGAGGACTAAAGGACAGCATCTCAGGAGAGAAAATTATGTAGTAAGGCTGCTGTACCAAATAAAATAAGGGAAAGAGCTGTTTCTCCATGGCACTTTTATAACTGCCGTGCATTCTCACTACAGCACCTTGTTAAATATTTCAGGCCTGTTACTTAAACTTGCTTTGCCTGGTTGTTCTGTTAGTTAAAAAGGGAAGAAAAAGGCAATACTCCACTGCAAGTACTCGATCTTTAGAAACTGTGCTCGAGGTAAAAAACAGGTCCTGTTCTTTTAATAATTCATCTAGAGGGAAAGTCAAGAAAACATTGGCTTGTGTCACCAAATTAGGGTCTTATGAAATAGAAGGTGAAGTTATAAAAATATTTTGCAGGAGAAGAGCAAAGACTAATTTTTGTCCCGCCAATGCCACAATCCAAAATAGGCCAAACCAGTATCTTTCTTCAGTGCCACATGTAGAAAAAGGAAAGATGACATCTAAAGAGCAACCCAAAATTTGAATAAAGTTGCAGGGTTTGAAGCAGCAAAGAGTAAGAGAGGGGGCTCAGAAGAACTTTCAGCTGGGGAGCTCTCAGTCCTCCATGGAGGCGTGTTCAGCTCCCAACCTTATGGACTCCATTAATGAAGGACTTAATTACTCAGCTACAGGAAAGACTGGCCATGTCTTTGAGTAACTCAAGCACATCTGCAGTGACTGTTTCTTATCAAAGTAGTACTGTGAATTCTCTGTGCAAACTTAAGCCCTCCAAATCTTAGAGAAACACCATTATTTAATAATTAATTATAAACCAACAAAACCAGTTCCTAAGCCCGCTCTATGATTTTCTTTGCTCTTGCCCATCTTTCTTCCCACATGTTAATTGCAGAGACAAAATAGAGCATAGGAATATTTGTAGTAAGTTTCCTTGGATTTCTGTCCTGGTATGGGGCTCTGGCTGATTCCCACCTCTGCACTCTCCCAGGAGCCCCCAAGCACTGCCAACCCTCCTAACACAGTTGGCAGAAAAACTATCCCAGCTCCAAAGCCCCCTTTTGTGTAGAAAGCGCAAATTATTTTTGAGAAAGATGTGTTTAAGTCCTGACCCTGTTAATATGCTAACTGCTCTGGAGCACAGCCTGGAATCCTTGATTCCTGGGAGCAACGTGGGTCTCCAGGATGGCAGATCCAGCTGGGAGGGGATGCAGGAATCAGCCATGGTGAGGCTGAAACGCAGGCTCCCTGGTCCATGAGCCTTATACAAACAGAAAGGAGGAGGGCTGGATTTATGTGCTTCCAAAAACTTTACATAGATTTTCTTCAGTTCTGTGTCTACAAAATGTCTGCCAGGAAAAAATCTGGAGCTTGGCAGGATGAAGCCTCACACGTGTATTGTTCGTGTAACTATGGTAACCTACAAATGCCACCAGTGTTTCCATTTCATACACAAATGAGGGGACAGCTGTGGGGACCACATGTCTGCCAATGGAATAATATATGTGAACGAGGATGGCTTGGTCAGAAAATTACAACTCATCTATATTAATCAGGGCTTCAAAGACCAGGCACCTCCGTGGTGACAAAGTACACAGAAAGAGGGATTTTTATTTTGGAAAATTTTGGCTCCTCTGTAAATATTTTCAGCATCTTGCTACTTTGCTGGTTGAAAAATAAACTAAAATGAATACTGTTCAACCAGAGCTCTTCTATAAACATCACTTAACTCTTTTCCTTGGGTTTTGTTCGTTTGGGTTTTTTTTTTTCTGATGCCTGATCCTTGTCTGAGCCTGACACAAAACCTGACCTGGGACCAGGCAAGCCACTTACCTGGGGAAGGAGCAGCTCCAAAAGAGGCAGAAATAATGTGGCTCAGAGTTTTGTGAACAAAGCCCTTTTTTTACTCATTGATATCATTAACAGAAGGAAGAGCTTCAAAAAATTCATACAAGAAATTTAAAAAATTATTTTAAAATATTGTTTAAATGTGGATGAATCTATATCCTCACTAACAACAACAAAAAGAAATCTGCAGACCAAACAATGCAAATAAATCCCATTTCCAGTGAATATTAAGCTACTCAAGCTGCAGTAGCAGCAATACTTGACCGCTGTTATGATTCATCCAAGGTGTTTTAAGTGTCCCTACAAAAAAAGCCATGGAGCGGGGATTTGCCGCCCTCCTTGGCAGCAGCAGCCAGCCGGCAGCCGGATGCAGCAGGAATCCAGCACGCCGATTAGGAAAAGTTTTCCCTGCCTTCTGCAGTGCCACGCTTCTGTGTCGGAGCGAAACAAAGGCTGCAGCATCCCCTCCGCCGCCCGCGGCAACGAGCTGGGCTCCGAGCACCCGGGCACGAGGGGGATTTAGGAGATGGTGATGATCATGAGAGCTTTTACCACTGCTTGTTGAAATGATCCCGTTTGCTCCACGAGCTGGACCCAAATACACACAGAGAATCAAAGAATTACAGACTTGTTTGGGTTGGGAGGGACCCTAAAGCTCAACCAGTGCCACCCCCGCCCTGGGCAGGGACACCTTCCACTGTCCCAGGCTGCTCCAAGCCCTAATGTCCAACCTGGCCTTGGGCACTGCCAGGGATCCAGGGGCAGCCACAGCTGCTCTGGGCACCCTGTGCCAGGGCTCTGTTCCCTGTGAGGTTGTTTGACCCCTAGTCAGTCAGACTGAACAAAAGTTTCTTTTTTCAGCCTGAATTTGGATGGGCTCAGCATTATTTATAACAGTAAAAAAGGTCCTTCACAGTTCACACGAAAAGTTGTCATCCTTTTATAATTGTCTATCTTAATGCAAAATCATATTTCCTTCAGTGATCAGTAGTGTTATCATGTCTGTTCTAGGTAAATGGAAAAGACTTTATGGTCATCACAGTAACTGGTCTATTAAAGTCCAAAATGCCTACTGGGAGAGATAATTTTATACAGGCTACATAAAACGTTGTGCGGATAACTTTCAACCCCTGAGGTAAAAGTTAAACTGGAGCTCTTGTCCCAGAGCAGGAGCACAGCAGAGGCTGCAGAGCAGGGGGACAGGGACAGGGACATGAGGGGCTGTGCCCTGGCCCAGGGCTGAGAGCCCGTGGGCTGACGGGGCAGAATCATCCTGCTCCCATCTGGTAAGCCTTGTGTGCTGGTTTGTGTCCTTCTTGGTGTGTCTGTATTTTAAATTAATTTAAATTCTGACTTGCAAGACTTTGGGAGGATCAGTTTGGTAGGATCCCTCGGACAGCAGTGGGGCTGAGGCTGGGTGTGCCTTCCATCATTTGAAGCTCTGTGATCTCCCTGTGTGTACATTGGAGCTATTGGCCACAACAGGTTTATGATCTTGTTCAGAAATACTAGGTTCCTTCTATAGGGACCCTTTAAGTCTGTTAGAAAAAGACTTAAAGGTTCCCAAACTAGTTTTTATTTAAGAGATTCATTACTTGGGAGCTGTCGCACAGCTCCAGAACAAGAATAGAAGCACCCTGTCTGTGATCTCTCACCTTTGGACAACACTATCGCCTACTTTGAGTTTAATTCTGTTACTTTTCCTTCCATCGCCTGGTGGGAAATGCGCACCGAGCCAGCACTGGGGGAGAGAATCACTTGCGGGAGAGGGAAAATCGCAGGCGAACATCTGTTGTGCGGCCCCGGCAGGGCTGAGCCGCCGGCACAATGTGCCTCGCTCCTGTCCCTCCTCTCACAGGGAACGGGGGTCGGCCCCGCGCTCAAAGGGCTCTTTGACAGGGGCGACAAAGGGGCGGCAGCGGGGCCGGTCCCTTTGTCCGCCCGCGGCCGCCAGACCCGGGGGCCAGGGCACCCCCAGAGCCGGGGGAAAGGGCTGCCGCTGCCCCGCGCTTCTCCCCGCACCTTTTAGGCAACAGACTTCCAAAAGAGCCCCCCCCAAAGCGCAGGTGCGCTGCAGCAGGGACCCAGTGGAGCATCCCTTGCCTGCCCTGCGCTCTCCAGTAGCCGGTCCCGCAGCCCCCCGGGTGCGGAGCGGCCGCTCCGCCCGCAGCGCCCCGCGCACAAAGCCGCGGCCGCGGGAGGAGGGCGGCGGAGCCGCGGCTCCGCTCACACTGCGCCTTTATGCCGCTTTCTGAAGGGCCATTGTCACACTGAAGGCTCCTTGTCTCCTCGCATTCCTCCGGGTGAATGGATGAGGCAGGACATCTGCCGGGATCCGCTCCCATTCGCATGCAAATGGGGGACGCGGGCAGCGCTGCCGCACCGCCGGCCCCGCGCCCACCGCTGGCACCCCAGAGCAGCGATTCCCCCCCAGATTCCCCGATTTAGCGCAAACCGGCCCGGGGAACAGCGGAGCACCCGAGAAGGAGGAGCAGGAGGAGAGCGATGCTGCAGCCGAAACCCCGCAGCCCCGGAGGTGCGAGGCGGCCGCAGCCCCGGGGCGGTCCCGGCGCGGTGCGAAGCTACCGAAATCCCGCAGCCCGCGGGGACTCCCCCGGCAGCCCCGGGGGGCACCGGGGGCGCGTCTGCCACCGCAAACTTTGCTCTCTCCCCGGGCCGCACCGCATATCCCCGCATCCCGAAGCGGAGCCCTTGCACCCGCGGCGCTCCCGCAGCCTCCGCTCCCTCCCCCGAGCCTGGCGGACGCACTCACCGCCGGCCGGGCACTGCCGCGGTTGTCCCCTGGGGCTGCACATCCGCTGCTGCCGCTACCGCGGTCCCACCGCGCTGGGATGCCGGGAGCGATGGATGGATGGGTCGGTCCCTCCGTGCGTGCTGCCCACCCCCGGGACAGCGGGAGCGGCGGCGCGGTGCCGGTGCGCGGTGCCGGTGCGCGGTGCCGGTGCGCGGTGCCGGTGCGCGGTGCCGCCCGCTCTGAGCCGCCGCCGGCGCGCACCTGGGAAGGCGCCGCGGGTCAGCTGACGGGCCGCGCTCCCATTGGCTGCCCCACGCGGCGGCACCGGCTGCGGGGGCGGGGCGAGGACAGGCCCCGCCCACCTGGCCCCGCCCCCACGCGACCCCGCCCCCGGCCTCGGTGTGCGCTCGGTGCTGCCCGTGAGCATCGTTCGGGTCCAGGGCGAGCATCCTTCCCTTCCTCTGGATCCAGGGAGAACATCTCTCCTTCCATCGTTCGGGTCCAGGACGAGCATCCCTTCATTCCCCTGAATCCAGGGCGAACATCCTTCCCTTCCTCTGCATCCAGGGAGAGCATCCTTCCCTTCGTTTGGAAACAGGGTGAACATCCCTGCTTCCATCATTCGGGTCCAGGGCGAACATCTTGCCGTTCCTTCAGATTCAGGGTGAACACCCCTTCCTTCCATCCTTCCGATCCAGGGTTAACAACCCTTTCTTTCTATCCTTCGTATCCAGAGTGAGCATCACCTTCCATCCTTTGGCTGCAGGGTTAACAAGATCTTCCATCGTTCGGTGTCAGGGTTAACAGCCCGTCCATCCTTAGGCATTAAACTTAACAGCCCCCTCCAGTGGCACACACGTCCCTGGCACACACTACAAGTCACTGGGGCTGGCACGAGCAATGTCACTATCCCGATACGTAACCTGCGTCTAAGGAAGAGCACGGACCTGCTGAGGAACTTCTCACCTCCCCTTTGAATCCTGGTTCTAAATTTTTTCAAATGTCATTCAGAGTAGTACAAAGGTGTGATGACAAAGTGCCGTGGCCTGCCAGGATTCAAACATTTGAGCTTCCGTGTTCTGTAGAGAGGCAGACCTTGAGCCCAGGGGACCAGAGGGTGCTAGGTGCTGGGCACTGCCCAGGCTCCCCAGGGAATGGGCACGGCCCCGAGGCTGCCAGAGCTCCAGGAGTGTTTGGACAGCACTGCCAGGGATGCCCGGGGTGGGGTTGTTGGGGTGTCTGTGCAGGGCCAGGAGCTGCACTGGGTGATCCTGTGGGTCCCTTCCAGCACAGGATATTCTATGATTCTGTGAACCATAAGAGTAATTTAAGCCTGAAATTCAAGAATTTAAAGTTGTCTGTGTAAGCCCTCTGATACGTTCTGCTTTCCATTCTTTCCTGGTTTTCTGTCTTGACCTATTTCCAGTAATCTTAGTTTGGAGTTATTGACTTGCACATTTTCTGCCGGTTCCTCTCCTGACCTTGGTCTCCACCCAGTTCTCTGGCCAAGTTCCAGGGTGCCCTGGAGGAATCCTCATGTTGGATCTTAGGTACCATTTTAGTCTGTGTTAGATGAGGAGTTTGTGGCTTAAGCTGTGGCAGTGATATAAAAATCAGCTTTTCTTCATATCTTAAGATCTTTATTTTCTTATTTTTTTATTATTCACTCTAGCAACAGAAAGGAAACCTGTGGCAGGATGGTGCTGTGCTGCCTCATTCCTGTGCCCTTTATAAAGATTGTGGTAATTCTGTGTTCCTCAACAAGGACTTGTGATGCTTTTATTGACAGAACTCCAAAAGCACATGGGAGACTCTTCACTCTCCTTCTCTGCACAAAGCGTTGCAATCCCACGGGCAGAGTTTGCTGAGCATAGCCTGGGTGAAAAGGCCCCACTGTCCATGACAGGCAGAGCTCAGCACCTCCTCTAGGCATGTCCTGAAGTGGTACCTTCTCAGTAAATTATTTTAAAGATTGGTTTAACAATTTTTAATATGAGTTAACAAGTAGTTAAATATATAGCAAATACAGTTTGCAGTTAATGCTTCAGATTTCCTCCCAAAGCGATGAATTTTTTTCTGAGAGCCCAGAAGGTCACTTGGGTAACAGTAAAAGTGAAGTTTTTTGTACATAAGGAAATTGAATTTTCAGAAGGAACTCATCAATATTGTCCAAAAAGACACTTTTCCTTTCACAGGGCCTGGTCTCGTCTTCCTGATGTTCCTTTCCCATCTATCATTTATTCCTGATGTGGAAATAATGCAATAGCAGATATGTTTTAGAAAACCCACAGTGTTTTGAATGGCTTCAGTTCTTTGTTTCAAGGTAGGGAATTTATTTTCACTTTCTTAGTGGAGTAGATCCATCCTTGAAAGACATAAACCTGATGGATCTAAAAGCTCCCTGCAAACAAAAAGGAGGAGAAATATAGCAAGCATTAAAATTTTACAATCTTAAGCTGTTGTCTTCATTCCTAGGCAGTTTTCACAACATCAAAACACCAGGAATGAGAATAATGTTGAGATGGGAGTTAAAACATCTTTCATTCATGCAGGCTGCAAATGAGTGTTTTAGTGCGGGAAGGAGCCAAATGAGTTAATGGCTTAGCCAGGGTTTCTCCCTTGGGCTGTGAGGGACCCACAGCTCCGGAGGAGCTGCTGCAGGGCCTCCTGTTGCAAGGGGAAGGTTTGCACTTAGGCAGAAGGGCAGTGGATTTTCCTCTCTGTGTCATCTTTCATGAACTGCTTGTGGTACAACCTCTGTCAATACTTTCCTGTCTGGCAGAATGAAGTACTCTTCCAAAACATTCCTGCTTAAGCAGCCTTAAAAGAGAAGTTAGCAGGAAAATGTGAGATTTTCCTCTGTTTAGGCTTTTCGATTGCCTCTGTTCTCATCTTCTCTTCTCTTGTGCCCTCTGGCTTCTTCCCCTTATTCCTCCATTGTCTTTGCATTCAGCTGCTTTCCTGGTTCATCTCTGTCTCCAAAAGTGCTGTGAAAGGAGTGTGACATTTGCTGCTGTTGCTGTGCCCGCTCCTCCTGTTCCTTCCCTGGACCTGTTTGCAGCTCTGGGACAGAGACCTGGTTTGGATCTGTCCAGTGCCTGGCATTTTGGGGAGCAGGCCTTTAAACTTTTAAGAGGGTCTAAATAACTTAGGTTGGATAATAATAAAACAATAGAGCCCTGGGCGACCTGTCACGCATGTCCCTGCCTTTTCTCTCTGGAGCAGACATCCTGCCATTAAGCTGCTTAGCATCCTGAGCGTGTGCATAATCCATTTCCCTGAACTGTGCTATGGGATTCTGGTGTGCCTTTCTACATAGAAATAGAAGTGGTAGCAAAGGGGAATGACGGGCAGAAGGGGCACCACAGACTTGCTCCTGGGCAGGTAAAAATCTTGCTCAGTCCCAACAGCAGCAGGTTGTGAGGGATGGGAGATTGGAGTAAGTCTGTGGACACAGTTTTGAGCAGTCAGAATTTTTGGATGAGTGTGATTCTTGCTGAAGACTAATGTGTGAGTTTAGCAGAGAAAGAGATACTGCAGTTTGCATGTTGTGCTAGCAGTTTTTTAGTGTGGATGGCACTTTTTGTCAGCCATGTGAACCCGATGAGGTTTCTCTTCACTCAGGTTTTGGATGTGGACACTGATTTGTGGAATTGCCTGAATGTGCCAGATTTATTCAGAATGGTACCAGCACAGCACAAATTACCCACAAGTAACTGTGTAAGCCAATGACCAATTACCTCAATAACTGGCTATTTGCATAATGCACTCCCAATTATGCATGTGGGGATAATAATTGCATGCACAACTGCTGTAAGTGATTGCAGGTGCAGCAGTGTGGCTGTGATCACGTGTGCATGGACTGCACAAACATCTGGGTGTGAGCAGCAGCCACAGGGCTGCTACAGACTCAGGGATTTCAGGCTTTGTTTTGTCCTGGGAAGATCCTGCCCCCCCGGATCACTCCTTGGAATTGCATGTGTTTTCCATGAGAAACGAACCAGCTCTTCAGTAGCAAAGGCTGTTGTGGTTCACCCTTCCTGTTAGCGACAACATGGAGGCAGATGGGAACACCTGGATGGTTTTATGTAGGGAATTCTATAATAAGGAGCTAAAATGACACCCAGCAGTGTTTCTAAAGCAGGTCAGTCATTTCACATGCTATTCCATCTCACGTCTCTTATGTATTATTAATTGGGAAGCTTTTCCTTGTGGTTGATGTATCTTTCCCCAAATGATCTGTCATGTGAATATTTCATGAGGAGGGACTCTAATCTCATTTCATCACTTTGCAAGGAACCCCCAAAGCTTCTTAGAAAGCCAAAGCTCCTTAAAGACAATTGAGGAGTTTCATTGCGAGCACATCATTTGTATTTATTGCAAGAGTAAATGTGATAGCACATGGAGCATGAAACTCCTGTCTGCTCCAGTCCTGTCACGTGCTAATGGATGAACACTCATGGGAACATTTCTTTGTATCTCCTGATGCCAGAAGTGATGCCCTGTTTCCAGTCAAACCCCTGCAGCTCCTGGCCATCCTGGAGCAGAGGTGCTGCACAGACAGGGCGGTTCTCACAGGTGTGGGCTTGACTCGGGTCTTAAGAGCTGGATTTGTAATTCCTTATGACCAGGATGTGAAGGAGCTTCTCTGGGCAGCACAGAGTTCCTCCTTCCCACCCCTCAGCTGCTGCTTCCCATGTGCCCAGCTCAAAAACCAGCTTCTGGCCACCTTTACTCCCCGCTAGCTCTCCACTCTGAATATTTTGACCATGTCAAACAATTCAGCATTTCATTTTAAGTGTATTTTTTCCTGTCTGGTTTGTTGAAACCTTCTTAGTGTGAAAATAACTTAGAAACTCCTGGACCTGATGAGGAATTGACATCTGTAGCTCTACAGATCTGCTCTGTAGAGGGAGATCCCCAATGGAGTGTTCCTTGGACAAACTAAGATCTTCTTACTCGGTATTTTTGTGCATTAACACTGGATTTTGCATCTCAATGATTACAATTTGAGGATTTTTTCCTGATTTGGTATGAAATAGATGAAATTCCTCTGCATTAGGTAAGCTTACATATTTAATATCTTGCCTGGATGTTTGATGTATGGTGACATGTTTAAAAAAACAAACATACCAACCCCATTCTTTATTGTCTCCCATCTATCTCTGAGAGAAAGGTCTGTGCTCAGGAAAAAGCAGCGTGAAGGTCAAAGACTTGTGCTCAGGAAAAAACAGTGTGAAGGTGAAGCAGGTAAAGCAGTTGCTTTGTCTTTCCACATGTGGGGAAGGATCAGAGGCTGCTGTAAATCCATTTTACTCAAGGAATCAGTGATCTGCAACAAAAATCTTATGCTCATGGTCAATGGATACAATGGGAATTTGGAGACTTTTCTGTATTAATGAATATATTGGTGTTTGTGCTGGGGGGCTGGGAAGGACTCTTTTGTAGCAGGTACAGTGATAATCTGTTTTAACAGAAATAATTGTAAGCTTGTCCCCTGTGTGTATGGGTGGTGGCAGTTCCTGGAGCTCATGGGAACCCTGGGCTGGGATGAACACAGAGGGAGCTGTCACAGGAGTGACCTGGAGTTTTCCCTCTGGAGTTTTGATTCAGTTGTTGGGTCTGTTGCACACCTGGGCATGGCCTTGGCTGAGCTGTGAAACTGCTCCTCCTCTGTGAAATAAGGCTTCACAGGCTTTGAATTTCCCTCTGTTGTGGTTGTGGTCCCTCAGTCCCCACAGTCCCCGTGGTGTTTCCCCCTGGGAGGAAGCACAGCCACTGCTCTGAGACCTGTATTTCACATGGCATAGCCTGAACTGTAGCTCTATTAGAACAAAGATAAACAGAATTTAAATTCAGTTTGACCTTCTGTGGCAGCTGTGACAAAGCGTGGCATGTTTGAAGTCTGGATACAATTATTTGGAATTGCTAAACACCACACTTCAATCATGACCTTTAGCTGGCACCAAGGCCAGAGGAGGGCCCTGATTTTAACTTCTGAACTGCAAATCACCCCATTGGGAAGAGACTTCAGAAGTCATTATAATCACAGGGAACGTCTGAAAGTGTGTAGAAGCTATAAGCAAAATATTTATTTTACACACTTGTCTGCATTTAAGCCATAAATCTGTCTACTATGAGAGTGTTTTACTGGGGTAGAGAAGACAAGTAAGCTGAGATAGCCGACATATCCTATAAGGCTTTACTGAAAATCATTGCTTTTTAATCTCTTTATCCCTGTTATTTCCTACCACTGTGAAAATCCAGAGGCAGGGAAAGCTGGCACAGTGTAGGACAGATGCCTAATATGTAATGCTAAGCAGGCAAAAATCCCTCTGTTTGTATAGTGTTTCAAACACATTAGAAATGTCAATGTTAGTGCTGGGTGTCGTACATAAACACAAATAAATTATCAATACCCAGCTGATCATACAAACCTTGTGGATGTGATGTCTCGATATCAATGAATAATCTTCTAATTAGTCAGTGGAAAATGTCCCTGCTCGTGGCAGGGGGTTAAAATGAGATGGTCTGAAAGGTCCAACCCAAACCATTCTCCATGATAATTAAAATCACCCAGAAAAGTTGACCTGGAGTAGTTTATATGAAGAGCAGATACCATGTGAGGGGTGGCACAAAACTGAGTTGTGTGCTTCAGGTGTACAATACCTGATCTCACACCTTTGATTTTTTATTTTCCTTGCGTTATTTTTTCCCTGCATAAACACTGAAAACCTGCTTAGACAGTTGGATGGAGCCAGAGTGTCCCGAGGGCATCTGGAAACGTTCAGGTGCATGATTGCTTCCGTGTTCTTCACTTTAAAGCCTCCTCCTGGCTGAAGTACAAATTTAATCAGCTGAGCTACATCCTCTCTGGCTGGAACGTCTGGGAGCCCTGAAGTTGGCTGGGCAGGGCACTCATGGGGACTGTTTGTACACAACAGGGTGAGGATGGGTGGCATGGAAGAGTGTGGATAGTAAAAGGCTAGCAGAGAAATTTTCTAGCTTTCTGCAGCCTCCTGTGAATGTCTCCTTTCTCATGCAGACTAGCTGAGAAACAGTTTGAGGTTTTGTAAACTATTTCACAGATGCAGATTGTTGTGGAGATTGTTTTGGTACATTGGGAAAAATATTTTGGAAATGGGCATTATACCATTCAGCCAATCACTCTGGAAGGCAGTTGATCAATGGACCAATCATATCATTCCTCTGTTGCGAACCAAGTTATAAAAGACAGATTTAATTCATTAATAAACAGCCATTTTCTCCTGGACCTGATAGAGATCTAATCTCTAATGTCTTTCTTCTCTCCATCCTCGGCACCACAGTGACAGAAGAGCTCAAGGAGGGCTCTCGGCAGCAGCAGTGACAGCAAGACACCACGACGCTCCTCATGTTCAGGGGAGCGTGTGATTTGTAGGAATTTTCTCTTCCTTACACGTGTGTTTTGAGAGGGAATGTTTGAAGGTGCACTTGGCAGTAAGTGCAGCGCTGTGTGTGAGAGATTTGCGTGAGCAGCAACAGCAGCAGTTTCCTCCCAAAGGGAATTGCAGCAACTCCAGCTCATCCCGCCTGGCTGGTGCAGAGCACAGACAGAGCCTCTGCTCAACACCCACCTGCTCTTCATTGCCTTAGGGTGGCATTAGGGGCACCCCTAATCCTTTGGATTATTGAGTGTTTAACGAGGAAGATCAGAAATTGTGTGTTTCTCTCTGGTTGCCCAGAGCAGCTGTGGCTGCCCCTGGATCCCTGGAAGTGTCCAAGGCCAGGCTGGATGGGGTTTGGAGCAGTGTGGGATAGTGGACCCACAGCAGAGGTGGCACTGGATGAGTTTTAAGGTCCCTTCCAATCCAATCATTCTGGGATTTTATGATTCTGTGAGTCTCCTGCTCTCCCAGGGAGGAGATTGGATTGATGGGATCTTCTGACATGCTGAGCATAACTCAGTTCCTGTTGGAATCAGAGATTTTATTGTCCAGGCAGTAGAAGTGCAGCAGGGCCTGAGCTTTGCTCATGTGGCACCCACCTGGAGCAGGACAGGCTGGTCTTTGCACACCCACCCCAGCATTCCCTGCATCCATCCCCCTGCTCCCACCTCTCCTCTTTCACCAGTCAAGGTTATTAAACTGCTGTTTCTACAGTTCAGGCTGCAAATTGGAGCTAATTAACATGTGCACGACCTCTTCCCTGTGTTACTGACATGGAGGACAAAGCCTTTGAGCTGCCTCTTCCTCTCTTGCCTTGCTCTGTGCGATTGCTTGGCAGCTTTGCCAGAGCAGCTCCCAGGCTGGAGCACGGCTCTTCCAAAAGGGCAGCTGTAGGGGCACAACCTCAACTGGATAAATTAGAATTTGTCTGATCTTTTAATCTACGGCAAGAGAACATATGGAGCGTCATGGCAGAGTCAGTTTGAGATTTTGACAACAAAAATATGGGTTCTTTCAGCCATAATAATTTAAAACAATGGTTCATTTTTTGTGCTGCCCCTGACATACAGCAGAAACTGTGAGAGACTGACAGGTGCTGGGGCTGTTCTCATCCCACTTTAAAAACATGGGCCTGAGGAAATGGCTTTGTACCCAACCGACAAGCAGATTTCTAATTATTTTACTAAATAAATACAAGTATTCTATAAAAGCAGCTGCGACTCTTAGAAGGTATTTTTCCATACAGTAAAGTAAATCAAAGGGAATGTGCTGCTTTCAGATAATGTTCCAGGAAGGAATGTGGGGAGCAGAGCTGAGGAGTTGCGATGCTGAGTCTCAGAGCAGAGGAACCCTGGGAGCTCCCGCCTGCTCCAACAGCCCCAGATCCCCTCTGCCCCCAGCCATCCATGGCTTCCTACAGCCCCTGCAGCTCCTGCACTGCTCAGAGTTTTGTTTAAGTTTTTATTTTTTTAATTAAAAGCAATAGAGACATTTTACAGTCCATCAGTGACTGTTACGTTGCATTTCAGCATCCCACCATCCCCATGTGTGGCAGGGCTGTGATATTGGATCATGGAATAGTTTGGATTGGGAGGAACCTTAAAAGCCATCCAGTGCCACCCCCTGCCATGGGCAGGGACACCTTCCACTGTCTCAGGTTGCTCCAAGCCCTGTCCAGCCTGGCCTGGGACACTTCAGGGATGGAACAGCTTCTCTGGGCACCTGCTTTATGGAGAACAAACAGCTCCAGAGCAGAGTACATATTTGACCAACTTCAGATCAGCAGTTTGTGGCCAGGCTGGGAGCTGAACCCAAAGATTTTGAGTTACCAGTCCAGGTCTGGTTGATCACCCAGCCCTGGGAATCATCAAAAGACATTTAAAGGTTTTTCATGTCTTGTATGGAACTGTGGCCTTGTGCTGTCGATGCTCCTGGGGTGGCTGAGCAGAGCTGCCTCCCGCTGGCCTGGCTACTTGTGGCTTCCACATGCAAACTGCAGGGCCAGAGGAGGCTGCTGGCCAAGGGCCCTCTGTCTTTATGTGCTGGGCCGTGGGGGTGACTGTCCATCATCCCAGGAGGGTCACTGAGTACTCACACATCAGGTGCTTCTCAAAATCATATGCCAAACCCCTCTGCTTTTGACCTGGAAATCCATGCAAGGAAGCCAACAGGAGACCCGGCTGTACACAAGGAATGTCAGAGCATAGGCCGAGGTGAAATCCAATAGAGTGGTAAAATATCAGTGAAAAGGCTGAGTTTCCTGTGCGTTTTAAAGCATTTACTGGAACTTAACAGAGCATTATCCCTTGCTAAGGAATGATAAGATGGCTGCAAGAGCAGCTCCTATAGACCCTGCTCCTATAAAATTGAATTGGTTTCATATCTAGTAAATTTTAAAGGCCTTTCTTTAGACTTATGGATTTATTAAAAAAAAAAGAGGTTTATTCTTGATGTCTTGAGCACCTTATTGCAGTAACCTCACTGCTGGACCACAGCTTTGGCACAACACACACATCCATAATGAGGGACTGCCTGTTCTGGGGAGGTTTTATTACAAAAGAAAGTGCACAAGTATATTAGGAAGAAAGGGGGAAAACAGAGAAGTCTATTTTTTTGGCAGAGCCTTGTATTATAGATCTCATTTCTCTGGTTGCAGCTGCCTTTAGGCACTCATTTCAGTGAGCTGCTCTGTTCTGCTTAGCTGTAGATGCTTCCCAAATTTCCTCTTTGGTGAAACAGGCATTTGTGCAGGTTCCCCATAAAAATGACTGATTTGGGTTTTACCAGGAGCTCTGGCACTTCTCCACTACAAGAAAGAATTGCATTTATAGAGAGGTTTATCAAGATAGGAATAGTGAAACAAACATTTTAAATGTCCAGCGAAATCCTCTGTCTTCCCCCAAACAAGCCTCCCTGGGCAGGAATTTCAGCCATTCTGGAATGAAAGCCTCCTGAAAGGAATCTGTTTCCCTGTGGGACTGCCCAGCTTTCAGCCCTGCTTCTGGGGGAAGGTAAGAGAGCTCTGTTTTCATTTACTATTTATGAGATGTGCGTTCCTATTGCCAAGTGACCACAGGATTCGGTGCTTTTAAGAATCTGCAAATGAGATGAAGCTCATTATTTTTTAATGTAAAAGGGATTATTGCAATGGGAGTGCAGGGATACATAACCTCAGAGATGGCTCTTGCTGGGGGATAGAGTTTGAGGCTTTTGCTTTAGGAAGCCAGTAAAGAACACAAGAGTATTTTCCAGTCATTCTGCTCGGCATCTGAAAGCAGTATTTATTAGGAATAACTCTAAAGGGGATATCTTTTTTAATTGCAGACTTGTAGGAAATTGCCCTCCTTATGTGTGCATTTTACCGTGCAATGTTAAGAGAAATGCAGGGGCATGTTTCCAAAATAAATCTTTTTCTTAGTAAGCAAAAATTCTTTATTATCCACTCCTGCCCCCACACATTGGAGCTGATCTCAGGGTCCTGAGGGACAGCAAAGGCTGGAAGCACAAATGCAGCTTGTTCCTCGGATTTGTGGGTGCCAGGGGTGCCCTGAGCTCCTGCCCCCAGCCCTCCCTACAGGTCACACACAGGGTTTATGCATAATCTGAATATTTTTCAGATGTGTCTGTGTGAGACAGAGCTGTCAACAGGTTGCAAAGGCACTGCAGCTGCAGGAGAGGGCACCTGATTTAACAACGTGTCAAAGGCAGCTCAAACTATGACAGACAAGGGTAAATGTAAAGAAAATATCAGAATTTTGCTGTGTGTGGGAAGGATCCAGGGGCATTGAGCAACTGCTGATCCCTTTGTGGAGTCACATCCAGCAGCCTGGGATGTGCAGGGAGCAGGCACAGGCCACTACTCTCTGCACAGCACAGCCACTGCTGCCTCTCCAGGACAGCAAGGCAGCATTTAGCAGAATATCCACAGGGATTTGCTGACCAGCTGCCAGGGAACACGCACTTGCAGTCCTTAGGTACCTTTTAAGACCCCAGACTAATTTCCTTCCCTGTGTTCCTGCTCTCCTGAGCTCATGCTCCACAAATGCCGTAATTGCAGGCATTTGTTTTGAACCACACAAGCCTGAGCTCCAGAGTGTTTTATTTACTGCAATTATATCTGGCAGGTAATTTCTAGTAAACCCAGGGAAATGATTAACCTCACACTAAATTCATGAACAGAAAAATAGGGCAAATTGATCAAATAAGCTGTTTCCTACACAATAAAAAAAATATTACAAATATAACATCCTGGAAGAGAAATAGCTCTGATGAAACCATAAAGACAAGCAGGAACCTGCTAGAGGCATCTGTGCAGAGTTTTTAAATGGGGATTCATTTCTAGCTTATCTCCCAACCATGAATTATTATTATTTCGTCCACTGCTGGTTGTGGAGCTGCTTCAGCTGTGCCCATACCTTGTGTCACAGATGAGTGACTTGTGTCGCCTAAAGAATCACAGGCAAAGGTATTAGCAAAAGGGGATTGAATTTAAATTTGCTGGAGTGTGGTTGAACAAAGTTTGATGGCAAGTTTTACTCTATTCATTCCTGCATGGATGAATTCTGCAAAAGAAAATGGAGAGAGAATTGATTTTAAATGATTTACACTGAGACTAAAGAGCCAAAAGGGTCAGGGAGACCCTCCTGTTGAGTCATGAGGTGCAGAGTGGAATTTCTTTCTCATTTGACTTTGGATAAGAGGAAAAGACAGCCTGGGGCATGAGAGCATCCATCTGGACGGGTTACAGAATGCTGGAAGCAGAACTGCCCTTTTTTGATTTCTACAGCAGTAACTGTGTGCATTCCCTCCTGAGGGAGTGTCTGAAAACCATCTGGGGGCAGTGGCTGAAGGAGCTGCCACAGGGATGGGGGCCCTTGTGCAATAATGCACAGCATTCCCATTTTCCAGCTCAAAGCACTGCTTTGTGTGACCTTGTGTCACTTTAGGCTTCATTATCCATCTCCACCTGGGGGCTGAGGGGAGCTTTATCCCAGCCTGGCTGGGGAAACGTGGCAGCAAATGGGAAATGAGGAAGGGCTGCTTATCCCTCGTGGAAAAGGCTCTTCCCAGCCTCCTCCGTGGTGCTCCCCAGACTCCAGATAGAGAATAATGTCACTCAGAGGCACAGATTTTCCTTCTTCTTTGGAATGATGGTAACCAGGAGTGACAAGCTGTGAGCTGGAGGTGATCCATCGTGTGGCACCTCTGTCCTCTTCTCTGTGCACTGCTGCCCAGGCTGGGCACAGTGTGATTCCAGCTGCTTTTTGCTTGCCTTGAGCTGGGGCAAGTCGAGAGATGTGTCATTTGGGGAGGGCTGTGCTCATTCTCCAGGGCTGCTGGGTTTGCTCTGCCCACCTGGGATCAGCCTTGGTGGGTACAAAGTGGGTATAGGGTGTGGATGTGGCATCAAGAGTTTTGCTAGGCTGGCAGTGTGTAGGTTTGAGGGCTTCTTTCTCCTCCTTGTCCTCTCCCAGATACGGTTTCCTCTCTGAGCCTGACTGATGGTTGATCCCTTCAAGTTTCCCAAACAAACAGGAGCAATTACTCCCTGATTAAAACCCCGGGCAAGCAGGCTGTGCAAATGGAGATAACCATTTATCTGCACTGCTCCCTGCCCGCCTCTGGGGCTCAGCCTCCATCAGGCTGCAGTGTTTGCTCCTGCTGGGACTGCAGCAGTGTGGGCTGGGGAGGGCAGGGGAACAGGGCAGGGGTGGCTGTGGGGCTGCCCAGGGTGACGAGGGTCAGGACACGGGGCTGTGCTGGCCCCTCAGGGCACAAGGTGCTCCTGCAGCAAGCAAGGACAGCCAAGTGACCACTGCTCTCTTCAGCTTCAGGCCGAGGGCAGCCCGTGTGTCCCATCCCACAGGACACCTGCTCTGCTCTGCTGGCACTGGGAGGTAAAAGAGATGCGTTTGATTTCCAGGAGACACCCTGGCAAAACACTGCTGGGCTGTCAACATTGCTATCAGGAGCTGAGGTGCTCCTTCCTTGGGTACTGGAATAAATTGGTTTTGAAGTTGCACTACAGAGCCTCAGGTTGGATATGAGGGAAAAATTCTTTACTGAAAGAGTGGTTGAACATCAGAATGGGCTGCGCAGGGCAGGGGTGGAGTCACCTCCCTGGAAGTGTTCAAAAAGTAGGTGCAACACTTTGAGATGCGCTGTGAAGCTTGGACTTGATGATCTTGAAGGTCTTTTCCATCCTTAATGATTCTGTGGCCTTGAGTGATAAATACCACATGGAAGGAAGCTTCTAGAACCTCCACCTTAAATCTTTTATGGCTTTTAGGTACATTCCCTATTTCCCAGTATTTCCACATCATAAAGAGTTGTGTTATTTGTATCTCTTCCCTCTCTTCCAGGCTCCATCCTTTTGAATGCTTGATCAAATTCATGATGAAATAAATTCTGTGTATATAGCTAAAGTTTATTCTGCTGTTGAAACATTGTACAGAAATCTTTTGTCTGTCCTGAAACTTCAGTCAGATCTTTGCTTCTTTTAAAATAGCCTTTGAAATGTTTTTCATCCAAACAAGTGAAATAGCAAGAATAATAGATGTTGTAGGATTTGTAGCCACTATAGTTTCCTGCTTCTCCAAATGCTTTTGGAAATGCTGATTGATTTGTAACAAAGCTTGAAATGTCACCAGGAGGAATGAATGAAAAATACACTGCTCTAATGTATGTTGAAGTTGAAATTGGCTCAAAGTTTTAACCTTTAGAGGTGCTTTTTTTTCCTTTTCTTCCCTTTTTTAACTTTTCACAGCAGTCAAGGAGTTGGAAAGATAACCAGGAACAAAATGCACATAGAGGAAATGAATAAATTATGCTCTTATTTTTGGCACATTTACAAGAGAGACATTTTAAAACTCCACTTCAGTGACAAAAGAAAGGATTGCTCTACTTAAAATAAAGCCTCTGGTACAGAGGAATGCTGTGCTGGTGAGAGCTGATGGATCCCTGGCCTGGCTCAATTCTGCAGCTCCTTGAAAGGGGCAAGAAGCCCTGACTGTGCCCAAAAACACCACCAGAGCCTGCAGAAGGGGGCTCTGCTGGGGCTGTTCTGGGCATGGATGGGATCATTTCTGCCTTGGTCAGTGGTGGGAATGTGCCTGGGAGAGTGGGAGCCACGTCCTGGCAGTGTTTCCTCCCCAGCTGGGTTTGTTGGTTCAACTGGCAGCGCAGTGTCTCAGTGAGCTGGGGGTGTGTTTGGGCTGGAATAATAACAAGGCTTTGCCTGCTCTAGAATTTGCAGTAATTGGAACTGCAGAATTAGGTAAATATGCTTTGAAACCCATCCAATTTCAGATCCAGCAAGATGACCCTTCAGGGACACTGAGGCTGCTCCAGGGCCACCAGCTCTTCTGTGTTTTGTCCCTGTTCTCTACTGGTTGTGTTCCAGTCCTCCCAGTACTCAACATTTGTCACTCAGGTTAGAAATGTCTGGTGCTTTCCAGGGTTTACTGCTTTTCTTTTTCCCGATGAATTTACTCTCTGGAGTATAAAACAATAACAAAAGCCTCAGGACCTGCAGTCAGTCTGTGCTGGAAGATGTGCTGGAGCTGCAGTGCTGGGAGAATTTGGCTCCTTGGGCCTCACCCTCCCCATCTTCTTCCTCAGTAACCACTGATGTTTGGGCAGTTTTAAGGCCAAACAGGAGCTGAGCAGTAAGTGGTACCTAAGTGCGTTTTGTTGTCACTGAGAGCCAGTGAGGTGGCTCATCCTCCCTGCCCCAACAGTACCTGTGAGGTTCCAGCTCAGTGCTGCAGCAGAATGGGGCAAAACTGCTCACAAACGGGGAGTTCCAGCTTTTGCCCAGGATTTAGTGGATAAAAACCAGGGCCCCTCTTTTCATCCAGCTCCCTCTCCCCGTGTACCAAGAGCAGTTCCCTGTGGTGATGCTGTGATGGTGAGGAGAGATGGGAGGCAAGAGGTGCTGAGTAAAACCAGGTAATGCCAGGAATAAAAAGTGCAGATTCTCAAGTTCCAGTTCATTCCAGTATCCTCAAACTCACTGCCCCACTGGAGGTGGAGCCGATACCATGGTGTGTGTGTAAATGCTGGCTTTGGAGGAAGGTCAGGAGGGAGCTGCATCGCAAATGAATGAAATGAATCCTGGATCAGTAATTACAGGGCTCTCTCACCTTGTTCCTAGACTATTTTTTAGCAGAAAAAGGCTCAAGATGAATCCACCTATCTCATTTCAGCCTCATGATGTGTTTGTTCAACATAAAAAATCGATGTTGAACTAGAATTTTGTGGGGAAAGAGAAGGTCCGTGGGGATTACATTCCTGTTCAGTGCAATTTCTTGTTTTACTGCTGCATAGCCTGGCTGGTTAATAAGGTCTCCTTGAATGGGAGTCTGTATTATTGCTGTGCTGGTATGTGAAAATCAATCCTTGTAAATTTATTGGTGGCCACGTGCTCTTTCTTGTCATTATAATTGGGGCTGTCGTTGACTGACAGCAGCCAATAATCAAAAATACTTTTGCAATTCTGATCCCCGTCAAACACCAAGGGCAGGGAGTGTCCTTGTGCCTCACGCTCTTCCCTGGAGCTTGGATCATCCCACAGATTACTGGGATGAAGAAACTTGCCTGGCGTTGAGGGGAAGCAGCTGGGGTGGCGATGGAAGGGCTGTGCCTTTGGCTGAGACACCATGGATAACACCCAAATCCACCCCTCTGGGTTAATGAAATCCTTTCTCCCTGGATCTAATATCAGCCCACTGAAGCACCTGACAGGAATTCTTCCTCTGACTTTGTGTTGGGTGGGATAATGGGCAGTTAATGACAGTTTTGTATTTGGCTGGGAAAGGATGATAAGGAGAGGAAAATCTGCATCCTTTGGAAGCAGCACATCCGTT
This sequence comes from Lanius collurio, assembly GCA_020086605.1. NCBI lineage: Eukaryota > Metazoa > Chordata > Aves > Passeriformes > Laniidae > Lanius > Lanius collurio. Next base: position 16,540,227 of record JACBWW010000009.1, on the reverse strand, counting down.
CCCTGGATTCCTGTCTGGGCTTTTCATCTCATCTGGGGAGTGAAAAGGAGATGACTTCAGAGAAATCTGAGTGTGATAATCTTCTCGGAAATCTGAGTGAGGCAGAAGCAGCCTGCTGGAAGGGGATCAGTCCTGGGCTTCCCAGACATGTTGGCTGAGAGATTTCGGGAACAGCCAGGGGAGCTCCTCGGTCAGGCACCAGGCTGGCTCCAGAAGGGCTCCATCCTTCATGGTTTCAAACCCCCGAGTCAAGTCAGTTATGACACTTGATTACCTCTTTAGATCATAGCATCTGATTGAAAAGGTTTGATTACTGAATGTGAAGGGGTTTAATTTGGTTAGGGCACCAAAACTAATGGCATTTACAGGAATTAGCTTTGGATATCAAAATGTAAGTCTGAGATAAAACCTCCACCTTGCCTCTTGTAAGAAACACCTGCTATAGATTTGACCTATAGGAGCTGAGTTCAGTATGTGGTGCTCATGAAAAACAAATTTGCCTTTACCTGCATACATTAAATTTCTCTTCCCTTGGCTGATAATCCTCTGCATGTTGGCATCCTGACTGCTCTAAAGATTTTTGAATTAATGTTGAAATTATTCATTTGGGTGGTAGGAGCATCTGTTCCAGTGTTATATCCGTGTCTGGTATTTCTTCATTATATATGGGATGATGCACTAGAAAGGCACTTGAGATGCAGGTTATAAAAATACCACAAAGGCAGGGAAGGCATTTGTTCAAGAGTGCTCTGTGAATTTGGATGCATTTCATTTAGGAATGATCACATACAGGTGGGTGATGTTTAGTGTAGGGGCCACAGGGATTAATTTGGGAATGTCTGCAGAGGGAGCAGTTGCTGGTAGCTGGTTCTGACATGGTTGTGGGCCAGGGGAGCATAGCTTTGGTCAGTGGGAGTTGGGATTCAAAATAGGGGCCTGGGGGACCACGGAGCTGGGCTGAGGGAGCCTGGGCAGTCCCAGGGAGGAAGATCTGGGTCAGTGTGTGACACACGGGGCTCACTGGGCAGTGGGGGCAGTGGGCAGGGGACAGGGGAGGTACCAAGAGGAGCTGGGGGAGGAGCAGACAGAAGAGGTGGACATTGAGCTCCCAGGGATCCCTGGCAGGGCCATGGGACAGGATGAGGACCAGACCCACTGACCACTGATGTTCTGCTGGCAGGGGATCTGCAGCTCAGAGGGGCTGGGTGTGGGTTCAGCGATGCAGGATGAGGACTGAAGTCTCTGTGGGCTGTGTCAGTCCCGTGGGGTGACTCCAAGTGACAATATGACCATCACAGCTCCAGGCTTAGGAGTTGCTTTCATGGCTGACCATGAAACCCTTCAGTTAAGATTAAACCTTGTCTCTCTGAAGGCTTATCCTGAGCATTGCAAGCTGTAAATCACTGTGCTCTCCTCGGGGCTTGGGGTCAGATATCAGGTTAGGGTTCAAATCAGCATCCTCAGGAACCCATTTTACTCTTGATCCTCTCAATCCCTGCTGGACATAAAAGGTTAATCATTAGTTATCAAATGATAGCAATGGCTCCCTTGGCTGTGTTCGAGCCCAGGTTTGTGCAGATATTAGATGAATTTTCAGAGGAACAAAGTGCTCAGAAACTTGATTCATGGGTGGATTTTGGCCTATGTTTTATAGGTCTTCAAGGAACCACCAAAACCCCATTTTTTCCTGCTCTGTGTTTTGAAGTTTAACCCTGTGGTACAGGAGCTGTTGGCAGAAACTCAACTCTGAAGAAAATATGAACCATTTGTCAAGGAAAGGAGCAGCACATATTTTAACCCTCCAGCCCTGCAGGCTTTCAGATATTACCCAATAAAACAAGCTCATCCACTCCTTCTTCTTGAAACCCCAAACCTAATTTTAAGTCTGTTTTCTCTATAGAGTTCACCCTATAGCTTTTCTCCTCCTGTAAGGCATCCCAAGCCCAGGAGCCCTGGCTGGCTGGGTGATAACCCTGCCCCTATTGCCCCTCTCTGAGTGGAGCCCTAAGCCCAGCCCCAAATCTCCATCCCTCTGCCACCTCCCCATGGCTCCTCATCCTCAGGTGCTCAGTCATTCCAGGCTTGGCGTCTGTTTAAGGAGAGGCACTTGGGTGTGGGAAATGGGGAAGAGGAGAACAAAGAGGGAGGAAGTGGAAGAAGTCTGAGAATGAAGAGTAGAGGGAATTTTGGGGGTGGGTTTCTCATCTTTCTCAACCTCCTCGTCTCCTGCAGGATGCAAAATGCACAGCTGAGAGCCACTGATCTCCCCAGCCTGAGGTTTTCTTGGCTTGAAATCTTGATCTGGGCCAAATTCCAAGCATTTGCTCATTTAGATGAGTAAATCTAAGAGAAATTAAAGATGAAGATGTATTATCAGTCCTAACTTCTGTGTAATACTGGTGCATGCCTATGATTTTGTCATTACATCGGTTCTTGAGATGTAGAAATCGCTTGCAGTAATTTAATTCTCGCTCTATTTTATTGCATTCTTGTGTTGCTTCCTTGACCCTGGGTCTCTTTGCTGAGTTATAATACATTTTTACAATTTTCCCTTGAATATCTGTTGCTTCAGGAATATCAAATGTGGCATATCCATTCCCTTTCACATGGAACCAACCATGAAAACCCATGACAGGGACAGTGCCTGGGGTGAGGCACAGGCAGGGTGGCTGTGGGGGGTCATGCTTTGAAAGCATCTTATAAAGTAAATGGGATTTTTTTTCCCAGCAAGCTCTAACTTTCCTTCATTTGTTTTATTCTAAGCCAGTTTGGGTTGATTCAAAGTAAAATTCTCTATTCTCTCACCTTTTTTTTTTTTTTTTTTTTTGGGGGGGGGTGGTGCACTGATGTTTTAATGATCTTGAGAGTTGGTTTGTGTGTCAGGAAGTGGCAGTGTCCCCATCCCTAGGGGAACTTAAAAGCTGTGTGGATGGGGCACTTGGGTGAGGGGTGGCCTTGGCTGTGCTGGGGGATGGTTGGACTTGATGCTTGTGGATGGATTTCTGAACCTACATGATTCTGTGATTCTCTCTAATGGGTCTGGCTCCTGTGCTGTCTTTAATAACCCCTCCTGTTGCCACTGCCAAAGGCAGGACAGGCTGCTGGGTGGGCCACTGGGCTAATCCAGAAGAACTTTTCTTATATTCTTATTTTAGGATGTAAAACCTGCATTCTAAGATCTCTTCAGGCATTGCTCTGGCCTCCTCTTCAACAGGATGTCCCAGCCTGCCCAAGGACTGTGACATTTGCTCAAGGTTGCTTTGCATCCTGTCTTTCATCAAGTGATGCACTTAATTAAAATCTACACTCCACTGTCAGTGGTGGAGCAGAGCTGAGTTCACATCCTGAGTTCTGCTTCAAAGGAAAACATAGTGGGAAATTGTGTATTTTATATCACTGGCCTTTATGTGGTGGTTAATAACCGTGGTTATTGGAGAGCAGAAAACATCTCTGATACTCTGTCCTTTAAACAAAAGGATTTAAAGATTGCTAGGCCATTAGCAACCTCTCCTTTTTAGAGACTAAATAGAGGCTCACAGCTCTTGCTGCGCAGTTTAGAATGGGGTATTTGATGCTTCAGAGTGTTCCAAGCAGTGGTTCTGTAACATATCCTTGAGCCCTTCTCCATCAGGAGTGAGAGCAGCATGGATGTGAGTGTTACCCCGGAGCTCTCTGGAGTCCCCACGGACACTCTGCCCCACCTGCACACATCCCCAGCCTGGGGAAAGGCACTGCTGAGTGGAGGCAGTTGTGTGTAAAGCACTGTGTGTTCAGGGGGTCCTGTTCAGCCTGGAATGAAATCCCAGCTCTTTGTTGGAAGCCTGGCCCAGCTTGTGCTCCTCAGCACAGGCAGAGTCCATGTTCCTGCCCCCAGAGCCCCCTCAGACTGGGAGTCACCAAGAGTTCCCCTGCACTGGACAGGGGACATGCCCACGTTGTGACATTGCACATTGTCCATTTTTGTCCCCAACACTGTGTGGGCAATGTCCCGCCTGGCATCTGGCACTGCAGCCAGTCCACAGCAAAAAGGTACTGGGTTTGTTCTGGAATGTGTTTGATTCTCTGTGAGCAGCTCTGCAGGGTGATCATCCCTCAGCTGAGCTGTTGGCATCATCTTCCTCACCCTGCCTCTCCTTGGGATGCACGTGGGAGCAGCTCAGGTGCAGCAAGGACGTGGCAGTGACTGCCTGGAATGCAGTGGCATCCCTGAGTGAGTCAGACATGCAGGATCCTCAGGGGGTTTCAGTGGCCGTGTGCCTGTGAAAATTAACTTATTCCTGACTGTTCCCAATGGATCTTTAGATTATAACAAGCCTAGGTGTGCTTAAATGCAGTTTGTAAAACTACTGCTGCGGGCACCTGCATTGATGCTGCTGGGTGGTTTCTCCCAGGGGCTCTGACTGCAGTCTGGGGGGGGAGTTTAGCCCAAAAGACCTGAGGGCTGGGTGGATTCTTTATTTCTCTCACCTGGCTGGGATTGAGCAAACGCTGAGAGCTGCCTAGGCTGAGCCCCAGGGCCAGCCCTGCTTGCACTCTCCTAGCTGGGGGACATAACCCCAGAGATTATTTCTTCTTCATCAGCTTCGCGTGGATGTTGGAGGGGCTTGGTTTTGCCATTTTCTGGATCTGGCTGAGTGCTGATGCATTTGAGAGGCACCCTGGAGCCCTTTGTCCTCCTTCCTGTGGGGTGCTGGGTGCTGCCTCTGAGGAGCCGGGAGCTGCTGGAGCACTTCAGGTAAGGCTTGGAGCAGTGAAGGTTGCTGTGATTTCACTGAGGGATCTTGGTGATAATAAGTAAAACAAGTTTGTCTTTTTGCTGGTGGTGAGGGGGATGCCTAGAAAGACATTAAAAATAGCTACAGGGAATCTGCTGTGCTCCTTGCAGCTTCTGAATTGTTATGCTATTAATAATGTGCTTCAGACATCCACAGAGCTTCCACCCCTCCCTCCAGTGGATGTCAAGGAGCTGTAGATAACCCAGTGTTATCAAACTTGTGCTGCCATGCAGAACTTTATAGGGACCTGTGCGCTTATATGCTGGAAGATAAGTACGTTATTACTGAGGCTTTCATGCAAATGAAGGGTTATTGTGCTGTAGCGCTGTCAGATCATTACAGTTTTCTGCTTTAATAACTCCTTGAAGGGGCTTTAAGATCCCAAGTGAAATTTTAGAGGAAAGCCCTGTGTTGCAGGTGTCTGTGCTCTGCTCTGTGTGTTCCCCCTGCCCTGGGGAGTGTTGTAGTGTGGGGGAGGCACCTCCACAGGGGAGCAGAGGGGTTGTGCCCTGCCTGGCTGGGCTGTCCCTAAGAATCTCTGTGCAGCCCCATCCGTGCTCTGTATGTACAGAATCATTTTGGCTAAGTAGAAGAATATTGTATTCATTTAAATGTTGTAACATCTGATACAGCTGCAATGCTCTGATATTAATGGCCCACTTGAGGCCAATCCTTCTTCTCAAAGGGCTTTTTGGTCGCCAATTCATCATGCAGGCATCAGGCAAAGAGTTATCATTCATTTTTTTTTTTTGTAAAGGACAGATATTGATATTCTCCCACGATGTGGAAACAGATCCCCTTATCAGCAGTGCTGAGCTGCAGGCTGGGAGCAGAGGAATCTCCTCCAAGGACAGCCTTGTGTAGTTCAGATAGCTCTGCTTTTCCCTAGAGCACTCAGGGAATGCTCAGATGTTACAGTTTCAGTCTCAAAAGCTACATTTTTGTTGATTTTTGTGTCCTTCCTTCCCTGTGCCCAGCAGGAAACATAGTTTGGTCTGGGCAATGTGAGTTCCTGTGCCTTGAAATCCCTTGGATGTTAACTGGAGACAGGGACAGATGTCTTGGATTGTCCAAGGCTTGTTCCTGGGTGCTGAGCTGGGCTTGGCTTGCAGCTCTTCTCTAATATCCCAGTGAGACTTTGAGTGAGTTGCTGAGGCCCCTTGCGCTTCCTTTTTCCAGCTTTCCTTTCACAGGCAAGTCTCTTATGCCAGCCAGGAATGCAGCAGGACAGAAACCCTTTTTAGGGTTTATTTATGTGTGTGGCCCAACTGGCACGAGGCCTTGGGGATAGCAGGGATGTCCCCACGTTACCCCCTCCCCAGGACCTGCTGAACACCATGGCTGCCAGTGAAAACCCAGACTGAAATGTTCCTGCTCAGCTGGGTGCTGCAAAACCAGGGGACGGTGAAAAGCTTCCAGGCTGAAAGCTCCTCAGAGGGAGCAGGGCTTCCTCCCCTCTTTGGGAGCCAGGAATGCCAGAGGCAGTGGAATCCTGGAGCCTACAACCCTGCTGATATAAAATGCAAGGCAAGGGTTCATTAAAAACCCAAGTCTGTGTGGTTTTTGGGAGGTCCAAGAATGATCTCCTGTGGTAGTGCTCCAGGTCTGCTCTAGAAACTATCTAGTAAACACCAGGAAAATTAATGAACTGCTTTTGGCTGGGGCTCCAGTGATGGGTGACTTGGAGCAGCAAATGAACAGGTCCTGGTGCTGCCAGCTGAGGTCTGAGCGTGATTACATGGGGCAGAATTGATTGATTTCCCTTGTCTAAATTATTCACAAGCTTAGTCATTGCTTTTGGAGCTGATAATTTCACTGGGGCTCAGGACCTGCCATATTATGGCTTATAAGAAGTTTAACCATTAGTGAAGTCTTGGGCAATAAATCACCGTGGTGCTGTGCTGCTCTTAAAATGTCATTGGAGCACAGTGTGGCTGAAACAGGAGAGGCACAGAGGCTTGGAACAGCTTCCCAGAGAGGCTGTGGCTGCCCCATCCCTGCAAGTGTCAGCTCTTTTCCCACTTTTCCTTCCCAAAAGCCACAAGCTGCCTGCAGGAAGTCCCATGAAATGATTTGAAATGTCTGAGACAGCAAAGCCAGGACTGGTCTGTAGGTGTTATATTAATTTTTAATACATATATAAGTGTCATTCTGGTGACTGCAGTTTTGTCCTGAGCACTGTGCTGTGAAACTCATGCCTGCTGTGCTGGGCTTTGGAGCATTTTGGGGGAGATTTGGTTTAGTTCTGAGTCTTGGTTTCATTATCTGAGCCAGGCTTCACCAAGTGAAGGGTGTGATCATCTAAACTCAAGGCATGCCTGAGTGTAGAGTCACCTGAAATAGCTTTCCCCGGGTGTGACTGGAGGCTGATCAGATCACATTTGATCTCTGCACTTATAAGAAGGTTCCTTTATATGAATTTAAACTACTTGGCAGAAAAAAGGACATTTAAAATTCAGTGAACAGTGTATAAGGGGGATCCCTAATTTAGCGAGGCACTGGGGGTGTGTGAATGTGCCCAGCCCTGGGTGGTGTCCTGCCTTCTCATTAGTGGGAATGCTCATGTGTTATCCTGGGAAAATGTGGGGTTGCCACTCACAAAGCACTTGAGCCCCCATCACACTCCCCTGCAACACCCTCCTGGCCCTCTCCCTGTGGGCAACAGAGAACTTGGATTATTTTGAGTGGTTGAGGGGAAGGAGCAGGAATCAAATGCAGCCCAAGCCTATTCTGTAGGCTGGTGAGTGGTTCCTGTGCTCAGCTGCTGGGTTTGGTTACGCTTTTACAAAGCTGCCTCTCAGAGGTGGTTACCTCCATAAATAGCACAAGAAAGAAGTGTTGCTCTCAAGAAATGGGGTTTCCCTCTGACAGCTGCTCTGGGATCGGTGCCTCAGGCTGATGGCAGCGGGGAGGGGGGGCTGCTCTGCTGTTTTTCCCCTCAGAAGTTGTTGTAGTGTGTCAAAAAGTGCTATTTTTTCCTGGCATACGAACCGGAGCGTGCCTGCCTCCCAACGTGACCTATATAAAGACAGAGTCAAAGTTATTACTGCTCCATGCTGGAGGTTCTGTTATTCTAGGCTTAGTCAAGAAAAAGAAAAATCCAGTTTTTTAACAGACAATGAGCACAGAGAACAGAATGCAGCCCCATCAGCCCTCCTGACTCTATGAGGATGTGGCTCTGGGTAATGCTCTCCAAATGCCTTTCCATGCCATGACAAGGCTCAGAGCTGGGCTGATTTTTTTCCTCACAGCAGCAGCAAAAATAATAATAATATCAATAATAATCAAAAAGAGAAGGCTCTAGAGAGACATTGGAGCTCTTCCCAGTCCCTAAAGGGGCTCCAGGAGAGCTAGAGAGGGACTTGGGACAGGGATGGAGGGACAGGACACAGGGAATGGGTTCAGGTTTAGGTGAGATGTTAGAAAAAGATTCCTCCCTGTGAAGGTGGACAGGCCCTGGATCCCTGGAAGTGCCCAAGGCCAGGTTGGACACTGGCGCTTGGAGCAGCCTGGGAGAGTGGAAGGTGTCCCTGCCCATGGCAGGGGTGGCACTGGATGGGCTTTAAGGTCCCTCCCAGTCCAAACCATTCCATGATTTTCCATATGTGCCGTGTTCTGCCTGCTCCTCCTGGACACTGCAGGTTTATTCCAGCATGTGGTCATCTGGAAAGAACCTTTGTGGCCTTGAGTCTGTCCCACTGCTATGTGTCCCCTTGGGCATCAGGTACTCTTAATTTGCAGTTTTGAGCCTTGCAATTGCAATATATTTATTAGCAAAAAGGATTTCTCCTGACAGTTTAATGATGCTGATTCAGCTCTCTCATCAGAGGAAAACTGTTTGCTCTCCATCCATCTGTTCTCCAGAGCAGATCTTCTTATCTGGATATGGGAAATTTTTGATGGACAAAGACTTTTTGGTCAGGAATTTTGGTCAGATTCCCGGAGAGGTTTTCCAGCACTGCCAAACCCCATAAAAAATAGGCTAAAAGTGTAAAGGGTATTTCTTCTAATTTATTTCTGTGTGTTCAAAGGGAGGGAAAATCAGGAGAAATGTGAAAGTGAGCATGATTCCTTAGCACCCATGGAACTGCTCTTTAATCTTGGAGTTTATTGTGTAATCACAAGAGGTGAGTGGGGAACCTGCAGCAAAACTCCTTCACGAGGCTCTGTTGTAAATCTCTTGAACTGTCCTCTCCCGCCCTGGGATGTATTGAATCCCTTGAGTGAGTTACAGATTTACCTTAATTCCCTATAATTTCCTATATAACTGCGCAGCTGCCCATTCTGTTTTATTATAAAAACACTTCTAATATCTCTCCATATATAACTAAATAGTACTTATTAACCTCCATTCTGATCATAGTTCTGAGCAGATTGAATTTCCCTTGCTCTGAGAAACCCAACCCTTCCTTTCCCATTCCTGATTCTCCTGTGATGTTATCATTTAACCACAGGATTCACACCAAATTTGTCCCAATCCGTCTGCCTTAACTCCTTCACTTCCTTCATGGTCCCTGTGACAATTTTGGAGTTTGGAATTTGTCCTGGCACAACATTTTCATCCAGAGCCTTGACATTCCTTCAGCTCTTTCTGTTCTCTCTACATAATTAAAGAAGTTGAAATCTTCCAAGATGGACACTGAATCAACCCAGAGAGATAAAGATGTCTCCTCGTATTTATTTCTCCTGCAAGATATATTCTTTATAAATCCTTCATGGCACATTAAATATTGACTCTTCCTTGTCTCAGTGAACAAAATAATTGTGCATCCCTGAATTTCTCCTTTGAAAGCACACGATGGATGGCAGTGGCACCTTACTCAATATTTAATTAAATCCAGTTTAAAAAAAAAAAAAAAAAAACAGAGAAAAACTTGCTCTGATATATGAGGAAGCAGGAAGTTCAAACGTAGCAGTTTCCTCCAGGATGCTCTGTGGAGTGTGGCTAACTCAGCTATTAGGGAACAGAGATAGGGAATGCAGCAATATTTAGGAACTGGGACTGAAGAATCTAATTCTTAACAAATCCTTCCTATAGCCATTCCAAGTGTGGTGTTTAGCTGAACAAGCTGTGCCCTGATGGCAAGTGCTCCTTAACCGTGGCACAGCTCTGGGTGCCTGGAGTGGTCCATGCCTGCCTCTGGGAATTCCCTGGGAAGCACCAGCCTCTCTCAGCAGGATGGTTGCTGAGCACGGAGGCTTTCAGCACTTGGGAAAGGTGATTTTTCTGGTGTTTGAAGGGAAATATGAAAGCATAACTCATGTGGAGCTCTAAGTCACCTTAAATTTTCCTGTAATTTTTTCAGAGCACCAGTTGAAGAATGGCTGCTCTGGAGAAAATGTAGAATTCCAATAAATCTTCAGCAAGTGCAGCATATTGGGAGAAAAGTTAACAGGAGGTGCATTCCTGATGGGAAGTTTGGCACTGCTGCCACCCTCTCCTTTGGCCTGTCTGTGCTGTGGGTGCTTGCCAGGGTTCCTGAGGACACTGTTCCTGGATCTGCCTTCTTCCCAGGGTTTTCCTTGAAGAAGAGAAGCTAAGATCCCCATCCTTGGAGCAGAACTGTTAATATTTGCAGCAGTATTTAGCTCTGGAGATAACTGTCCCCACCAGAGGCAGCCTGTATTCCTCAGGGGGCAGAGATGGGATGCTGGAATGGTCACTGGGTGTCTGCCTGTGCCAGGGGATGGAATGTGAGGGTCTTTTGGGTCCCTTCCAACCCAAAGCACTTTGAATTCCATAAGGAAAAAGAGTCAGCCCAGGTGATTCCCACAGAGCCCATAAACTTGCAGCAAGGTGTAACATTCTGGGTTTTCCAGTGGCTGATCCAGCTGCTGCCCCAGGAGTGCTGTGGGGCTGTGGAGAGACACAGGGCAGCCATGAAATGCTCGGGATAAATGCCTGGAATTGCAGGCTGAGCTTCCATCTCACAAAAATAAGGCCAGGCTTTTTGTGGTAGATTGAACACAAGATTGGCTAAAGCTGACATTTCACTTCCTTTTCAATCAAAACACGCTGCTGGAAGTGTTTAAACAGTGAAATAGGGAATAATGTATAATATTGAATGAAAGTAGGTGGTTTCTCATTCTTTTCATGGGAAAGTAATGAATTAAAATAGAACTAATAAAAAAAAAAGGAAGAAATATATTCCCACTGCTGCATCCTTTGAAAATCATATCTTGGGACTTAACAAAACACAGGATTAACTTCAGTCTCAGGATTTTTGAATTTAATTAAATTTGGTTTCAGGAAAAGGTGGGAATCAGCCTCTGGGGAATAGCCAGGTAGTGTGTTGAAACTTCCTACTTCCGCTGCAAAAAGCTTTAAAAGTGTGTTTTTCACAGAATACCAAAATGGTATGGGTTGGAAAAGACCTTTAAAGCCCATCCAGTTCCAACCCCTGCCACGGGCAGGGACACCTTCCACTATCCCAGGCTGCTCCAGCCTGGCTTTGAACATTTCCAGGGATGGAAATGCTCAGTGTTAGGATAACTCTGTGATTAAAGAGCTCCTGCTCCCAGCAGGGTGTCCCCGTGGCCCCACCATCATTCCAGTGCTGTTTATGGAGAGCAGGGATGCCATCTCTAATAAATAATCCCACTTCCCTGATGTGTTAAATTGTTAAATGAGTTAACCCAACTTCCTGCAAAGTGCCTTTTCAGAGCCATTTTATTCCCTCAATAGCGGCATATGCTGAAATCTATGGGGAGGAACTCAATAAAATGCTGCCAGCCTGGGAGTTAATTTTTTTACGGCATTTTTGAAGGTTTTCATCTTTCTGGAGCCTGGAAGCAGATGGGCTTCTAACATTTGATTTCCCTGGATCCTAATTAAAGCTGGAAATGTTGATGTTAAGGAATTAAGTGACCATTACTTAATTTTTCTCCCATTAAGATTTTTTAAAAGTCTCTCTCCCAGACTGTGCTGACTTGTTTGAATTCCCAATATCTCGATCATGTTTTCTACATCTTTTTCCTGTTTTCTGCTGCTTTGTAACCGCTCAAATCCTGTGAGCTGCTCCCAGTGCTTCCAGAGCAGATCTGCTGCCCTTTGATACCAGCTCTGCAAACAAGAGCTAATGTCAATACTCACGGAGATCTACATCTTGGGCACTGGGAATGCAGCTGAAATACTTAAAGCGAAGAAACAAATAAAAAACTTCCTTTTCCCTGTGCTTAGCCTGGCTGTTTACCTTTGGCTGCCCAGTGCAGCTCTGGGCATTGTTTATATGGCAGAATACTGGAGGCTCAGGATAAGTATTTAGCAGTTTCTGTATGTGCAGTTTTCAGCTGTGACTGGGAAAAATGGGAATGCTTTGGTCTGTGCAGGCAGAGGCTCTGGGGTGTATGTCAGTGGTGTTGCATCTCTTTGAGATCTAGGTGCTGATGTTCCCATCCCTGGGCAGTCCCAGTTCTGCAAAAACACAAGCCCTGCAGGGAGGGGAGCAGGGGCTGGAACAAAAACGGCAAATAAAGTTTAATCTGCTAAGAATGAGCCCAATCTGGTTAATTTGCCAACAGCCAGAGAAGTGTTAAGCGAGTAGCAGTACCCTGGCAGGCCTGCTGCTGCTTGACTGGATTTTTCCCTGGACACCAGATGATTTTCCCAATGACCACAGGGCCGTGTTGTGCCCTGTTGCAGATGCTGGATGCTTCCAGGTGAGCTTCCCACTGGGATCCCAGAGATGCTGCCAGCGGTTCAGCTCCGGAGCTACTGCAGCACCCGAGCCATCTGCAGCAGATTAACTCCCACAGGCTTCTCTAAATCTCCCGTCGCTGTGATCTCCCAGCATCATTTACAGCCCCCAATTTGTGCCCTCCAGGTTGACCTCTAAGCCTGCCTTACCTTAGCTGAACTCCCAGCACATGACCGTGTTTACCCAGCTTTGCTTCCGATGGCGCCGGCTTTTCCTGACTGAATTCCCGCCATATGGCGCTTCCTCCACAGCTCCTGCCTCAAGAAACTGCTTACAGGTGCTGGGAGCTTGCTCAGAGGCTTTTTCTACCATCCCTGTGACCCCAGTGAATATTTTTATTGACTGTTTTTCTTTTTTTCTCTGCAGCTCTTGACTGTTTGCTGACTTCCACTCTTTTTTTGTGGCTGCACACTCAGGGGCTCTCCTTACTAGCACAGAAAATCGAATAATGGCTCAGGTCAGAAATATTCCATTTTATGATCTTTGCAAATCCTCTTTGCTTGTGGGCTTTATGTGATAAGTTAATGCTTTACTGAGAAATGGTCTCAAAGCAGGCACATTAAATAGTGCTTGTTTTTGACCTGTGGCGTCGTTAAGTCAAGAGTTTTCCAGCTTTTCCTGCACACGTGTGGGGTTATTCTTCAGCTTTGCAGCTGATATGTTTCTATCCATTTGGGTCTGTCAGGGAAGCAGCTAAAGGACTCTCAGGCATGAGATGTAGCCTCTTCTTTGTGCTCTGCCTCAAGTGATCTGCAGTCTGGGAGCACCAGGAGCAAAATCCAGCCCATTCCATGGGTGGGCAGAGCAAGTGCAGCTCTGCTGTCAGTGGGGTTGTGGGGTGGCTTTTTTCCCTTATTACTGGTTATTTATATTCCCTTTCTTCTCCAGAGGTGTCTGCACCTGAAGTGGAAAGCCAGGCTGGACTGTTTTGCATCCCAGTGTCCCATCTGTGGGAAGCCATTCTCTGTGTCCTGTCCCTCCATCCCTTGCGCCCAGTCCCTGTCCAGCTCTCTTGGAACTCCTTCAGGCACTGGAAGGGGCTCTGAGGTCTCCCTGGAGCCATTTCTCCTTCAGGCTGAACAATCCCAACCCTCACTGACCCGTGCTCCCCAGACAGGGAGTGAGGACAGACTGAGCTCCTTAAGGAGGATGAAGCTGTGTGTGAGGATAAGGATCGGCTGCTCCATGGAAATGAGAACAGGGCAATGGGAATTATGATACCCGAAGCAGGAGAAGGGCCTGGAGTGCTTAATGTGCCTTTATCCAGCTGCCCAGGCAAGCCCAGTTTGGATTACTGAGAGCTGTCACATGAATTTTCAGTGTAATTCCAGGGATTGTTAATGGATTCACATCTGTCAGAGGTGCTGCTCTGGATCTGGAGTTTTCCCCAAGGGAACACTTCCCTTTAAAAAGGGGGCAGAGGCAGCTGCAGGTCAGGGCTGTGCCAAGGCTGAGGAAGGAGAGAGGGGATGGGGGCACAGAGGCAGAAGGACGCAGGAATATGGCATTGCTGCTATTGCAATAGGATTAATCGTTACTAATAATTTCAGGGTTGGCTTTTTAAATAGAGGTTCTCTTTTTTAGACAGTGTTAATTTGATGATTGCTAAGGAGCAGAGTAGCAGTAGGGAAGAGAGCAGAGCACACCTCCTGTGCGTTGGGAGTATGAGCTCTGTCAGCAGCCCATCTTCATGTTCCCAGGATCTGTGTCTGTCCCTCTGCCAGTTCCTGATCGCTCCTCATCTTCCATCCCCACTGGATTTATTCTTGCAACACTTTTCCTATTCCTTTCCTTTATGCAAAGCAGAATACAAATGCTCCTGTACGCTTGAGTTGGAGCTTTGGAAACCAGGAGTTTTGGTAAATGTGGAATTAAAGCAGAATTAATTCCTTTTGCCATAAAAGTTCTATTAACATTTCATTTATTTATGTATAATAACAAATGGACTCATAGTAGAGATTGATGGGTTTCCTGGGAAGACTGTTCTGATGCAGATTATTGACATAAACTGGAATCATTAGAGATGCCTCTTTTAACTTCTGCACTGGAGTTAAAATTAAATGATCAGTGCATTGCCCAATTAAGAGAAGACATTTGTAACTTCAGGTTTTGTGTTCAGTGTAGCTGGAAGTCACAGGGTGGTGATGGCAGTTAAATATTATGAGAAATGGACATTTTCATTCTGATGATGAACTTGTGAAATGAACATCCCAATTTGAAGTTTACTGATGTTGCTGAGGGCTGAGTGGGGATGTTCTCCTTCGGCCATGGAGTACCATCCAGAGGGAAAGCTGCTCTAACAGGGCCTGATTTGGACTTTTATTCAGTAATTACATTGAAAGGGACTATTATGTGTTATCACTTCAGCCTGAAATGAGTGCTAGTTCAACTAGCAGGGAGTGAATTAAATTGGATTGCAATAACGCACATAAAAAGCCCCCGTAAAACCAAAAGTTAAATGCCCTTTTATTGGGGTGAGGGCTGTTAGTTTCGTGGACAGAATTGTAAAATCTTGCAGAAAAGCAGGTGCAGTCTCCCTCCAGCCAAGCCCTGTGGAGTGTCCAGCCCTGTCAGCACCAATCCCATGGGACTGTTGGGCTCTGGCTCCGCCACATTCCCTATTTTTGCCTAGGAAGGTGCCCTGTGCATAAGGACTGGATGGTTTGTCTTGGGCTGTGCCACATCTGGCTGGGCACTGGGAATTCGGTAATCCCAGACTGGTTTGGGTGGGAAGGGACCTTAAAGCCCATCCAGTGCTGCCCCTGCTGTGGACAGGACACCTTCCACTGTCCCAGGGTGCTCCAAGCCCCTGTCTCAGCAGGAAAGGTGGGATTTGGGCAGTAACACTGGGGTTTTCTGCTCAAATTAAACCACAAAACATTGGTTTCCTTGGAGGACTCTCCCAGTCAGTTGCTGGAGCTGTTGCTTTTACAAGAATGAAGTTATTGAGCTAAGTCAGATAACAGACAGGAAAATAAGGAAATCACAGCTTGTTTGTAAATTGTTTGTAATTAGATTGTGAGCATAGAAAGAGGCTCTGTTTCTTGAGTGAATTATTCACAATGAGTTATTTGCTCAGTCCTACTTAGTAACAGATTTACAATAATTTCTTTTTTTCTGTTTTGTTCTCTTCCTCCAGATAGCTGCTTCCTCTGTGGTTTTTATATTAAAATTTTTAAGTGCAATAAACACTGTTTCTTATTGCAAACATCTATCTAGAAGGCAAAAATAAAAACGAAAAGGAAAAGGCACCATGTAGATTTATATTTATGGAGTTAAAACTTGCAGGCATGAAACAGCGTCTCATTTATCACCAGACTTGGTTGCATCTTTAAATAACCCCCTTTTTATCAAAATATGTTCACAATATAATTCATGCAAGTAGCAATTTGGCAGATTGAACTATATTTTTTTGAATTGAATCTCTGTTCTCGCTGATTTAATATTTAATAATGAAAAGCGTATCTGGTAGTGAACTAGATAGAAATGACAACTCTTCTATGTGGGCTGATTAGGGGAAGAAAATTCTGCAGGCAAGTAATATCTCTGTTTTCAAAGGATGCTCTTAAGCTATTTAATTCTTACTCCTCTTTGGAATTCTCATAATAGTTTGAACAACCCTGAATTAACAAATGTAAATGAGTGTTTTAAATCTTAGTTCTTAAATGCTTACCTAGATAACTTCAGAGAAGGGAGTTCTAACTTCTTGCAAATAGATATTTCTAGAGAAGATCTACAACTTCAGGATCTTTTTAGCATTGTAGGAAATGTATAAAATCTTTTGTTTGGAATAAAATATTTCTAGAGTCATGGAATGGTTTGGGTTGGAAATGACCTTAAAGACAATTTCTACTGTCCCAGGCTGCTCTAAGCCCCAACGTCCAACCTGGCCTTGGACCTGCCCAGGGTCCAGGGGCAGCCACAGCTGCTCTGGGCACCCTGTGCCAGGGCCTGCCCACCCTCCCAGGGAAGGATTTCTTCCCAATATCTCACCTAATACTCTCCTCTTTTAGTTTAAAATGGAGGGAACAAACTAGGAGAAGGATTTATTGCCCTGTTTCTGGCCTGGCTATGAAAGCACAGCCTGGTATCTATGGTTGTTATAAGCTTGTCCTTTAAAAAGTAAATTCTGGTTTTATGGTCATGCCGATCTGCGGGGGTAAACCTTGGAACCACCTCATGTCTTCCCCTCAGCACGGGGCAGTGTAGCTGTGGCCAGGAGCTGCCTGTCCCTGTGGACAATCACAGAATGAAAAAGTCTGATGTGGCTTCAACCTTCTTGCAGCGCAGGTTTCTGCAGGATTCCAGCAAGCACCCAGTGCTGCCCTGCTGGTTCCTGCTGCAGGAGGGCTGGGGGAAGGGAATGAGCCACTGGGATGGCTGGGACACCGCCCTGCCCGTGTCCCACCAGTTTGGGCCCTCTCAAACTGGGAGATTAAAAGTTCTTCCTGATATAATTACAAAGCATTTTAAAACACAGCACAAGCCACAGCAGTGTTAAAGAGCAAAGAGCCTTTTGGCTTTTCCATTAAGCTGACAAAAAAATAACAGAATAACAAATTGCAATTTGCTTAATGCACAGTTACCCCCTGCCTGAGGCTGGTGCTTCCTGGCTGAGCAGGTTCTGATACCAAACTGCCTCTGCCCTTCTCTTGTTACTGCCTTGGCATGAGCTTTGGCATTGCTGCTTGGATGCAATTAGAATAAAGAAGTTTGGAATTGTTGCAGTGGGAACCCAAATCCCTTCCCTCAAGGAGGAGCCTCTCCCTTCCCAAGCAGCTCCTGTTTCTCTCCTCAACATCCTGGATGCAAAGTGTCCATTGCAGGCTGCTGGAGCAGCTCTGGAATTTTGTTGGGAGTTCTGTTCCCTGTAACTGTGATTATTTCAGTCTTCCTTCAGCATTTAATTGATTACTGCATCTTGCAGCATCTTCTTCCAGGCCTGAAGGGCACTGTGGTGTCGTCTTCCCCTCTTCATGTCAGGCTCAAGCTCTCACAGGGTTTCAACAGCAACAGAGCTGCGAGTTGAAAAATGCACAGAACAATTACCTGGCAATTTATAATGCGATAATTAAATGTAGTGATCACTTGGCACCGGTGCAATCTGCAGTGAAGCCCTTACACTGTGGTGGGCAGAGATTGATGGGCACTCTGAAGGGGCCCACAGGCCCTTTCCTGGTGCAGGAGGTCCCTGAGATGGGCATTTGCTTTCAGGGGCAATGGCGAAGTTTGGGTTGGTGGGAAATTGGGAGATTCCCCCTGTGCTGGGCACTGAGGCCACACCTTCAATCCTGGGATCAGGTTTGGGCTCCTCATGGGCAGGACACTGAGGGTTTAGAGCGTGTCCAGGGCAAGGAACAGAGCTGGGAAGGGGCTGGGGCCCCAGGAGTGGCTGAGGGAGCTGGAAAAGGGGCTCAGCCTGGAGCAAAGGAGGCTCAGGGGGGACCTTGTGGCTCTGCACAACTCCCTGACAGGAGGGGGCTCAGGGGGGTCGGGCTCTGCTCCCAGGGAACAGGGACAGGAGGAGAGGGAATGGCCCCAGACTGGGCCAGGGGAGGCTCAGGGTGGATACTGGGGAAATTCCTTCACTGAAAAGGTTATGGGGAAGGGCTGCCCATGGCAGGGTTAGAATCCCCATCCCTGGAGGGCTTTAAAAGTCGTGTAGATGTGGCTTTTGGGGACATATATAAACATATATATATACACACACACAGATATATATGGACATATTTATAGATTGCATCTGCAGACATGGTATAGCCAGGGTGGTCTCAGTGTGCAGACCACCACTGGGACTCTGGCAGCTGACACTATCCCAAAGCCTATTTTTGCTTCCCCAGGCATGTGCTGTCTCTTAAAAATCCCTGATAAAATAAAAAATAGCTCTTCCCAATAATCCTGGGACAGGTGAAAAATCTAATCCCCAGCCCAAATGGCCAACAGAGATGTCTGGGGAAGGAAAGCTTAAAATAAAACTGTTGCTGGGGAGAAATGAAAGCTTTGGGTTGGGAAGTGTAACAAGACTTGTAATATGTAATGAAAATCAAATTTAGCAAGGCTAGCACTCATTTCATGGGGTTTGGTGTTTTTTTTTTTTTTTCCAAACTCCCAGAACCATGAAGTTCTTTGAGAACTTCAGCAATCAATAACCCATTACAACAGTGACACTAACTCTGAACCTAATTACCAGTGCAGCAGAGCTCACCTAATGAGTTCTTAGAGTTATTAGAAGGGGCAAAAGTGTGTGTGGGTTAATATCCTCTTTTTTAAAATATTTTTCTCTATGCATCTTGATCTCTTGAGCACAACAGAATTCAGGCTAAAAAGGAGGATAATAAGACTTGTCTTGTATCAAACCTCAAACTGCAAGTGCAGCATCTATTTTGCTCTGCTTGGATAAAATTCAGGTTTCCTGGAGGGCAAGAACCCCCCTTGTTTCACTAAATCTCACTTCAGTTCCTTCTAAATAAGGCCCACGGTGTAGAAAGTTCTTTTATTCTTTCCTCTCTATTCTGTATTGTATAATATTATATGTTGTATCTATGCAATGTAATGTATGTATATAATACATGTATTAGTTGTATATAATTGCATACTGCCTTCTTCTGCTTTCATTTTAAATACTTGTGCATAGAAATGCATTCCTTATAGAGAAATGACACATCCAAAATGAGAGGTATCCAGGCTTGATTCCAACACACCGATTATGGTGGAGTCACTGCTGCTCAGCTTGGTGTTGTCTGTGCTGATTGGCTTGACTTGGACATTCTCATTTGAATTTTTCCAGCATCCAGACATTTATTGCCCTTGCAACTTCCAGTGTGAGACTGGAGAACCCTCCAGTGCTGTGGTTTTTTCCTAAAAATAATCAAGCTCGTATAATCAAGCCATCTCTCAGTCCTCCTGCTAAACTAGCTTGAGCATTTTTCAGTTTTTCTTTGAACTCTCTTTTTTTTGTGTGTGTTTTTTCAGTTGTTCTTCAGGGTTTCTTTTTGAGCAACGAGGAAGAGGAATCAATGCCATGCTGTGGTGGTGTTCTTAATGCTGTGACAGGTCCCATCCCTGGAAGAGGCTTTGCCTTGGAGAGGAGAAGGCCTCAAAGGGCTTTTGTCGATCAAGGAATCCCAAAATGGTTTGGGTTGGAAGAAACCCAAACCCCGTCCCATTTCACCCCCTCCTGTGGTCAGGGACATCTCCCACTATCCCAGGTTGCTCTAAGCCCTGTCCAACCTGGCCTTGGACACTTGCAGATATTATTCCACATAATGACATTTAGAGATGTGTCCATAAGTTACCTTGGCACCTACCACATGTGACTGAGCCCATTAAGATGAACACCTCACTGCCCCAAAATGCTAACCCAGGAAATTTCTTGAACTCAGCCCTTCCTCCCAGGAAGCTGCAAGCTTTGTGTTTGCAAAAAGGCAAAAAATTCCTCCCAATTTCAGCTATCAAAGCTGAATTTGGCTTCTAAGGTTCATTTAATCACTACAATGGCTTAGTTAGAGAGAACGCTGCAGAGGTGTAATTTATCTTTATTTGTCAGCTCCCTAGGGCTGAGTTCTTTTGAAGGGCAAAAGTGAATAGGAGGTAAGGATAAATTGTAAGCTGTCTAATTTTTGACCTGTGATTTCTTTCAGACATTATGTTCAGGGAGTTTTTGAACAGTGGTGCCAGGAGACCGTGGGTGAACATGTAGGGTGTTGCCAGCCTGGGATTTGGCTGAGTCTGTCAAGTGTTTTACACATTTTAACCAAGGGAAATGCATACAGGGTTTAAAGAGGACAGGAAGGAGTAGAGTTCTTTGCAGATCTTCATAGTTAAGGTGTGGCAAATTAATTTAAGCAATTTAAATTGGCTCGATGAGAGTCCATTTCCCTCAGTTTCAGTGTGGCAGCAGCGTGAGCCTCGTATGACACCCACCAAAGTCAATGGAAGGGCTCCTATCGATTTCCAAAAGGCTTGAATCCTATTTAATGAAAATCTCACTGAAGACAACTTGCACATGGCCTGACTAATGTTGTTGTAAGGGAAAGTGCTTCCTGCTGTGCATTTAAAACTGGCTCCGTGGTGTGATTAATGCTGATTCCAAGGAAAGCTCTCCTTGCGCTCGGTCACCCAGACATGTGGCACAGCACTGCACCTCCAAGGGTGGCACAGTCTCTGCCCATCTGATATGTAAAACCCCGCTAATAAATTGTGATTGCAAAAAGAAAATGGCATTTGGACATGGCTTGTTAATGTTGCTGACAATAACTTTGCTTATTTGTGCTGCACTCCAGCTTTGGTTGGTGGTTGCCTTATCCTGCTCTGGTGCCTCTTTCCAGGTTCCGCTCCAAGCACTTCACTTAGAGCCTTTTTTCCAATTTAGCTTTCAAATTGAAACTGTCTGAATCTCAAGTTTAACAAGGACAATTTCTAGTCCCACTGGAGGCAAAGCTAAAACCTTGACAGGCCCATTGGGGAAATCATCCAAGAAGGGTCATTCTCCATAGAGCTGGTTCATGGTTTCAGGAGATCAAATGGGCTGGGAACTGCTCCTGTAGAGGCAAAACCAGGGAGGTTTTACCATCCTGGCTGGTGAAATCCTGGCTTGTTCCCAGGACAGCACTGTCAGGATTTGGCCATCACCAAAGCTGCTGGGCTTGTGTCCCAGTGGGATTTAGCAGTGTGGTGGTGGATGCACTTCTGCTGTCTCACCGTTAAACTCCCTGCCTTTATTCACAGTGAAGTCAGTCCCAGGTTTCTCATATGAACTCAAATGCCACCTGATTCCCACCTCCTGCAGGAATTGGAAGTCTACTCAGAGGATTAACTCAACTTGAATATAAAGCCTGTAAATTGCTGTCAGAGCTCAGTATTTTGGGTAGCTCATAACTGAATCTGTTTCATTATAAAATGAGGCCAACAATAATTTTTTTCATTCCCCATGAAGTGTATCTGGGTATTTGTGTGGGAAAACTTGATCTTAAAATTCATTCTTATTGTGATTTGGCAAAATGCAGTGAACTGATGCTTCCCAGTGACAGGATTTTAAATACAAACTCAGGCTTAATTTTTATAAATCATTGATCAAATATGGCATTTTTGGTTATCCTTAACAGAAAACGTTAAAAATACATAAGCAGAAATGGTTTTTCCCAAGACAACAGGAGAAATATAGCAGCAGCAGAAATAATAATATTAAAATTAATAATAATAATGATAATAGTTTGAATTATAATATGAGGCTTTGATTAGAAGCAGAACTTTGTAGTTAGGGCTCACAGGTTTGCTCTGCCACATTATAGCATTTATTTTACATTCTCTCATTGCTTTTTGAATTGTTCAGTTTGGTTAATGGGATTTAAGAGGTAAAAGTCATCCTGAGTGTTTCCTTAAAAAACAAGATTCTGAAGGCAAATCTGGGTTTTTAGGCATTATAAAGGCTGTGGATTCTTTAGTTCCCTTTTCCATTTTTCTCTCTTTATTTTTTACTCTCCTGCCTACGTTAATTTTTTAAGATGTTTCGGTTTGCCAGGGATATACCTAAGTTAGCTCCCCTCGTGTATATGGGGAGGATTCAAGCAGAGAAGGGTGAGCAGTGGGCAGCAGCATTTGTTTCTAGCACATGATAAATGACAAATTTCTGGTGGATGCTTGCTTTTAAATTGCCCATTAAAGCAGGTTTCAGCGATGGTGGGGAGCAGGCAGCACCCCACATTTCCAGTTTAACCAGGTTCATTCACTTTACATGAACTCTCAGTTCTGCTCCAGCCCAGAGGTGTCCGGGAGCTGCTGCAGCCACAGCAGCAGGGAAGGAGTAGGGATGAGAGAATTAAAGCCCTTTGGGAGGCTGGGACAGTAATTAAAGCTGGCAGTAATTAAGCATGTCCTGGCTGAGGCAAGAGGAAGATGCAGTGCAGTCAGGAGAGGCTCTTGGCTCTCCCGCCTGGTGAGGATGGCGGGCCTGGCGTTCCTGCCTCGCTGCAGAGTCCTGGAAGTGTCCTGTCCCCCAAGGCAGGTGGCACTCACACCTCTCCGTGATTTAGTGCTGAGCATTTCCAGTTTTCACCCAGGGCTTTGGGTATGGCCGAGGAGCCTGACTGGTCAGGAGGGACCTGCCCAGCGGGTGCCATGGCTCCTCCGCTCCAATGCTCAGCAGGGTCTGCTGCCCTGTCCTTGGGCCCTGCCGTGAGGGCAGAGAGGGGAAGAGACTCCAGGGTAGCCTGTAAAGGCAGAGCAGCTCAGGAGATCTGTCTGTGTGGGCATAAGGTGAGCTGTTTCTGCTTTAGCACTCTGCTTTGGGCACATTGGAGTCAATTGGCTGAAACAGTTGCAAAGTAATGCCAATTGTCCTCCTTTTATTAATTTCCTTCCTGCTCTTTGCCAGAAAGTTTAGGAGGTTTAGGTGAGGGTGAAAAGCTGCAGGGACAGTGACAGCCCTGAAGAGGAGCAGCAGCAAAAGGGGCTGGGGTTGTGCCAGCCTCAAAACCTCAGCCCAGCTCAGGCACCACAGTTAAATGGTCCCAGAAATAGAGATCTTTGTTCCAAACCCCGTTTCAGGTTGCTAAGTGACAGCAGTATGCTTGCCTTGCACATTACTTACCTCAGCCTGCTTCTTGAGCAAGGCAAGGAATAGTTAAAGGCAGGAGAAAATTGGGAGTGCCAGGTATTAAATACATTATTATTACTTATGGCCAAGAAATGCACTTTTTGTCCCATATCAAGGCCAGGGAGCACTGAGGGAGCTGGGCAGGAAGGGTGGTGGGTCCCTGACTGTGTCCTCTTCCATATTCCAGTGGGCAGAGCTGGGAGATCCCATTTTTATCAGGCCATGCTGTTGTCTGTGCCCTCTGAATGTACAGGTTGGGGTGGAAGTTGCTCACAGAGGTTTTTCAGTGTCCTGCTGCTGTTTTTCACCTTTGCTTCACTTCCAGAAGTGCAGGTATCACTATAAATGATGGCATTTTAAAATGCTGCACTTATTTCTTCCTCCAGAGCATCTCTCAAACATCAACATTTGGGTGTGTCTCATTTTCTTCAGTGTGATTTTCTTTTAAGGGTAGAAAGATAACAATGGACATTTTAAAAAATACAATAATAATGAAACAATTATTATCCAAAAGCAGATTTGTTTAAACCATTTGGTATCATTCAGTGATCTTTAGCAAGGAGAGCAGGAATTCAGGTCTGGGGAAACTGGGATGGTGGAAGGTATCCCTGCCTGGAACTGGATGAGCTTTAAGGTCCCTTCCAACCCAAAACCATTCTGGGATTCTCTTTTGCCTTTGGGAGCATCCTGGGGTAAAAAAGAAAATCAAGGGGGTGATTCCTCAGTTCTTGCCTTAAATTTGGTTCAGTGATTTAATTATCTTGGTGTGTTGGGGAAAATAAAATGTGCCAGATAAACATCTCAGGCCTCTCTTGGTCCCCCTGAAGTGAGGGACTGGAGTGAAAGGGACTAAAATAGGATTTCTTAATAAAAGCTCATTAACAGTGCCTGCGTGGCGGGGCCCTGCATTAACTATGACAAACATATAGATATTTCCTCATCACAGGAGAGTGCTATTCAAATATAAATAATTCCTGCTGTACAGCAAGCTTGGGAAAAAAAATTGTGAGATATTTTCAGTCAACAGCAGTTGGCTCCACCAAGCTCCTCGTCAGCTGTGATGAGCTATTAGGGGAATGTTTATGGACACAGCAAAAATAAACTCCAAAAAGCATCCATCATCTTTATTGCCCCTTTCCAAAGTGAAAGGGGTTATTTTCTTGCTGGACGAGCTTGCTGATGGAACCTGGGCAGACAGAAAGAATTGACAGGGTTTAGTGTTTCTCCAGACATGACATCAGGGTTTGATACAAGAAATGGGAGATAATTCATCTTCCTGCAGCACTCAGAATGCTTTGCAAAGGCTCCAAACCCCAGAATTCTCCGAATTGCTGGAATTAATTGGATCCTTTATGTTACTTTGGTTTAATATAGGTCTGAACACCCCACTCCTCCCCCCAAAAAGGAAATTTTAGCACCCCAAGGTCATTGTGCCTCAAAACCATCTGCAAAGGGAAGGGGCTTTGTCATTTCTGTGACATTTGTGATGTTCTGGGTTGGTTTCCAGAAGTTTCCAGAGTTTTTGTGCTCCTGAAGGCAGAGATGTTCTCTGTGGTATGAGAGGACTGGGAGAACCTTTTGCCTCTCACCTCACTCTTGGCGCTCTCTGCACCATTGAGATGTGCCCAGTGAGGTTTAATTTGATTAAATTTCATCACTTGATCTATTAGAATTAGTTCTCTTCAAAAGGCTGCAGTTTATCAAGAAGGAAAAGCAAAGATAACAGAAATCCCACTATTCCAAACTGGGGCTGTGCTGTCACATGTTGGACCCTGTTAAAAATCCCCATTCCCAGGCACAAGGGAGGTGCTTAAGGTGCACAAAAATTGAAATGCAACTTGGAAATAATAATTTTATTGTAGGTTTGTGCTGCCATCCATTGTGCCTTACCTGATGGGGTAATTACCACCGTTTCAGAACATTTTAATTACAATACTGAGTCAAACTTCACAAAAGTGCCTGGCTACAAAAACCATATTAAATATGCACAAATACACTTTTTCTACTCTTATTTCCCTTCCTTTGTATTTTGCTGTTAAGGGAGACCAATGGCTGCTGTCACATCCCCTGCTTGTTTACAGGTTTCAAGGTTTTCCCGGCATTGTGTGGAAAATAGAAATATTTTCTTTCCAGACTTATTCGATTATCAACAGATGCTCATTTTATAAACTCACTTTGAAAATCTGACTGGGCAGAGAAACTGTTTGAGACAGTGATCCAGCAAACTGAGAGGCAGAAAACTGCAAATTTGAGTCATTGAACAGATTTACAAGTGTTTTCTTAGGGTGAGATTAGAAATGATGCTGGTCTGTAAAAGGAACTGCAAAGAGCTGTTCAGAGCTGCTGAGTGCTGGCCTGAAACAGCAGAGTTTTAAAAGAAATCATACACCCCCCTCTGCTCTTCAGCTGCAGCTAAAAACAACAGTGCAGAGGATAAATCAAAATGAATTTTGTCTGCTGTGGGAAATCCTTACAGGGAAGCCGTGTAAAGCCCTGTGCTTTAAAACCAGCTTTGAGCTTTGCTTTTTGCTGCATGTTTTGCTGAGAAATTAAGGGAAATTTGCTGGTTTTGATGATTGTCCTTTTGGTTTTGGCCTGAGTTCATTTTTGCTGTATCTTGCTTTTGCCCACAGTCCCATATCCCCAGTGCTGCCTTTACAAACCATCACCACCTAAAATCCCATCTGCAGCCCAGGCCATCCTGGACTCAGCAGTAAAATCCCAGGTGGGCACAGGGGGAAGCTGTGGGATGGAACAAGACCTGGTTGCAGAACCTCAGGTGCAGCCTGAGCTCTGCTGAAACCCAAGGAGGGGTGGTCACAGGTGTCCCAGGGGCAGCAGGGCAGGGCTCAGGGGAACTCTCAGTGTAACCTGCACACAGGGGTACCATATTTATCCTGAATATTTATCAATTGGTATTTATGAGCTCCTGCTGTTCCAGGAGCACTGCTGTATACTCACAGGTATTTCCCTTTGATGTTTCTTTAGTCTTTATGATCAAAATCAACCTTGTGCCTGAAAACCTTCTCTGCAGAAAGTGCATTTGTGGAAAATAGTTGGATTTTCTAATCTGCATCACCTGATCTGCCACCCCCAAACCAGGCTGGGTGAGCGCCTCTCCCTGGGACACACTCTGCCAAGGAGGATGGGATGGAGACCTGGTTTGCATTTCAAAAACCATTTTTGTGCATGAAAAGCAAAGAACTGGTGCTGCACTTGGCTCGGTGGTGTTTGGACAGGTCTGTAGGGAAGGTAACACAGCCTGTGCAGGGGTGTCTTTCTTTCAGGGGTGTGGTTTTGGGAGCCCTCAGCAGAAAATGATGACTGATGATGATGGTGGCAGTGCCTGTGCCTGGGTGGATGTGCTGCAGGGATGGAATGAGTGGACAGCTTTTTCAGGAAGCTGGGGATGAAAGGAGAGGGAGGTGGGAGGTGAACAGAACCACAGAATGGTTCCCGTTGGAAGGGACTCAAAAATCATCGGACCTCTCAGGACAAGAGAAGAGGGCCTCAAGCTGTGCCAGGGGAGGATCAGGTTGGACATCAGAAATTTCTTCACTGGAAGGGGCGGCCCAGGGAGGTTTGGAGTCCCCATCCCTAGAGGTGCCCAAGGAAGGGCTGGAGGTGCCACTCAGCGCTCTGGGCTGGGGACACAGTGGGGATTGGACACAGCTTGGACTCGATGACCTTGGAGGTGTTTTCCAACCTAAATGATTCTGGAGTTCTGGTTCCCGCCCACTGCCATGGACAGGAAAGGAATAATTCTCAGTGTTGTGCCCTCACATACAGCCAGGCCAGTAATTCCAGCAGATTCCTGAAACACAGCAACACCTCTGGCCATTGTGTGTTGTTACTTGTTTCTGACTTGCTCCTTTATTGATGTGGAAAACAATTTTGGAGAGCAACTGATACAGGTTTTGCCATTTAATTTTTAGCTGCACGGGGTTGGTGTGCGATGAGAGCCTCACCTGCCGTAAAAGATGCCTTTGATATTCTTCATTATCTCTCTGGAAGGTTCGCATTGTTCTTGGGGAAATGAAGAACAAAAATATGCACAATGACTCCATTAATTCCCTGGCAATTACACTCCAGCTCTTTTTAGGATCACTATGGAAAATTAGTTCCTTAAGACATGCCTGAAAACCCCGAAAAGGTTTCCTAAGAAATTAGGGAACTGGTTGGCAAAAAGGAATTGTTAAATCCATTGTGTTATGAAATCCATTGTGCCACCAGGAAATAAAGATTTATGACCATGCAGTTTATGGGAACCACATTCTATGTCTCATGGCTTTACTAGGGAAGGGGTTGTGTTCAAATTCCGTGGATTTTTAAGGAGATGGATAAAGGACCCGTTTTCTGTGGAAATTCAGTGCAGCACGTGAGTGTTGTCTTGAAAACTGCCCATTTCCATTAAATGTTAACATTGGCTTTGATGGAAATGCAACAAATAATTATTTTGGTTTGGGTTTCACATTTCAGTTCTTTTTAAAGGGTTTGAAGTCTTTAAAAGGAAAACTTTTTAGTGCAGTCTGCTTTCCTTTTGTTCTTCATATCCTCTGAGTTCCTTTGGCTGGAAGTTTCCAAGCTGTGTAAGGAGTTTGTCCAATTCCCAGCGTCTACATGGGTGCCTGTGGGAGCCCCAGAGTGAAAATTAAGGAGGCTATTTCTGGGGCATAGGAAAAATTGAGAGCAAATGGCTCTATACTTGGGAGTCTGTATTATTCTAATCTTTTCCCAGTGTGAAATTCTCACTTAAAGTTTCATGGGACCATCTTTTCCTTAAATACAAGTCCCTACTTTAGCTTTTACTGGGAGTATTAAAAACATGTGTAGGAAAGATAACACTTGGTAGCTGTGTAGTAGCTATTAAGGAGAAAAATCTGGATTTGAATGCTGATCGTTTGCAGATACAGAAATGGTACCACCTGCTGCTGGAAAACATGGAGCATCCATGAATATTATGGGAAGTGCTCTGACAACTGCTGCAAGGGGGAGGCTGTAGCAGCTGCTTACTAAGCAGAGTAGTGAAAATACCAGTGAGGCACAGAAGCTCTGTAGGAGACGGGACCTCAGTTTTGCACCTTTATTAAAAAATTGTCCAAAATTCCATCAAAAAATGCAGAAAACAAATTTTACTGCCTGTTTTTTGTGCATGGGAGCGTGCTGATCTCACCTACACACTGCTGTAAGCACTTCTATCTCTCTTTTCTCCAACTTTCCCATTAAAATACCTTCCCAGAGGTGTCTGCACTTTGGCAGTGCCCACACTGTGTGGCTGTTTTCCAAACAGGAATTCCTAGGATGGTGACTCCCTGGGTGCTTCCTGGGCCTCACTCATTGCTCTTAGAGCTTCTAAATCTCCTCTGCATCAGCTGTGAGCTGCAGATCCTGAGAGGTGCTCAGGGCTCCTGTCAGGTGAGCTGATCCTTAGAACATGTGAATGCATTTCCAGTGCTAATTAACATACAAACTCCTTCACTGTTAATAAGACAAATCGGTGTTTTCTTGATCTTATGCACAAGTTTATGGTAATTTTAAGCCCTACAGAAAGTGGCTGCTTCCATGAACAAATGGGGATAATTAGCTGGAGATAGTTATTATGCAAATTGAGCAAGCTGCACCTTTGAGTATAAGTGGATGAGCAGGTTGAGCATAATGCCCCAAATTTGGATGCAAATGGAAAAGCTGTTATGGCATAACCTGCCCAGGTTGTCCATACTTAGGATCAGCTGCAGGAATTAATTTGGGAAGTGAGCCCCAGCCATGAGCCCAGGCTGTTCTCCATCCCCAGGTGGGAGCGTGGCTGGGCTGAGTGTTCCTGGGTGATCCCAGCAGGCACTTGGGGTATTTTTTTGACCAAAACTTCACTTCAATGAAATCAAAGGTTTTGGGCAAGTATTGGTTTTTTTGGGTTTATTTAGAAAATCCTGACTCTCTGGATAATATTCAATTTTAATGCTTTTACTCCCATGTGTTTTCATTTAGGTTTATTTATTTTTTTTTTTTAAACAGCCACATAAATACTATCAATAGGCTGAAATGGTGAGGAATATTGTAAGACTGAAACATTCAAAACCTAAATTAATTTATTTTTTCTTGTTTTGTTTTTGTTTTGTTTTCTTCCCCAGTGTTCACTGCAGGACACTTCATGTATCTGCTCTGGTTTGGAACCAAGTGTGCCATCAGATGTGGGGAGCAGGTGCTGACCTTGGTGGGACCCCAGCAGCAGAACTCTGAGCCAATTCCCTTCCCTGTGAGTGTGTTCTTAGACTCATTTCTTTGGGAGCAGTTGGAATTCTGTTCATCTGGGCTGTCTCAGCTTCATGGTTGCTCTGAGTAACCAAGAGCTGCTTATTAATTAACACTGAACACATTAATTGTTAGCAACCTGCTTTAGACACACCATTCCTATGAAAGACTTTAGCTCTGCTCCTGCTGCCACACAGTTTGTGACTCCCAGCATTCCAGGCTGGCTGGGCTTGAAAGAGATCTCTGGAGGTCACCAAGTCCAATCTCTGCTCCAGCAGGTTCACCCAGAGCCAGTCATACAGGGTCAGTCCAGGTGGGTTTGAGTATCTCCAGGGAAGGATGCTCCACAATCTGGGCACCTGTTCCAGGGCTCTGCCACCCACAAAGCAAAGGATTTTTCTTCATATTTAGCTGGAACTTCCCGTGTGTCAGATTGTGCCCGTTGCCATTTGTGTTTTCACTGGGCACCACTGAGAGTCTGGCCCCCTCCTCTTGGCACCTGCCCTTAAAATATCTGTGTGGTGATAAAATCACCTGTCAGTTGTCTCTTCTCCAGGGTTTGGAGTGTCTATGTCCACAGTGGTTTGGGTTTTCTATTCCTTGGCTTCTGCCACTCAGGAGCTCTCTGATTCCCACCTGGGGCTGGATCAGCCCTGCCCGGTTCAGACCCAGCTTCCCCACAGCGTGGCACTGGGAGAGGGAGCAGGATCTGGGAATGCAGACACAGCTCAGGATCCACCTGGCTTTCCTGGCAAACCCTGGGAGCTCCTGGATCTCTCCCATCTCCATGCAGAGCCCGGGAACAGCAGCTCTTCCACCCGTGGCCGCTCCCCACGTGCAGATCAGCACCAGGCTCATGAGTGCAGAATAAAAATGCCTTAGGAGGTTTTCTCTGAAAACGAGAGGAAGTTGGATGGATGTAGGGTACAAATGAGGGCAGGACATCCCAGGTTCTTGTTCCCTGGGGGAGGACAGAGAAGTTATATTTACTTTACACACGGCGTGCCCCGACTGTCAATATTGCGAAGCTCCTCCACAGACAGATGAAATCTCCACCTGAACTTTGTCAAACTGTTTTATCACTCAATCTTTTGATTATCAGTGTAGGAAAAAACCCCACATTTCCATAACAATAGCACTTAATGACCGGAGATGCTGAAAATCCAAGGTCTAATTTTATCCATGGAAATAGAGATAGGAGACGTCTCTGGTGAAATATTTGAAACTTGTTTTAAGAAAAGATGTTGGTGGCGAACAGATGGCCCCGGCCTGGCATCCATATTCATGAGTGCATTGATTTCATTATGTCTTCCCCTAGGAAACTCAGCTTTTATAAGTCTGCCTGGCCATCAAATTGAGCAGTCAGGAGCCCTCTGTCACAGCTCTGTTGCTGTAGAAATTGGGGAAAGTATGTGAGAGGCTTTAGCACTTTTGTCTTGACTTTTATCACCCAACACCTGTTGTTTGAGGCTGGAGAGCTGAGATTTTTATCAGGTGGAACATACATTGGCTTTGGGTGCATAAAGTGCCATGTTCGTTTTAACTGAGTGACTTTAATTTTGTGGCATCCTTGTGCTGTTTAATAACTTCCAGAGGGCTGAGATCTACAGGCAGGAGCTCCCAGTGCAACCCCAAGCTGCCAAAATCTCTTTGGGGAAATCCCTCGTGCGATTCTCTGCTTGATATATTAATTACCCAGGATAAATCTTACAAAGCAGCGATCACTTAGATCACAAAGGGAAATATAACATCCAGGCAGAACTGCAAATCCAGTCTGAAGTGTCTTTTCACAGAGGGAAACAGTTGTTAAGCACTAGTGAAAGCTGGGAATGTTTTGAGGATTGTTTTTTATCGACTTCGAAGGCTTCTGTGTTAAATTTGGGATTTTAAAAAGTTTTATCCAAAGAGTATTTTTTTTTCCTTTGTTTAGTCCCTTTCCCAGGAACATCCAATTCCATACATGAGGATACTGACTGCTGTCTCTAAATGGTGACATTTGGCTTTTTTGGGTACATTTGTGCAGCCCTGACTGGAACTGAGCCACCTCCCGAGGGTGAAGCCTCCTCACGGGAACTTTGTTTTCCAGGCACTGATCCAGTGATGGGAGAGCATCCCTGGGCACTGGAGCCCCGCGACTGGGGGTCCAGGGAAGGGGAGACTCCTGGTGGGAGCAGCAGGACCTGAGGGGTTGATTGATGGCAGCGCCGGCATCCCCTGGACCCTCTCAGTCCCGCATTCAGGACCTACCTCTTTTTTTAAGGCAAGTTTAGCAGCTGGTCCTTTGATTTGCAAAATGAGGTTTAGTTCTAAAGAATAGGCCAAGACTGAGGGGATTCTGTGGGTTTGGGACTTGGAATTGCTTTTATCTTCCTCTTTTTGTCACTTCCCTCCTTTCTTTCAGGCCAGAAGTATTTTTGTGTGCTCTTCAAAAGCCAGGCTGCTGTTGTGCTCCAAAGAGCCTTAAACCTGCCATTTAAATTCAGATCTTTTGCAAAGCTTGAAGGGAGAAAAATTTTTAAAATGTTTCCAACTTGGACATAATCGATCAGTAGCAGGGTAAAACCCAGAAATGTTCTTTGGGGAACCTTTGGTGAGGCTGAATGAAATTACAGCTGCCTGACACAACAGTTTAAGCTGTCAGCTGAATAAAGACAACATTTGACCATGACAACAGAATCTCCATTTTTTTATTTTATTCCTTTTCTAGAAGTAAAAACCAAGGTTAATATTGTCCCATTTGGTTTGCTTGATCAAGAGTACAGTTTAATTAAATAAAATGAGCACAACCACAATTTTTTTTGCATTATGGAACTGTCAGTTTAGCATTCAGCTCCCAAAGGGTACTCAAAGGATCATTTAATTTTAAAATGATTGTAGCCTTGAAATAACTTAAAAGGCACTAATATATTTAATCAAAGGAGGTAACTGGTAATAGAGGAATAAATCATTCATGCATATAAATAACAGGGCTCCCACGAGGGTGGGAAGCCAACAGGGAAAACCTTTAGGGCTACTGGCCCCCTTCTGCCCATATCTATGGAGCTAAAACACCTGAGATATTTTGTCACAGGCTCAGTTTGGGGTTTTTCTGTACCTGGGATATCCACATGTGCTGTCAGCTGTCCCCAGGCCTGTCCTCACATGTCATCTGTGCCTGTTTTTTCCACCCCACGTGTGCATGGAGTGTGTTCTGACCTGAGAAGTTCACTGCCTCTCGAAATGTCAGGATTCAGGTTGCCTGCACATCCCTAATTCCCTGCTTTCATCTCCCTCACAAACGAGAACTAACGAGGGGGAAGGAGCCGTGTGTGGCCCTGCAATTAAAATGTCTTTGCTGAGCCCGGGTGGAAGCAGCTATTTCAGTTTGGCCATTTCTTCATTTCCCTGGCTTTGCTGTATAAATAATGGGCTTCGGCAGTGCCTTTGCTGTGGGTGGATATTTTTACAAGGCTTGGAAAAGCTCAGTTTAGCATTTGGAATAGCAGGAGTGGGCTTGGCTCATTCCCTGGGGGGTTGGGAGTGGGAACAGGGGCTGGGGCTGCTGCTGCTGCATCCAGGCCAGCCCTGGCGGTGTCACCACCCTGATGGTGGCATCACTCTGATGGTGGCATCACCCTGATGATGGCATCACTCTCTGTTCCCACAAGTGCCAGGGTGGGACTGGGCCAAACACACCTGCTTTGAACTAATTCCTAGGAGTTTCAGAAATACGTGTTTCGGTTGGTTCTTTTAAGAGTTGTTTTATTGATATACTAGATGGAACAATAAGGCAAGCAGAAATATTATCTGTATTGTTATACATTAGTTATATGTAAATATATTCTATATTAATTAGTAAATATGATAGTAGGAATATTATAATATAATGCGAGGGGATTTCTCTCAGCAGTCTGTTGTGAGCAGCTGGGGACTATGCTATTCCCAGACAACTGGAGCTCACATCCACTGGCACTTATTTATTTATTTTTGTATTCTATATTAATTACTGTACACATTATAATATAGTACAAGAGGTTTCACCCAGCACTCTGTTGTGAACCTTTGGGGCTCCTGCTCTGCTCCCAGCTCTTCCCAGGCAATTGAAGTTCCCATCAAGTGCACTTTCCCTGCAATTAAACACCTGAGCCCACTCCAAACCTGTAATTTTTTTGACAAAACACCCACCACAAAGTTGTTCTTTGTGTACCATCTATAATTTGCAAATCTCTCGGGGTGCAGAGGCCCAGGTCCCGCACCTGGGGTTGTCCCCATTTTGCTGTTACACCTTTCCTGTGACACTTCTACCTGTTTTTAATTAACACTCATGGTTATTATATCTTAGGAATTCCCAGAGACAAGGAACACTGTTTTAACCAGAAGGGATAATGCCACATCTGCCCTGGGTATTTTGTCCAAAATCCAGAGGGTCAATTTACTTAATTGATTAAGCACAAACAATTTTGTTAAAACCTGCTGCCCATTCAGGATTATCTCCTTGAATGAAGATATTCAGTGAATTCAAAGATTTTTGAAGTGATTTAATGAAAAATTAATTTCTAGGGAAAAAAAATGGCATGTCATAAATATAAGATACTTCCCATCTGTTTGTGGTGCATGACTCAGGGCTGTGTGCATGCACCTGGATAAGAGATGAATAACCTGCAACTCGTGCCAGAAGAGCTTTTTAGCAGGTTGGGATCAGGCAGGCACCTGATCAAGGTCGTTTAGGATTCCCATATAACATAAACTTGTTAGAAATGACATTTCAGAGGTGTAACTGCCTCGCTGGGCGCGTTAATATGAAGGTGTAAGACTGAGGAAAACCCCCAGTGGCCTGAAACAGCTACTTGTGGAATGCACTGGAAATTAAAAGCTTTCATGTTTTATTGATGCTGAAATCTGGATTTAATGTTCTGGGGGTGTCTCGTCCCTGGAAGTGTCCAAGGCCAGGTTGGACATTGGGGCTTGGAGCAGCCTGGGACAGTGGGAGGTGTCCCTGCCCATGGCAGGGGTGGCACTGGATGGGCTTTAAGGTCCCTTCTAATCCAAACCATTCTGGGATAATAACAAGGGAAATTGTGAGGGGAGATCAGAAGTCTGCCAAGCAGGGCTGGGCAATACAGGCTGAGGGTTCCAGGGTTTCAGCTTCCTCTTCTGTGGTGAAACTCTCTAACATCTCTGTTTTTCCTAATCCGTGGGGGCTCTTCTTTAGAAGGGAGTTACATTTCTCCAGTCTCCTATTTTTAAATACACAGCAGTTGTTCTAATGAGAAAGTGATTTCATGGGTAAAAATCAAGCAATTCCATAAAAGAGCTGAAGAAGGTTGTTTCCTGCATATCCATCACATATCTTAAAGTAGCATCCCCAAATCTGGGGATGTTCTATCAAATCCCAAGGCTGTGGATACTGCACTCTGGGTGCTCAGCCCATTTTCTGGGCTCTCCAGTCCATATTTGCAGCAAACAAGCCCAGCCCAAAGCTGTCTCACAAACCCTTTGCCAGCCTCCTCGCTCTGTGTGGAATGAGTGTGTGGCAGGTCCTGTGCCGTGTCCCTCCAAGAGTGGGAGGATGTTGTTCTCCCTGGCATACTGCGAGTGGGAGAGTGGGAAAAAGCAGCCAAAAGCTGCAATGGCATTTCAAGTTAACGAAGCTTTCAGGAGCTGTCTCTGATTAAACAGATGTGGGTTAAATAATTTAAATTTGCTACATCCCTTACCATAGAAAATCGGGAAGTGCCATAAATTTCCTGAAAGTTACTGTGAGGTGACTTCAGTTTGGTGGATCATGGAATATCTGGAATTGGAAGGGACCCACGAGGATTGAGTGCAGCAACAAGAAGCGGCTGTGGCTGTGCTGTTGGGTTGGAGTGACAAGCACTGATTGATGTGTGCTGGCAGTCACCAGAAAAAGTTCTGCTTTATACATTTGAAGTGTTTTAAATTTAGTTTTTTTCAGTTTGCCACTCCCACTCCTCTCTCTGGGGATAAAAAGGAAAAGCACATGGAGGACAGGGACCTGTTGCATGTGGGGGAATTGAATTGAAGGAGGTTTTGTCCATTTTTGATAATTTCTGGATGCCAGAGCGTTATGCTGACACTTCTTGTAAGGGAAAAGGGTTCTGGCGGCCACAGATTCTTTGATTTTCCTGTTTGGCACCTACAAAGATGCAGCTCCCACAGCTCTTCAGGCAGATGGGATTTCACCAGTTTCTTGCTTCTTGGACTGGGAAAATCTGCCAAGGGGATGTGATTTCTGCATCCTTCGAGGGAATGGCCTCTGCAGACTTTCTACATCCCACCCCAGGAAATCAGTAAATAAAATCATCTGTTAAATTAAGTCTTTGGTAAGGAAGGCTTTTAAAGAGATGCTCTCAAGTGTTTCTTCATGGAAAATGAGAAAGGGGGAGTGCATTCCTCTTGGCTTTATTCCCACTCAGCTCTGTCCCAGCAAAATTCAAAGCAGCTTTCAGCATTGCATCCTCATTTACTGGGCAATAAAATCCCAGGGAAAAGCAGCAATGCTTCATAAAAATACAAACAAAGCAGATAGAAACCTCTCTTGGGATGTGTCCAGCCCTCAGATCGTTTGGAAGGTGGTCAGGAGCCGTGTGGGATGGTTATGTTCCTGCTGGTAAAGCAAAAATCAATGGACATGAAATGAGTTAATACAGGTGGAAGTTTTTCTTTCTGGGCACTGTCAAAGGATTTCAGAGCAGAATTTTCCAAAGAAACTTTCCATCTAGGGCTGATGATGTTTTTCTTGTTATATTAATGTAGCTTTTGGTTCTGTCTGTGTGACATCTCTGATGTGCTGTGGCCATGTGGGCCCTGCTCAGCCTGGGCAGGGGGTGGTTCCTGACAGGAGGGTTCAGGTGTGGTTTGGCTGTTCCTCCAAGCCCTGTGGAATCAAGGCCACAGGTGGCACCTGGACACTGCTGGTGCTGCAGGTACTGCTGGGACAGGTGCTCACAGGAGCTGACTTCAGGAATGTTCTTCCTTAGCCAGATAAATCCTGGCTGCATCCATCCCCGTAATTCATTTTGTGTTCCCAGCAAGGTTAGAGCCCAGCACAGTGTTCTGTGTTAGAGCTGCTCTTCCAGCTCACACTCGTGTTCATCTGGGGAGCCCTTGCAAATGATTGAACATTTTAATCTCTTCCCTGCTTTTCCTCACGTGGATTCCAGTAATGTGCATCCGGTAGCAGCAAGTGGACTATGACCCAGAAGGGATTTAGGGCTGTGGAACAATGCATCCCTGCTGTAATTTCTTTCTCATCTTCATCTTCTCCCGCTGTATCCTCATGTAACTCCGTGCTGGGCTATTCTGAAGCATCATTTCCAGCAGCTCTGTTCCTGGAGGCTGCAGCCCCAGCCCTGTGCTTCAGCAGGAACTTCACAAGTGGCACTGCTGTCAGTGCCAGGGTAAATCCTTCTTCGTGGGTTGGCAGGCTCTGTGTGAAGGGTGGGCAGTGCTGGGTGTGTTTGAATGCAGAGGGAATAAGGGAATGGGGCCCGAGTGCAGAAGGACCAGTGCAACATTCCCTTCCCAGCCATGCCTCAAACGGTGCTCCCAGCTAGACTGCTTTGTGATGCAGTTGTGTACTGCTGCTCGGGAGGAATCCCTGCTGGGAAGGGGAGGTTGGGGAACACTGGAATTTATTTGGAGTCCTTGTTGCAGTGTCTGCAGAGCAGAGCAGCCAAAGGGCCCCATTAGGATAAACCTGTGTTCCCCCAGCCTGCTCCCGGTGGTCCCAGCGCCATCAGAAACACCAATCTCAAGGAGAGCTGCTTCAGGCAGAAGGCTCATTCCTGTGAGGGCTGAGTCTCTGCACAGTGATCCTGAACTGTTCCCGAGCTGTCCCCAGTGCCCCCTTGGCAGTGCTGAGGTGGCATTGCCCAGTGTTTGTCCTGGCACTGCAGGCCTGCATTTGCTGTGTGGGGTTTGCCCATGTTGGCCACTGTGTGCAAGGCAGTCATTTCCCATGTCTTTGAGCTGTTCAGTTTTCACTCTAAATCACATTTCTCCAGTTTTCTTCCCCAGTGGTACCAGTTTCACCTCTGTATTGTTTTGTCCTGCAGACACCACTCCTGAGCCACCTTTGTGCAGGTGTGTGTGCCTAGAAAGTGCATTGAACATTGCATTATTGAACATGGAAGTTGGGTTTTTTCTCCAGCCAGGGTCAGAACCCACCCGACCCTCAGTACTGGAGCCTGCCTGGATCTAATCCTGTAGTTTCTGGTTTGTTGTTCTCCTTCAGTGGCTGTCTCCCCAAAGACTCTGCTCAAACTGCCTGTTCACAGAGGCTGCTGCCTCTCAAGGGGAGTTTCTTTGGGTTGAGTTTGTTTGGAGATTTTATGAACCAGTCAGTAAAAACAGCTGGTTCTGCACTTAACTCATGGATAGAAGGATTTACTTCCTAAAACTTTAAAAAACCTAAATGTTACCCCATTGCTGAGCCCTCCCAGCATCAGTGTGAGCACTCCAAGCAGTGAGTGCCTGTTCTTGGAGACCTGGCTGTGCCCTGCCAGCTCCTGCTGTGGCAACAGGCTTGGATTTGTCCTTGTTTTTAACTTCATTTGCGAGGCCCATGAGAATAACTTGTGGCTCTCTTCCTGCAAAATGACACTTTGCCAAAAGGACAGACAAGAACTTGTTTTAAAATGCAAACCAGGAAACTTCCTCCAGTCCAACACAATGATTAACTGTCCCAGCTTACATGGAATAATTGCAGCCTTTCCTCCATGCTCCCATCTTGGCATTGTTCTCCTGAATATCACCTGATACATCTTTACTATCACGACACTTCTCTTAATGCACAATTAGAATTATAACACCTTTTGCAGCATTCTGTATAATTAAAAAGCCAAACTTCCTCTGAAGTAGCAATATTCTGGCAAGTGGAAGTGGCACAGATGAATTATTTTCAAGGCAGATGATGCTGGCAGGTTGGGCTGTATGTCAGGCTGGAGAAGTAGGACGCTTTCCTTATTTGTTATCAGTTTTTCTTTGTGTTTAATGCAGATTTTTATGATTCCAGCACTGGAGAGGGAAACCTTGATTTAGGAAATTGTATTTCAATAAAATGACACCACCTCATGATCTGTTGAGGCTGTCACCTTTCTCCTTGAGTTACTCCCCTGCCTTTGCTAGGATTTCATGCAGAGAAATGGATTAATTGTTGATAAGGGGGACAAACTCAGCCCATGGAATCCCCCACTGCCCTGTGGAGGGAGGTGGCTCCTGCTGGGATGCTGGGCTGGGATAAATGAAACCAGGCAGGTCCCAAAGCCCAGCATAATTCCTGACCTGTCTGAGTTGAAAGATACTGTTGTGGACCTGTAAAATATGATGCCATACAGGTGTTCCAGCTTCTGCTTAAAGATAAAATCAAGTTTCTGCTCCCTGCAGTTGCTGAGGGGGAAAGAAATGGTGACTCAGAATTCCAAAGACAGATAAAGACAATATAACTAATTTAAAAAGAATAAAAATGGCTGTGACTGAGGCAATCTTAGAATTTGTGAGGGCTGGGAGGAAAGCAGCTTTGTGCCTGATTTTGGGGCTGATGCTGGGCAATGCCTTGGGTGCTGTTTTCTGCTTCTCTCTGTGTGTCATAGTCTTAGTAAAATGAATTTTTGGTCTACCTTTAAGTCCAGGAAGTCTTTACAGTGAATGAGGCAGCATTTATAGGTGACTCCAGACTAATTGGAATTTTCCTGTTCCTACCCTGTTTTTCAGCCCTTACAAATCTTTCTATACTCTTAAAACTGCAACGAGTTATTGCCATAATGTAAAACACCGGTGAGGATAGTGGTGTGCTCCTGCTGACCTCTCTGACACTTCTTACAAGGTTCAGCCTCACACAACATGAAAATCTCACTTCAAGGGAACCCCTGGAACTTCCCTCCAGGTTGTGGTGGAGAGCAGCTCCTGAGGCAGAGCTGGTGGGTCCCAGGTGCAGCTGAGGCCTGACCTGTTCTTGCTGCAGCTTTAGAGGCAGACAAAGAGCTCGGGCAGAGAGCTTGGAGCTGGTGACCTTCAGGGCATGGTGGAAAGCTGGTCCAGGCAGTTCTGTGTTGTAGGGAGCATTTGAAGTGCTGGGAGGAGTGGGAGGATGGATTTAATGGTTTTGTTCCTTCCTGGAGTGCTGCTGTTTGGGTTTGGAGGGGTGGCATGTGCCAGGCTGGAGGTGGGTCTGGCTGTATTTAGAGTGTCCCTGGAATCCATTCAGGATGATCAGATGTCCTCATATCCATCTTTATAGTCATCTGATCTGGGAGTCAAAATAAATGAAAATAGAATTGAGGCACTGTTCATTTGCTGGATTTTAAAAAATTTTTCTTTTCATGTAAGGAATCAAATCCCATCTTGCTGTTCTGGCATAATGGACTAAAATAAAGCACAGTTCATTTGTGCTCAGAAACCCACTCTGGTATCTTTTGCCTGCTACAGATAGTTAGATTTTCTCTTAGGGTGGAGTTGATGAAGTATATTTTGCTGCAGTATCAGCTGCTTGATAATTTAACTTCCCTTATTCCATTATGGTGCTAAGCAACATTTTAACGGATTGTGAGTTTCCTTTTTGGTATGGGTATCCGGAGAGCATGTACAGCCTTTATAATAAGCTTTAAATCTAAATAAAAAGTTAAGTATATAGCACTCTCAGTCCTCAGAGCACTAGAATAGATTTATTTAATCATCCTTTATGAGCCAGGCCAGCAGTTATGGCCTCGCTGGTACCGAGGGGGGAGATTTATCAGCAGAGTGAGTGACTGGCTGTGGTCAAGAGAAATGTCACTGTCAGAAGGGCAGTGGGAGAATCTCCCACTTGCTGACTCCAGTTTGACACCAGCCCTCAGCCCTGCTTCGGTGCAGCTGTTGCTCCTCCTCTGCCTGCCTGGCATCAGGCTCAAAGTGGAGGTAACATCACACCCGGCCAAGAACTGCACCAACTTCCCTCATCACGGGCTCTGACTCGTGGTTTGAGAGTTCTGTCAGGCTGAATTAACTGCTGATTTATCAGCTGCTCAGCTGGGTCCCAAAAAGGTTTGGAAATGCAGCTCCCATCCTGCACAATTCCTGTCTGGTTCACTCCGAGTCTGGAGCAGCCCTGAATACCAACGACAGTGGTACCTGGGCTGTTTAATCACCTCATAAAAGAATGGAAACAGATACTTAATGACGCAAAGTACACTCAGATTAAATGATCAGAAATTCCCAGTTAATCACCAGAAAGGAAACTAATTAAATTACCATTCAGCTTTTATGGGGGCCTTGGGTAAGCTGAAATAAGTCCCTTCAATCACTTTTTTCATTAGATGGGACAGGCATATTCAAGGTTAGTGAAGATAAATGTGATGTTCTTTGCTTGCTCTTGAAATTATAGTATTTAAATAGCATTTTATGCTTCATCACCTAATGCTAAACCCAAAGTAGACTGCAAGGAGAGGCCGTGGCAGAGACAGCTTAGCAGGGAGGCACAGGGAAGGAAGGCGAAAATTGGGAATAGGCAAATCAAGATTTAAAAGGTTTTCATTTGATTATTATTTAAATTTCTAATTGCATTTTGCCTTCAGGAATAAGGTAGATAAGTGATATTGCCAAGTGATGAGATGCTAATTCCAGCACTGACTCTGGCCCTTGGGAAGCAGAGAGTGGTTAAAGGTGGTGTGTGATGTCTGCTGACTCAAATGGCTACCCAACCCTTTCCATAGCCAAAGGGGGGGGAATTGTGGAAAGTAGAGGATATTAGCAGCAAAAGAGCAAATTCCTATATTTTTTTTGGCAGTTCTGTGTCCT
Organism: Lanius collurio; assembly: GCA_020086605.1. Classification (NCBI taxonomy): domain Eukaryota; kingdom Metazoa; phylum Chordata; class Aves; order Passeriformes; family Laniidae; genus Lanius; species Lanius collurio. Next base: position 16,499,137 of record JACBWW010000009.1, on the reverse strand, counting down.
TAGCAGCCCCATGAGTGTGGTGACAGAGCCTGGGCCAGTGGGCCAGGTCCTTGCTCCCACCAAGGCTGCAGCACTCGAGCTGTCACCCAACAGGTGCCCCCTGCCTTCGGCTTCGTTCTGGCTTTGTATCCCTGCCAGTTATTCCAACGCCGAGGGAAATGTTCTGTCAGGGGTTCTCAATTGAATGTGTCTGGTGACAGTGGCAGCAGCTCCTGCCAAGCCGTGGGAAGGCACAGGGGCTGCTCCGTGCTCCATCCTTCTGTGCCCCCTCCTGTCCCCAGGGCAGGGGCGCAGAGATTGTCCCTTGCCCAGAGCAGCTCCCCCATCCATCCCTGTGACATTCCTGAAGGGCAGTGCTGCTGTTTCAGCCTGGGAAGCAGAAGCTGCTGCAGCCCCAGGAGGTGCTCCCTAAATGGAAGGGAAATCTCCTGGTACTTCAAAGCCAGAGGTAAATACAGCCCTGAACCACGGAACAGCCCCTGGAGAGAGGAAGAAATATTAGTTTAAGCATCAGTCTATGTATTTTGGTACTCTTTTTTTCTTTTTCTTTTTCTTTTTTTTTTGTTTGTTTGTTTTGTTTTATTTCTTAAAGCAAACCTTTACCAGCTCACAAAAGTAACAAAAGATCCAGTGATACCCTTTCAGTATCCTGAAAAGGAGGATTTTCAGCAGCAAGTGAAATCAGTGAAATCCTGTCACTTTCTTTCTTAGCTTTTCAACAACCATACCCGAGGTTTCTGACACCCAGAACTTGCTTGAAAAGTTAAGAAAAGAAAACACAGCTGCAGGGTTTCAAAGCAGGGCACAAGCAAGTCAAAATAATCTGACTATAAAATCTGGGGGCTTTTCATTCACACTGAGGTTTTCCCACTAATGGAGATCCTGAGAGACATAAGGTCATTTAGATTCCTGGTTAAATTGGTGGAGTTTTACTTAAAATCATAATAAATGTCCTTTTGTGGTGAACGATCAATTGTGACAATATTTGCCAGCTGAAGCCCACAGAGCCTTGAAGTGTTGCTGATTTTGTTTTCTATTAATATGGGTAATTATGTTTACTTTGCCACTTGGGATCGTATCATCATTGAAATAATTAGTACATTTCCAGATACTTTGATAGATCTGAAAATTTCCTCTAAAAGCCTCCAAATACAAACACAGAGAACAAGAAAGGAGCATAATTATATTATTTTTCAATTTAAATATTTTTAGATCGGTATCAACATTGGGAGGGGGGTGGCACATGGGTTTGGAGTGGAGCTGAGTATTCCTCGCTGAGTTGCAGAGGAAAAGACTGACTCATGTTCTTTAAGAAGGGATAAAAGACCTGGAGGGAATCTCTGGAGCAGGGCTGGCAGCTGCAGCCTTCCTCACTTCCAGCCCCTCCTTTCCAGCTTGGCCCTTCCCACAAGCTTTGGTGCCAGGGAATGGTTCCAGATGTTCCTCCAGGTGCTGGGGCTGCCTTCCCACACACCCTGTTCCTGGGGAGGATGTCCAGGAGCTGCATCTTGGCTCACTGCTTCCTTTGGAGAGAATTTCTCTTTTTGTCTGCTTGGGAGGGAGTTTGGAGATTTTTTTCCCCATGTCTTTCTTTGCTTTGTAACCAGAGCCAAGTGTTCCTAAAGAGTTTGGGTGAGCCCATCCTTCTGGTGCCCAAGAATTGAAGATATTTTTGGGGCAGGAGGGATTAGCCATTATAATCCATGAAACAAACTTTCCATGCACTTGTTACAGTAGGGACACACTTTCTGGATGCAAATATCATCTTGGATCTTCAAAGATCTGGTTATAAACCAAGGTTTGTGTGGCCACAGCCTCTGGCTTTAGTGACAGGGTTTGTGTGTCCACAGTTTCCATCCATCTTCAGTGGTAACGAGCAGGGAGCAATTAGCGATTTGTTAGCTCAGCAGTTTCTGGGAGAAGGGCTTACAGGCCCCCTGGGGGGATGCTGCAGCCTTTCTTCAGCACATTTTGCTTTGAAACTTCCCAAGGACAGGTTCTGCTTTGAAACTTCCCAAGGAGAGCACGGCCCTTGGGATTTAGGGAGAGGACGCCATCCCGGGCACTGCAGACACATATGCTGCTCCAGCTGTTCCAGTTGTTCACCCCCCAGGGAGGTTTGTGTCCAGCAGCTGTTCCCTCTGCGTGGCTGAAGCTTCAGGGGGACGATCAGACCCTCACCTGGGGTAGGAAACATGTGAGGGCTTCCTTAACCCCTTCCTGGGCTGCAGGGTCCCAGTGGCTCCGCTGGTCCCAGCTCCCCAGCTGGCTGCTGTCTCCATGGCACTAGAGAATCACTAAGGTTAAAACCTCCTTGCAGCCTAGGAAATGAGGAGAGAGATCCCTGCTGAGGGTGGCTGTGCCAGGCCATGGTTGTTCTGAGGATACAGAATTTCATTAGTTACTAATGAAGTAAAATTTAAGCAAAATTTTGCCTCAAGATCTAATTCCTTACCTGGCTGGTTTGCTGGATTGCTGAAGCCCGGCTCTGTTTCATTTTAGTTGGAAATGGTACCATAGACATCAGGGCATCCCTGATGAGCTGAGTGGCTTTTTCCTGGTTTGGTGTGTTCATTTTAGAGCAGTGGTCGTTCTTTATGGCAGAGGCCTGAAAATGATGACTTCTGTGTTACTGACATTGTGGAGGTGCCAAAAATAATCAAAGTGTAGGAATACTCTGGTAAAATCCTGAAGAAAAACATGTTGATACAGGGTTAAAAAAATAACTTGGATCTTCATCTGATGGAGTTTCCATAGTGGAAAAGAACAATTAATAACCTAAAGCAGGGGAAGTTACAGATCCACATCCCAGCAGGTCCTGAAACAGGCTGCTTGAAGTGAACCTTCTAATCTGCATTGCAGCTCTCATGTTTAATATTCACAGGGGCCAAGGGGCACCACAGCCTCTCCTGCTAATCCCAAATAATCTCTTTCATGTTCAGTGGGATCTTGCTCCCAGTTACTGACTTCAGAGCTGGGGCCACGAGGAATTAATTGCAGGATGGCTCTGAGTCTGATGGGTTTTGTAGCTGTCTTCCCCATAGCTTGAGGCTATGGCTGGTGTTTTAGGCTTTTGATCATGTAGTGATTATATTGTCATGATTTGGGGAATTTTCCAGGATCCTGCTGGAAGGCCTGATTAGTCTAAATTAAGATATGTGGAATGAAAAGTGTGCAGGTACCAGAAGTTTCCAAGGAAATGATGCTGGAGAGTGGTGGTGGTGTAAGAGCTGCTCTGAAGAGCCGTAATTCATTGCTTTTAAGGGCACCAGGTCAGGTTTGGGGGAAAAAATACTGCAAAAAAGAGGCCTTAGAAGGTGGTCTGTAGGTGCATTTTATATACAGCATATGGGTCTGTGGTTTCATATGCTGTTAATTATTATTAATTATGCAGGTGTAGGTGAGAACATTTGTACATTTTATGCAAATATATTCTGCTGGTCTCTGTTCTCCTGCTCTGCAAATGAAGTTTTAGTGAAGGCAAAAATCAAAGAGACTGGAAGAAAGAATTTGAAAAAAACAAGCCCAAACATTCCCTGAATAAATTGCAATAGCAAGACATTTTGAAGAAATCAAAATGTTTCTCTATAAAACCCAGAATCTGGAAATAACCTAGAAACACACATTTTGAACAGAAAATCCTTGGGTTTTTCCCCTACCTGCTCTCAGGGGAGCTGGGGAGTGGGGAATGCTCTGGGCAATTAAGGGTTGCAGGATGCTGTTTGGAAAGGCAGCTTTTTCCCTCGAGTTGCTGCTTCCAGCCAGGAACAATAAGGAAAATAAATGATCTTAAGCACTTATGTGCTAGAAGTGCCTCATTTTATTTTATTTCCCTTCAGAAAAAATATTTTCAGGGGAGTAAGTCTGTTTAGGAGTCGAATCCTCCTGGACAGAAGCCGGCTGGAATCTTTCCATGTGGTTAACTCGGAGGAGTGGAAGCAGCGAGGCTCCCTTAGGTCCTGCTGCTGTCACTGCCCCAGTGGGGGAAGGATTAGCACACTGAAATTCCAGCTGAACTGCCAGGATCCTCTTCCAGCAGATCACTGCTGTGCGAAGGAAACTGGAAATTGTTCTGCTGGAGATTGATTTTGCAATTGGAGCCTGATTGAGGTGAAGAGGGAGATGCCCAGAGGGAGTTTTGAGGGCTGGGTGGAAGCTACAGAAACCCCCCTGCCTGAAGTGGCTCTGTGACCCCTTCACAGGGGGTTTACGGGAAATCCTGGTTGGATGGACCTGGGGAATCGGTCATTAAAAGATGACTTAAATCAGAGTCACTGGAGAGGTCTGGATGTTGCAGGGTCTGTGTGCCATGAGAGAGCACAACGTTAGACCAAGTTCATGATAATTCTAATTTCCATTCCAAGGGCTCTCCTAGAAGAATGCTTTATATTCAACAAATTGGGCACTTGAATCCAGTTCCTAAAACACACTCAGTTCTTGCTTTATTAACTGCGGTGTAGTTTAAAGCAAAGTTTCCCCTTTTCTAAGATATAAGGCAGGTTGGAAAAAGCCTTTTCTTTTCACCTAAAAGTTTAAATTGTCTCCAGACCTGGAGCAATTAAAGGACCTGGATGGTTTTGGTGAGTGAATAAATCACAGAGCTGATGTTTGAGGCATTGCAGAAAAGCATAATGAGTTAACAGGTGATGAGCTTCATAAGTGTCACCTTGTTTTTAGCAGCACAGGTGAAGGTGGTTTGGTTTTACAAGGGGTTGACTGCACTGTCTGGGCTGTGCAGTATCTCTTATGCTGAGCGCTGGCTTTGGGAATTTTAATCTTACTGCTGCACATGAACCAGCTTTTCAACACTGCCTTCCCTCTGCTCCACCAGCCAGGCCAAAACCCCATCCCTGGCCTCACCCTGGCTCCTCTGAAGAGGCCAGAGGAGCTGGAGGTGTGGATGTGCCCCAGAGAGACCACAGTGTACAAATAACACCTCTTTTCCTCTCCCTGAGTGGAGCCATCCCTCAGCTCTGCCGAGGACACGCTTGAAATATCCCAAGTCATCCATTAATTAACTAATGCCTAAAAAATGCTCTGAAGTGGAAAAGCATTAAACAAATAGGCAGCAGTGTTATTATTATTTTTAATAACTATAAGAGCACATTCCATAATGAAGGCTTGTGTGATGGGTACATTTCAGTGTGTAATATCCCATGGCCCTTAACTACAGAAGAATTAAGAGTCTCATTATTTCAAGCTTAGACTTTAGGCACTGTATAGAGGTCAGGCTTTTATTTTCCTCAAAATAGGTTAAAAATTCAAGCATTTTTCTATTTTTCCCTTCAGGAAGATGAAGGAGGGCAGCATGACAATGGTCTGCACCTCACACCCACTGCTCAGATACATAATGGGGCTGGGAAGCTTTTCTAAAGAACCACGCTGATCCTGTATTGAAATTCTGTCCAGCTACCTTGGAATGAGATACAAAGGTGGATAAAGAAATCTGGATCACACAGATAAGCTCCTGAAGTGAACACCAGGCACAAAAGAGGGAAAAGAAGGAATGTTATGTAAGTGCATTCTTTTAATTGAAAAGTAAAACATCTTCACCTTTTTTGGGAACTGCTTCTGTCATGGATTGCGAGGGAATGGAAAAACTGAGGGCTTGCCATCGTCTCCCTGTTGAGATTATCTCGCCTCCTTGGAGTCAACAGGATTTCTTGAGTTATTTAAGTTAAACTGGATTTGACTCCTCAGCTTTGGGATCTGAGGGGGTTCTGATCCTGCACTGCCCATCCCTGACTCCTTCACTCCTTAACTGCTCAGCACATGTTTGGAAGAGGAAATGCAGCAGTAGCTCAGTCTTTGGAGAGAACTCCTTAAACTGAATGTCCTCCAAAAAGCTGTTTTGCTGGGAGGGTAAGGAAGACTGGGGAGACTCCAGGGGGGTTGGGGTACTCCATCCTCCCTCTCCTGACAGGCAGCACCCACTCAACTCCAGTATTGCCCACATCCTTCTCTGAGACAGACACAGCAGCAGCTTCGTGCTTCATTTGCTATCACTTAAATGACCTTTCCTGGCCTTTCCAGAGAGCCAAAGCTCAGCTGGAGGTCACCTTTCCAAAGCCAGGCCCCTCAGGAATTGGCGTGTCTGAACCTTTATCTGACCTGAAGGAGAGAATCAGTGGCTGCAACTGCTCCCCACAGCCCCAAAGACCACAGTTATTTCAAATAATGCTGGATTATGCCCCATAAATTCAGTAAGGTGACCCAGGAGTGTTCATTAGAATTTATTTTAGCCACACTTACTGTCACTTAAGAGCCTAAACAAGGAGTGATGGTTCTTGGAGCAGTAACAGTAAATTCTGGTTACTGCAAACACAAATGCCTCATTACATGCAGTCAAGGTCTATTTCCCCTTTACAGCCATAACTGTAGGAAAGTGTTGTTTTTAATTTATGGAGAAGGATGCACAGGAATCCTGGCTTCCCTATTTGCATAAACACGAGAGCCAATTAATCTCCTGTAAAGGATCCTGCATGGTGGGTAAAATGTACAGACTCCTTCCCCAGCCCATTCCAGAGTGCCCATGGGCACCTCCCTGTGGGACAGCCCATCCCAGGGTGTTCTACTGATAATCTGTTACAGAGAGAAGTACAAACAGCAGGAAAATGGACCATTCCTTATTTTAAGTGGAATTTTATTCCATACGATCCTTTCAGTGAAAAACTCTTGTGTGGATTTTTCATTTGCCAAAGGATTGGAGTGAAAGCCGTGTCAGAGAAAGAGGAATAGCCCAGGTAGCAAAATGTGCTGCATTTTTATTGCAGGTTTATTTGTTTCATCTCCCCCCTGTGCAATGTTCTGTGATTTACCAAAAGATCTTTTAGTCTGATGCTGCAGCATCCATAAGGGAGCTCTGGATGGAAAATGGAGCTCCAGCAGCAGGATTAGCCCAGCTGGATAAGCACCTTCAGGGTTTAATAGTTCGTTGTGCTCCTGATAGATTACCCACCTTTGTTCCGCTCAGCAGCCTCCTGACCTGCAGATTTTTGTGTATTATAGACAAAAGAGAGGGAGGTGCAGCCTGGATGGTGGAGGGCAAATGCAGATAACCAGGGAACAGCCCTTTTTTTGTTTTGTTCCCTCAAAAAACCTAATTATGCTCCACAGATAATTAATTTTAACAAGTGAGCAACCACACAGGTCAGCAGAGAAAAGGAGCCAATTAAAGAATATTCAGATGCTGTAAATATTTGGAGATCCGTGGCTGTTCTGGAAATCTTTGCAGATACAGCAGCTTCGGCCAAAAATCTTCTTTCTCAAGCTGTTGCCTGAGCAGGAAGGAAATACTGGTGGTTTTCAGAGCTCATAGCAGGACTTGTGTGTTCCTGAGCAGGGAGAAGATATTTGCCTGTCCATTGATTGAATTTCACCTTAAAGTCCTTGAGCAAAAACAAGAACAAACTCCGGAGTGTTACAGCAAAAACTCATCTCTGCACATGCTGACTCTGTTTCCAGAAGGAACTAATTCTTGCAATAATTCCTTTTTTTCCTGCTGTCCCCTAAAGGTTTGTATTTTTCAGCTCAGACCTTTAGCTCAATCCCATCCACATCTCAACCTATTTTATTGTTGCTGCAAGAGATAAATTTTGGATATTGCTCACATGAAATATCTGATGCTATTTTTTGATTCCTTGGGCATGGCACAGCTGTTCTTTGCCCTCTCCAGGACTTTCAAGATCAGGAATTCAATGTAACTTTCAGGGCACAGCTATTTTTTTAAGAGGAATTTTCCCATAAATGCTTTTGGCACTAAAAAGTTTGGAGTTCTTGTCACCTCTTTGGAGAATCAGAGGAAAAAAAAAAAAGACTTTTGGAGTTTTGTGGTTCAAATTTGAACATGAAGTTTTGCAACTTGATGTGTTTGCCTGGAACACTGGAATCGATGGAAAGCAGCCTTTGGAAAACAAAATGAAAGGAGAAATTAATATTTTTTTTTATTACAAGAATTGTCAAAATTGTTTGTATTTTAGAACCTGATTATTTTTTAGAATTTTACAGATTACTGGTTTTATTCTGCACAGTGAATTTGTCATTTAGGGACCATCAACGTGACAATTTCTTGTTATTTCTTTTGGTAATTGAGAAATTTTAAAAGGCCCTGTTTCCAAAGGAATAGTATTGTAAAAAGGCATTTCTAACTTGTCCAACCCCTTTCTGGTGTCTTTTGCAAAAATCTTCATCCCTGTCCTGACCCCATTCCCTCTCAGTCAGTGGCAGCTTCTCTGTTCACACATGGCCCAAGGCTGATTTTTTTTTCATTTTTCATTTGATTTATGGAAAAAACCCAGTGAAACTGAGTTTAAAAAGTGTTAAATTTCTTTAGTTGTTATCCATAAAAGAAAACAATCAATAGCAGAAAACAGGTGGTGAAAAAACATGGAAATGCTTGGATTTCCTTGTTCTACTTGTCAGTTCCAGGAGTGTTGTGTGCAGTCATGCAAGGTATAAAATTAACCTGCAAATGTCACTTTGTCCTGAAAATAGTGCCCTGGAAATGAGGTGTTCCCTGACAGGAACACATTCAGTGCATCTGCACTTAAGTTTTTGAGGGAAGATTCACAAAATACTCTTAAAACACCAAAAAAAAACCCCAAACCACCAACTTTTGGTATTTCATGAGTTGCTATCTTTGCATCCTGAATTGAGTGAATGCAAATGATTATTTTACTTTTCTTAATCACTGCAAATAATTCCAATTACTGCAGATGATGATCACTGCCCTGCTCTGGCAGGGCTGGATGCATTACATGCCAGAGCTTTCAGCCTCCTATTGATTGATTCTTTGCAGTGGACCTTAAAAATCCATTAAGGAAGAAGTTGGATGATGTGAATTAATTCTAAATCCTTTGTTGGGGGGGAGCAGCTGAAAAAAAGCCTTTTCAAAACCATTAATCATAACTCCAAATAGATTGCTAACTTTAAAATAAACTTTACAGCAAATTGGAGGACGAATCCAAGGAAGGTGTTTCAACTCCCTGTCCCAAAGTGCACCAAGGGTTTTCTCAAGTGTTTTACTGAATCTCTTTTCAATATTTTTTCAGTTTACATTGTTCTGATAAGAATATGTTGACGAGCAGCCATCTGTGCCAATAATGAAGCAGCTGATTGCTATTTAATAGATAAGATATGACACCTCTTTGGAGGCAGCTGAAGAATAAAATAAATAAAGCTTGTCATCTCCTCCCAGGTGACACCATTAATCAGGCAGAACTTTGCTTAGAACAGAAAAAAACCTTCTTTTTTAATTCCTCAGCCATTATTAATTATTAACATTAATTTCTATTGAACAGGCTGTACACCTGCTGCTCCCAACAACATCTCAATCTTGGCAAGTTAATGATTGGACTTGATGATCTTCGCGGCCTTTTCCAGCCTAAACTTTTTTAATGAGCTGTGGATCACTGTGGAATATTTCCCCTAAAATTTTAAATGCTTTCCCAGTGAGAAGAACCAGGAATTTTCCAAAACTTGAAAGTGAACTTGAAAAAAAAAACCACTGCAAATATTCTCCTTGTTCTGCCTAGGTCCCATAGCCAGCAGTAAATTGCCACCATAATTGCAAGGAGCCTGGTGAGCTGTGTAATAAAGATTAATCCTTCCCCACACTGAGAACTCCCTGTGCCTGTGACAACCTGCAACTCCACACTTCATTTCCAGGTGGTTACTAAATTCATTAGTACTTGGTGGGATCTGGAGAATAAATTTCCGTGTTGATTATATACATTACAGGATGTGAGGATGTGTGGAGCCCTCATGGAGCAGAAATTGAGTGTTCAGCTCGTCCTGGGACACCTCAGTCACCACAAAATCTGTCTGTGCTCACGGGGAGGTGGCACATGGCAGAAATTCTTGTCCTGCTCAGCCTGAGTGAGGGGTTTGTTGTGATTCCCGGGTCAGGCTTTAAAAGGTGGGGTGGAGCTTGGCCAAGAGCAGCTGTAGATTGCAGGAGTTGTGAGACCAGCACAGACTCTGAATGCAGGTTGTTGTGACCAACAGAGCCCCTAAAATTTTATGTACTATGGTCGGAGCCTGCAGTTTTAATCCCCTAACAGTGTTCCACACTGATCATTAATTAGAATTATTTTTATATAAATTTGAAATGTCATCTGTGAACTGCCTCAAAATCTAAATTTTCTATTTTTAATTTTTTTTTTTTTACTTGCTTTGGAAAATATGGCATAAGCTTTGAAGGACACCATTTAGCCCCAATTATAATAGAGCATCCATGGCACCAATGGAGGAAAAAGGATAGGACTATTAAGGCAGACTATTATTCCTTTAGAGATTTGCTTTCTTTAATTTGCATAGAACTGTCTTTGATTAAAAATTGCCTGTCACAGAAGTAGCTCGGTGATTTTTTTTTTGTAGCAGTCATCATTTCTCCTAATGAGAATATATTTTATTCAAAGGTATGTTTTTATTCATCCTAAATGTTCTCTTTATTTTATTTATTGCTTGTAACTGAGTGTATTCAATTAGAAAACTGTACATCCTGCTGTGCTATAACTGTTGGTAATTGAGCTGCTCTGCTGCATTTCTGTGGTGCAGGTCTGCTTGGGCAAGGAAGACGTGTGGGTTCTTCTCTCTGGAATAATTTTGTGCAGTTTTGCTCTCGAGAAGCTGGATTTCAGTCTCAGAGTCCTTGCAGACAAAGGACAGCATTGCTGTGCAGTGGGCAGAACTGGGAATAGGTATTTTTTTCCAGTGTTCAGGTGAGCTTTAACTTCCTCCTATCAATTGTTGTCAATAGCATTCAGTTATAACAACAATTAAATGAATAAATGTAAGGGATGCTCTGGGAGGAGTCAGCCAGAATGAACAGAGCTCTGTGAAATTCAGGAGGTGTGATCCTGCTGGTTCACAGAACTCTGCTCTTCTCTGGGGTTTCTAATTCTCTTAGCAAATGGATGAGAAATTAGGCAGTTTCACCAAAGGTCACCTTTAATGTGCAGTTAATTTTTGGCCCCCAAACTGCCTGCCTGGGAGCCACCTTTCTTTCTTTGTGTGTTGTCTTTGAATAAATGGCCAATTTCTCTTCATTTGACATTTCCACCTTCTACTTCCCAGAGGTTTTCTAGGAGTGGGTGCTGTGGATCAGAGAATCCAGACTGGTTTGGGTTGGGAGGGATCTCAAAGCCCATCCAGAGCCACCCCTGCCATGGGCAGGGACACTTTCCACTGTCCCAGGCTGCTCCAAGCCCCAGTGTCCAGCCTGGCCTTGGGCACTGCCAGGGATCCAGGGGCAGCCACAGCTCCTCTGGGCACCCTGTGCCAGGGCCTGCCCACCCTCATGATAAAAAATTTCTTTCACAGCACCAGCCATGTGGGGCCCAGCCCTGAGCTGCTGTCACTCCTCAGAACATTTATTTTTCTGTGGTATTGGAGGGCTTTGTTTAGTGTTTGACCATCCAGAGGCCAAATGGCAGCGACAACTCCACTGTGGTCACATCACTGAGTCTTTCTGCACATCCAGCTCCACTGTGGAACATCTCCATTTAATGGGAATGCCCAGGGAACGTGGCTGGGGGCATTCCCTTCCCACCTCAGGCTCTGTCCTTCCCTCCCTGTGAGGAAGCTGCTGCCCAGCTCCAGCGGAGGAGGTTACACAAGAGCTGCATTGCATGGCACCAGCCCAGCCCCTGCCAGCGGCACCTCAGCCCTTCCTTCCTGCCTTCCTTCCTTCCTGCCTGCCTTCCTTCCTTCCTGCCTGCCTGCCTTCCTTCCTTCCTGCCTTCCTTCCTTCCTGCCTTCCTTCCTTCCTGCCTGCCTGCCTTCCTTCCTTCCTGCCTTCCTTCCTTCCTGCCTTCCTTCCTTCCTGCCTTCCTGCCTGCCTGCCTTCCTGCCTCCCTCCCTCCCATCCTTCCGCCCTTCCTCAGCCCTTCCTTCCTTCCCCTTTCCTTCCTCAGCCCGTCCTTCCTCCCATCTCCCACAGCAGCAGCTCCTGGGGAAGGTGCTGCCCAATATCCCCATTGCAACAGGTTGTGAGCACCACACACAGGGCTGTGTTTGGTGGTTTATTTGAACTTGGCTATAAATACTCTGATGAATTTTTAACGCAAATGCAGAATTTAAAGCAGCAGCCACTAGATTTGCTCTCCAAGTTCTGAGAATTCTCTGATGGGTTTCTTAGCACAGCCACCACCAACGATTTGTTGAGTTCTTTTTGCAGTGCACAGGATCTGATTTTGTGGTTGGTAATGGCTATTGACTTCTTTCTTCACTTTTTTGTTTATTAGCTCCCAGTCATAGAATTTGTACAGACAGTTGCTTATGGCTCGACCTTTACAAGCTCATCCCAGGGCTCTCTGCCCACTGTCCTAGAAAAGTGTCCCTGGTAAAGCTCTGGAGTTGTTATTTAAACAGAGCTTTTTATAGACTTGCAGTGTAATCTGCATTTCCCAACGCTGAGTGCATTTCAAACACACTCTGTGTCAGGCAAATTGCCTTGGTTTGGAAGCTTGGGGAGCTGCTTCCTCAAGCCTCACAAAGCCCAGCAAGTCTCTGTGGTCCCTATTCCCAACAGATCTCAGCAGACCAGGCTCTTCCCTGGATTCCTGCTCAGAGCTGGATGGATCCAGCTGCAGAGGCTGCTCACAGGTTTGAAAATATTTCTCCCATAAGCTTTGATGCCTCCTAACCCTGGTGGGTGTTCACTGAAGGGATGGATGTGGCAGGAGCAGCAGCTGCCTGAGCACTGTGCTGGTGCACACAGCTGGGCCACTCACAGCTGGCCAGATGTGCACAGGGTATAGAGGTGGCACCCCAGAGGGTGAGCTTTAACCCCCCCCAGCTCAATGCCAGTAACAACACCCACAGGGAACACCTGTGGAGAGTCTCCCCTGTCTCCTAAACCCACTGAGCCCCTTGCTCAGACAACTCAGAGCTCTGGCATTTCATTTTTTTTTTGCCTTTTTTAAAAGGCTAACGTGAAAGTTTTAAAACAGGGTTCTCATGCTTGATGCTCAAACCCCACTTTTTTAGTGCAGTTGTTTCCACGAAAATCTGAAATTTGTTTTAAAAGAGAAAAAAAGAACAAGTGGAATTGAGCAAAGCAGCCTGGTTATTGATATTCTGAGATGTGTCATTTGAAGCCTTTTCGAACACATTTCTGGTCCTGCTCCAAGTGCAGTCATCCCAGTGTTTCTTAAATGTCCAGAAATACAAAACAGGAACAGAGAGCAAAATAAACCCCTTGCAGGTTTTACCCTCTCAGTTCTCCTGAGAAATATGGGAAATGCAAAGGAAAATATTTAGAATTGTATTGGCAAAATAGAAATAATCACAAGATACAGAGAGATCCACAAGAAATAACTTGCATGATTTTCTGTCAGGTTTTGAAGGTTATTGTGACAAATTGGAAGTGTTCTTTGGACACTTGCATTGATCAGTTGGAGATTTTGGAATGCAGATGGCACTATGAATATAGGATGTTATTTCATCTCGCTGCTCTGACAGCTGAAGGAAAATGGTGCCGGCAGAAAAACCCCAGGATGAATATTTCCAGGGCCAAATTTCCACTTAGTGGAATTTGGATCATTGCTTGGATGCTTTCATTTTCTCACATGCTGAGAGCGAAGAGAGGTTCATCATTCCTCCTGTTTTCCACAAATCATTAAACAGCTAAGAGGTGAAATTAGCAGTGGGAAATTATGGGGAACCAGGGACACCAGTGCAGGAAAATCACTGGGTATTAGGCAGAGCATGGAATGTTGGTGCTGCATTTTTACTGTCTTGGATCTCTCTCTCCAAGTTGGACACATAAAATCCTTGAATCAGTAGGGCTGGAAAAGAGCTCCAAGATCATCAATTCCAGCCTTTGACCACCATGTCACCTAAGCCATATCACCAAGTGCCTCCTCTGCTTGTTTTTTTGAACACATCCAGGGATGGTGATTCCACCACTTCTCTGAGGAGCCCATACCAATGTTTAAACACTCTTTCAGTGAGTAATTTTTCCCAATATCCAACCTGAGCCTTCCCTGGCACAGCTTGAGGCCCTGTCCCTTGCCATCAGTTGCATGAAACAGAAAGTCCCATATTTCTGTTGTGGTTAGAGGCAAATGTGCCCCCCGCCCATGCTGGTTGTTTTTAGAGCAAGAATCTTCCAGTCTTTGGTGTCCTAAGTATTTCTGAATCTAAATTCTGGGTTTTTTTCCCTGTGCTCCCACAGACTCTCAGCCTTTGGTTTTTCCATTTTGTTCCTATGTAAAAGAGGAGCCAACTGGTTCCCCTGCCCACGTTCTGCTGGAGGCTTGGTGCTGACCCTCTGAGTAGAGGTTTCTTCTCCCTGGGTACAAAGCTTTACTGGGAATTAGTTAAACTTCTGAGTCAGAGGAGTAATGAGTGGTTCCCAGTAACATTAAAAGGCAGAGAGTACCCAGGGCAGCCAGCATCAAGGAACACACTTTGCTCTAAAGAGCTGGATTTGCCTTTTCCCGAGATGTTCCGTCACTTCAGACGCCTCAGAATGGAAGGGATTTCACTCAGAAGTGCTCATACTTTATCCATCTGTAATTGCCTCCTGCTCCAAAGCCTTGCTTCAGCTGCCAGCTGGTTTAACCCAGGCACTCCTTACACGTGGTCATCTTCAGAACGCAGCAGAGCGTCGGCCTCCTGCCTCCATCCGCCTTGGAATCCTCTCCTGCCATCCAAGGGATGCCAGCTGGGATTATTGGGCTCCCTTTCTCTGGCTAACCCTGGACTCATTCCCAAATCCCTCTGTGACACTTCAGAGCTCCAAGGCTGGAAGGGTGACAGCTCTTCACCTGCTCCTAGAAGGAGGTCATTGGAGTAATTTGCACAAAATCCCCCAAATGCCAGCGTGGAATTTATGTGGGATTTATGCCACTCTTTGTCAATTGGAAACTAAGGATGTCTTAACTTTTATGTTTAATCCATAATGAGGCATTGATCTCATGACAGGAGTTGCTCCCCGGGTGCTGCCCCCAAAGTTTTTATATCTTGATAGACACCAATCAGGTACAAAATAATTCTGAAAAAGCAGGATTGTCTCCAGAAGGAACCTGGCCTCTCCCTGGAGATTAAGGACATAGGGATTTAACTGCAGTAAAATTGACTTGGATTTTTTTCTTTTCTTTTTTTTTTTTTTTAATGTGGCTTCTGGAGAACTGAGCACAGATGATATTTAAATGATCTTAAAAATAGGATTATATCTCTAAAAAAAATTCAAAAGCAGAACAAAATGAGCTGCCTTCCCTCTGAAGGCTCTGTCGGCAAAGGTCCCCAAAGCTGTGCCAGCCCACGGCTGCTGAAGGCTCACAGTGAACTCCAGCTATTTATAACTGGGAAATTGTAACTGGACCCTTGCTGGGTAAAGCCTGAACTTGAGGACTGGGATATTTTGTAGTTTTTCTTTGGGCTTTGCACAGCCCATCACAGCAGCTCTCCTTAGGGCAGGATGAGCTGGAGATGGTGTGGGGGGGCTGCCACCACATCTCTTCACTCTTCTGCTTCTGCAAGGGAGGTCTGATGTGACCTTGGAGTTGTCTGTATACGTCCAGTGATTCCAGAAGCCATTCCTGCTTCTCTGAGGCCAGATTTCAGGTTTTCCTTGAGCACAGTTTGAGCTTGCATTGTCCACTGTGTTTAATAATCCAGAAAAAAACTGGGACTATGTGAGTGGTTCTTTATTTCTTTCCTTCTAACAAAAAGTCTGCAGTGCTGCTTAGGAAGGTCAAGGCTGTTTGACACTGCCAGGATGCTGGTATTCTTGGAACAACCATCTGTTCAGAACACAGTGAAAAATTGGTTTGTGACTGCCCAAAGTCACTTCAGCTCATGAATAAAATTAAACAGAAAAAAAAAAGTACAGCAGTGTTTTACCATCAACAACAGAGAAATTTCCATTTGGAAAAAACAGTGTTTCTGTCCATGACTGGATGAGTGATGGTTTGTTCGTGGTGGGATTCAGGTGTTCTTGTCCAAAAGAAGTACCTGGACATTAAGCCCTTGGGATTGTCACTGTGTGACCAGAAGGAATCTGGCCAACAGCTGAGTTGGAATGAATTGCACAGAGGCCCTGGGTGGGAGGGCAGGATATGCCGTGCTGAGCACACCGAGCCCCAGAGCTGGGAGTAGGGCTGGACATGACCTGGGTGCTCCACTCCCAGCCCAGCCAGGAGCTGGTTCGTTTGCTCTCTCCCCTTTCTCTCTGCTGCATTTGTACATTTTATGAAATTGTGGAAACTTTGGCAGACTGAGAGTCTTTTTTCCATGTCTTTGTTCCTTTCTTTTTTCTCCCGGCAACTTCAGTATTTCCTCATCTCTGCCTTATGCTTTTTAATGATTTTTTACCAGCTGTCGCATTTTCATCTCTCACTCTGTTCTTCATCCCTTAAGGCAGGATCCAAAAATATGATCCAGTGATTTCTGCAGGTTCTGTGTTTTGCTGGTGGGCTCCAGAATGTGCCTCATTTTGATCACTGTGCTTTCCAAAGCAAATTGGATGCTGTAGCCTAGTGGGGATTGGTCTCTGCTCCCAGGTAACGAGATAGGATGAGAGGAAATGGCCTCAAGTTGCACCAGGGAAGGTTAAGATTGGATGGCAGGGAAAATTCCTTATCTGAAAGGGTGGTCAGGCATTGGAACAGGCTGCTCAGGGAGGTGGTAGAGTCTCCATCCCTGGAGATATTCAAAGAATGTGTAGCTGTGGTTCTTTGGGGCATGATTAATGGTGGGCTTGGATGTTGGATTGATGGTTGGACTCGGTGATCTCAGAGGGCTTTTCCAACCTTAATGACTCCATGAGTCTACTCACAAACCAGCTTTTCTCTGTTTCTTTGGTAATCTGAGATTTTCTTGCTGCTTAAAATAGTGAAAACACTTTCCCCTTGAAGCTGGTGTTGATTAATGTCTGTGCTTTCCAGGTGGGCTGCGACTTACCTGGTGCTGCTGTGCTCACCATTGGGATATTCAGCACTGCTTTTTGGGCTTGAACTTCAGAATACAATGAGTAGAAAGTCCCAGCAAAAATATTGGAGGCTGTATAATGGTGTGGTTTGGAAAAACCTGGAAGTGTCCAAGGCCAGGTTGGATGGAGCTTGGAGCAACCTGAGATAATACCCATGGCAGGGGGTGGAATGTGAAAATCATAAGTTTTGGTGAGGTATTGTACATGGCAGGCTGCTGAAAATTATTAACATTACAAAAAAAGCTTTCTGGTGTGGGAAGTTTCATTAAGAGTTACATCTCTGAGTTCAGTCCCAGTTTAATAAGAGATAACATCTCCAGCTTCTTAAAATTTAATTTGATAGTTTATGAAGAAAATAATTAAAGCATATTGTGGCATCAGTCATTTTCTGTTTCATAGAGAGTCTGTATGAAAAAAGAACCATTCATAGAGCAGACAGAGTTTACATTGGCCTGGAATTTCATTTGTCCTTATTGACAGAACATCCACTAATCCAAAGTAAATGGGAAGGAAATGATGGAAAAAATAATAAAGGGTAATCTTGACCTTGGGGCTACGGAAAATGGAAGTTGGTGGAAAGTTTGTAAAAGTTGCAGCTCTGTGGGGAAAGAAGATGTTTCTAGTACCTGATAATGAACTGGTGCTCCCATGTCTGGGAGTTCGAGAGTTAAACCAAGAGTTTTGGGGTTCTTCAGTTGCATTAAACAGTGCATCAGTGCAGTGACGGAGAATCCTGAGATCATTGAAGTTGGAAAAGATCTTTAAGACCATCAAGTCCAGGTGTCCAACCATCTCACTGTGTCCTGTGGAGAACAGCACCAAGTCAGAGCACCCTGCAGAGTTTCTGGTCACTAATGAGTGTCTGCTCTTCATCACTGCTCACCTGGGAGCAGGTGGGGAAAACAGAACCTGTGGGATGTTCTTCAGGCATCAGAGCCCTGATTCCTGGATCAAGACAAGCTCCTTATCCCCTCTTGGCAGACTCCTGTTGCCTCTGTTCTCTGTGTCCTGGTTTAGGACAAATCAAGGGGAAAAATCTCCAAAGGAGCCCCTTATAGGAGATAAACCCCCCCACAACTTCCCCCCTCCCCCACCACCGGGTTCAGGAGGGATTTCCTCAGAGGAGAAGTGGAAAAAACTTGTTTATTAAGAAACAGCAAAAAGAAAAAAAAACACTCCCCAGCACAAGAAAGACAGCCCGAGATGACAACGGATGTTTTCACCAGTCCAAGAGTGGGTGAGCAGTCTCTCTCTCTGCTGAGGAGGGTGTGAAGCTTCTCTCAAGTGCAGACTCTGGGGGAGCTCCTTGGCCTGAAGCAGGTCCGATGTCTTCAGGGAGGGGAGGAAGGAAAGAAGGGGAAGAACAAAAACAGGGGAAAAAGGAAAAAAAAAAACCAAGAAAAAAGCAAAGCTAGCAAAGCGAGCAAGTAGCAAGCAGCAGCAAAGCCAAGCAGCAGCAGACGGAGGAGGGGACAGGCTAAAGACAAAACAAACCGAGGGCACGGGAACAGAAGCCACGATTGGGATATAAGGCATGAAGATGTCCTGTCACCCCAGGACACTCTGACTTTCCCTTTGCTTTGGGAATCCAAAATTAGAGCACTCCTTTTTTGATATAAAACTTTTTGTGGCTCTTCCCAGGTCTCTGCCCAGAAGATGTTCATGAGTGCCACATGTGCAGGCCACACCAATAGGTTTCAGAGAGTGACTTGAAGATTGGATTTGCCTCTGGAATGGTTTTAATCAAACTATTTTTTCTGTCACTTTTTGGACACTTTACAGCTTTCAGTGACTGCCTTGAATCAGGTCCATAGGAACGTCTGACAAGCCAAAACCAGATTAATCTCAAGCCTCTGCTACAATTACCACTTGGATTTCTGTATCACTTACTGCTTAAGTGGTTTACAGGCAATTACAGCCTAAGCCTTGCAGAGCCTCTCGGAAGGAGCGTTCCCCATCGTGCTGTCCAGAGGGAAGCGGAGCACGGAGAGGATCAGTCCCGGTGGGCAGTGTGCTGAGCCAGCACCCAGCCCTGGGAAGTGCACAAGGGACGGTGCTCCACTGCTAATCCAGCATTAGGAGACTTGCCCGAGGGAATTTAGGCAGAAAAGGAGAATCCAGGTTTCAGTCCTGTCCTGGAGTGGAAGTTGGATTTAGTAAGGCTGGAGCTCTGGTGTTGAAAACCCTGTGTGTGTTCTAACTGCTGGGTTTAAGCCAGGTAGGTGGAAGGGCAGAGAGATGCTTGAGTCATTGCTCAGGTAAAAGCAGCATCTGATGAGAGAGATTTAGGATGTGTTAGAAAGTTTCTTGGATAAATCACAGTTAATCCCTTCCTCGTGGCTCCCTTATACCCAGCAGATTCGTTGGGAATGATGGAACCCAGTGTTGTTACATCCATGACCTTTCCTGTGGTATTACGATGAGCAGCTGATAATATGAACATGAAATTAAGAATTACCTGAGGACTGTGCTCAGTAAAGTAGCTGGGAGGCTTCCAGCAGTCACAAAGAGATCCTGAGCTCTTTACATCCACATTTTCATAACCAGTTTTTTGGATTTCAATGGGTATTTGGTTCACATCCCTGGAAATTAATTTGGTGAGTGGTCTTCTGTTACATCAGGATTCCTTTAGAATTAGGGGACTGATGGGGTGTCAGGCCCACTGGTTATTTCGGTTGGATGCAGGAAGGTAAGTGCTGTGGCCATCCCTCGGAAGCAGAGCAGGAGAGCTGGAATTTCGTGTCCCCTAAGCCGTGTGACCAAGAGAGAGCTGGCAGCAGTTTGGTGCAGCAGAATGGCTGGACAACTTCTCACCAGGGCTGTGCCCAGAGACACCACAGATGAATTCCCTGTGCCACTTCTGGTAGTGTTACTGATTGGATTAAATTAGAATTTCGGATAGAGAGAGCTACGTTAATGAGGTTGGGATAGCTGGAGAAGCAGAAATAGGCAGAGGAGCCTGGAGTGGAATGGGAGTGTGTGCCATGAAGTGTGCAGCCCATGGATAATCCTCATTACAGCTGGAGAGCTGGAATCTGGCCCTGCAGTGCCACGTGTGGCTGCTGGGCAAAACCTGGACAATGTTTGTTTAAACACCCTTGAACAACAGAGACTTTTAAAAAGCAGGATTTTGTTCACTTGATGAGATTAAATTAAACACGGCATTGCCATCTCTGCCCTCAGCCCTTAACGTGAAAATGCAGGAAGAGGATCAGGAATCCCCAGTTCCTTCTGGAGGAGGTCCCAGCAATGACATATGAGCATATATGTATTTATATAGGTGTATGTTGCACAGTATTCAGAGCAAATCTTCAGTAGGAAATTCTCAGCCACTTCTGTTTCAGAATTTCCTTATCACCACCGGTGATGCTCCAAATGTGCTGTTTCATAGTCAAGCAGGAATACACCATTATCCTGCCTTTTCTTCCCAGAAAATTACACTGTGCAGCACTACAAGCCTAAATAATGCAAGTCTTGTTGGAAAGACATCTTATTTTTCTTTCTAGGTTGCTTAATTAATTTCTTTCGACTTCTTTTATACTGTTTGATGAATGTTATTTCAAACTACTGTCAAAAGGAATGCGAGGAGGGAAAAATGAGCCACCTACACACTTCTTCTAATACAACTGTATCATCCCTTGAAAATCAGAGAATTAATAAAACTAGGTGTTAGCCCATGTGCTTGACAGGGAGCATTTGGAATTGTCAGGCATGTTTCTACCCTAATTATCCTTGTCGGGCTGTTTTGTAAACTGAAAAATTCCCCAAGTTAAAGAAAAATTCAGAGACAGGCCAGGATATTGAAAGCTCCACTTTCAAAACAGCAAAACAGAAATCGTTCTTGTTTGGGTTGTTAATTCCTGACCAGAGACCTTTCATAGCATGTTCCTATGAAAAGCAAAATGAGCACATCTGGTGGTGTTATGTATTGGGTTTGTTTGAAGGTTATTGGGCATCTCTGAGGGAAATCTAACTAAACTGGACAACTGTGGAATGTTTCAGTGTGGGAGAAAGTCTCCAGGCGGAAATACATGGAGAGGTTTTCATGTCCCTCCATTGTGATGATAAACTGAAAGGGTAAATATGGGATATTGCTGATGCTTTGGGTTCTGTCAGGGTTTGGGGTGTGTTACCAGAGACACTGACACAAGAGCATCCTCTGCAGTAGTTATGGAAGGGAAAAGGGGATGGTTGGGATTTTTTTAAGATAAGGATGCAGCTCCCTCAGCCAGAGGTGGCAGCAGGGTGGCTGCAGGAGGTGCTGACACCACGGCAGGGTGGTGCTGTCTGAGCACACCCCAAGCGCAGGTCAGGCTGCACACAGAGATGAAGGTTGGGTTATTAGGAATTAATTAGCCAGATCCCTGAGCTGGGGGGCCCAAGTCAGGGCTTTCTGGCAGGTCAGCACACACAGGTTCAGCTGCTGCCTGCACACAATTAACAGCACACTTGACTTGGAGTAGCTGCCACTCCCAGCCTGGCTCGAGGGGCCATTCCTCCCCCCTCACAATTCTGAGGGAATAATTCATGGGTGAAGTTTGTCTTTTTCTCATGTTTTTATTTCCCATTTCAAAAATCTATGCTGAAAAATTTATCAAAATAAGCCTTTTTCTTTAGTTCTTTCCCGAGACCCCAGGAAAAGCTTCTGCTGCCTAATT
The DNA here is from genome assembly GCA_020086605.1 of Lanius collurio. Classification (NCBI taxonomy): domain Eukaryota; kingdom Metazoa; phylum Chordata; class Aves; order Passeriformes; family Laniidae; genus Lanius; species Lanius collurio. The sequence continues at coordinate 16,477,540 of JACBWW010000009.1, read as the reverse complement.
GGAGGTTCCCAGAATCATCTTTCTTCTGTGAATACACACAATATTCATGTTGTGCATATTTGCCATAGATTGAGTGGGTTCCTTTTTCAAAACTTGCTGTGCTGATGAACGCTTCTCCCAGGAGAGTTCCCCTTTCAATATTTGTGGAAAACGCACAAAGGACAAGGACACAGTTGAAGTCTCTTAATTTGCAAATGTATCTGAATATTCATGATGCCTATTTTCATATTCATACATTTTTCTCCTCTGGTTAAGGCAGCATTTCTGTTTAAGGTAGAACACAGCTGTCACTGCTTGTTTTGTCACCAGAAATATTAATGCTGGAGAAAACCAGTGCAAAATTTATCACAGAATGATAGAATAGGTTGGGTTGGAAGGGTCTTTAGAGATCATCTTATTCCACTCCGAATTTGCCAGCAGAAATCCTGCTGTCTGCCTTAATAAACTCCTGATTTGTGGAGGTTGATTCCCGCTCCAGCTGAAGGGCAAAAATAATGAATATTGTGGTCAAACACAATATTCACAAGCCAATGTGGGAATGTTGGAAAGGCCACCATGACCCCACAGCTGCCTCAGGAGCTGGGGGTGCACAGGCTGTGTTTGGAGAGAGCCCTCCTTTAGTGACTCGCTTCTCATCCCACACTGCACTCAGCAGAATTAAATCACCAACTGTTTAAAGAAAGGGCAGCATGAAAAGCACTTTGGATCCCCTCAGAAAGAAATTAATTTTCCATTTGAACCCAGAGCTGCTGAAGCCATTGCCTGTGTTCCCTGCACGGCCTGCGGCATCCAGCGCTCCTTGCCTTTCATCTGCTGCCTGTCGACAGCTACTCAGATTGTCTGAGGGGGAAATTTCCTCCCACATCTTATTTGAACAGTTTTTTTCCCTGAGAAATGTTGCCAACAAAGATTACTTCTCTTCAGGGCTGGCAAACACTATTTCTTACCTGGCGGCTTGTTGGGAATACAATTGGAAGAAACATGATAAGGTTTTACAAACAGCAGGGTGAATAAAGGGAGGAGAGAGATTTTTTATGTCCCACCCATTAGCTGCAGACAGAGGCAGTTCCTACTCTGATTATCTCCAGCATGCAGTTTTTCTCAGAGAACCTGCTGATCAGGTGTTCAGCTGGGAAGCATCGAGTGCCACGGGCTGGTGGCTTTGCAAGGTCACAGTGCTGGAGTGTGGAAGGTCCTCACCGTCCCCTCGTGCCTGGCACGGGCTGTCCCCTGTATGTGGCACAGCAGGGAGCCCCACACCTTGAACTTTGTTGTTTTCCATGGGCACTGTGTTCTTCCCTCCTCGAAGGCACAGATGTTCTTCCCCCAGAGTGTCCCACTACTCTTCCATGCACTGTCGGGCTGGGGGATCTGGAGGGATTCCCTGGGGATGGTTTGGTGCAGCAGCTCTGGGACCTGCTCTGGAAGGTGCAGGAGGGGCATTTTGCATTCCTGAGATCCTTCCAGATCCTCTCCAGGAAAAGAGGTCTCTTTAGACTTTCAGACTCCGTTTATTCTCCCTCTGTCTTATTTCAATTACCTAAATATTTATATAATTCAAAGACTGATTTCAGCCCAGGAAAGTTCCCAGCTGCACTGTGAGTTTTGTTTGCTGCAGAGCCCATAACTAACAAAGCAACAACTTCTTTTTTGCAGGGTGAAAGCCCATCTAAGAGAGAAGCTGTCAGGAGGAATGTGGCACTCAGCACCATTTCTGGGCATTAAATCTTCCGTTTATTTTCAAGTATTTTGCAGAGCAGCTGGCACGTGATGTATCAACCGTGCCATTAAATCACATGGAACTCGTGTCTGAGAGAGTTTTGGGATTTCTGTGCCACCCAAACCCTGGCTGTCACTGCAAGGCAAAACAAGAGACCTTCACAATTAACATTTTTCCTCCAGGATGCGGTTCACTTGCCCATCCACTGTTTGTGTGACACTTGCTCTGGTGAGTGAAGGCCTGGGCTGTTCTGCACAGCACTGAAACATGTCCTTAAGGCTCCCTGAAATATAGAAGAAGACAGGGATTACAAGCCCTTCCTGAGCAGCCAGAACAGAACCCATTAATGTATTGCAAGCCATGCAATTCAATGGCCCTGAAAGTATAATTTGATTCAGGAGGTTACTAAAAGGAAATCCATACCAGGCTGAAAGATAAGTGAAAGTGAGGAGTGTATTTACTGTGAGTAGCGAAATGTGAGGTGTGCAAGTCCCTTATCTCCTTTGTCTGCACTTTATCACCACTGAAGGCAAGTAAAAGGGGAATAATATCTGGTTCACAAGAGAAGATTGGATTAAGTTCTGCCAATGGTCTTGTGGGAGTTATTTCCATTTTGCTCTTGCCTGGATTAGCCTAAGTCCTTCAGGCTGTTTCCACATCTCTACAGGAGAGGGTCCTGGCTCTTGGGAGGAAGGGGAGCATGGGGTGTGTTGGTTCTTCGTGGAGGAATTTGCCTTTGACCTCTGTAAAGGAATCAGGAAACCTATAACATCCTCCCTGACTTTTTACTGTGGAAGTTTCTTTTACAGATCCCTTTTTGTTATGCAAACTTACTGTTTGGCAGTGGTGTCTCTTACAGGTGTTTGTTAGAATCATTATTTGTGAGAAGGAACCTGGGTGTGCTCATTTCTTGTGCTCACCGCCCTTGTCTCCAGCTCTAATCCCTCTCTGCAGAGACCTGCCTGACTCACTGCATGACTTGGAAACAGCCCCAGGCATTTTATCTCTATGTTTTATCTCTTGGTCCTGCTCTGGACACTGAAAGGATGCTGCTGCTTCTGCATGGTGGAGTCCAGTCTCCATCAGTGCCTCCATCTACCTGAATTCCATCTTAGTGGGAATGATGGAGTCTGGATGCAAGGTGGTTCCCAGCCATGAGTGTTTGCTTGGGTTTGTTGAGTTATCCAGGCAAAGGCTGATCATGCCCAGGAGATGATTTTACAGCTCATACACATCTATTGTCCAGATACTTCCATTTTTTCCTTAGCTTTTTCACATCTATCATAATTTGCTTTACATTCATGTGGGTGAAAAAGAGAATGTGCTTATGGAATGTTCTGTTTTATTCCAGGGATGGCTCAGCTCAGAAGAAGTGATCACAGACAGACACTCATCACTTACATCCAATTCCACGCTGTTTGCAAATGGAACAGGGGAAAACCTCTGCAGCTTGGAGGCTCTGACAGGTACCTGCCAGGAAGTTTGTAACTGAAATGAGGGGCTGCTTTCCCTGGTTTTTCATATGGAGGAGGCAGGCAGGGATTGTTTCCTCACTTATGGCCAGTGCTGACCAGCACAACTGCCCATCCCTGCCAGAGCATTGGTTTTCGAGGACCACATGTTTCTTTTTCTACCACTTTTCTTATTTCTCTCTGGTTGCTGTTGTAACTGCTGCATCTTCTTTGAGCTCCTGGGCACTACAAGACATCTCCTAGATGTTGAATCTTGTCATTTTTGATAAATCTCTGTGAAGCACAGAGCTCAACTGAAACTGCAGCTCAGCATCCTGAAGTGCCAGTTCAATCTATTTCTGGCATTGGAAAAAAACAGAAGGGGGACAGCAAAAACCTCACAGCTTTACACCAGTAATAATGGTGGGAATGAGTTGGCTTTCAGAAAATAATTTAATCCCTGGAGTACTGGAGATGGGTTTTGAGTGTCATGTGAAACAGAGCCTGAGGTAGGGCAATGTCCTCTTGCTGTGGCTTGTACTAAAATAAAGAAACACTTTTCCTCTGAAAGTTCATTAAAGTGCAGTTTTATTTTACCATTTCCCAGATTGAAACCACAAGTGGAGCAGCCTTGTGGAAATCCTGGGGATTGGTTTTGCCTTAGCACTGTCAGATCACCTGGGTACTGCCCTCCTATTGTTTTATCTGAGCTTGGGATCTGGAGGGATTAATTGTGCTGGGGGAAGAGGCCAAGGCAGTGTCTTTTAAGCAGTGATTGATTACTCAACAGGAGAGCTGGAAAGAGCTTTTAAAGACAGAAATGGGGGCTGGTTGCCTCTTCGCAGCCCACCAAATCAGGTGTCTGTGTTTTACACTTTGAATTTCCTTTTGGTTTCACTAAAAGAGGACAAATCTCACTCCTGGTTTCACAATAGCGCAGCAGTTGGCATCACATTAAATGTCACACGAATGCCACAGACAATGAGGATTAAAATTTGGAAGCAATATCCGCCTGGTCCTCAGGACCAGAGTTATTTCCTCACAGATGCTGATCAGCAGCTCCAGTGGCTCTGGCTGGGCTCCAGCTCTCCAAGAGGCCGTGGGCTGATGGAAGACAGGGCAGTGGAGTGTGCCCTGGTGACACCCATCCTGCTGCTCCAGCCTCTCCATCCCAGGCCAGCACATTTCAGATTTACTTTGCTTGAGCTGTTTTAGGACCTAGTTTTACCTGCGGATTCCCTCTGTGCCTGGACATCTCTGTACTTTACTGTATTTTGGGAATCCCTGGTTCAAACTCAACTGTTCAGTCTGATGTCTTGTCAAGGTTCAGGCCCTTCAAAACATCAGCCCTGTTTTAATATTTGGGTTGCTTCATGTTTCTCTCCAAATACCGTTAATTACTAGAAAATCTGCAACCATTTCTTTAATTATATAGGATATCCAGAGGTACAGGTAAATGCATCTAAGTGCATTGAGGGCAGGAATTAGGAATAAACAGGATGCCCACCTGTTTAGCATTCAACTTCTTCCTTCCTAACTACCATTTCCATTTGTACTCTGGTTGTGATGCATAAATCAATGCCCCCCAAATGAAATTGCTTTGTCTAATAATCCTTTGTGCCAGGGTTATCAATAGTTCATTAGTCTTACTTTGCATCTGTCAATAAAAGGTGGAATGGAGAAAAAGAGCGCTCAAGGAAAGAAGTGAGTACGTTCTCTAAGGAAGGAGTCTTCCACTCCGGCCACCCTTTGTGTCCACTTGATCCCAGGCTCAAGGGTGTAGTTGTCCACCCAAGTTTTATGCACTTGAAACGCTTTGGAAGCTTTCACAGGTTTTCATTTATTCCTGAAATAAGGACTCTCAAGTCTCTGAGCAATCTTCCCACCATGAAAAGCCATGACTGAAAATCTCCCATGAAGCTAAAATAAGGATTTTAGCTATCCTACTTTAGCTGTCCCTTGAGTTTTGCCCCTCCTGCGAAGGCCAGTTGTCCCCTTCCTGGTGAGGACTCCGTGTGGCCCTGCCCAGGTGACAGCAGAGCCCTGTGCTGGATAATGAGGTCCCTGCCTGGGCCAGCCAGGTATTCCTCACTCATTACCCCAGTTTATGGAGCTTGACAGGAGATGCTGGATGTTATCCCAGCAAGGTGGCACTGCTTCAGGCTGTGATATTTTACTCCCAGGATCCTGCCAAGTTCATCCGAGCAGCATTTTGTGTTCTGGTGCCTCTTGCCCTGTGTCACTGAGCTCTACACAACGTGCCAGGGTCAGTGTAGTGGCCACCCTGGGTCAAAGTTGACCAAAAACATCTCGCACCCTTGGTAGTTTCAGTTTTTTATTAATTAGTTAGAACTCTGCATAGATTGACAAGGTCAACAAGCAAAATTGTGTCATTCATTAAGTACCAAATAATTAGTGATGGCTCCTGGGAGGCCACCTGATTTCTTTCATCCTGATTTTTACTTTGTTACAGCAAGTTTTTCTAATGATCAGCACACAATCATTTCACAATTCATCAGACCTGTAGATGTGGAGCAAAACATCTGCATCACCTAGGCTTGAAGGGTCTGTGCAGCAGTGGGGGACAGGGCTGGAGCCTTGGCTGGGTGTACTGGGCTGTGTCCAAATGGGATGTCTGGTCATGGAGGGATTTCTCATGGATCCTGGAGGCTGAGCAGGTCCTGCCTGTTGTCCTTCAGCTGAGGAACCTCCGTGAGCTGGGGCTTCACCAGGCTCCAGGCTGGGGTGGGAGTTGAGTCAGCACATCCAAGAGAAGCAGAGAGTTTATTATGTCCATAAAGTGACCTCGAGGGATATGTGGACTTTCTTTGGAAAAACCCCAGCTAGGAGAGCTAAAACCCTCTGGCCTTCTGGTGCTCCAGAAATGCCTTCTTGAACTCACACAGGCCATGTTATGTAGAGCCAGGGAAAAGTTTTGACTGAGAAACTATTTTGTCAGCATATTAGTCCAATGAATGTTTCATGAAGCCTTTGATTCCTTCATATTTTCCTGTTCGGAGAACACTGATCATGGGTTTGGGTAACTCTGCTGCAAGAAAATTCTTCTTCCAATTTATTTTATGGCCTTTTCCTTTTTGCCAAAGGATAAAGAAGAGAGGATTGAAAATTTAGAATGTCTACAGAATAATAAAAAGAAATTCCTTTTGTTTCACCACTGCTGAAATGACAGTGAATTCTAAAAATTGATTGTAATTTCAGCAATTCATTTCATTGAATTTCAAGCTGAAAACAGTAATTTATTTTGAAATTCCTCACAAGGTGTATTTGCCTTTCTTTAAAAGTCAGTTTTCTTCATATGGAATTCAGAAAAGTGATCTGGTAGCGCTCGGCTACAGTTGAAAAACAGATTTGTATATAAAAACAAGGTGGTTTTAAACTGCTTCTTGTGTGACAGAGTTTCGGATCAATATTTCATCACAGGAAGTCGGCGCCGTGACTTTGAGTCTCGCTTTGCTGGCGCGGGGAAGCTGCTCTGCTCAAGTGTCACTCTTGCCTGGTTTTCTCTGCTGATAAAAGTTAGCAGGGAGAATGAAAGGGGACAAACGCTCCCAGCTCTCCAGAAAAACACACGGAGAATGAAAGGATTGTGGTTCTTTTTGAAAGGACGTCTCTTCCCTCCTGGCTGCCCCGATGCGCATCCCCCGCCACTGATGCTGCAACCGGCTCCTGATGCTGGAATGCTTCCCCCAGGGGAAACATTCCCTGTGATCAGCTCCTCCTGCAGCTGCCTGCTGGAGCATGGCAGGAGGAGAGCACTGCCATGGGCAGGTGATGCTCTGGGCTTGTGATGAATGCATGGAAATCTGTATTCATGAGAATCAGAGGTGGGAAATTTCTAATCTTTCCTCTGCTCCAGGCCAAAGGCGGATGTGATTCTCAGAGATTATTCAGTGAGTCAGCTCAAAGTGAGCTTTCCTCAAGTATCCTGGATTTTTTTGAATAAAACCTCTCCAGACCACTGACTGAAGTGGTCTCTGGAGCTGCAGTGCTGTGCTGTGTGCTCAGCTGAGGCCAACTGCAGCCACAGGCAGGACAAAGCCATGGGGAAACAGGACAGTTAGAAGGTCAGAGGATATTTGGCACATTTATCACTGTCTGCTCCTTGCCAAAACCTGACTGTAGCTCTGACTGTCACACTGTGCTTGGAGACAGATCCAAGAAATTACTCAGGCCCCATCTGTGTTGCCAAATAACTTCACTGTGTTGTTTGCTCCCGGTTGTTGCTGTCTGACTGTCCATGCTGGCTGCTGCTTTGGAGTGAGCCAGCTCCTTCCCTCCAACAGGGAGTTCTCCAGGCTGCTGCCACAGATGCAGAGTGTATTCCCATCCTCATCCTGCTGTCTCACAGCTCGGAGCTGTGAAACATCCCTGCTATCATCTCAGCTGTCTTGGAGCTACCCCACTGTCACCATCCTGCTGTAGGATTGCTGTGAGGCTGTCAGTGCTGCTCCTGAGCCATGGCCTCCAGTCCTGAAGGCCAAAGAGGGAGAAAATGTTCATGGTTGGACTCGTGGGGGTCCAATAGGGAGGTTTTTCTGCCCATGTGGCCTTTTACAAGGGCATGGAGTGACAGGACAAAGGGGAATGGACACTGGGAAGGAATTGTTCATTGTGAGGGTGGGCAGGCCCTGGCACAGGGTGCCCAGAGCAGCTGTGGCTGCCCCTGGATCCCTGGAAGTGCCCAAGGCCAGGTTGGACATTGGGGCTTGGAGCAGCCTGGGACAGTGGAAGGTGTCCCTACCTATGTCAGGGATGGAACTGGATGATATTTAAGGGCACTTTCCACCCAAACCATTCTGGGATTTCAGGGCCCACTGTGGGGAGTTTCCATTTTAGTCTGAGTTGCACAGTTTTAGTAACAATTTAAAATTTACAGCACCCCCTGAAGGTAACTTTGGATGGGAACACACAGCTGTATTAATTTTTTTTTCTACTTTTATCAACAAATACAGCCTTTCCTAACAGCCTTTCTACCCTCTCGCCTCACAATTTATTTTGGAAAGTGCTATAAATAGGAAATGCTCTGGATTGGGTCAGTTCCCCAGGGAAATAAGTGCATGCCACTTATATATTAGAGGTTAAATTCTGCCAGCCTTATACTCACTGAGGAGAGCACTAGGGGAGGTGTAAGGCAGGGAAGAGCTTGATATTGTGTACAAATGTAATTTAACCAATTACAGCAATCCCATTTTTAGAAACATTATTGTAGGGTCAATTTATTTTGTCAAGTGACCAAATTACTAGTATTGTAGATGTTAAAGAGAGTAAACTCAACTCTCTGCTCTGACTCGGACCTTGACATTAAAATAGAAGACTTGTGCTGGGCTTTCACAGATGCTCTCAGTGTTGGCTGAGAGATGTGATGTGTGGTGAAGGATGGGGCCAGGGCAGGGGGGAGCCCCGAGTGTCCTTTGATCCAGGCAGGGCCAGGGCTGGCCTGGCCAAGCACAGCACAAGCTTCTGTGCCCTCTCAGAGGCTTGCCCAGTGCACCTGGCTGGTGTGACACCTTTCTTTCAGTGCCTCTAATCCTCTGAAGGTTGTGGAGAGGGATTCTCCCCACAGGGAGACACAGTGTGAGGGCTGTGTGTAATTATAGGGTTGTTGTTCCCGGGAACGCTGACAGCTTGTCATGCAGCACGAGCCACTGGGTGCTGCTTCAGCTCTGCCATCTGCCGTGGTTGCCCTCTTCCCTGCCTACTCACTGTGCAAGAATTGTCTTCTTCTCCATCCTGCTGAGCTTCCTGCACCCCTGATCCCCTCAAGCTCTGCTGGGGCGGCGTCAGGAGGCTGCAGAGGGCCCGTGACCTGGACGAGGTGGGTGTAAGTGCTGACCTCCCACAGGTTACCCACCCTCTCCTCACTCAGAAATATCTCTCGTTCTAATAAAGAAACCAAACAAAGTGAGATTTAAGGAAAATGTCATCAGTCTCATGTGCTGGTGAGACAAAAATCCCTCTTCTCCCTGGTTGTGGGAATTGGACTCAAAAATTCAAGCAGACTTTCAGTCTGCTGATGTGTGTAATGTAATTTATTTCTCTTCCGTAATGAAAAAATGTTTAGATAAAGGTGAAAAAACCAACCCAAACTAGTCAATGACCCTGCAGAAGGTCGAAAGAAAAGCCTGACAGATTGAATATTTTGAAGGATGCTATTCCTACTTTGGTTTAACAATCCAGCAAAGAAGTGAACAGCATGACTGGTGCCAGGGAGGGGAGTGGGGAGAGTGACTAACGAGCAGGAATCAGCAGTAGAGCAGCAGCCTGTGCTGCACCTGTACAGACAGCCCGAGGCCAGCGAGGGCCATGGCACAGGGATGGCACTGGGGATGGCATGGGGAGCACCATATGCACTGCAAGGCTGAGAGCAGCATTTTACACTGCCCTGCAGATGGGGGAAACAGCCCCGTCCTTGAGGGAAGGTCAAAGAGAGGAATTTTTGAAGCTGGGCAGCTCCAGAGTGCAGGATTGTATTTAAAGGCACAGTGGGTTGGTGGTGGTGAGGCACTGAGGGTATTCATGGGGACACGATGTGCAGGAAGGGCTCTGGCACAGCCATGGGAATTTCTTTAGAGGACAAATGAGGATTGATAGGGTTGCATGAAATTTACAGTAAAAAGCAACCCAGCAAATTAACTACTTGGGATGCAAATTTTGGATAGCTCCTGTTTTCCTCTGCTCACTGTATTCCTGTTTCAGGTGGCGTTTGAAGGAATTATTTAAAGCAGGGATGTAGTTGAATGACAACACAAAGTAGCTTCTGTTACTACTGTTACAGTCTATGTAACGCTACTGTTTTTCCTACTAAATGATTTTCTTCCTATTTTTGAGATTCCTTGATTGGCTGGATCTGTTCCACTTGGGATAAAATAGAAGAAGGTGCATTGTGTGATAGATTTAACAACTTGTGGGATGCAGGGGTGAGGTCCCTTCTACAAGCCAGGCAGACAGGACATAATTGTCTTTTCTGTGGTTTGTTTTTCTTTCTTTTCATTTCAAGAGAATACTTCTGGAGGATGAAGGATGGGTCACTTCCCTGACTTGCTTTCCTGCCTAAATCAGGGAGACAATTAATGGGAATCAGTGAGAATTCATGGTAATTAGTGAGAATTCAGAGGGCCGTAGAGATGTTGGACAGATAATCCCCTGGTCAGGATAAGGATTCTCTTCCCAGGGTTTTGGTCTGGTGAACCTACTTCCTCCTTCAGATCTCTTCCTTTAAAAGGAATATAAAACAAAGGGTTTTGAATGACCCCAGTGTATGACTTTTATTTTTGTTTGGTTAATATATGGGAAGTGTTCAAGGCCAGGTTGGATGGGGCTTGGAGCAACCTGGGATAGCGGGAGGTGGCAGGGGATTGGAATGACCTGAACTTTGATGACCCTTCCAACCCAAAGCATTCCATGATTCCACGGTTACGTTGTGAGCTGAGAGCTGGAAGTCAGCAGGAATTTGCTGTTGGCACTGGAGGGGTGGGAAGCAGCCAGGCACCCCTGACATGAAGGACATCGGCACCCCGAAGCCAGGTAGGACATGAGGGCTCGGCTGGAAAAGCTCCACCAGAATTCCAAAGCTTTAAAATCCATTGGTGGTAGCTGCAAAATGTTTTGCATAAACTCCTTTTCTTCCTACCTAAGTGTGAACACATCCAGATCAATCACCGAGCTCGAAAATCTTCCTGGTTCTTTTGTGAACATCCTGCTTTGTTATTCCTTTCATTTGTCTTGCACGAAACAAGCCAGCACCAAGAAAATAACTTATTGTGCATGATCAGAAAGACCTTTCTTCCCTTGCTTTTCAAACAGCAGTACAAAGAAATTGAATGTTGTCTGTACACAGAGCTGCTGTTTTCCATATATAACCAGGATGTCACACAGCTCATTATTTCAGGAAAAAAACCCAGTGTCAACAACCAAGGCTTGTGGCTGTTATTGGGTTTATTAAAAGCAAAAATGTTTGATCTCTTGAAGGAAGAAAAGAAATCAGCTCCTGGATTTTAGGTTTTCTTTTCTGCACTTGGTCTTCTTGAAAAACATCAAAAAGTGAAAAATCTAAGGTGACATCCTACGTTCTTGTGGCCCCTAATAGCCAGTCACTCCACCAATTTTTCTAAGTTTATCTTTAATCTACTATTCCCAAACTAATTAGGGACTGAATGTCTTTGGACTGATTTTCATTTTGTCTTGAGTTATTGTGACATCTTTACTACAAATCCTTTCTCAGTCTAATTAAATTCCTGCAGCATAAATGTCATTATTCATATCATCACCTGTGCTAGCCTGACTTTGCTCTCAGACTGTGCACTGACTCCCTTCCTTCCTTTTTCATATTTGAAAAGTTTGGCTTGAAGTAAGAACATCTCAAGGCTTAGCACAGACAGGGAATCCATTAATATCTAGGAATACAAATTGATGGGGTTTCATTAGAAAAATCCAATAGTTGTGCTGTTATATCAGTTTTCAGAAGAATATTTCAAAACTCATTTAGAACTTTTCTTTTTATCCTCAGAAAATGTTCCTGGGTGTGAAGAATTCTAATAATGTGAGGATTAGAAATAATCTCCATTTATAGGGCAAATTTTTCCAATCCAGTCGTTGATGCAGGTAGAAGAGAGAGTCACTCAAAAAATGTGTCTGGGACAGCAAAGGAGTGCCAAAAATCAGTGTTCCTGTCTTCAACTCAAGAGGATCCTCTGGACAGGAGCCCATCCCAGGAATGGTGGGAGCCCAGCACAGGAGCAGAAGGTGAGTCCTTCTTTCCTCAGCAGGAAAATAGAAAAGAATTACCATGGGGAAAAATAATTATATGACAATTCATAATCCATCCATTAGTTACACATTCTCTTGATAACTTTTTGTCAGTCATGACTTCAATAATGAACTTTTTTTATCTCTAAATCCACCAATCAGTAGTACAGAGATTTTCTGCATGGTGCAGGTGAATTTCCTGTTGTGGGAGGTGTATAAGGAGTAAATCAACAGACTGACTCCTGGCCTAGAAAACGGATTAATTTATTAAGGTGAAGTTCAGATCTTTGATCTCGCAAGGTTTTGATGAGCATTAATGGAGCTCTGGACACCCAGAACAATCTATTAATTTAATAGGCAGTGAGAGCTGGAGACTGATTGCCATAATCACAGCAGGAAAGCTGAATTTTGGGTTGCAGATATGGAGAACTGGGCCAGATTCTGGCACAGCTGCAGAGAACTGTGTACAAAAATTGTGCTCTTAAATCCTCAAGAACCAAAAAAGAGAATAAAAAACTATTCACGAAGGGTGAGGCCCATGTAATTTTGACTCAAATAAAATAATCCTAAATTGTTCACAAGCACCCAGGAGCTGAGGCAAGCCTAAGTAAATATAGGAAGGCTCTTAATTTTGTACTGGCACTTGAGCACAACCTCCATCAGCCCCTTGGGAAGCCACAGGAGCATCATGGGTTGTGTTGGGATGAGACAAGTGATGAAGGCTGTGCAGCCTTCAAATCCAAGCAGTGCTGCTGCTGTGAAATCCCTCTTCCCACCCTGAATCTGCTGAAGAAAACCCCTGCCAACCATCCCATCCTCAAAGGGATGCTCCAGGGGCTGGCTGGGCTGGTCCCAGCCCTGCAGGCAGAGGCTGTGCCTTTGGAGCACCCTGTCACCAATGCCCAGGAGCTCTCCAGAGGCTCCTTCCATGGCCAAGTTAATGCCCTGAAGAAAGTGCACTTCAATAATTAAATTTCTCTGATGCAAATGCTATATTCCACATTTTTTCTCTAGTGCTCTTGCTCATATTTGGACTATTCTTGAAAAAGCCTCACTTCTACAGCTTCCTTGGTGCTTCCTGAATTTTGTAGGTGAGCCCTGGATGCTGTTCCATCCTCTGCCACCTCAAGAGCCAGAGGTAGAGGGCTGAGTCGTGCTCTGAGCCTGGCCCTGAGCTGCCAGGGCAGGCAGACAGCCCCAGCACACCCACTCACTCCAGAAATCCTCTGCTCTGCTTTGAAACATGGTGCAGGGGCTTATCTACTAAATAAAATCTAAATGAGAAATGTTGATACTTAATGAAATATAAGTTTGAGGATTTCACAAAAGAAATCTGCTGTCGCTGCTTTAATTTATTAGGGGAGAGTTATGTGCAGATGGTATATACAGAGTTATTTCCTGACTGTACTCTGAAGTAAGTTGATTTGTGGTTTAATGACTTTTATCAAAATGAAATAAGCATTTGATCTTTGGATTTGATCTGGCTATATCTGCAGCTGCTACACTACTACAGCAATTACTTCCAAACTGGGCTTTTTGCCCAGGCAAATGGAGTTCGTCCTTGTTTCATGTCTCATTGACTGTCCTGATAATACACACAGTGCTACTGTAGGTTTTTTCTTCCTCTAAATTTGATAGGTGTGAAAGTAAGAGAGTAATTCCCTTTTTATTTTAGTATCAGTGTTGTTTTATTATAATCCATTCGCTACTCTGGTTAATTTTATCTCGAAGCTGCTCCTAACTAAAATTCAATACAAGAATGTGTAATTTTCTCCACATAATCCTGCTATTCCCCTCCGTAGAGGAACAAGAAATTCATTTATGAATTCTAAATCTCAGACCCCTCGTGGTAATCTTCACATCTGTCCATGTGGTTTAGGGAAGAGTTTGTAGTGATATGTTGTGCACCCTTGTGCACCCATGCTGGACTAAATCCACTCCTAATGGATTTCAGTGGAAGGCAATGGAGTTGTACCTGGAATCAATTTACCCCCATGTATCCATCTCTGAAACAGTGGGTTTTTTTGCTGTTGGCTAACTAATTCCTGTCAGATTGAAGCTGTTAAGGTTAGCAATTCTTTTTCCAGGACGGTACTTCATTCTTTATTTACTGTTCATGACAAGATTTGTCCAAGTTCAGCCTCAAAAACTCCTGGTGGGAGTTGGTTGTTAAAATTAAGAGTTCTTAGGGCTTGGTGCTGCCAGCTGTGACTTCCTGAGGAGCTGCATTTTGAGCAGGGTGTGGGAGCCAGGAGCTGCTGAGGTGGCTGGCAGCCAGTTCACCTGGGGCACAGCAGCAGGAGGGAGCCGCAGGTTTGTGCTGCATTCCCTGGATCAGGCCATGCTGGATGAAGATGTTCTGGAAGCAGCCTTGGTTTGGAGCCAGAAGGTCTGAAATCTGCCGATTCACAATGGCAAGGAGAAGAAGTCAGAAGGAATTATAAAACAAGTGAAAGATCTTTTTTCTCTGCTTTTTTACAGTCACATTGGGATAAGGTGCTTTACACTCTGCGTGGCTGGAAGGTAGATTTTAAATTGTCTCTTTTTTTGGCTGGATATTTCCTAGAGATAAGCAATAAAAATGGCAATAACTGGGAAGTGACTGGTGGATGAGTTGCCTGGAGATTTGCAGTGCTACCAGAAGCTCTGTGAGAAGGCGGCTCAGCTTCAGAGCTGGGGAAGGTTTTCCTGTGCCAGGGTTGCTGCTGCATCTTTAGCAAATCAAACTACTTGCACAGTAGTACTTGCTCCTTAATCCAGGAAAATTAAACCACCAGCCATAGCTACACTGTCCAGCCATCTGCTCTCCCAGGTGCTGCCATGCCTGATCAGAGATGAGGGGATGTGACCTAGAATCCCACTGCAGAGCTGGGATCATTCCCAGCACAGCCCCAGCCTTCAATCTTCTGCATGACATCAGATGAAGTAAACATCAAGATTTGATGTGAGAGCATATGTCCATTGCATAATTCATTAGAGTTCTTCTCCACAACTATTTTTAGATATTTTTCAATCAGACGTAGAGAGTGAGGATTAATCAGGAAAAGAAAGAGATAAAAAAATAATGGGGGGGCTTAGAAACTTGTCTAGGTACTTCTGGGACTGAGATCTGGCCATTCAGCTGTGTGTGTTCTGTTTTTAAATAATTATTCCTGTCCTGGACAATTCCACAGTCCCTCATGACAGCCTGGCCGTGGGATGGTGTAAATCCAACAGCAGACCAGGCAACCTGTTCCTTTTTCACTCAGCAGTGCTGCTAAAACCCCTGTCAGGCCAGATACCACCTCACAGCCATTTCAGACTGTCTCACTCCATCACCTTGAATGTGGTTATTCCCAATTTCCAAACACAAAACATGTCCAAAACCATTTCCCCTCTGTTTCGCAAAGCATCCACTGAGTGTTGGTGGGGCACAGCGAGCAGAGTTGGTGGTTTCCCTGCTCAGGTTGTGCAAAATGCCTCATAACTGCAAATCATCACAGCTGTCACAGCTTCTTCTCGTGTGTCAGCAGGCTGTGAGCTGCATCCAGGTTGTGTGAACACCTGGGATGTTCCTGGGTTCTCAAATTAAGGCAGCACCTGCGCCCTTTGCTGAGCCTCATTTCACCCCACACGTGCAGCATGAGCAGGTTTGCTGTAAGAAGGTGAGGACAAAAATCCTAACAAAACCCCAAGCCCCACGTTGGACAGTGTGAGTCACTGACAAGAAATGGAAGGAGGAGTTATTTTGAGGCTTTTACATCTTCCTTATTGCTAGGAGACAGTTCCCGGGCACGCAGAGCTCGTCAGCTCCCACAGCTGCCTTGCTGGTGCCGTGGCATCCAGGGCGATTCACGGAGCAGCTTTGAGTGAGACAAGGAGGAGGGAATTGGGATGGGAGCTTCTTTTCGTTTTTCAGCCTTTCTGAGACAAATGCAGAGTGCAGCAGAGGCAGCTGCCGGGGCCAAGGGGAGCATCGTGCCTGAAACGTAATCTCCGGCTGACCTCGGTCACTCAGCTTTCATGGCCTGCTCTCTGCACAGAGTGGGGTCATGATGGAGTTACACCACATTTGGGCCAAATCTGTAGTGCTTTGGAAGGTGCAAAAATGCACCATTGCCAGCCAAGTCTGGGCTTGTCCCTGATGATCAGTCTGTGCTCACCATCACCTACCAGCTCTCGAGTCCTACAAGGGCAGCCCTCAGGCAGCTCACGAACAGCACCAGCCTCACCACCTGTGACCCCAGCATTTAAAATTCCCAGTTCTGAGTAAAAGTTACTCACTGGACCCCCGGTTTTCATAAGGGACCTGAAGGAGGAGCTGATTGAGGCTGGGGTTGTAAACGGACAGATCTCCTGGGGTTGTATCATGGGTGGGCAGAGCCTGGAAAAAACCAAAGCTGTCATGAGTACATGGGAATCTGTCATCCAGAAGGGAGTTGCTGAGACAACTGTGGAAGATCTCACACTGTATTTTTCACACTAATGCCAGATGGCCAGGAATGGGATCCCCCACGTTCTCCTCCCAGTCTGAGAAGACAAGAAAATAAACAAGGAAAATGTCTGTGCTGATGGCATCTGTTGGCTCCCTCATAAGGTGAGTCACTGCTTTTGATTGCCGAAATAATTAGAATTTCTTTCTAATTGGATTCCATGTTAACCCTTCCTGCACCGCAGATCCCAATCATCCTTTTGCAGGGAGCTGGAACTGCAGGATCTTTAAGGTCCCTCCCAACCCGCACCATTCTGGAATTCCGTGATTTTAAGGAAAATAAGAATTGGCAGCAATTCCAGGCAAGGGCATTTTACACCAGTTGGGCTGATGTTGTGGAACCCCATCCCTCTGCTGCTCCCATCATCTACAGGAGCATCCTGGGGGTCATCAAGACTCAGTTTCCTTCCAGCTATGGGACAAGAATGCCAGGAATTACACAGAGCAGAAGTCTGTGGAAATATTTGGGTGTGGCATGCTCTGCAGCAGGTTTTGTTCTGGAGGTACTTGACACATACAGTCCGTGCTCTCCGAGATCCCTGCACTCCTGCCATACACATGTGCACATACATTTATTTTTAAACTCTTGTATGCAGTATTTCCTACCTGGCTGGTGCACCAAAGCAGTGTTTTTCCTTAGCAAATAAGGGAAATAGCTGGGTAAGTATAAATGTGTTTCTTAACAGCCTTGTTTGTGACAAAATTGCCAAGTAAATCTTCACACGACATCGGGCTGCGAGTATTCGAGTCACATTTGGACAGCAGCGCCCACTGCACGCAGCTCTCATTACAGTATTTCTCTCAAGCCCAGCCTGTCTCATGTTTTTTCTGAACATTGTTTAAAGAACTGATAAAAGGGCTGAAAACTTTTCAAACTTTCCTTTTCTTGGGTCTCTTGAGCTCAGTCTTTCATCACTCAGTCAATAAACAGGGGAGGACTCTTCTGAACTGCAGCGGGAGTGAGGAGGAGAAGGAGAAATTAATGATATCACCAAATTGAAACTCTTTCAAGTTCCCTTTAATTGCAGAGGGCACAAGGAGCTCATTCAGTTTTAATTCCATGATCTCTTGCTGTCCCCAGGGGACCAATCTGCCTCTCCTCCCACGCTGCACACGATTTTCCTGGGCTGGGTGCCTGGCTCCTTGCTCAGGGCTCCTCTGCTGTGCAGAGCCCTTCCCAGTGGGATTTTGGCAGTGGAACAGCAGCCACAGCTTCCCTCCGTGGTGGTCACACTGCCTTTGGGCACACACAGGGCTGATTCTGCTCCTTCAGGCACTTGCTGCCTGTTTGGTGCCTCCCCTGCCCATCTGTGAGCTGGGGATCACAGAATGCCACGATGATTGGGGTTGGAAAGACCTTAAGACTCATCCAGTGTCACTCCTGCCATGGGTAGGGATGCCTTCCACTGTCCCAGGCTGCTCCAAGCCCCATCCAGCCTGGCCTTGGACACTGCCAGGGATCCAGGGGCAGCCACAGCTGCTCTGGGCAAGTGAGTGTCACATATCCAAACTCTCCAAGGTGAAAAGAGAAGACAATAAAACTCCCAAGAATGTCCAAAAATTGCTGCTGTCCACTAAGGAGCTTCAGCTGAAGACACCAGGCATTCCCTGGCTGTCTTTGTCTCATGGGAAATATCAGTGCAAGGGGCTGAAAACTGCTCAAAGAGCCATTTCCACCGTGGAAAAGCCTGAGGATTATCATCACAACAGGTCCCTGGGCAGAAACATGAAGCATAAAGCTTTAAATTCAAGTCACACTGATAAGAATAACAAATAAAGAGACCAAATTCCCTTAAAAATGGGATTACAGAGGCCGTGGGGAAGAAATATTTTAGAGGAAGTTAAAGAGAAGTTAATCTGCTTTTATGTAATTTGTTTTCCTATTCTTCCCAAACTGTCTTGCTTTGGAGACAGCTGCTTTCAAGGTTTACAGCCGTGCATATGGTTGGGAGGGCTGGAATTGGCAGCCCTGGGCCTGACAGAATAATGTCTCACTGGAAAAATGGCTGGGTAGATAATTTACAGATGATACGACCACATCAAGCTCAGTGAAACACAACCCATTCATTTTTACAGCCTCCAGATTGCTGCCTGTTGTGATCTGTCCCTCCCGATGGCTCCCCTGTCAAGCAGCCCTTCTCCTCCCCTCCCGCTGCTCCCACGGGGCAGGATCCCATGGAAATCCTCATCCTGGAGGGTTGGACATGGACGGGAGCCACAGCACCAGCAGGGCTCTGCACATCTGAGAGCGCTGCGTGCCCACAGGTCTGTCACACATCACCCCTTCCTCTCCCAGCCTTCTGGGCTCCCAGCCCTGAGGGATTTCGTAGGATCTGGGCAGCCCAGTGGGTCTCAGACATCCAACTCTCCAAGCTGTCCTTGCTCCAAAAGGAGCCAAACAGCCCTCGGTGTCCCCATTTCCCAATTGTCTGGGTTGGAACCCAAACTGCCTAAGGTGAAGCAAGCACAAAACCAGTGATAAAACAGAGCTTGGGAACACCAACAGTGTTTAACCTTCTGCAGATATTCCTGTCTTCACTGTTGGAAACTGCTCTGGGAAAAGTTGCCTTTCAAAAAATGAGTGCTTTTCTGAATGCACTGTGATTTTAAATCTGGGCAGAACTACTTTGTGCTGTTTTTCTCCTTCCATTTTTCTCAATGGGGGAAATGACAGTAAAAAGGGAGAGTGGGAATCATGGAATGCAGACAGGGAATCTGGAAAAAATTGGCTTTTTCTAAAAACTGGAAATATTTCACCTTCAAGTAAACAGCTTTCTGTACAAATCTCCATTTATTGTGAACATACTAGTTGTTATCTTCTTCTCGGAAAAAAAACAAAAGGGTTTTGTTAAGCCTTCTGTTCTTCCCCCAGAAAACAGAGATGTGGCAAAGCCCAAGGACACTGAGGTGATTCACGGTGGGGCACACAGGGGTGTCTCTGTTCATTCCTGGGATCACAGAGGAGGCTTCCTTGAAAATGCTCCTGCTGCTATTGAGGTGGGCTCTAAAATCCATCCTGCACCTGTGTGCTGAGAATTGTCTCTGTTTGAGGAACAAATGCTGTCCCTGGCCTGAGGCTCCCTCTTGTTCTGCCCCGGGGCTGAGGGTTTGCAGGGCTCAGCTCTCCCCTGGCGTTATGCCGTGTCAGCTCAATTCAGCAGGAACTGCTTGGATGGGATATGTTCCCCCAGGTTGGAGAGGGTCCCAGCTCAGGTTGATCTCTCCAGCTGCAGAGTCCCAGGCTGGGCTGGCAGAGGAGGAGACGGCTCCAGGGTTGCAGTGAGTGTAAAAATTGCCGTTGTCACTTCCCAGCCACAGTGCCAGGGCTTTCCTGGAGTGTAAACCAGAGCTTTGGAAGTGCTGCTGAGGAATGCTCGAGCTAACCAGGCTCTGCCCTGCTGCTGGAACTCCCCCTGACCATGAGCTTTGTTGTCAGGACAGGGTGTGGAGCATCTACAGCTCTTGGCTCGTGCACAGCGTGGGATTAGTCTGAGTTTACACCAGACTCTCTCTTTGTAGCTGGAAGTGAATGATTTGCTCATCAGTGGTGCTGAAAGGTCTGCATGCTCCTGCACTGTGGGACAGCTTGGGCGTCTCTGTGGAATGGAGCTGCCTGCTTTATCCCTGCTCGACAGACACAGAGCACCTTCACGGTGGCCCAGAGGACATGGGATTAGGGAAATCTCCAACTGGTGTAAGAAAAATATTCATCCTTTTTTCTTTTTTTTGTTCTCACTTGCAGCACCACCAGCTGCAGCTGGACCAGGAGAGGGAAACAAGGCCAGGCTGCTCCACCCCAACAAGGGCAAATTTTGGATTTCAGTTACTCTGTCCTGGTACGATTTTGTTGTACAAGAGTGGAATGAATATTCAGAAATGTGGAAACACTGTTGTTACAGTGAGGTACCTCCAGCCCCACCAGCTGGCTGAGGAGCACAGGAAAGCCTTGCCCAGATGTGGGCAGCTGTGTGGGCATGGAAACAGAAGGAAATTGCAGCCCTGGATTACTGTGGACAGGTTATTTCTGTGTACACAGGGGAAGTGCTGGGTGTAGACTTGAAACAAGTTTTGCATCACTCTGAACTCAGTGAGATGAAACTATTTTATAGCAGAGACTGAAAATTTGGGTGGGAAAAGGTGTAGCTGAAGTCCCTAGAGCCTGGTGTCCATTCCCTGTGCCACTGATGTGTAGGGCCATGGTTTTGAATTCCACTTCCTCTCTGTTTTCTCTGTTTAAACCACTGGGAGCGAGGATTAGTGTTTGAGATTTTAATATTCAAGGACAGATTAAGACAACAGCAGCCTGATGTAAGATGACCATTAAATACCAAATGCTGTCAAAATCTCTAGCAGCATCAAATCAAGTCCTAAATCCTAAAAGCTTTATATTTTCTCCCCAATAATTACACCAGAGTATCACCTTCGGAGCTGTGTTGTTCTTTGTTCAGCAATAAATGAGCAATTCCTGGGTACATCAGCTGGAGAAATCCCAGCTGAGGTAGTCCTGGCCCTCCCCTGGGCAAGCCCTGAGTGAAAGGCAGATTCTCGTGGCTGAATTACAGAGCCACTAAACAAAATGGAAATGTTGATGTTCATTATTGATTTTATCCTTTGCTGCTCTGGAATGGTGCTAGTGGGAGCTGTTGTAATCAGATTACCTTAAAACTTACTTACAGAATGAAGTGCTTAATTTATCCCTCCTTTTTCCTTTCCCAAAGCGATACAACATGAAGGCATCAGCTGTGCTTCTTGTCGAGCAGCCCTTCTCTTTCTGGTTTTCTCACTGTGTTTGTGTAATTCATTTTTTATCACTCTGAAAATCTTTTTTTAAAACAGTTTGCATTTGTTATATCTCCTTGAGTAATCGCTCATATTGGTTATGGAATAGAACAGACTGTGATTGTTGAAGATATAACTGCAAAATGTTTCCAATTTCTGGGAATATCTGTTGAAAACTACATTTACTAAACATCCATCTCCAGCTCCCTGTGCTGTCAGGTCACAGCTCTGTGCCTCTACAGCCTGGATGTCTTTGGGATTCAAGTCAGCCAGGCTGATTCCAGTTTAACTGAGGATCTGGGAAGTGCTGTGTTTTGAGTGATATATCCTCTCATAATCTGGGAGGTTAAATGGTTTTTCTGATTTGATTCTTTACTGCCTTCCCCATTTCACATCAGAAGAAATCGGCTGTGAAATGACAGCAAATGCAAGTGGCACATTTGTGTGCCTGCCCTTGGCTCACTGAGTGACTGCAGCGAGCACAGGGAAGGAGGAGTTGGGCTTTAATTGCCCCTCATTAGTCATATGCCATGGACAATATGAGTGGCAATTTTAGTGGGCAAAGTGTCTGAGAAATCCAGCCCCTGTTGTTATCCCAGGCTGGTTGTGGAGCTGGAAGTGGCTCTCACTCAGGGCACCACAGTGCCAAGTTCCTGCCAGGTCTGTGGCTAAGCAGCTCAGCTTTGCCCCTTGGACTCAAACAGGCTGGATGAGCATGATCAGAGAATTCCAGAACTGTTTGAGTTTGGAGGGACCCTGAAGTCTATTCAGTCCCACCCCTGCCACAGGCAGGGACACCTTCCACTGTCCCAGGCTGCTCCAAGCCCCAATGTCCAACCTGGCCTTGGGCACTGCCAGGGATCCAGGGGCAGCCACAGCTGCTCTGGGCACCCTGTGCCAGGGCCTGCCCACCCTCACAGGGAACAATTCCTTCCCAATATCCCAAATAACCCTGCCCTCTGGCAGTGGGAAGCCATTCTCTGTGTCCTGTCCCTCCATCCCTTGTCCCCAGTCTCTCTCCAGCTCTCCTGGAGCCCCTTTAGGCCCTGGAAGGAGCTCTGAGGTCTCTCTGGAACCTTCTCTTCTCCAGGTTGAACCACCTTGTTCTTGCCATGTTCTGTGTTCACATTCCTGTGGAATCTGGCTCTCTGTCCTCTTAAGCCCCTGGTGGGTACCTGATCCTGAGAGAAACACTCAGACCAGGCCATCTCCTTGGAAAAACATGGAATCATGGAATTGTTTAGGTTGGAAAAAATCTTTAAGATCATTGAGTGCAACCACAAACGAGCACTGAAACGAGCACTGGTACAGCTGTGCTGCCATCCAGGGATGATCAGACTGTGACCCTGCCTGATCCACTCCAAGGACCACTCAGCAGGGGAGCCTGCCTTTCAAAGGAACAGGGCTTTTAACCTGTGGATTTATCACATTTAACCCTCTCCTTGCTCTGTCCTGCCTGCATTTCCTGCCATTCCTTGGCAGCGAGCATCTCTGATCCCAGCCCTTCCCACCATTCCTGCCCCTGACCTTTTGGAAGGAGGACAGAGGTTTTCATGGCTTAGCAGATGGCAGCAAATCTTGATACCTGCATTTCATAGCCTGGCTCATGGGGTTAGAGTGATGTATTTACTCCAGCACCTAAACTCAATGAATTACATCCAGCCCTGCAAATGGTCATAAATATGATAGTCTGTGTGAGCTGAGGTAATTGTCTGCTTTATATATGTGTTTATCTTCCCTGCATTGCATACACAATGTGCATTATGTCAGGGAGATGACAAAGAGCAGCCATAATGCTCCTCAAATGCATATTTCTCCTTAGTTTATGGCTGAGGCTCAGAGTTATCTTACGCAGAGTTGGCTGCAGTGGTTTAATATAAATTAACATACTTAGAAAATGTCAAGGAGCATTAATTGACAATTTCAGAGGCCTACCTTGCTAAATACCAGTTCAGTTCTGAAGTCTGTCTCTGCAAGCTTAATATATGGAAAATAATGCTTATTCATGAATGGCTTATGTAACTTGGCATTAATTACGTGGCAGCGAGCACTGCCTGTCACAGATGGTCTTTCTATAAAACCAGGTGCCAAAAATAAAGTTTCAAGCCCCATGAGGGAACTTCTGGGCTGGGTACTCATCACTTTGGAAAACCAGGACACATCATCTTGTGTGGAAACACCGACTTACTAACCTAATTCTGGACCCACTTTTGGCAGAGAATTGGCCTACATAAAAATATTTCACATCAGCACTTTCTCCTGCACCTCAAATGAGGGGATCTATGGCAGGACCCCAGCCCAGCACTCCCCTGCCACTCCTCACCTGGAAAACAGAGATGGCACTGAACATTCCCGTTGATAAAAGGTGAAACAAGATGAGGTTTTTATCTGAACAATTAGCACAGTGTTGGTGGTTTCTTTGCCTGCCCTCCAGCCTGAGCTGAGTCA
>JACBWW010000009.1:16382515-16453567 GCA_020086605.1 Lanius collurio | reverse complement strand
TGGGCTGCTTGACCATGAAATTGTCCATGAAATGGGAATCTATTGATAATCATGCTAATTAGTAACCCCAAAAGTTTATTTAAAGGTCACTAGAAAGCCATGAGAAATATCTTAGATATGAAAGAAAGAAAAGTCAAGAAGCCATAGGGGGTTTGGGTTATTTAGTAGAATTTTATTGCTAATGTTTAAGATACTTTCTGAGATGTGCATTAAATTAATAAGGGACATGAAGGAATACTTTAATATAACTTAGTGTGGAAGTAGCTCTCAGAATTTATTTTATTCATAGATTTTTGCATCAAAGGTCCTATAATGATTAATTTTCACACTTGCAGGTTTAAACAGCAAAATAAGAAATAATAGCTCCAAAGCTGCTTTGAAATACTTAATAAAATGGTGTTCTTTAAAGCACTAAATGGCTGCCTAATGCCACTAGCACTTCAAAGAACAGTGTTCTTTGCAATATTTCTATTCAGTTTTCTGCACTCTGAGAAGTTGACTCACTGTACAGGGCATGGAAATATTTTCAAATGGGCAAAATCAAGGTATTGTTATATTCCAACAAAAGCCTGAGCTGAGAAACTGCACTGAATGCTTGGTAGGGCAGGAGTTAATTTGATGGTGCAGAAGGTTCCTCAGCCTTCCAGATTCCAGAAGAAACTCAAAATATAATCACTAGGAAAGGGACGTTGTCATTCTGAGGGATGTCTGATGTGGGGCTGCTGCAGAGGCACAGAGGGACTGAAACAGCCCCAAATCCAAATGGTTTTTGTAGGAAAATTCATGTCTTTCCATGGACAAAAAGCATCTTCATGTCAAACCCAAGTGGTGTAAAAGCAGAGGATCCAACCTGGAGAGTGCGCAAGTTTCCCCTTTATAGGTATTGGAGGGAGAAAAGTTCCTCCTGGGATGCTTCAAAGGGAAGAGAGAAATTCCTCCTTAAATACTCCAAAATAAGAGCAGGATTTGGCCCCTTCCAGCTCCTGGGGAGGCAGAGGGCAGCTGGCACCAGGGTTGAGTCCTGTCACAGGAGGGCTCCTAATTGTAAATTCAGGCATGCAGAGATTAATTGCCAGCAGGTGTCAAAGATAAACTTCTCTCTGATCTGGGCAGGGGGTAACTCTGAGCATTTCCCTGTATTGTTCTGTTCTTACCATTGTTCAGGAGGACAGCAAATGAAATCTACATGAGGAAATGGGATAAACAATTTTGCTGCTGTCAGAAAAGGAGAAAATGCAGTGCAAGGCTTCAAAGGGGAGAAACTGTAATTAGGAAATTACTGCTTGAAAAAAGGATATAATTGGGGAGGTCAGAGAGCTGTGAAAAGCCAGCCTGTAGTTTCATGAGCTGCCCAGAGCCAAGGGTTACACACAACCTGCCCCAGTAATTTACTCAGGTTCCTTCCTCCTTGTGTTACGGGAAAATTAGTGAATTTAGCAATTAGTGGAGCTGCTGATTGACTCCTGGCCATCCCCAGCTCCTCACCCCCTGCCTTGGGGCTGCCCTTGTCTCTCCAGCCCCGGGCACAGGGCTCAGGCTGGGAGGTCCTGCCACCACCTCTGCTCCTCAGGAGGAGCTGTAGAGCCTGACCAAGCCCTTTAATGAGGGGGCTGGACCCTGTGGAAAGCAAATGGAGCAAAAGGAGAAGGGGGCCTTCAGAAGGTGATCCCCTGCAGCCCTGAAGGCCCAGACTGTGTGTTTCTGTTGTCTTTGCAGGTGGCAGGGAAAGCGATTCCTGTTGGTAAGAGCAGGCTATGAACCTGAGTGAAGGACCTTGCTGTCCATGGAGTGTCCTGGGAGCATCCGTGAAGGGAATTTATGCTGAGGAGCAGCACTCTGCAAATCCAGGCTTTTGTTTGCTCTCCAGCCACACAAACAAACCCTGAGAAGGTCACTGATGAGTCAGCCCCAGGTATGGAGCTGGGCCAGGGCAGGCTCAGGCTGGAGATCAGGAAAGATTCTTCCCCAGAGGGTGCTGGCACTGCCCAGGCTCCCCAGGGAATGGGCACGGCCCTGAGGCTGCCAGAGCTCCAGGAGTGTTTGGACAGCGCTGCCAGGGATGCCCAGGGTGGGGTTGTTGGGGTGTCTGTGCAGGGCCAGGGGTGGGACTGGATGATCCTTGTGGATCCCTTCCAGCTCAGGATATTCTGTGACTCCATGAAGGAACTCACCAGTCTGTTACTGGTTTGGAGTGTTAAACCCAGCATCATAGCAGGAACAGCCAAGTTAGAAAGGAATGGTTTAAATTCATGGAATGGTTTGAGTTGGAAGGGACCTTAAAGACCATCTCGTTCCAACCCCCTGCCATGGCTCTTGCAGATCCTTAGGACACACAAAATACATCATTTCAATCATCATTGCCACATGTGACAGAAAAGTCATGGCACCCCTGTAATGAAGCAAAGCAGCACAGGAAATAATCCACTGCGGTCAGAAATAATTAATTATATGGTAAGTGCCACAGCTGGGGCTGTTCCAGTGGCTTCTACCTGGGGGTGTCTGAGGCAATGATGATGCCCTGAGATGTGATTTGGTACAAAAGTCACAAACCGACGTGGCTTTAGAATTTTTGCCATCACCCTCAGCAGGAGCTGAGGCACAACTGTTGTTTGGGATCCTCTCTGCAGTATTTACATGGATGAAAATGGCCAGTGGGCCTTTGGGGTTTATTTAGGAAAGGAGAAAAGTGTTGCTGGAGCCTTGCGTGCCTCTGCGAGCAGAAGGCTCCCGGCCCACACACCGCGTAAAAAAGCCAACGCTTGGGTTTAAATTAGCACCCAGCTCTGTGCCAAAGCAAACAGAAGAAGCAAAGCAAGCATGTGAGTTGTGGTGCCTGAGCTCCCCGGGCCCCTGTGGCAGCAGCAGCAGCAGGGAAGGACGTTCATCCTGAGCAGGGAACACGCACGTCTCATGGCTCAGAAATGAGATATCCCTCTGCTTTCTGCACTCCTCCTGGTAGAGCTGGGCTGTGCATCCTCGATGGATTCACAAAACAGAAACAATGCTGAAATGCCACTTCATGGCATTCTCCAGTCCCCCTTCTTCCTGTAAGTATCCTTGTCAGTTTAGGAAAAGTCATTAGTAATGAGGTTGTTGAATCCCAAGATATGAACAGTTTTTAATTCCTTTCCCTGCACTAAACCAATTTCTTAAGGATATTATGGAAATCTTTTCATTTGGATTTCAACCCTAAAGTAATTAAAGAAAAATTGCAGATAGATGCAATGAGGGTTTTCTTTACTTCTCTACAAGAAGGGTTCTTGGAGGAGCCACTCTCTTGAACAAGTGTGATGAGCAAGTCCTTTGCTCAGTCTCTACATCCATTTTGGACCATGCTGGTGAAATAAAAGTAAGTGGGATGAAGTATAGAGAAAGCTGTAATGGGCATTTTGGATTTTGACAGCTGTCCTTGACATCCTAATGGACCATGGGTAAGGGCTTTAAACTGCCTGGGGGCAGGGTTAGATGGGATATTGTGAAGGTATCCTTCCCTGGGAGGGTGGGGAGGCCCTGGCACGGGGTGTCAGACTGGAAGTGTCCAAGTCCAGGTTGGACAGGACTTGGAGCAACCTGGGATAGAGGAAGGTGTTCCTGCCCATGGCAGGGAGTGCAATAAAATGAGCTTTGAAGTCTTTTCTAACCCAAACCATTCTGGGATTTTTATGATCATGCTTGTGTGTTCTCCCTGAGCCCAACCAGGAAATTCCTGTAGTGCAAATCTTGTAGAGTTCATTTTCCCGAGCAGAAGATGGAGCTTCCCATCTAGATAGGTTTCTTTTCCTCTCTTGCTGTAAAAAGAACATGCACTCAAGCAGAATTTGAAGTCACTGGCAGAAAATAAGACAGAGAGAGCATGAGGGAAACCGGAGGGACTGTGCAGGTGTGAGCAATGGATGGAATAGTAATGAGGGAGTTTGAGAAAAGACAGGGAATATGTAACACTGAAGAGTAAAAGATAAGCCAAGCAAAACGTGCAGTGCTGTCAGTATCCCAGCAACAATAAATTCTGTTTGTGATAGGGCCAGATGAGAGAGCCAGGGACTGACAGGTCACTAGTCTGCTACCAAAAACCCTGGTCACTGGTCCCACTGCACAGTGTCAGTTGGAAGGTGTGAAACACACACAGGTGTGAGGCTTTGTGCAGCAGCTGCTCTAAGAACAGAATTCCCAGGATGGGAGGTGACACCTGGAGCCAGGATCGGCATCAGAACTGAGAAAAAACTTCACTGCCAGCTCAGGTGGAAGTGCTGACACTGCTGATGGGCAATTCTGGGGTTATGTTTTCTGCTCAGAGGTGATGTTAGCCTCAGCTTCCCTGCTCCCAGGGAAAAGGAATGGCTGGTTGCCACAGGGATCAGTTTGTCAATGTAACAGCACCTCTGTGGACTCAAATAAATGAGAATTTCCTGTGGGTGAGCATCTGAGTGTCAGTAAATGGTATCAAAGAGAAGATCTGCACATTTTTTTGAGGAAGAGGAGACAGGAGGCTCAAGCAGGTGGACTTAGGCAAGCTGCCAATGCCAGGAAAGAAAGTGATAAATAGATGTCTTGGAAAAGCCTGAATGGAGGAATAATAACCACCAGCAGCAGAAGACATTGAATGAGATAGATTCTCACCTCTAGGAGCTTCCCATGTTTATTATTGATGGCACTGCAGGTTTTATTTCTTTGCTTTTTGTACTTTTCAGGACAATCTGGCGAGGACTTCAACATGCCAAGGCAGGTGATGGAAGGATTCTGGAAGGAAAGTGAAAAATGACATAAATGAGCTGCAACAACAGCCCTGCCCTGGCAAGGAATACAAGGAATTAGAGGTAATCATCAATGACAAAGGCTTTGTTTCCCTAGTTATCACTAGAACGTCGTGGAAGGAGTCTCGGGATGGGGCAAGTCTCTGTTTCCACAGGATTGCTGGTTGACTGACCCCTATTTTCCTTCTCTAATATCCTAGACCTGGTCTTAAAGGTAACTGGACACCAAGGAGTTTGGATTAGCATATAAAAAATTCACTGCTCTCCTCTTCAAACTCTTCACTCTCTTCAAACTCTTTTCAAACTTCTGCACATCTTTTAAATTGGGAAATTCTGTCCTGTCTCCTTTGGTGAGGGATGCTGAAGTGGGTGCAGTGGGATCTCACATGGAGAGGGAGGCAATGTGCTGGTGAGTAATGGGGAATTTTTCAGGAAATGAATAATTTTGGGACTTTCTAAAGGTCACTTTAAGTTTCCATGAACTTTTACATTTGGTTATATAAAATGAGAACAGAGAACTCTTAGTCTAGATAACTGTCAGTCGGGTGAGATAACCTGAGAAAGGCTCTGGCAGGTCAAGGTATTTCAGTGAGAGTTTTTGGGAAGAGACCAGTCAGCAGAGCTACCTCCCCTGATGGGTGTCTGAAATGGAAATTCCAGCTCTCCCCCTTGCAGCAGATTTAAGTGGAAGTTCACTGCCCTGGTGGGCACCTGGATTTTATAACTGACCTCTGAGGAGTACCTGAGCCAATCTTTTGTCACCATTTGTATAAATTAAAGCCTGGACAGAGACTGGTCAGCTGGAGTGCCTGAAGGCAGAGGTGGAAAAGACTGGCACCTGCCCCTGTTTTTCCAGGATCTCCTTAGGGGAAGCTCTGGATGACTTTGAAGTGGTTCAGGGGCCTGATGAGGGGGTTTGTGCTGATCCTGCTGGGTTTGGATGTTGATGCTCTGCAGGACCAGGTCTGGAGCCAACCCCCCCCCCCACCCCGGTACCATGGCTGAGCTTGGAGGGCTGGGACAGACAGACTCCCACGGTGGGGAATGCCTTGGCTCCATAGGGAATCTGCTCCCCCTGGAGATTTGCAGCTCAGGAATAGTCAGTGCCCTGCTGGCAATGCCAGCCCAGCCTGGCAGAGCCCAGTTCCTGGAGAGACCATGGACACTGCCGGAGGGAGCAGGGCACAAAGCATTCCATGGAATGCCATGGACAACTACAGTCCTGCACTATCAAAAGACTGGAATTCAAAGCAGCAGAATGGTGTTTCCCTTTGTTACAGTAATTTCAATTCCAGGTATGTAGATTGTTGTTTTTTTCTAATTCTTCTCCAAATCTGCACTCGGTGATTGCCAGGGATGAGAAATGGATTGTGTTTTCCACGGTGCTGTGCTCCAGGTCAGCTTGGAAACACGGGAAATGGCAGGTTAATGGCAGTTTAACACCAATTAACAGGCCACTTTATAATAGATTAGCATTCGGAGTCTGTTCAATGGGTAATTACAATAATTAACTCTTGGAGCTTGCTTGCACTTGTGAACAGAAATTTGGTGCCTCTGTTTACTCTGGAGGAGGCCATGCAGGAGCAGACATGGATCATTTGGAGTGCTGGAGCCAGGTAAGATGGCAAGGGCACTAAATTTGGGCTTGCTCTTGAAATGTGCTCACAGGTGACATCCCCAGGTGGAGGGGACTCTATAAATGACTATTTCAGTCCTGGCTGAGTGCAGCTGAGATTTAATGTGTTGCTGGGAGAGGCATCTGTGTTTCAGAACAGCCTCTGCATCCCTGGCCTCACACAGATGGATTTCCCACCTCCTGAGGCCACTTATTTTCAGCATTCTGCACTTGGAGCTCAAGTCAGACTCCCAAATAAATCCCATCCTGTTGGGAGCACTGATGGTGAGAAGAGTTTGGTAAGAAGTAGCTCCATCCTGATGCCCCAAAGAGCTCAATATCCTGCAGGATGGTGTCCTAAATTCTTTGGGAAAGCTCTGTTTGCTCTTGAATCCTTCAGGAAAGGCAGTGGTCACTGGTGGGGCTGGGATCAGGGCATGGAGGCAGTAGGATGGACCTACTGGCTCTGGGAACAGGTCTCTGCTCGAACTGTCCTGCTGGGTTAAAGGCTGTAAAATCTCCTTTGTAATTCTTGGGTTCCTGTTGAGATGATGCATCTCATTTAATTTCATTGACCTTTTCTCTTAAATACTGTGAAATCTGATGAGAAGTGCTAAAGGTGAGCTCTAGTTGTGGTTGTTTTTTAAATATTCAGGCAGTGGGCAGAGCTAACTCAGCCCATGTAGCCCGTGTGTGTATTGCTTCACTCCTGCATTAATTAAATAAATTAATAAAACCACTGGATCATGAGGCTCCACCCTTGGGGAGCAGATCCAAATCCCACTTCCTCTGGAGCATGGATTTCTGTATCATCAGGAACCAGGATCTGCTCTGACAATGGGGAAAAAGAGGTTTAAAAGAAAAACTGGGATTTTAAAGTAGAATTACGTTGCTCCAGTTGTGTGGCTGGACTTTCATCATGCAGGCTGTTCCAGGTGCACAATAGGCCAGGCCAAAAGCAATTTTGGGAAAAAGAATTTGGCATAAAAATGGGAATAGTTGGGAAAGCTGAAGAAAGGTTCAAAATTCCTCAGTCCAGGGAGAGAGCTGCTGCTCTGAGAAACCTCAGCCTTGTTCAGAAAATTAGAAGTTTATTTCCCTTTAACATTAATAAGGAACTTCTTTTTCCTTCTCCTGCCTGTTCCAGGACCTTCAACAGAAGGGGAGCCCTCTGCAGAGCCACTTCAAACGCAAATAAGTCCGGCAGGGCACTCTGGGGGTGTGGAGCAGCTGTTTGAGAGCACAGCTGCTCAACGGCCTCATTGTTACTCACTCATGGCTCTTTAGAGCCAACCTCTCTCCGTGGTTGTATTAAAGAACATTTTCTATCCCTGAGGTGCCCAGGATGAGCTCGAGATGTCTGCAGCACTCAGCTTCACTCCAGTCCTGGGGAGGAGCTGCTGCTCCCTGAGACTCTGGGGTGTCTCCCTGATGGAGGAGGGGTCTGATGGGCTGGAAAAGGGGCCAATTTTTGCTGTTTTCAGCACAAATATGGATCTTTGGCACTAAGGTAATAAAGCAGTTAATGAAACAGGGAGGTGTTTGTGATGCATCAGCACTGCCCAAAGGAGTGAAAGCCAGGTCCTGGGTGCAGCGGAGCAAAGGCTGCAGAGGTGCCACAGGTCAGACATGAACCCTTACCAATAACCAACAGCCAATTAACCCTTCCCAATAATTTGTGTGCTGCTGTCTGTGCCATAGATCAAATATTCCAGTAGGTTTGGGGTGCTGTCCCAGGGGGTCTAACAGGAGGATGGACCTTGGACCTCGGAGCCCTTGCTGTGATGAAAAGCTGCAGACAAAGCTCTCCAGCAAATGTCTTCATAATACTTAACATTCAATGGAGCAAAAGGAGAATAATGAGCACTGCAGCCATCCCAGGTTAGTAATTACCGCCGTCATTATTAATTTTCCAGAGCAATCTCGTCAAATGAGTCATTATTATCTCAATTCCTTAGCCAGGACTGATTGATTCTTTCTCCCTGTTGTGACTAATTCCATATAATGTCTGAGTACAATATAGAACTATAGAGCCAGTGTAATTCTAATGCAGGATAATTCCAAATAACTAAATTCCTTGCCTTCAACTCTGTTTAGATCTGATGCTTTATACTACTTAATTGAAATAAATACCCCAGTCCTGTCACTCCCTACTCTCCATAACCACTGGAATTCCACTGGAGACAAGGGTTCCTGTCAGCTTGGGACCTGCCCTGTGTGTGCCACTGTTGTATCTGTGCTGGCACCGAGCAGGAGCAGCACGGTGTGTTCTGAAGGAAGTGTTCATTGTCCTCAGCACTTTCTAATGTTAATTTTGACCATTTTTAAGGAAAGTTGTGTTGGTTTGTCTGTGCAGCGTTTTTTTTTTTTTTTGGAGGAGAGGCTAAAGGTGATGGTTTTTAGCTCTGTTCCATTATCTCTATTTGCAGCTGTCAGCAGACCTGAGCATGAAGAAGTTCAGAGCAAGACAAGGAGAGGGGTCTGTGTAGGGATGGGTATGAGGTTCCTGCCTCGCTGGCAAGGGTGAGGCAGAACAATTACCTTTCCTTTAGAGGAACTGGAAACCCACTCCTTGCCTTTCCCTAGAGCTGGAGGGAAAGGAAGGAGGAGACTGCAGCTATTTTGCAACTTTGACCTTTTTGCCTCCCAGACTTCAAACACGATCAGACTGGAGAGGGAAAAGAGGAGGCTGCAAAGCCAGGAGGAGCAGCAGAGGAACCCTCAGCACTGGAACTTTTCTTCTTAGACCTGGAAGATGTGATGGTTTCATCCTGAACCATGGGGAGAGGTGAGACACTCCCTGTCCCTGCTCTCAGCCTTGGCTTTGCCTCCCTAAAGCCAGCCCTTCCCCAGCAGCATCCCCGTGCCAGCAGGGACTGTGTCTGTGTGACATTTAAGGATATTGGTGTAGGTTGCTCTGGGTTGGATTGGGGGAATTAAAAATATTGAATCGGACAGTAAATAAAGGAGGAGAGGTGATTGCCATCCAGCACTCCTTTATTTCTGGTTATTTATTGAGGCAGTTTCACTTGAGTCCATTAGTGCTGAATTTGAAATTCCCTTCCATAGCCCCTGGAAGCAGAACTTGGCTGTGCCCTGAGAGTCTCTTCCCTGGTGGGTGTCAGGATTGAAATCCAGTGGGATTCTGTGTTGCAGCAGGGATTAATGTTGTCCATGGAATGCAGCCAGGGGAACTGACCCTGTGCCCTCACCTCCCCTAATGGCTGTGTCCTGTCCTATTCCTCAAGGTGTTAAATTCCATCATTTCCAGTTTTTAATAGGAACACTCCATAATATTTGTGCCACCTTCTTGGAGACGTGTCTCTGCTGTAAATTCCTGCTTTTTCTGATGTTGCTCCCTGCATTTAGCCAGCAAGAACAAACTGAGGTAGTAATTTTGCATATTACTTTTCTCATTTACACTAAAAATAACACCCTGTTTATAGTTATTAATTAGATATTTACTAGGCTGGAGATGCTGAAATTAAAGCAAACCTTGAACTGATGGGAGGGTCCTTTTGGGCACGTGGAGCTCTGTGCTGGAGTCAGAGGTGGCACCTTCTGTTGGCCACAGATGAGCCCAGAGCTGGTGACACAGTTGGTGCCCCAGAGCAGGAGCTGACCTATGTCCAAACCCATCCTGCATCCAGGAATGTGAACAGCTCAGCTAGAATCAGTGTAAAACAGTCTGCTAGAGGATGTATTTATAGGAAAAAACAAGCTCAGGTTTGAACTAAACTGGCTTGGTACAAAAAAAAAAAAAAAAAAGCAAACCAGTTCTGGTATTACAACAATTTGAATATCAGTTAAAGTAAATGCAACTTCTTACATCCAATCAAGCTGGGAGATAAATCTCTGTGTTTTCATAAAAAGTGTTACTTTATGGCAATCACCATATGCTACCTCTGGTCCTGTTTGGAGTGTAAATCATAACAAGTGTGGATCCTAAAATGCTTTATTGTCTTTTTATGGCCACATGCGGCTGCTGTTCCTTCCATTTGTGATTAATTTTTTTAATGGTTCCCCCTAGAACCTAAAAAAATAATTAAAGCTAATGAATACTCTGCAGTGACAGTAAAGGAAGGAGCATATTGCATCTCTTCTCACTGCCCAGATCTGATCAAAAGTGGGCTGGAGCTGTGAAGTTGTGACACTGACATTTTGTACTGAGCTGCTGACCACCTCCTGAGGCCAAACAACGATTCTGGGGAAGAGCAGGAATTAGAGTTTTCATTGTTTCACAGCAATGGTGCTGAGAAGGTGGAATTGAAAGCAGTTGAAATCACAATGTTTATTTCTTAGCGAATCCTTTTTAAAGAAATCAATCCAAGATGTGAAGGACTTTAAGACAGTTTTTTCCCTTTGTCCTTGCCCCTGGGAGCATGAAGTGAGAGATTCTATGAATTGGGACTGGTCAAAATACTGGTTTCAAACCAGTACAGAGCACAGCCCCATTTCCTTCCAGAGCCTGCAAGCCACAGGTGTGTCCATCCAGGCCGGGGTGCCTGGCTCAGGGAGCTGGCAGAGCCTCCCCAGTGCCAGCAATGTCCCCTGCCCTCCCAATCCAGAGCTGGGACTCTGCTACCTCCCAGCCAGGGGTTTTATCTGCCCTCCAGAAACTCTTGAGTTTCATTTCATTATTTTTTCCCTCCAGTGCACTTGGGTGTTGAACTGCTGCGTGTTTTGCATGGGAGCACAGCCAGCTTTGAGCACTGCTTAAAAACCTTTAAAATTCACTTCTCAAAACTAATATTTATCTGTAAAGGCTGTAATTAGAGTGTGGGGGGGTGTTGCTGTGCATGTATCTGCCTCTCTATGGGCTTCCTGCAGCTCACAGCAGCTTTGAAATGAAACTTGAGGGTAATAATTGACAGCCAAAGGTTGGACTGGGGTTAAAGTGTCACTGCTGCAGGACAAACCTCAAAGGTCCTGTTCTGTGGGGGACTGGCCAGGGCTGCAGCTGTGGGGACAGATGAAAAACAAACTCCCCAGGCAGCTCTTGGCTTGGTGTCACCTCCTCCTTCATGGCTGGCCGGGAGCACACGGGGGCTGGAATTCACTGGGAATTTTCCATGTCTGCTTTTCAGGCCATGAGTAACACTGGCTGCTCTTTCTCCTCCATTGCACCTTCAACCTTTCTGCCCTCCCGACTTCATGGCCACTTATCAGTTACATCAATAAATAATTTTCTTCTACAACAGCTTTAATTACAAAACAAGCAAATAAAGGACAACTAAGAATTACCATCATCTGCAGAACTGGTGGGAGAATAAGTTGCCTTGCAGCTAAGTCACTGGTAGAGCCCCAAGATTGAA
Source organism: Lanius collurio (assembly GCA_020086605.1). Classification (NCBI taxonomy): domain Eukaryota; kingdom Metazoa; phylum Chordata; class Aves; order Passeriformes; family Laniidae; genus Lanius; species Lanius collurio. The sequence goes on along the minus strand of JACBWW010000009.1, from coordinate 16,441,886 downwards.
TCCCACCTTCTGAATTCCAGTTTGACATCTTAAGCTGGATACTCTGCTTCCATTTTATGCTTTTTGTTGATTAATTTCTGGTTATAAGAGTTTTAACTGGTTAAGCCAACTTGTTTTGCAAGATGAAAGTAGAGCTTTAAGAATGCACTTTTTAATTTGCAAATGTTGATTCCAAAGGGAGAACCATTTATACTTAAAACCTGAAACATATAAGAAAAAGGGTCACTGAAGTCAATGTCAAGGTACTGCCAAATGATCAAACTTTACTCTCCTGGCTCCTTTTAAAAAAAAACTTTGATGACCATAAAGTTGCCATTTTCTGTAGTAGGTTCCCTGTGTGCTTCCCCCTGTAGAGTTGTACAGTATCATGAGTTAAAGTGAACCAAATTAAACTGCTGTGGCATATAAAAACAGCCAACAAAGGCAGGCAGCTTTTTTCCTGAGCCCCCTGAGATTTATTCTGACAGTTTGCAACTCGATGAAATGGATAATGGAAGTCCCTTGTCACAATAACTCAGCTTAAATGTATTGTTGGATTAATAGACTCAGTTATCCACTCCTCCAAGGAGAAAAATGACTTGTGGTTTCAGATCAGGCCCTCACTCGTGGCATCCCATCAAATTAACCAAACAGGCCAAATTCAAACTCCTGGCAGAAGCCAGGCACTCTGAGTTGTGTCATAAAAATGAATTTATTTCTTTTTAATGATTTCCAATTGCCATGGCAACAGCTGTGGGTGACACATGGTTGTGGCCGTGAGTGCCCAGCTGGGTGCCAGATTCGAGAGGTGGGACCCAGGGTGATGGATGTCTGTGTCCCCTGCTCAGGGGCTTCTGCCTGGTGCCACTTCCCTCTGCAGCAGCAAATTTGGGGAGGGAGCTCACTGCGGGTGTGGTGCACCTGTGGAAGGGCTGCAGGGCTGATTTCCTGTGCTGTGGATTGATGTGGGGAGTGGGAATCTACATTTGGTGGAAACAGCTCGCTGCCTTTCCCTGGAGCTTGTGGAGCTTTCTGTGTGATTTAGCACTCCCACACCTCTGGGAAGGCTCTCCCTGGCCCCTCCTTCCAGAGGGAAGGCACTCTGGCCATGTCATTCCTACCTCTCTTGTCCTTGCCCTAAAGAACCTCCCTCTTTGCAAGGTCATGGCTTGCTTCAGTCTTACATGAGCCAGACACAAAACCCTCACTGGCCCAGGGTGCCCAGAGCAGCTGTGGCTGCCCCTGGATCCCTGGCAGTGCCCAAGGCCAGGTTGGGCATTGGGACAGCCTGGGACAGTGGGAGGTGTCCCTGCCCATGGCAGGGGTGGCACTGGATGGGCTTTAAGGCCCCTCCCAACCCAGCCCAGTCTGAGATTTGTGTGCAGGGCACTCAGGGGCTCCCTGGCCCAGCTGTCCCTCGCTGTACCATAAGCAGGCTGCATGGCTGCACTCCCACCTTTATACGGGGTTTTCAGAGCAGTTTTGATTCTGTTTGGTTCTCCAACCCCCATGTGAATTCCCAGCCCCTCCGCCTGCCCCACGCTTCAGCAGCAGCGGTTTATTAATGCGAGCAGGGGGAATTACCCTGGCTCACAGCTGGAGAGGGGCAAGTGGCTGGGTTTAACAGCTGGAAAGCTGCTCTGGTGTGCCATCCCTGTCTGCTGGGTGTTTTGATCTGACAGAGCGCGGTGTGAGTGCGGCGGGGCTCCCTCCCCAGCCTCTCCGGGGGAATCCGTCTGTCAGGCTGCCGGGGTATGCAGCGTGAAATGTGGAATTTTGAAGTCTAAACCTCTGAGAGTTCACAGCACTCTGAGGCAGCAGTTTCCCTTCAAAGTCCCTCTCTGCCTGTGCTCAGCACCTCTTGTGATGTAGCACACGTTGCCTCCGCGGAAGTCAGAAGGTGTGCTTCCTAAAAATCTCATTTTCTCCTCTTAATTAGGTGTTTTTCCCAATGAGCCATGTGGGAGTCGATGGAGAAGGTAGGGATGTTGGCACAGCTCGGCCCCACGGATGCTGATTGATGAAGCATCAGCTTTGAACACTGAATTTCCTTCTGAAACATCGAATAAATAAGAGAGGCAGAAGCACCGAGGGCAGGGAGAATATGTGGCAAAGCTCCTTCCCACCTTGCTCAGGTCAGTGGGGTTTCCACCTCGATGTTCCCTTCTCTGTGATTTCTTTTAAGCCTGTTTTAATAAATGCCATCTGCTACCTGCCCCTAAATCTGGCTGAATTTAAGGGGTTGTCTCTGAGGGGATGAAATCATGCCCAGCATGAACTCAGAGACAGGCCACTCCTCTCCAGGTGCTGGTTGTCCATAAACTTCTCTGGACAGAAAGGGGATGAAACACAACACAAATAAAAGTTCATCAAAAGAGATGTTTTGAACTAAAAAAGGGCAGATTTGGAGTAGTTAGAAGGAAGAAATTTTTTACAGTGAGAGCAGGGAGGCACTGGCCCAGGGTGTCCAGAGCAGCTGTGGCTGCCCCTGGATCCCTGGCAGTGCCCAAGGCCAGGCTGGACATTGGGGTTTGGGGCACCCAGACCATGAAAGAGCACCCGGACGGGGTTTGGAGCTCCTGGACAGATGGGTGTCCCCTGCCCATGGCCTGCCCAGAAGGCCTGGCAGGGTTCTCCACGGGGCTGTGTGGAAATTGGAGCCCCCAGCACAAACGGTGATGGGAGCATTCACAGGACCCTCCCTGGAGCAGCAAAACTGCTGAGCACAGCACATCCCTGAAGCACAGGGAAGAGTTCTATTTTAAACTGTGACCATGAAACAGGAAAAAGCTTCTGCCTTTTGATTTTTGCCTTTAACATGTTAAAATAGAGGCACCTGCTGCCTGCTGGGCTCATTAAATATGTCTTTTTATTTTCATAAATCGCCACAGTAGAATTTGAATTATTTACTCTGTAAACTCGAGGCTACGTTCATTTACATTCTCCAAGGTTTTTGTGCATTAGCTTTGGAGCCTTTTCTTCCCACCTTTTGTTCAGTGCCCACCTTGGCTTCCCAAGCAGGATTCCCTCCCCTTGGTGACTGCAGGGGTTTCATGAACTTCAAAAGCAGCCTGAAATGTCAGGCTCACACAACCCTTGTGCCGCCTCTGAATTATGGATCAGAATACAGCACATCAAACACACCGAATTATTCACTTGTGGGTCTCTGCTTGGTAAAGCAATAAAAATCCTGCATTTCTCCTTTGCTGATATGTGGGGTGGTTGTTTTACATGCTCCAGAGTAATGTTAGCAGGGGTGTGGGGGGATGTGGAATATTTTTTTGAAGCGAGGCACTTCAATCAAAGCTTCATTCTACTGTAAACCCAATTAGCTCCAGTCTGCCAAGTCAGCTTGACTGTCTGCAAGAATGTGTGTAAGGCTATGAATAATTGCTAAAGTCGGGTTTCATTCTATCTAGGAAATGCCACAAGGCTTTTGTCACCCCCAGATAAACCCCCTGTGCTTGGCTCTGAGGTGTCCAGTTAAGGCACACGTTCAGAACCCATAAATGTGTTTGCACAGGGCTGTGGGTGTGGAGAGGCTGGCTGAGGAGGCACTGCTGGCTTTGGTCTGGAGCAGAACCCGGATCCTGGGCTCCCCAGATGCTCAGGGATGATGCCATGAGCTGTGGTGGGGGCAGGATGAGAGTTTGAGGGACTGTGCTGCACGGGACTGCAGAACAAGCCCATTTCTGTAGGAAAACACTCACTGTGCCCTGTGCCCTCAAGGAGGAAGGGTTGAAAAATGAAATGCTCCAACAAAACGTGTGGAAAATGGGTCACCTACTTTGGGTGAGGAAGTGCACAGGGTGTTCAGCTGAATTTAAGGTGCCACATGCTGCTTTCTGTCTGTTTGGATGCAGTTCCACAGCTGTCTTGGTGCCATGGGGAATACTGGGCTGTGCTGGGTCATCAGAGCCCTGGCTGGGGCCACTCAGGGGACTAGGCTCTTTGGGATCCTGTCAGTGTTTTCTCCCAGGTAATGAGGGACAGGAGGAGAGGAAANAAAAACAGAAAAACTTTGATGTGAAGATATTTTTGCTACGGGGAAAGAAGTGATTTTGGCTGATTTTACGACAGCAGGTACATAAACCAATGCCTGTTTTGACAAGCATGACCCAAGCTGCATGAGGTGGGAGTGCCAGTGTGATTCCAGGTGGGTGCCACACTGGATTGTGACACTCCAGCTCCCCATTCCCTTGGGAATGACGCTGGTGTTGATCCCCCGTACCCGGCGAGCTGCCAGCAGCTCCCTCCCCATTTACTCCATGAGGCGTGGCACTGAGGAGCAGGTGACACCTGAGAATAGAACATTATCAACAGGGAGAGGGTTCATTTCTTTAAATAGAGGCCGTGTCTGGAGAGCTGCAAGACTCCCAGACACTGTGAAATCTAGAGGGAGATTTTAATCTTAGCTCGTGCTGTGGGATAATCTAAAAAACACATGCATGGCCCAGTTCTTTTGAAAAATGTATTAAGTGATCACTCCTGCTCCTAAATCTGGGTGTGAACAACAACAGAGCCCAGGCAGAGTGGGTGGCTCTCTGGGGACTCTTGAAGAAGTGTGAAGCACCACACAGTGCATGGGAGTGGAGGGACAGCCCTCAGACACATAAGGAGTTGCCACTGCTACTGGTATTAATTAGGTGCAAGAGAAGTTTTACTTCCATTTATTTTAATTCCTGGCTGATTATGGAGTCTCTGTGAGCAAACTCCACAGATCTCAGCTGGCATGTTCAGGACACATCCAGGGAAGCCAATGGAGCCCATTCAGGGCTGCATGTTCAGAGCTGTGCCAGAGGTCCTGCTCCTCTGCAAAGTCAGGAGAGGGGCTCCAGCTCCTGCAGCAGCTTCCTGAGGCCTTTGGCTTATTTTCTGTTTGTATGGCACTGCTTAGGGTGAGTTTTTATAATGCTTTGCAACTAAAAGGACACTTGGAGCCTAATTCAGGTTGTGTTTTTTGATGGGAACTAAATTTAATGCACTTAGCTCAGAGCTCTGTGACTGAAGACAACTCTGGGAATGGGAGAACATGTGGAAGGTATTTCAGAAGATCTGTATGTACAAAAATATAGGGTGCTATAAATGCAATTAGGGGGTTCAGCTCAGCGTTCTGCTGTAGCTCACTTGAGTGTGGCAGCTGGAAGTGACCCTGCAGCCAGGGGCTGCCCTGCCCCTGTCCCACAGCATCCCGGGAGCAGGGAGCAGACAGGGTCCTGCAAGGAATGCCAGGCCTCTCCTCAGATGGATTTGGCAGCATTTGACACAATCAATGCGTGGAGCATTGTTTGTTGGGCTGGAAACAGCAGCTGGACAGGGGGAGCTCGGCATGGGCAGCCCTGGGTTTGTGCACAGCAATTCTGGCAGCTGGGCTGGCACTTGGGGCCAAATGAAGTGTGGTTTTCACTTCATGTGCCTGCTGAGGCAGAGCTGTGATTTTGGGGTCCATCAGGAGCCATGTGGGGGTTCTCTGCAGGGTGCAGGACCTGCAGGTGCTGCTCCAGGCTTTGGCTGCAGCATCCCTGCCCCTTATGTGAGGCAGAGCTTCTGTGGGGCCACATAAATGGGGACAAGGTGGAGCTCTTGGAGAGCCTTTGGTAGCATGGCAGTGGTGCCAGGGCTGCTGGCTCTGCAGGAACCGAGTCCTGAGTGCTCCAGGCTGGCCAGGCCTGGCCCTGCTGTCCCCAGGCTGTCCAAGGGGAACGGGCACGCTGTGGCCACTCGTCACTTTTAATGGCTCCACTCTGCTGCAGCTTAGAGCCAATTAATTTTATGAATCCTATTTGTAGCTCCTGTTCCTCCTTATATAATCCTCATTTGTTTCAAATGAGCAGAGAGTGTGCCCCTGAGATTCTAAACATACCTCTTTATTAGTTCAAACAGAAACTGTTACCTACAGAAGCTAAACTTAGCACTAATGTATGAAATGAGATGAAGAGTTCCTTTTAAATCCCCTACCAGGTGTTAGATAACAGGGACTGTGCTGGGAGGGGGAGCAGGGGACTGCAGTGTGCTGGGAACAGCACTTTGTGATCTATTGTATTTATTTCTCCGGGAAGAAACAGCTTAAACCCCAAAAAGGCAGGCGGTCGGTGGGTGGGTGGGTGCACAGCTATCAGTCCCTGTGCCCCATAATATCACACACACCGAGGCTGGCCTTCCTCTGTCCCCATGACAGGCTCGGAGAGTGTCTCAGGAGCAGTTTCATAGCTGAAAACCCCATCTGAATTGTCTTTACCCCTGCTTTACCACACGTCACAGTGTCTCACACTGCTGAGCTTGCTGGATGCCCCGGTTGGGTTTTCAGTTTCCCACCTCCAAGATTCCCTTCATGGCCTCGGAGTTCATCTCCCAAGGATATTCCTGTACAACCCAAAGCATGAGAGAACCAAGACTGTTTAAGGTATTGAAGATTTTAATGAGCCAAGCTGGAAAATGTTCAGCTTTTCTAGTAAGAACAAAGAGAGTGCAAGGAGGAGGGAGAGGGAGCAGCCACGGCAGAGTCCAGGGACTTTCTGGCTTCACTGTGTTGTGGCAGTGGAACCCTCCAAAATCAACATCCACCACTCCTGCCACAGGGTGACAGATTGCTTGGATATCTCAGCAGGATTTTTCTCCAAATTGCAACTCCTGAAAGGCCTGGATTCAGCCACGTTCCTTTTCTGTGCCATAACCAGAAATCAGGAAGAGCAGAGGTTACCATGGGCTCTCCAGTGGTGTTTCTGCACTGGGAGAAGCAGGGCTGGGAAGAACTGGGGGTGTGGGAGAGCTGGGACTGCCCCAGGCACAGGTTTGGAGGAAGGGGCTTTTTTCGAGGTTTCTGGGGATGTATTTAGCAAGGTAATTTTTACCCTTCACCAGCCCAATTTACAGCTGGCTCTGTGTGTGTCAAAGGCAAATTCCTGACTTCCATGAGCAGCTTGTCCTGCAAAAGCTGTTACTTGAATTAAGCTGCAGGAGTGTAGATGAGAAAAAAATTGCATTTCCTCTGAGGATGTTTGTGAATTCCTCTCCATTAGGAGCCCAGCACACACCAAGACAAAGATGAAAAGTGAGGATCAGATGAAAGGATGGGAATGATCACTCAGGTAACTCAGGGATGTGACACACGCTGTCACCATGGAGATCCCTCACCAGCTCTTCCCAGGCAGTGCTGGGAACACCAGGGGCACATTTGGCATCTCATTGCTCTGGGAATATTAAACCTGCCTGTGGAGTGATGCTCACCAGGCCTGGAATGGTTTTGGATGAGTGGCAGCCATATATTGATCAGAGGGTTGGGTATTGTGATTTGAATCCAGGGGTTATTCCAGGTGTTCCCATGTGCAGTGGGCAAGCAGGGGGTGCAGTTCAGGTGTTCTGGGGTTTGTGGCTGCTCAGAATGCTGTGGGTTTGACCGCTGGATGAAGCAGGATAGCATTTTCTGTGGCTTACCCTACATTCCTTGTATTTTCAGGTATCTGTAGAGTGATTTTCCTGGATTTCTGACTTGGAAAGCCTCTTTTCACTGCAGTACCTACTCCCCAGGTGTGTGTAAAGCCTTAACAAAGCTTTAACCCAAGAAATGCAATCAGATGTAGCTTTTTAGCTTGTCTTTACAATGTCCCACCAGTGCAGCAAGGAGTTGGATGGATCCAATCTCTGACGCATTCAGGTGCATTTCCTCCTTCTCCCACCACCTCAGGGTTGGCGGCAGAAAGGTGGCCATGGCTTTAAATGAAATCAAAATGTAGCTCTCATCCTCTTGTGTCCCTAAAACAGTTTAGTGCCACTGTAATTATTAGCATTCTCATTAAGAACAGTTTAGCTGAAAACCAATACACAAAGACGCAGTGACTTCATCAGAGCGACGCAAATTCAGATAAATCCAGGTTCCTAATTCACTTCCATGCTCTGAAATAAATCCTCAGAGCATCAATTACTGTATCTCTTGTAAAGCAATTACTATCAGCCTCCATTGCTCCCCTTTACACATTTTAATTTAATCATTATTTTTGCTTTAAAATACAGGGTAAGGAATTTCACAGTGTCTCAGGAAGAGCTAAAGCAGACAACAACAAAAAACCCCTGTAAAAGCAGAAATTACTTTCTTTTGTAATCAGGTTGATTAGACTCGTGTATAATCATACACAGCAGGTGGGAAGATTAACATTTCACTAATTCCTAGTGGTCATTACTGCAAGGAAATTTAATCTGCAGAGTTCACAAGGATTGCAGTTGCATGCTGGTAAAGCTCATTTAAAAGACAGAGCAAAAACAACACAGCTTTGTATTCTGGAATCCAGTTTCCCTCTGAACCCTTTTGGCCTGCAGGCAATACACATACACCAGGATCTTCTACTTAATTGAGAAATAGATTTGTATTGATCAGGCCCACTTAACAAGCACATTCAGACCTGTTCCTGCTCTCAGTTACTCGGGTGGGGGATGCAGGCAGACCCCAGAGGGTTGAGCTACCTGATAAAAGAGATATTTTTACAGCAAATGCATTTTTCTGTGTGGGGGCTGCACCAGTACACAACACTGAGAGTCTGTTCTCATATTTGGATCAATTCAGAGTAATTCTGCTGAAGTTGAACAACTTCTTAATTTCTTTCTGTGAAAACAAAATGTGCCATAATTATTGTGATCAGGTTCTGCTTCACTAACTTGGATGGGGATTACTCTAAAATAAAATGCTCAGCAGCTCGTAGCGAGCAGGTTCTGGTCATCTGCCACTCCTGCACCTCTGATCTCTGCACTCCTTATTTCCAGTTGGTCCCAGCAGGAACCTTCCCAGCCACATCCAGTGCTGCAGCTCAGGGTGGTCTGGGACTAAGCTGGGAATGCTTGAAGGGACATTGGATGGGTAAATTGGGGCGACTGCTCTGCTTTTCACTTGTGTGGGGTCTGGCTGGGATTGAGCTGGTTTCTGTCTCCCATGAGGGAGATGAAAGGGCAGAAGGGAAGGCAGAGCTAAACCTAAACTGGACAGGATTTCTGAGTGGGAGGTGGAAGCAGATCCCAGGGAAGTATGGCCTGATTCCTTGTGCTGCACCTCATGCAGATCCCGAGGGCACAAACCCGTCAGGAAGCTGGAGAAGGATGAGGAGGAAAAGTTCAAACGTTGTGCTCACTGTTGCCGGATTTGGCTGGGAATTGGGAGTTTTTCCCACAGATAACAACATCTCCCTGCAAATAAAGCAAAGGGTTATGTTTGATTGAGCATGATTGAAATCACATCCCACAGAAAAGCAGGGAGTGGGAATGAGGGAGCCCTGAAGGAGCCCACTCACTCCTGCCCTCCTGACATTGGGCATGTCCCATGTCTGGGTTAAAAGGATGCCCAGGAGCCTCGTGGGGCTGCAGGGAGCACAAAGCCAACAGGACAATGTCAAGGAGCTGACACTAACGAGGATAACAAAGTTAATGAGTAAACAAGGAGGCAAGTTAGGCCATCAATACCACAGTAACAAGCACCCCTGAATCACCTGGGATCTGCTGCTGTGATGATGCTGATGTGAAAGCGATGGCCCTGAGCTATTTCAGACCACGTACAGTGAATTTTGGCTGACGCTTATCAGTTTATATGCAGGGAAATTTATAGCACAGAACCAAAATGAAACAGGGCTTTGGACAGGGAAAAATGGATTGCAGGTGCAAACAAGCATGAAATGAAAATCTACTAATGAGTTTCCATTAGCAGCTAAATACATAATCGAATAATTTTTAGCCAACACAGAGCAATGAGAAAATCAATTTATTCCTCCTAAGTACTTCTCTATGGATTGATGCTCTAGCTTAGCCCAGGCTGGTTTTGTCAAGTGAGAGCTGAGCTTGGAATTCAGCTAAAGCAGAGCATGGGTTTGCTTCTGCTGAGTATGAATGGAATGTATTTTCCTTGGAAACCCTAAATATCATAAGGTAAAATATATATAGTTACATATCTTAGTTAAAAAGGGAATATTACCATCTGAAAGCTAAAGAATAAAATATTCCAGGAAGACAGACCAGCACTGGCACATAATTGACTCAGAAATATCCATCAGTGAAGTAAGGCTTGTTCTTCACTGCTCTTGAAGCAACAGGATCCTCAATTTCCTTTCTTTTTGCCTTAAACTGCCTCCGCCCTGGATTCCCTTTGCCTGGTGTTTCCCACCTGACTCAGCCATGGGAAATATTTTTCTTGAGGCCCCTCGCACAGGGTGCCCAGAGCAGCTGTGGCTGCCCCTGGATCCCTGGCAGTGCCCAAGGCCAGGCTGGACTGGGCTTGGAGCAGCCTGGGACAGTGGCAGGGGTGACACTGGATGGGCTTTAGGGTCCCTTCCAACCCAACCCATTCTGCAATTTGTGTTCAAATTCAATATAAAACACACCTGTTTCTATCTGTGAACTTGAAACCAAAATGAGATGTAAATTGTCTGGATATGGCTGGAATTTTAAAAGCTCATTTAACTCATTTTGTCTAAGAAAATGCCCATATTTTGGACCCATCTAAAGGCAATTTCCCATTTCCAGCTGGCTTCCTATCAAACCTTAGCATGTTCTACAGCAGGCAAATGAGAAAATTAGTATTTCCACATCTTTCTGCATTCTGTTGGAAATGCTGGGGGAGCCTGGAGATCCCCACGAGGTCTCCCTGAGTGCACCCACCTGGATGCCCTGTGCAGGTGAGTGGTGACAGGTGAGAAACCAGGCACACAAGAAAGCCAAATATTAGTCAGGAAACATCCTCTCTCCCCAGCCTCTTTAGCTGCACCCTGCAGAGCCAGCTGAAGCAGATCTTCCTTCCCATCTCCCTCTAAAACTCTAAATGAGAAACAAATAAAAATTTTATACCCTTCTATAGCCCCTGCCATAACCCCGTGTTTCAGGCAGCTTCCTTTATCTCCCACCGGCTGGAAATCTCACATTTTCATTGCCTGAATCACCAGATGCATCCATCAACCCTGACAAATGCCTCCAAACCACTAAATCACACCACTCCATCTCAATGGGCTACATAATCATTGTCAGGCCGACAATAAATTTGGGAATATCTCTGTTCCACACTCCAGTATCTCCAGCTTCTACCAGGGCTGAGAAACTGCAGCAGGAAAACTGGATCCTAAGTTAAGTTTAAGAGTTTTTCAGTCTCTCAAAAATTTGATAAACTCATGAATTTCTGTCAGGCTGGTTTATTTTTAGAAAAAAGAGGGTTGTGGGTTTTTTTTTTCTACCCACAGGGATAACTCATGGACTAAGAGATTTTTTCCAAGAATAAGGTTATACCTTAGTAAGGACAAAAATATAGAAGGGGAAAACTATTTCCTGCTGTCCTGGGCAGAGCCTGGCACTCCAGAGGACACTGAGCTGCCCAAGGGTGGCACTGGAAGGGGATGGCAATATCCCTGCAGCTCTCAGAGGGCAGGAACACAGCAGAGCATCCCCTCCTGGCTCTGTGTGACAGGACCTGCACCCACAGGGCAGTGCCAGGACAACACCGAGGCCATCGCAGGTCAAACTTTGGGATTGCTTAAAAAAAAAGGAAAAGTTGGGCTCTGGACACACAAGCAAAATACCCTGAGGATGCCATAAATCAGCTGAGCTGGGAGAGCCTCGTCTCCCCTGCACTGAAAGCCAGGCCATGCAAGGGAACTTGATAACCTTAATTAAGGAGCTCCTCCTTCTGTTCCTGCGGAGCTGGGTGAGGGCAGGGAAGTGCTGCTGCCTCGGATAACCTGGGTTTATCCAGGGCCACACTCAGATCCTGCTCCCAGCACGATCCAGGAGCACACACAGATCCTGCCCTGCTGGTTTTACTTCCTTGGAGCTGCTGCTCCATGGTCAGAGTTTAAACAGATGGTTAAATCCCAGAATCCCAGAATGGTTTGGGTTGGAAGGGACCAGAAAGTTCATTCCATTCCACCCCCACCTTCCACTGTCCCAGGCTGCTCCAAGCCCCAATGTCCAACCTGGCCTTGGGCACTGCCAGGGATCCAGGGGCAGCCACAGCTGCTCTGGGCACCCTGTGCCAGGGCCTCCCCACCCTCACAGGGAACAATTCCTTTCCAGTATCCTATCTAACCCTGCCCTCTGGCAGTTTAAAGCCTTTACCCCTTGTCCTGTCACTCCATCCCCTGTAAAAATACTCTCTCCACCCTTCTTGCTTCATTCTAAAACAAGTTTCATAGAAGATGCAGGAATATAAATATTTCCTCTTCAATGCTTCTAACCCAAATTCAGAATCCTCGTGTCTGTGTGTGGGATTGCTCTGTGGGAATGTAGGAAGTCTTTGTTTTCAGTTCATCCATGAATCCTGATGTTTTGAAAGTGTATTTATATGCACCTATTTTCCTCCACATTGTACCCAAAGCAAGAATCCCACTCCCTGCTCTGCAGCCTTACAGCATTTCCTTAATTCTCTGCTGAGTGCTATTTATTACATTTTTAATTCTGAGTCAGGTCAAAAAGAAGACTTGCCTGGGATTTTCACTGGAGTTTTGCCACCCAGTTCCCCCTGAAGCTGAGTGTGTGGTTTTGCTGTAAAACAAAAACAAAAAAACAACAACAAAAAAAAAGGTGCTGATTTTGCAAGAATGCAAAACCTGTGCTGGTACCAGTGGGAGTTGTGTGTCTGGAGTGATTAAAGACCAAAGGCAGTGGTATGGAACCAGCCTGGGGTCTGGGGTGAATGTGCTGAGCTTCCAGAGAGATTTCTTGCAAGAAGGGCTGTCTCAGGTACTCTGGAAAGAAGGATCTCTCAAATTGCCATGCCTGTAGATAATTTCCACTCCTATTTTCCCCCCAACTTCATCTGATTTACACCAATGATAAAGCCAACGTGCCGTATAAACATTTATTTTTGACAACCCAGTTTGCTGTTAGGAAAATGCCCAAAGCTGGGAGCTGTTATGGCAAGTGACAGGTAAAAATCCAGTGTGTGCAGCCTGACTGTGTGCAGGATCTGTGATTGTAATGCCTGAGCAGTGCGAAGGCAGCAAAAGTCACAACCCACAGCGACCTCAGCGCACCGGGGAGCCACCAGGGACAGGCCAGGCAGGTTCCTTCCAGCCTTTGTCACGCTCAGTGTTAACAGGGCTGGGACTGAACTCTCTGAAATGTTTCTCATTGCTAAGGGCTTGGAGTAATGATCCCTGCAGACTGATTGCACCCCTAGACCAATTTTTTAACCCACTGTTTGACCCAGGTTTTTCTGTCAAAGATGTCACAAAGTGACAGCTGAGCCCGAGGCTCCTTTGGTGTGAGGAGCAGCCAGGAGCCGGGCAGGAGGGAATTCTCCCAGCTGAGGATTATGAAAGAACATCTTCATTTGCCAGCCAGATTCCGAGGTAACAGCGCCAGGGTGAGCAGGGCTATCTGCTGCCATCCTGAACCTCACAGAAAAGGCTGCTCCAAGTGAAGCAGAGCTTTGTCTCATTTTGTTGTTGAACACACATTGGGTGCTCAGGGTCTCTGTGCCTGTGGAGCCACAACCTGCAGCTGGAGCCTCATTCACACACATCCTCAGAGGCTCCTGTGCCATCAAACGCAGGCAGGATGGGTCTGGCAGGCTCTCTCCTCTTCCCTGGGTGCTGGGCAGGGGCTCAGGAGCAGCAGACATGGATGGGATGGGTGCAGGGCCGCTCCAGACCTGCTGGAACACAGACACCTCTCTGGCGCTTCATCAGCGCTTTCCACAGAAAGAGCATTTTGGAAGGAGTAGAAAAATGCTTTGTGCAATTAAAAATACCCAAAAGGACTCAGGCTGGTAGGATGTAAAGAACTAAATGCCCAAATCAGCTTTCTCTTCTTGGAAGAGATCCACAACACAGATGTTGTCGGGTGTTTTGTCTTTTGAGTGGCTCTGTCCTGTCCTTCCTCTGCTGCCTGGACCTCCTGCTCTGCCCCGACACTGCAGTGCCATGCTTCATTTATCCAAATAATGGTCTTTTGAAGAAAAATGCCCCTTTGCTCAGGGCTGAGGGATGGATGAGTCAGGGAAAGCAGCGCTTGGACATTTTCCTGGGAGGTTGCTGTGTCCAGTGTTGGTCAGGCCCTGGTCCAGCTCATCCCCTGGGAGCTGCTGACACTGCAGACCCTCAGGCTGCAGCTTTTCCTGTTGAAAACCCCACAAACAACCTCCCTCCCTGCAGGATGAAATAGGAACTTGCATTTTTCCTGATTTCCATAACGCAATCTGTTAACCCCAGGATGCAAAGCAGCTTTTCCACATCCAACCCAGATGTGATTTCCAAGTGAGATTGTCATTAGTGGGATGGTGCATGGGATTGGCAGGTTTGGGAAGCTGTGGAGAACGAGATTGTTTCACTTAGGTGGGCCCAGAGCACTCCATCTGTATTCTGGGGATATTTGGGCCAGGGTGGGTGTGCTGTGGGCCCGGTCAGGGGCTGCAAGTGCAAACCTTCACTTCTGTTTTCATGAAAATCAAATCTAGATCATAAGGAGGCAGCTCTATTGTTGGCACCTAGTTTGTTCTGTTAAAATACATCTTTGTTTTTTAAATTAATAATGGTAATAGACATTTAATTATGTGGAATGCTCACACTTACTGTTTTGACTTTTCCCAGGGAAATAATTATAATAAAAGGAAAGGAAGTGACTTCAGTACTGGCCAAATGCAGCCACCATTGGCGAGACACAGCTTTGCAACTGGGAAAAACATTCTGCCTTGCAGGAGCTTCAATAACAGTTTTATTCCTTTGAATTAAATGATTTTTGAATGAAAAGCATTAATCAGCCACTGCTGAAGAACATTCAGCTGTTCTTTCTGCTGGTGCCAAAAGGAATCTGCTCCTTTTACCTCTACAAAGATGCACGAGCAGAGTTTTTACTGAAATCCTCTTTTGCTCAAAGGTTTGTGCTTAGAAGTTTGTAAGAGGTTGAGGAATTAGGCATGAGGTGCAGGACACTGCATCCACTCAGGACAAACTGAGTCCACTTGGGGGTTTTGTGTTCCTAAAACGAGTCATGAGGCACTTTTTGATATGGTTTAGTGGGCAGAGGGTATTTGGGTGAAGGCTGGACTTGGAGGGCTTTTCCAGCCTGAAGGATTCTGTGTCTCTGTGGTTGTACTGAGCCCTGAGGCTGCTGCAGCCCAGCTGTGCTGGCTCTGCCTTTCCCCAGAGCCCCCACCTGTGGCAGCTCCCATGCATTTGGTACCTGGTGTGGTGGTGATGGACAAACCCCAGTGCAGACACCTGACACTGAGAGCAGATCTCCAGAATTGCCTTCTCTGGTGGGATTGAGCTCTTTGGGCACTGGGGCTGTGTGAGAACAAATTGTAACAGAAATAAATAATGACGTGGGAGGTGTCAAGGTGGTCTGGGAGAAGGAGGCAGGAGTGGGAGTGGGGAAAAAATTGTAATTTTTCCAAGCCAGCTCAGCAGTCCCCTGTGTGCAGCCTAATTTCAGAGATAATTGCTACATGATTTCCTGAATGGAATCTTTTGTTATCTGTGCCCTGCAAAGCAAACAAAGCCCTGGCTAATTCCGGATAACCAGGGGGTGATTCCGTATTTACACTGCAAAGAGAGTGGGGACTGGTGAATGATCTTTAAAGATCCTATCAGCTAATTCGGAGCAGCTAAAGCAGGCTGGTCACCAAGGGGCTGTATGCATCAGCCTTGGTGAATTCCAAAGGCAGGGAGAAAGGAAATGCTGCTGATCTGGCCGGGATCAGCCCCGAGCTGAAGGAAAAGCATGAGGTAATTCACTGTTTTGTGTGCAGAACTACTCCTCAGCCCTCTGAAGGGCTCAGAGAGCTCCTCACACAGGGAGTGTGTGGCAGGTTTGGGAATTACCATCCAGATCAAGCTCATCTCCAACAGGGCATTTGGGAATGATGGGAGCTGCTGGGCAGGAGGTAAAAAACCCCACAGTGGAAAAGTGCCAATGCTCGGGAGATGCTGCTGCTGTTTTCCCTGTTTTCCAGTGTTCTCCTGGCTTCAGGTGAGATTCTCACTTCAATGAAGCCTTTGGGTTGGCTGATGGAGCGAGAAGGATGGAGTCACATTTCTCTGTGCTTTCCAGGAGCAATCCCAAACTCCTCTCCAAAACGAGGTCCTGGGAGCTCAGTAGGTTGAAATGACCTGATGAAGACCCACAATTTACCCAACAAAATCAGGTAAATGATTTTCAGCTTAGTCAAAAAGATTATAGTGGATTTAGACAAAATTTGTTGAAGAAGTCTGAGCAAAAAGGAAACAAAATGATCAGAAAAACCAGCAGCTTTGAGATATTTCTGATTCTTGTTTTAAATGGTGCTTCCATTTCACAGGTAGCACCAGCAGTTCAGAATTTATTCCCAATTTAACCAGTCCTGTGGTGTTTAAATTCAATAAAAAGTAAAACTCTCCTAGAAGCTGTTTTTTAAAATCCTGCTCCCTCTTTTTTGGAAGCCTCGAAGGTACATAAAATGCAGTTCTCAGCAGAAGGATGTAATTGGGAGGAACTGTAATGGATGGGCTGTGTTTCTCTTTGAAGTTCCCATTGATCAGTGCTGCTGAGACGATTTTTCTAATCCATAACTCAGGAACATGAAGGAATTGTCACTTAATTCTTTGGGTGTTTGTGTTTCACCTCCTAAGAAAACAGACTCTGGCCTTGATTCGGGTTGTTCTTGCACCGTGGTGTAAAGTGGGGGAGAACCACCCAGCTCTAGTGGGGTTTTTAATATAAATTTTCCTCACATTAACCAAAACAGTTGTGTGATTGCTTTTTCATGTCTGACTTTGGTGTAAGAAAACTCCATCTAACACCTTCTGCTCCAAGAATGTGCTTTCAGCCAGCGGAGCAGTAATTAAGAGATGACTCCCCCCCCTCCTCTCCAATGGAGAGGCAGCTTGTGTTGAAAAGCCAACCCTTCAGAAAAACCATCTGTCCTCTCTCTTAGGAAAGAGATTGTGTTTTTATGCTCACATTAGTTGAACCTCAGTGTAATAACTTGTTTCCATAAGGAAGGCACCCAGTGGGATGAATTTCCATGCCCCTAATTGACACAGCTGCCAGAGGAGCTCTGGCCACAGCTGTTGGGAAGATCATGGAGTTGCAGTGAGATGCTTCACCAGCCCTGGGACCATAAAGAATCCCTCTGGAATTGTGGATGTGCAGAAAAACAGTCCTGGTGTTTAAAGTGCTGCTTGTTCTGACCAAACACCTTCCCTGCCTGGCCAGCTCCTGCCAGGTTGGGATCTCTTTGAATTTCATTATCTCATCTGAAACCAAATGCCTTTGGCAGGAAGTTCTAAAGAGAAAACACTGAAGATTTTGAGGATCTCACATAAATCTCTTCTGGATCCATGTAAGTTCTAAATATGGGGAAAACTGGGTCCCAGAGAGAGCTCCTGGCTTGGAGAAAAGGGGGAACTCTCAAACTTGGGGACATACTTGAGTTCCTCACTCTGTTTTGATAAGAGAAGGAAAAATTATGCTCTTGCTTGAGGAAATGATGGTGATCCAGAATTCCAAATAACATTAATTAATAAATAATGAGGGGAGTTGTGAAGAAAATGAATTGTTCAAGGACTCTGAAGAACATATTTGGAGCTGAGGTCTGGAACCTGCAGGCAGAGAACTACAACCTTCATCCAACTGCACATTGATCAGAGGTTTGGTAATTAGCTGCTTCTAAAATGTCTTTTGCAGCTGATCTGATATTAATGAAGTGGTTTGGAGCAATACTTTCCACTGGTTTGACGAAAAAGGAGAAAAAAGGGGATTTGTTCTACCAGACTCTCTTCAAGCAGCAGTTTTTTAAGGCTGATATATTTGTAATGTGGGTTTGTCCTGCTACTTACCCCTGCTTTTGCATCTCTTTTTCAAGGACTGACTAATAATTCTTCATAATGACCTTTTGGGTACTTTTGGCATCTATTTTTGCCCCAAAATTTCCTCATCTTTCTCCCTTTAGGAATCCTCTCAAATCCCTCTCCATGCTCAGACACTTGAGGACAAGCTGTGGCCATTGTGTAAGTGCAGAGCACAATCCAAATGGAAATGAAAACAATTAAAAATACATGACAAGCAGGTATTTAGAGCCTGGATTTCTTAATGGTTCATTTCCACCTTTCAACTAAATTAAATGTTGCTTTCATCTATTTTTAAAGGAATGTCTATTTAGGTCGGGAGCTGCCCTGTTCCATTTGTTCCTTCCATGGTTTTGCTTCATCCCAAGCACAGCCCCATTGGCTGTGGCAAAACCATGAGTTTTTATGGCACCACAGATGAGGATTCACACAAACCAGGGCTCTGTTACCTCCAGGACCCTTTGGAAAGTCAAGTCCTCTGTAATTAATGACTATTCCTGTTAAGGACATGGTCTGGCACTTACGGGATGGATTTTGGGACCTGCTGGAAGGATGGAGATTGCGAGTGCTGCCTGTGTCAAACCCATTCCTGGTAATCCAGCCTGTGCTATGCTGAAATTCCTATATCTATGGCTGGAATTCCACTTCCATTCCCATATCTATTGCTGGAATTCCACTTCCATTCCCATATTTATGGCTGAGCAGGATGATAGGAACTGGTAACAGGGCTCTTGGCAGTCGCTCTGCTCCCGCCTTGGGAATCTCATTCTCATTGTCTGACAATCAGGGACTGGGAAAACAAAAACTCGAGGTTTTTTGCCTGTTAATGGCAGGCAAAATGAGAGGAGTAATGACTGTAAAATGCAGCATGTGAAGAAGATATTTGCATATCCCTCACTCTTTTGGGTGGCTCAAGTGGATATGGATCATGGATCTGTCTCCTTTGATATAACAGGTATTGGGATTGAAATTCTGAGGAAGATGTCATGGATTCTACCCCTTGCAGGCAGGATGGGTGCAGGTATGGGTGCCCTGCTGCCCTCAGGCATTCCTGGCTCCACAGCCTCTCCAGAGGCAAAACCTCTGCTGCAATTCCCAGGCTGGGAGACAAATATCACTTGGCAGCTTCCCACGAGTCCGTATTGATCAGGGCAGCGCTGCCCTTTTGTTTTGTGCTGAATAACCCAGCATTTGGAATTGAGACCTGTCAGGAGCTGAGGACCTTAACAGAGGAGGTTGGCAGGAACAGGGCTATAAATTTCCCAGGAATTCACGCCGTGGTTAACACTGGGGAGGAACAGGCTGCACACAGACGGCTCTGCCATGCAAATCCCGATCGATGTGCTGACAAATACCCTGCTGCATCCTGCTGCCTCACTCAATATTTCTTCAAATAGACGGAATTTAGGAGGTAAGGCAAGGCATAAGTTTCCACCTGAAGTGATGCACGGATGGGAGGTATTGTGGAACTAATCAGGAGTGGATGGATGAGCTTTGTAACTGCCTCACTGTTTATTTCACATATCTGCTTCTAAACTGTATTCAAAGGGCTCTAATTGAAAAGAGACCTGCTTGACATGTAAAGCACCATTTGTCCAGTTGTATTCTGAAAAGGCAGTACAATATCCAGGGGATAAGTCCAGGAATTGACAGGAATCTAGGTCAATACCCGGAACCCCCTTCCAGCAAGTTCCCCTCAAGCTCCACGACTCCATCAGGCGTTGCCCAGCATCTCCACCCTTCCACAGGGCTTTTCTAGAGCACTCTTCATGTCCTTCAGTGCCAACCAAACTGCCTGAAGATCTCCCTCAGCTCCTCAGGTGTCTCCAGCTCTCTGTCCCTTGCCACTGTCACCCCGCCCAGCCCCAATCACCCCCTGCTCCTCTGTGCTGAAGCAGAAGATGGTGTCTGCAGAGGTGCAGAGGCTTCCAAAAATGATGGGCAAAGTGTTTTCATGTTGGGTATCTTTGCTGCTTAGTGTTGGACAATGCGAAAAATCAGGGAAAAGGAGATATTTGATGTGCAAAAGGAACCTATAAAGTAGGTTTTCCAGAGAAGCTGTGGCTGCCCCATCCCTGGATTGTCCAAGGCCAGGTTGGATGAGACTTGGAACAACCTGGGATGGTGGAAGGTGTTGGGGTGGGACTGAGCTTTATGTGGAGGGGACTTCCCCACTTTTGGTCAATCCAGGAGGGAGCTGGCTCTGCTGGAGGGGGATTTTCACTGAGCTCCCACTGCCATGTGAGCTGGGAATTTGGGGGAGGTTTGGGGGGGGTGACAAACACGCACTGCAAGGAGAAGCTTGGACTGACACTTGACAACTCCTCTGTTTTGTAAATTCCAGAGGAATTTGAATTGCATGGTATTTTTTTCACTTGCAAATGTAGCAGACTTGTTATTTTTCCCTTTTCCACATATTTTAAGCTTATAGCATTGCATAATTTTTTGTAACTCTGTCCTTGTGGAGGAACAAGCAGAGAGCAATATCTATGGAATAATTCCCTTACAACAGCAATCTGTTTTTACCTGCAGACAAAATAATCCAAACCGTGTTAATAGTTTTAATTTCCCGTGATGTAAGAGCTGGTGCTTCTGGAAAGGTGATCTTTAAATCTGTGGTAAATTCAGATTCCTCCAGAAGAGCTCTGTGGGAGCTCCAGGTTTGTTAGCAGAGCAAAATATTGGAGCTACCAGATTGTTTGGAAATACCTTATGGAAGAGTAACTGGAGTAACCAAAGCAGATTTTAAACTGGAAGGACTCAGTGGGGTTTGGTCCTGGGCTGGTTGATGCTGAGGAAGGGCAGGAGAAGCCAAATGCTTGAGGAAGGCTGGAAGGGAATATCTGGCAATGGCAGGAGATATTGAGATAAACAATAAACAACTGCTGAAAGCAGGCATTGAGAGATGAGTGGGAGAGAGATGTAAAAAGAAATGGAAGTGGGGGAGAAAAAGGTTGTAATGAAACGCTGAGAGGATGTGGTCAGCCTGTGCCAGTGGGATTCATTTTGGTGCCATCCGGGCTCAGTGGGTCATGGCACTGTCCCCAGCTCCTGGGGCAGGTGACGTGCTCAGGGCCAGCAAGAGGCTGCTCCAAACTGGTGGTGGAAAACACAAGTAAAATTGAAACTCATAAATGTTGTGGTGGAGAGGAGAAGAAAATGTTGGGGTTTTTTTCTAAATGCCAGCTGGCGCCTTGTCTTTCACGGAAGAGGAGGAGGAGGTGAAAGAGGAAGGAGGGAGGAGGTTGATTTTCCCCAGAGAGAGGAGGAGGATGGGAAGTTGCTGAGGAAACCTGTGGAGGTGCCTTCCCCTGAAATCCCGGGGGAGGGACCCTGCAGGGTACGGGTCCGTCCCTGTCCCTGTCCCTGTCCCCATGTCATGTGTGCCCCATACCTGTTCCTCATTGGTTGGTTTGGGTGCCCAGGCCCGGGAAAAGAGAGAGGGAGGGTCCCATGATGGGGCTGCCTGGGAACTCCAGCCATGTGGCTGGAGAAATAAAACATCTCTGAACATGTAAAGAAATATCGCTTCATCTTTCCTTCCAAGTTCATCGCTGTCTTATACTTGTTGTAAGGATTCCCCTCATTACAACAGAAACCATTGGATTTCCTGACATGATGTGATGGGGGAATTTGACCATGTCTCTTTAACAACAAAAATACCTTTGCCAGAATTCCCATCTTTTCCTGGTTCAGAATAAGTCAGGGGAGCTGAGGGAGTTCTGTGCCCTCAGAAAGAAACTGGGACAACAGAGGTGTGGCCTCTAAGGCCCTTGGAGGCAAGAGAAGGTGAGCGGAGCATCTCCGCTCTGCATCCGCCCCGGTGAGATGTGGCAGTGACACAGGAGGGACAACACGGGAGCAACTCCCTGGAATTGTTTTCCTTCTCTTGTCATTGCCCTCCACTGCAGGAAATGCTCTCAGGATACTGAAAATAAACAGCTTCTCTTTTCCTACCATTTCCCAACAGCGCTTCCAATTTCCGGGAGCCTCTGCCCATCCAGGAGCACGAGGCCTCAGAGATGCCCCCACACCATCTGCTGGTGCCTGGCTTTGGCATTCCAGGCTTTTGGCAATCCCCTCCAAAGTGTTTTGGTGGGAAAATCCCCATTTCCCCACCTTTCCCAGACTGGAGCTCTCCTGTTAATGGCCCCATTCTTGTCTCTGCTGTATGCAGTAGAGATCCCACTTCAGCTTTGTGAGACCTTCACTGGGCTCTGTGGGCCATTCCACTGCTGCTGGGAGCATTTGTAGCCCTTCCTATTATTTGTCTTTATTCTAGGGAATAAATGCACAGCATTTGCTGCAGATATGCCTCTTCTACCGAAAAAATCCCCCTCAGCATCAGAAATTAATGCAGGCACAACAGGCAGAGGTGGTAACACACTCAGAAAATGCCACACTGGCTTTCCCCAAACAACTGTGGTGACATTTTGGATTGACATGATCCAAACCATTGAGGGAGTGCTTTGGTGAGCAGAGCGATGGACAGGGATGCCCCTGCTCCTCAGCTTCCCAGCACTTGTTTTTCTGGATCTCCTTTGTCCAAGAGATTCCCCCCAGTTGCCACTCTGGCTCCACTCTGGTGTTTTATTTAGAAAATTAAGTTGCTGTACAGTGTTCAGTGCTCGTATTTAACGTGCCCTTGGATAACATTTAAATGTGGCACAGCAAAGCAAGCCGGGAGGAACTTCTCACAGTGAGGCGAGAGCAAACTCATTTACAAAAGTACTTCAGTAGGAATTAAAATAAAATATCCATTTTCCACAGTCTCATTCTGATCCTTGTTGTCATTAACTTACTCCAAATCCCACTTGGTATTTCAAACTGGAGTAAATCATTGTGTCTTCCAATTAACTTCCATCCTCCAGACAACATAATGGGACTGATTTCATTCAACTTTGTTGTTTAATAAACATCTAAACAATTCTTTATCTCTGAGCCACACAGAAATGTGCACTTCTGGTATACTGAGCATGAGGTAATGGGCAAAAGGAAAATTACTGGAGAGAATTCATCTTGAGTTTGGTTTCTCAGCTTACCCTGGGAGCGATGGGCAAGGCCAGGGAATGAGCTGCTCTCCCAGCAATATTTCCAAGGAGAAAGTATTGCACTCCTGTTCCAACCCTGGGATTTTTGGCTGCCTAAGCAAAGGCACCACACGGAGTCAGCTGGAGGCTCAGCAGCCCAGAGGGGGCAGGGATGTAGCAGTGACTATGAAATATGATTACTTCCATCACAGAGACAAGGTAGGAGCTGGGATGCTGGCACAGGGGTTGGAGACGGGCTGGAGGACTCAGTGTTCTGGGATCAGCCGTGGGCATGTGCAGAGCACCCAGCTAAATTTAAGGAGTAAAAGCCACCAAAGTGATGTGAGCTGAGCAATACTGCAGTAACAGAACAGTGCTGGTAAATTATTCAGTGCTTAAAACCAGAGAGAACGTGGCTGAAGGGGCAGAGTTCTGCTGCCAGTGTCCCAGCAGAGGCTGCAGCACAGGGCAGGAGGACAAGGACAATGACCCTGCTGAGGGTTCTACTGAAGTGGGCAGGTTTGTACAACTGGCCCTGGTTATAAGGTGGGCAACACCTTGTAACGAGTGAATTATCCTGCTGCTGTCACTGCAGAGGGCTCTGTGTGCCCACAGGGACAGGGTCCTGCACGGCCACTGTGGGACAGGGCTGAGTGCTGGTGGATGGCCTGGAAAGGGAATATCAACATTGAGGAGAAGTCATTCTGCCTGATTTTTCCTTTTGAATATTCTGTCCAGTGGAGTGTTAGCAGATGTGTAATCAGAGGAGGAAGACTGTGGTGTAACTTATCACAGACTGGTTTGGGTGGAAAGGGACCTTTAAGCTCATCCAGACACCCTCCACTGTCCCAGGCTGCTCCAAGCCCTGTCCCTGACACTTCCTGGCCTTAGACACTTCCAGGGATCCAGGGGCAGCCTCAGCTGCTCTGGGAAACCTGTTCCAACCCTATTATCAAACTGATGGCACTTGAGTCTGGAATTTCAGCTTCTATGGCCTTTTTCAGCAGAGCCTTTGAACTGAAATGGGCTAAATCCGTTCAAATAACAAGTGTCTTTGAGGAGCACAATCTCCTCAGAGTATTCCTAGAGCAGGGAAGAAAAAAGAGTGGATTCCTTGAACTCTTTGCTAATTGCAGACCTGGAGCTGGGCTGTGGTGTGTGCACCCCAGCCTCTGAGACAGAGAGTTCTGGTTGGCATCACCCAGGATCAGGAGCATCAGGCTGAGCACTGTGGATATCTTTCTGCTCCATTTTATGCCTGACAGCAAAAATGAGCATTTATTCCTGAAGTAAGGAGTTCCAGCACTGCATGAGCTGAGGGAAGGCATCTGCAGAGGCCAGGCTGCAGTGGAATGCAAACAGGGCCTTACTGGCAAAAATTAGGAGTTAATTTTGTGGTGAATGCTCTGATGTTTTTCCCAGATGTGTTTGCAGAGCCATTAAAAGCTGTGCTTAATCTCAGCTCCATTTGCAATCTGATGCACATTATGCTGCTTCTTCACAGAGGAGGAGCCCTTAGTGGCACTGGGTGGCTCTGCCCCTCTAGGAGAGGCTGGATGAGGTCTCTGTGTCCAGGTCTGCTCTTCCAGGGAACTCTGGAGTCAGCTCTGACCCTGAGCCCAGGGCTGGGGGCTGCTCCATGTCTGTGTGTACCACACTTGTATGCCAGCATTTGTAACTGAAGGAAAACTTCCCTGAATTAGTAATGACGTTTTTAGTTTTAAGGGACTCAAACTCAGGCAGCATTTTAAAAAATGAATCATGATTTTAGGTGATTTCTTTCTGCTTGGATGCTCAGAGCTGCCTGAATATTGTCTGTTAAAGCTGCTGCAACTTCTGTCTCTAATGGAGGTGCTCATGCTCACTAAACTGTTTGGCAAACACTGGCTGTCGTGTCTCATCCTCCTGATTAAATTCCGTATTTGCATTTCCTTGGATATACAAAGAAAAAGCAAATCAGCAATGAGCAGCACAGTTAGAGCAGGAATCAGCAAACAGGGATAGAGGAATAACTGCTGGTCTGGAGATGACACACTGCAGAGCCAGCCACGCATGCAGGCCCTGGGCAGCAGAGCATTCCGCATCCCACAGAGCCTCCTGCATCCCACACAGCATCCCGAGCCACCTGGGGATCCCAGTGCCACTCGGGTGCTGCCACAGGAGCAGTGTGGCCCTGCCCACTCCCTGCCAGGTGTCCCTGGGGATGCACTGATGGACACAAGCACTCCAGCTTAAGTGGAAGGTGCTGGAGGGTGGTTCTTTTTTGTCCTTTTCCTCTATTTCATCAGAAGGATGTGAGGGAAAGTTTGGTATTTTAACACTTGGCCTACTATTAGCCAGGGAAATCTAGCAGATGTACTTCATCATCTCAAAGATATGAGCAATCTCCAGCACTCTGGTATTAACGTGGGGAGATTGACTCAAAGCGTTTTGCTTCAATGGCTCTTAAGAAATTCACAGTTCATTTCCAGTCATTAAAATAATTAGTGCTGTGCTCTGCCTCCTCTAAGGACAGAGCTGGAGGGCCAGCTGCCCTGGGGTGTGAGTGAGGATGAGAGCTCCCAGCACTTTCCCTCCTCAGCCTGGGATGGGGATGATGCTGATCCCACCCGAGGCCTGGAGGGGACCCAGGGGAAAGCCCAGATTAAAGCAGGACTCGGGGGCTTCATAGGGTTTGAGGGGCCCCAGCACTGCAAAGAGCACAGGAAAAACTGCCCCATTTGTTTTAAGAGGCTGCTCCTGTAATTGAGAGAGTTCCATAAATAAATGTTTACAGGACTGAGCCAAAAACAATTGCTGAGGATTAGATGTGGCTCATCGGGCCTAACCTTGGGACCAAGTCCGTGGTTTTACTGGAGGCAAGGAAAAAAAAGTCTATTCTTTGCTGGATCCCATTATGTATCACCTTCACTCCATAAAGAGGTCTTGGAAAATAGGAATTCACCCAGGGATGCAGTTCAGGTGATGGGAAGGATGTCAGGCACAGGGAGCTCTAGAACTGCACTTCTCTTTCCATATTGTTTCTGCAACCAGAAGTCTAAAAGTCTCTAATCTTTTTGGAAAAACCAAAGATATTCTTGCAGTTCTGGAGTTTGGTAGTGAGATCTTGAAGATATTTCTGTAAATAGGCTTGAAATGGATAGAATTTGGCTCAGGGGAATTGCTGAAGGTGAGCAAAGCTTTTCTCTGCATTGGCACTTTGGGGAGGTGAAGTTTGTAGGGGTGGAGGACTAGAAATTTTGGGATGGGTAGGAATGGGATATTAGAGCCAGGTCAGTGGAACCACAGAGCAAAGGGCATTTAGGAGCATCCATGGGGGCTGGAAAACAGTCAGCTGTTTGTTTGGAACATGAATCACCAGGAAAACCTCTCTGTTTGCTCCATGACAATGCAGGATCTGAGGGGCCAGGATGTAGACAGAACAAGGGGAATGGCTTTAATCTAAAGAGGGTAGATTTCCATTGGATATATGGAGTAATTCCTCCCTGTGAGGGTGGGCAGGCCCTGGCACAGGGTGCCCAGAGCAGCTTTGGCTGCCCCTGGATCCCTGGCAGTGCCCAAGGCCAGGTTGGATGGGATAGTGGAAGGTGCCCCTGCCCACGGCAGGAGCTGGAATTTAGAGGATCCACTCACTTTGAGGGATTGGAAAAGTTCAGGTGTTTGGGTAAGTTTCCATTCACTATTCCCTTATTTACCTTGGGTAAGTATCACCCATTGGAGTTTCAGGAAGGCAAGCTGTGAGTGTGCTAACAAAATAGGAAGCAATAAAAAAGACTGTTGAGACACTTATCCAACGCTGAGGGAATTTTATGAACAGCTGTAGTTGAGTAATTATGAGCAGAACCCTTGTTTCCACTGAATAAATGTATATTAGATTATTCCCTAATGATAAAGATTATTTAAAAGACAAAAGCTACAGAATAATAGACATTAGCAGATGTATCTATTTCCAAAATCCCTGAAACCAGACTTAAATCTTGGGAGTTATTCCTCACCTTTAGCAGAGCTCTCATCAGCTGCATTGTAAGCCCCAGAGCTAACACTCCAGATAAGTACATGATATAGTTCAGCCCTAAAACTCTTAACAGAAAATACATCAGGACTTACTGTAAAATTTCATGGAGGATTAGAGAAAATATTAAGTCAATAGTTCTTTAGTTATTAGGGGCTTTTAAGGTAATCAATAATTTCCAGCCATGTTAGTGCCCATGATGATAAAAGATGACATTAATATCTAACTCTTCTTTTTTTTGGTATATTTATGTATATCCTTCCTTTAGTCACTCCTGCTGGAATCAATAGCTATACAAAGAATATGGTTATTTTTAAATGGCATCAATATTGATTTACCTGTAACTGCCAGTTTCAAGTGGAACTGGATTTCAGGAAAAAAAACCCTTATTTTTTCATACAAAGGGATTACCAACCACCCTAAATCTTCAGAGTACCCCTGTCTTTGCTTCTAGTGATTTCCACATTTAGCAGTGTGCTAATGCAGCAAAAACTATTTTAGGATTAATAAATCCCAAAAATAGGATTAATAGGATTAATTCTAACATTTCTTTGGAGTTACATGACATTTTATGTCCTCAAAGCATTGTGCAGATGTTAATTGAATTTAATTGATATCATTCAGTCCCCAAAGTTATATGCATGCACTTATTAATGGTTTAATTATTTTGTCAATGGAATAGATTCTTTGCCTTTGATTCTGCTCCAGGAGATCCAGACAGTCCTTAGGCTGAATCCTTTTTATTCAGGTGACTCAGGAATGCAGCTGGTCCAATGATAAGATTTTGCCCAGGGCATCCTCAGCAGGGATTTTCCCCCTACTCAGCCCCAGCCTGAGGTCTGAAAAGGAGTATTCCTTCCCAAGCACCAGGCTTTGCATGTGGAATGTTTGATAAGATCATGGTCAGGCCGTTCTTCCAGCCTGGGCAGGTGTCTCATGGAACCATGGAATGGTTTGGGTTGGAAAGGAGCTTAGAGATCATCTCATTCCAACTCCCTGGGACTGGGACACCTTCCACTGTCCCAGGCTGCTCCAAGCCCCATCCAGCCTGGCCTCGGGCACTGCCAGGGATCCAGGGGCAGCCACAGCTGCTCTGGGCACCCTGTGCCAGGGCCTGCCCACCCTCACAGGGAAGGATTAAAATTAAACGAGCATTAGAATTAAAGAAATAAAATGATCTCTGAACTGCGAGCACACTGACCAGTCCTCCCAGTGAGATGCCCCCAGCACACCTGACCCCAGGCTGCTGCTGGGGTGTGGCAGGGACAGGGCTGCCCTTGGAGAGGAAGGGTTTTCCCTGCAGCTCGGAGAGCGCAGCCCCGGGAGAGCTCTGCGGTGATCGGAATTAATGTCTGCATTGAATGGCAGCCGCCTTCAGTTCTAGCCTTCAGTTCTCTTGTAATTAACCAAATCATAAACATCGCCTCTAATTCCGTCAGGAGGGAGCTCTGCAGTGTTCCCTGGGTGTTCCTGGCAGCCAGGCAGTGCCAGGGATAACACAATTCCAGCAGGACTGCTGGACGGGGCAGTTTTCCTGTCTGAACCTGACTTTTGCCACTGCCAGGGAAGTGCAGGTTTGTTCCAGGTGGTGTTTGCTCAGCTCCCAGGGGTGAAGAGAGGATACACTGAACTACTAGGGAACCCAGAACTGCATTCTTTTGGCTAAATTTAAATAACATTGGACTACCACTTTCATTTAGTTTCCAATGCACTTGTACATTCTGATGGAGGTAGGAATGCACACTCTTACAGCCATTGCCAGCTGGAATTTCCCTTGGAAATTAGCTCCCAGATGCCTTAAGATCAGCAAAACTGTTCCATGTACAATTTGTCCTTTTCTGACCCATTGTAAGAAGATGGAAGGAGATCTCTCAGGTTTGAAAATGAAAGAAATTAATCTTTAAAAATATCCACTGTGTTTAGAAGCTTTATTGAGAAATAAACCCAGAATTACTGCAAAACTACTCCCAGAATTAAAATGGTTGGAAAGAGCATGAAGGTGGATGCAGTAGGAAACCACTGAACCATTGATGCTCAAACCAGTTGCCCCAGTGGCTCTTAGGGCACAAAGCTGTGGTTATGGAGTACATCAGCCACAGTACACTCAGAGTGCTTCCAGCAGGGAAACCTGTGAGTGAATCCCAACTTCCTGGAGCAGCATTCCTGGATGCCAGGGGTAAAATCCCACTGTGGCCCATCCTTGTGAGCTGTAAAGGTCTCTGGGAGGAGGCAGGGAGCTGCAGTATCGATCCTGGTTGCTCTGGCTGCCAGGGCTGAGCACAGTTAGAGGCACTCAGGAGACACAAGGCTCCTTTTCTCAACTCAGCCTTCTTCAGCTCCCAACAAACAGGGCATTAAAAGGGAATTACTGCGTTTTGCATTTGATAAAATGGCTGGTCCTCTTCCAGTGGAGTGTCAGGCCCTATTGATGGAGTCAGTGCAAACATGTCTGGTCAGGCCTCTTCTCACTTCAATCGCAGTTTATCTGGGGACAGAACAAACCATAAAGAAACCACAGAAAACATTGAGCTGCCCTCCCACAATACATCATTTGTAAAGCTTTCACTCCAGCTTTCCAAAAGGCCATTTAGCTTAATAGTCTGTTCCATTTTTCATTTCCTTATGCTACAGGTGCTGGGGGGATGATTTACAAAAGAACAATGGAATGACATTTTACCTGACTTTGGAAATTAATTCCCAGCAGTCTCACGCCTTTTGTGCCTCAGATCTGCCTTCCATAACATGGAATGGGTGGTGAGATTCTGTACCCAAACAATAGGAAATGTAAAATGAGAGAATACATCCAATTTTCCATCCAGCCACAATCTTCTAGAACCATTAGGAAATTGTTTGTATGTCCATATTAGTAATAAAAGATTAATCAACTGATTGAATTTTCAGAAATCTAGGCAAAGACAAAATAAATTGGCCTCCATTCTAGTGTGACGAAATGCCAAAAAAATGTACAAAATATATTTTAAAACACTCAGAAGAAAACATGCCTAGGTCTTTGATACATATTTAGACAATATGTATATTGAAACCCTGTAAGAACCTACAATATTTGAATTATATGAAACAGAATGAATAAAAAAGGGGGGAAACCAGATAAATCTGTATCTCAGTTTGATTGTTACTGTTTTTATATCCACTGATCATGACAGGTCATTGAATGAAGGTCAGGTCCTTGTGGAAGAGTTTGTTGGCTTCTTCAGGATCTTAAAATTTGTGAGGCATGAAATCAATGACAAATTTTAGGGCAGTATTAGTATTGTAAAATGGAGAGCTTCCAGTGATTCTGAACCTTGGAGGAAATCACCTGTTGGGTGAATGGCCCACAAAATATGATCTATTGCTGAAAATCTCCTTCAACACTCAGCCATTGGAGCAAATGAACTTTCAGTGGGACTTCTGTGGTAGAACTTCTAATTTGAAGAATTTGTCATGCTTGGTAGATAGTGATATTCAACTAATAGCTTTAATAACCTCACTATTTACAGGCAATTACCCCCACGAAGGAGCTGGGATGGGATGAAAACATCTGTTTCCCTCTGGAATCCGTGTACATCTGCCCTTAAACAAGGTGAAAATTTGGTGTGAGAACTCTTAAGGACTGAAGTGCTGGGGTTTTTCTGCAGTGGTACCTTCTCTGCAATTAGGTAACAGCTTAAAATCTGATTACTGAGTTATTTTTTACCTCTCAGAATGCACAGGCACAAGCAAACTCTCAGTTGAGAGCTGATTTGATGCCAGTTAAATATTCAGGTAGTCCTCTGAAGGCACTGGAAATCAAATACCCAAAACATCTTGTGCAGAGTGAGAATTGCCATGTTTCTGAACGTGTATTTCCCCTCCATTCCCAGTGGAGGTTCTCACTGTTGCTTTATCCAAAGTCCTTTAAAGCAGTTAGTGAGTTCAGTGTTTCACTGGGATGTTCTCTCAGGTAGGGGAATCCTCTTGATGTGCTGGTTATGCTGGTAAAGAGAAAATACAACTCTGTGAGCAGTTTTGTACGTGAGAGAGGTGATCTGACAGAGGCTGCCTCACAGCAAGATCCCTTTTTTCCTTCCAGCAGAGACAAAACTGGAAGCTGGAAGGATTTGAAATGTGAGGGAGCTGAGGAATCTGAACACCTCCAAGGCTTTATTGAGCTGCCGAAGGGACTGGGCTGCTCCAAGGGGATGGAGGCTGGGGCCTCCTGCTGGGAAATGCCACAGAGGGGACTGGGAAGGTCACGGATCTGCATGGCTGGAATGTGTGTGACATCAAGGCCAGGCTGGACAGGACTTGGAGAAACCTGAGCTGGTGGAATGAGAGGATTTTTAAGGCTCCTTCCAACCAAACGATTTTATGCTTCCATGAAAATAAGAACTGCAAAAGCATAGGGGCACATCTAGAGAGTCCATTCCTCTGCTCCCCCAGGCAGAAATACAGCAGACTTTGGCATTTATGTCCATTACATGCAGTTTAGGTCCATTACTGTTTAGCTTTTCTTCCCCCCATCTTTACAGTGCACCCACCTTTGGGTCAGAGTGGTGCACTACTCAGTGCCACTACTAAAATAAGCTGGGGAATGATGGTAACAATATATTTCAGCCCAAGAAATGGAGAAGCCCTAACTAAGCAGACTGCAAAGACAGTGTACTCAGTATCTACTAAATTTTAACAAGTTATGATGTGAAAAAAACCCAAAATATTTTGATTTCCATGCCTTTGTTGTGTTCTTTCCCTCCCTGACTTAGTGATAGTTTTTCACTGCCATCATCTGTGGAAGTTACTGGACTTCCTCCCCAAGACAAACTGCAGGCAAACTTCCAGGATAAATTCCCAAGATTAAGGACAATATTGTTGTAAATGTCACCATATTAACTTCTCTCAAGCTCCCTGAATTCTGAGGGGTTTGCCTGCATGGATAATGGCAGGAGCCTGCTCTAAATCCACAGTGAAAGAAAAACAGTACTTTTAACTAATACTCAGTGCTCTGTATTTTAAACTGAAGTGAGATTTATGAACAAGCTCCCTCCAGCTAAATGTATATGCACCCATTTACATTATTTTACATAATATATGGGAACAGTTTGTCTCTGTTGGGTAATAAATACGTGGATAAAACCAACATTGTGAGTAGGGATCACTGCAGTGAGCTCTGCATAAACTGTTCAGACAGGGCTACTTGGGTCTTCTTGGGAAATCATGTCCAGAACTATATATACATTGAATTATATACACATTGAACTTGCTGACAGAGTCAGCAGGAACAATGGAGAAGGAAAAAGCAATGTTATAGTTTGTAAGATTCAGTGGAATCACTCTTGTTTATGCTGGTTAAAATTTTGGGACCTCGTTAACACAAAGACAACCAAAAATTTTGTGACAGAAAAAAATCAAAGGAAATATCCATCCCTTATCTCTGATAAATCTTCTTTGCAATGGATACATGAGAACTGTGCTAACTTGCACCTGAAACCTACGGACACATTTCAGATGATCTGGGAACAGTGTCTGGCTGCTCTGGATTTACAGCAATATTCCTCAAGGCTTCCAAAGGACCCGGAGTCTCTTTGCCTTGTCTCCTTCCAGACAGTGTTACAGAGTTTTCCCCTCACTTCTCATTCCCTTTATTGAACCAAATTTGTGTTTATAGCCCCATTTGCTTTTCCTGCCATGCTGTCTGTCACTTGTGTGGAATATGGGTTTTGCATACTTGCCAAATAGTTTTGTTGCTTGGCGAGGGTTCAGTGGCAGGAGAATTTGCCTCTCCGCATAGTAATGGGCATGTCTGGCTAATGGGCCCTTTGTCTGGGGCCTCTTGCATATTCAGAGCTGCTCCTTTGTCACCAGCCTGACCCAGGCAGCAAATATGAAAAGGAACTGTAAATATGCCCCGTTCTCCCTGGGATGCCAGCTGAAGCAGGGATCAGCTTCCTGGGATAAACTGGTCCTCTGCTGCTCTTCAGCTTCCCAGCATTGTCCAGCCACTCTCACTCCAGAGCAGTTCTGCCCATACTGATTCTTAGGCTTCTGGAGTCACCTTCCTCCGTGGTTTGAGTCCTCTTAGAGTACATTTGCTGTTGACATGGACAAGGCAGATGATGTGGTGGTTTTGGGATGGCATGGCTGATAACGTGGTGTGTGCAGAGCTGACAGCTCAGAAGTGGCTGCTTTTACAGTTAAAGAAGGAATTTTCCCCTGTTTTCTGGGGACTGGCAGGCAACATATCTCCCTAATTTGTGCAACAAGGTGGTGACAAAGGGAGTAGCAAGTCCAGCTGGTCACTTGAAAAGCCAGGAACTTCTGTGGCCATGTGGACATGAGTGTGTTCAGTGTTGGGGCTGCCTGGCTGTAAGTATGAAAGTGGCTTTATGTACTTTTTGTAATTGGCTTTTTTCATGTCTGAAGTATAGATTTCCTTTTCGTCCTGCAGTTGCTTTCTACTGTGTTTAATAAATTGTCTAAAGGTTGGGAGTAACTTTTTATATTGGAATACTTGGACAAATTCTTTGGTTCTGCCTGGAATTGCAGGTTTGGGTGGATAAGGAGCCAGTGCATTGGCAGGGCAGACACCAATGGCACACAGGGCTTTTACCACTTTAATTAGACTGCCCAGACTCCTTTTTAAACAGCCCGGTCTAACCAGCGCGTTGCAGAAACACACAAAACCTCATTTAAAAGAGTAAGGTCGTAGGTCAAACTTCTCCATTGATGCAGAGAATCTCCTAAAAACAGAAGCCCGAAGGCTCGCAGAGCAGCCCAGCTGAATAACTCTGCCGGAGAAAACCTGCAAAAGGGGATGTTACAGCACCATCTAGTGCCTCCCAGCAATGGAATACTTGATTTTTCCACTTGATTCAAGGATGTAGGTGGCGACGAGGGAGTGCATTGGCCGCTTAGACATTGACAACTTCTTTTCTCAACCAGTGTGGAGAGGGAAGGGAGCTGAGGAATGGAAAGGAGCTCTGGAATTTCACACAGGGAAGATTTTGTCAGTCGAGCTGCTCTGATTTCCTCTTACTTTATCTTCGCACCAGTCACGTAGTTTTCCTCCCGAGGATAGTCAGGAAGTGGACGCAGGATGCGGAAAACAGGAGGAAAAGTACTGTGGTTAAACACCAAGCTGACCAAAAGGCCCATTTTGGGGAGGTACAGTGATATTTTGGATAGAGCAATGATCTGTTTAGCGAATGACTCGCAAGGGCAGGCTGGTGTTCGTTGCAAACTCATTGTGTTGAGAACCGCACCTGTAATCAGGGATCAAGCACTCAATCCTTTGCTTTCCCCATCCCGAGTACGACTCAGGATGAAGACTAAATTAACTCTAAATTGACATTAAACTAACTTCTAAATAGTGCTACATTTTAATATCCTTTACATTCCTGTCCCTTTGTTTCTTTTTCTTCTGTAAAGGTGATTACAGTCCTCTGACTCCAAACTACTCGGTGGTCAGCCAAGAGCAACTTTGCAATTAGCCACTATTCCCAACCAGCCACTGGAGATGAATTTGGGGATGAAATCCCTCAGGGCTGGTGGCATGAAATTTAAATTTTGTTTCTAAATCAGGCCTCTTACAAATAACGCTCCTAAATAAAATGGAGTTCATCCCAGCTGTCTGTGTGTATCTTTGGTAAGCAGCTGCTCAAAAGAAAAAAGCCCTTCACGATCTTGGAGTTCACATAACGACAGCAATTTGGGTGATTCTCAGACCAGATTAACTGATGGCCTCTGGGATAAACGAACACTTGCCCTCACCAAATTTACTGAAATTGTTTGGGGTTGGCACATTGCTCTCCAGCCTGAACCTATCTGTAACCCGGCGTGGGGATAATCCTGCTGGAACATAGGAAACAATTTCCAGTACTCCCAGTATGAGTTTGGAAACACACCTCGTGCTGGGAGGGATTCAAGTGTGAGATTAATGACTCTTCAAACTATAGCTTTTGGTGATAATAAATATCAATATTTCTATGTTAAATGTGTTTTCTAGCAGGTTTAATTTAAAACCCTCAAAATTAATCATACCTTGGTGCATTTAGTAAATGTCCTGATGGTGATGTGGAACTCAACAAAAGTCACCTATCTCAAAAGAAATCTTCACCCCAAATCATCATTGTCTTCACTACAGCCCTGTAGAAAAAGCTGGTGAATAGTGATGTCTGTAAATTAGAGTTAATGCCCAATTTGGGGGTTGAATTTATATTTAAGGCACTTCCTGGAGTTACAGTGCTCATAGATAGAGCTGTTAGCAGGGTTAGGGTGATAAGGAGGTGCAACAGCATCCAAAATACTCCCAGACTTTTCACTACTTAGCATTTTATTATCATTCTTATTGAATTTAGGGCTTCCTAAAAGAAGGCCCAGCTCCTTGGGTCATGTGAATTTTTGGAGAATCCCATAAGCCACTAAAAAATAAGATCTATCCCTGAAGAGTGCAGAAATTTGCTTAAAAGTGTAACTCAAATATACCCCCAGCAATTTAGTAAAAACCCAACTGAAATCAAAGTATTTTAGCATATCAAAAGAATTTTAAAATGATTAGCATTATATCTCTTAATAAAATCCCAGGGTTTGGAGAAGGGGCTCATCATTTTTTAATTCTTCAGTTGGCCAGCCTGACTACAAAAACATTTTAATTTTTTTTATTATGGTGAATTATCAGATACAATATCCTGCAATTATGTGTATTACACTGAGACAATGCAGAAAAAGTTATGGAATCATAACTTAATCATTTAAGTTATTATTGTATTTTACAACTGCTTAATGTATCATCACGGGCATGTTTGTGCTCGTTTGGCAAATGTGATATTGATTGTTGCTCTAAAGGCACAGTCAGGTCAGCAGAGATAATGATTGTTTGGGAATTTTCCACCCATGATGGTAAAGAAATTAGAGAGCTATTTTTCTTTTAAATGTGTTTCTCTAAACCACTTTAAATCTCATTGAAAAAAATATAAAAATTAGTATTTTACTTGCTGGCTAATCATTGGTTTCCTCTGTCACTGATGCAGGGAGATTATTATTGCTGAACTGAAATGGGGGATACTGAAAAGCAGAAAGTGCAGAATTTTTCCCTGAGAAAAAGGCATTTTAGGGAGAAAACACCATAGGACTGAGATAGAATTTGAAATGCTCAGGAGTGCTGTATGGGATATAGTAATTTGTAACAAAGAATACAATAAGAATTAACCATCTTAATAGGAAAATTCCAAGGCTGTGACATAGCTTTTTTTTTGAGGGTTTTTAAAGGGGAAGGTAATAATAATAAATGGTGACATGGGGCATTTGACTGGGAGCTGGGCAGTGCAGAGGCAGCTGCATGGAACTTTATGGGGTTTATCAGCCGGGTTTGCATCCCACGAACCATTCCTGGTGATGACACCAACCTCACACCAGGACAGGGATCTGCTGACAAGCTTCCAGAGCACAGGACACAGGATGGTCTCCAGATGGCTCTGGAATATCCCCAGTGAGGAGACTCCACACCCTCTCTGGGCACCTGTTCCAGTGCTCGGTCACAGGAAGGAAGTTTTTCCTCGTGTTCAAGTGGAACTTCTGGGCATCATTTTCTGCCTGTTCCTCGTGCCATTGCCGGGCACCACCAAGAGGAGCCTGGCTCCATCGTCTTGGCACCGTAACTAATACGTTTAATAATTAAATGACTAAAGTTTGTGTGCACGGATAAAATCCTCTTCCGGCCGTTTCTTCTCGGGGTCGAAGAACCCCAACTCAGCCTTGCCCTCATAGCAGAGATGCTCCAGTGTCCGCAGCACCTCCCTGGCCTTTCGCTGCACCCTCTCCAAGTCTCTCTTGTGCTGAAAGGTTTTTATTTAACACTATGTCTGCAGTTTCTTTTCAAGCCATCTCCCCACGAGGTTTAACCCACCGCGGGTTTTACTCACACCCAGCCCCTCTCCCAAGCTCACAGAGGGGCCCGGCCATGAAGCGCTTTGGGGACTCGCCGCAGGTGCTCCCCGGAGCGGCCCTACCCGGCTCAGCCACGGCCGTGCCCTGCGAGCGAAGGAGAAACCGCTGTGCCCCGGCACCCCGAGCCCTCCAGGCGGAAAGGGCTGACCCTCCCGGGGCACACGGTCGGTGCGAGCCCCGGCAGTGACCACACCGAGCCCGCGGCTCCCGGCTCGGGCTCCTCCTCCGCCCGCCTCCTGCCCCCGCCCCGGCGCCTTCCCAGGCTGCTCTCCGGGTAAACAGCGATGGCCGCCGAGGACCGAGGCGGAGAGCCCCGAGATAACATGGGGAACCACCTCCAGCTGGTGCCAGGTGAGGGCCGGGCCGGGGGCACCCGCGGGGGAAGCGCCGGGACTGGGCTCGGCGGGCGGGGCGGGGAGAGGAAGAGGGGAAGGAAAGGAAAGGAAGGAAGGAAGGAGGCAGGCAAGCGGAGGCGGAGATGGAGACGGAGAGGAGAAGGGGAAAGAGAAGGGAAGAGAAGGGGAGGGTAGGCGGGGAGAGCCCGCGGGGGCCGGCGGTGCCGGGCCGCGGGGCTGTGGGCGCTCCCGGCCCGTGGAAGGCGGCGGAGGACGAGTCTCGGCCCGTGGGGCCGCGGGCTCCTGCGGCCTCTGCTCCTGGGCTCTTGCAAATCCACCGAGGCCATAAATGTCCCACCGAGGCCATAAATGTCCCACCGAGGCCGTAAATGTGCGGCGCGGGAAGGGACACGCGGTCACGTTTGGGGCCGGCGGTGGGGTTACCAGCAGAGTGGGCAAAGCGGGCACTTCTCTGTACATTGAGACATCTGTGAAACCGAAAGCCTGAGGAAAACCTGTGTCGTTTTAGGAAGTCTCTGCTCCATATAAATGCTCTCCGATGAAAATAAGCAGGGAAGCAGAGGTGCTCGGGACTGGTTGGGTCCCATGTGCTGCTCGGCTTATCTGTCACACACACCAGTGCAATTCCTCACCCAGGGAATTACACATAATTGTTGCATAATAACGTGTTTGTCTGGATACGGTGCCTCCACACTGACAGGAGATCAAATGGTTCGGGAAGCAGCTTGTGCTTAACGGGAAAGAAGCATTATTTCAGAATAAGCATGCAGGGGAGAAGGGAGCAGGAGATCCTTCCAGGAACCAGGGTCATTTCCCATGGCAGGAAATTCTGTGAGCTCTTTAGCCTTGTATGTTTTAAATAATAAGAAAATATTTCCTGAATACTTTAGGAAATACAGCCTTAATATAACCTTAATATAAGCTATTTTCCTGAATATTTGAGGAAATACAGCCTTACTATCACCTCAGTTAGCTATTTTCTGAATATTTTAGGAAATACAGCCTTTATATAACCTTAATATGACCTATATATAACCTTGTCTCTCTTCCTTAAATGAGGTTCATATTTCCTCATTTCTGCACAAAGGCATTGAGAGTGGATTGGGTTGTGTTAGTGAACCAGCGTGAGGAAAATGTGATTTTTGTCATGCAGGGAAGCCTTCAGTGCTCGCCTTTCTCTCATTCCTGTGTGCTGGAGGTGCTGCTAATCCTGGAATTAAAAAAAAAATAAACCCCAGTAGTTGGGGGTGTAAAAGCTTCAGCTTGTTTTGCCAGCGGAGAGGGAGGGCGCTGAGGTTTTCTCTGTTTTGGGCTCACTGGTGCTGCTGCAGTGAAATGAGTCATCGTCCCTCCGCCACCAGCACCACACAGCAGCCACTGTGCGCTTTTGGCAACAGCCAGCAAAAGTTTGCAGGGCACAGTTCTTTCCAATCAACTGCTGCTAATTCCTTCTGTGTTCAGAAAAACAAGTGGGACGGCCTTTCCCTGTTAAAACTGTTAATGATGGATGCAGCCGCATGGGAGCACATGGAAAAATCAGAGTGGGGGGTTTTTTTCCCTCCCCTGTCCTACAGTGATGCCCCAGAACCAAACAAAAACTTCTGCTCTTCCCCTCCATCAAACTGAGCATAATAATGGACATTTTGGACATCTTAAACATTTTGTAGTTATTCATGGTTAGGGTTGCTAACTGAATATAAGAAATTTCATGTAGATGTGGAGTATTTTTAACAGTCATTAGGCAGATGGTGTCTCATTGCTTAAAGGACTGTAATTAGGTACAGTACCAAAGAGAGTCTGTAACCTCCTTTCCTGTCGTGCTGGATCATTTCTTGCTGAGATAAATACCATATAGGATGGATCTGTAAGAGCAGCTTCTGTAAACTATGCACTATTTAAAAAAACATAAGTGAGGTGAAGCAGAAATAAGACCAGTGACTAAACACTTTGTGAGAGCATTTAACAAATGTGTCTGGAGGCCAAAGAGGGAAAAAAAGGTTCTCTAGAATCAGCCTTTAATGCCTTCTTCACTGTTCTCTTGTCCTCCTACTCTCAGAAATAGTAAAATCAGTGGTGCTCCCATTTCTGAAGGAAAATTCTCAGTTTCTGCAGCATCTTTCTTTTTTGAGATTTCCCTACAGAAGCCTTCAAGATGAGAGAATCCCTCCACCTTTTAAATTTTCAGTTTTTTTTTTTTTTTAAGAAGATACTAATTGCAAAAGCAGCCAACTAGACAGACTATTTCAAAAAATACTTTTTTCCATCTTGTAATAGCTTTAAAGGTCTAAATGATGTGTTTCAGCACCACTGGGATTATCCATTACCCAGCAGCTCTTGGTGTAAGAATCCCGCAGATTGCTTTATGCTAACATCTATTTTGGACATAAACATAAATAATGTTTATATTCAAGGAAATGGGGTCAAGTAATGCACTGACTGATAATTTAATTGTCCTCTTGCCTGAAAATTACTTTAGGATTGGCTGAGAAATGGGAAGGAAGCAGTAGTTTTAAAATACTATTTTATATCTATAATCCCTTGGAGCCTTGTAATTTGTTCCTTAGGAGCTGCCTTCGCTGGGTTTGTGTTTGGTGTACACACAGCAGAGGCTGACAGCAATTAAATTGTCTGAAATACCAGCAAGAGTCTCTGCATGAATACAGAGCTTCCCATTGCTTCTTACTCACTTGCAGTTGGATTGTTGAGGTTTGTGCTGCTTCAGACACTTTACTCAGTGTCCTACAAGGCATGGAGTTATCTGACATCCTGGTGTGCAGGCAGAAAGCCTTTGGAGCTGAGATAAGGAAGTACCACTGCAGTGAAAACCCAAACCGACAGCCTTTGTTTATTATTTCTTCCAAGGAACGTTGTTCTTTAGCCTTTCAGAAATAAATTACCAGCTTTTGACCCTTTCTATAGAATGATGATTTTGCTGTAACAGCGAGAAAAGTCTTTCCCTCAGGTTTATTTCCGTGTGAAAGGCTGTAGCCTGGGAATATTGAATGCATTTCCCTGATTCTCAGGTTTTTGTCAGTCTTTGCTGATTGATTTCTACACAATATTCTGTATGTGCTTATCAGTAGAGAGTGAGGAAGAGGATGACAATGAAATGGAAGTGGAAGACCAAGATAGTAAAGAAGCGGAGAAGCCAAACATCATTAATTTTGATACCAGTTTGCCCACATCACATATGGTATGTTTTTTATTTATTGTCTATTAAATATATCTTGAAGGGATTTTAATGGAGTTTGTATAGTTTTATTTTGTATAATATTCTTATAAATCACAAACTTAATTTTATTTTCACAGAATCATAAGACCATAGAGTGGTTTGGGTTGGAAAAACCTTAAAGGGATCCAGTTGCACCCCCTGGGCAGGAACACTTCCACTATCCCAGGGTGCTCCAGCCTGGCCTTGGGCACTGCCAGGGATCCAGGGGCAGCCACAGCTGCTCTGGGCACCCTGTGCCAGGGCTTCGTTCCCCTCACAGGAAAGAATTCCTTCCCACTACCCCATCTGCCCCCTGGCAGTGGGAAGCCATTCCCTTTGTCCTGTCCCTCCATCCCTTGGAAACAGTCTCTCTCCATCTTTCCTGCAGCTCCTTCAGGCACTGGAAGGCCACAGCTGGATCACCCTGGAGCTTTCCTTGTCCAGGCTGAGCAACCCCAGCTCTCCCAGCCTTTCCTGCCAGCAGAGCAGCTCCGTCCCTCTGCTCTCCCTGGTGTCCTGTTCCCCCTGAGCCCGCAGCCCCTTCCCTGACTGTCCCTCCCTTGCTGTTGGCAGTACCTGGGCTCGGACATGGAGGAGTTCCACGGCAGGACCGTGCACGATGACGACAGCTGCCAGGTGATCCCCGTGCTGCCCCGGGTGATGGTGATGCTGATCCCCGGCCAGACGCTGCCGCTGCAGCTCTTCCGCCCCCAAGAGGTTAGCATGGTGCGGAATTTAATTCAGAAAGACAGAACCTTTGCTGTCCTTGCATACAGGTAAAATCCACGGGGGGATGTTTGTTATGCAGCATGTTTTAGCACAGTTTCTGTGGATACTAAAGCAAAAGCAGATGGTTGCATCAGTTCTGTGCTCGACAACAAGTTGAAATTGTTTAACAGAAATTGCCTTCCAATATATAATGGCAGTGTAGGTGCTTGACAGCATCACGTGTTTGTGTGGAGAAACAGCAAGTGCTGATCTGCTTCCTTGTTTGAGCATCCTCTTCATTTCAGTAGCTGTTTGTTCCATCTTGTTAAAGAATAAGCCTTGACCTGCAATGTAAAAGTCACATTCTTGTTTTGAGAGCTGTATTGTTGCTTATTTTGTGTGTGAATTAACAAGCACTGGCAAATGTTGCACAATAGAGCTGAGAGACAGGAGGTGATAGAAAAGTGGAAAAGAGAAAGGCTGATGAGTGCTAGAAGACGTTGGGAATGTTCCTCCTTCTTCCCCCCGCAGTTTACTATGGATTAATTGTGTGGGAGGTGGGAACAGTTCCTGTTATAAAGTCAGTCTAAAGAGTGTTGGTTCTTTGAGTGTCTGCATTTGAAATGCTGACACACTGGTGATCCCTGTGCTGCCAGAATGTCTCATCTAGACTCTAAAATAAAGCAGTCACCTGGCAAAAAAACCCAACCAATCCAAACAATAGAAGTTGCTTTATAATGGAAAAATAATGATTGTGATTTGTTGCAGGTATTTTACCAAAATTACTCTTTTGATCAGACCAGTCATGTACACTCAATGCAGACAGACTGGCGTCTGAATGAGCAGTGCTCTTTGGAGGGGGGTAATTCATTTAACTCATCCTTAATTCTGTTACTTTTAGTAATGCCCATGAGAGGGAAGCACAGTTTGGGACGACAGCAGAAATCTATGCCTACAGAGAAGAGCAGGAATATGGAGTTGAAACAGTCAAGGTGAAAGCAATAGGAAGACAGAGGTTCAAGGTGCTTGAAATAAGAACGCAGTCAGATGGGTAAGAAAATTATGCAGTTAATTCTATACTCAAGTCAACTTTGTTTAGGAGTATTCTCTTATTTTCCATGTTTTTTTCCATGTTCCAGTGTGATAGCTGTGATATGTAGAGGCTCTTCTGACTAGTTTTTACATATTACATAATTAATGCCTTTTTCCATTTCTAAAAGTGATCAAGATCCTGAACATCCAGTAAGAACATGCTGAGTCTTCCCTCATTTTCAAGTTCTTGGCATCATGCCCTGCGCCATGGCAGTGTCACTGGCCAGAGGTCCAGGCTCCAGCACTGATCTGGGAGCATGTGACAATTCTTAGCACAATTGCTAGAGGTTCTGTAACTTTTCCGGCAAGGCTTGTAAAATATTACTCCAAATCTGTAAATCTAGAGCTACTCACTGTATCCTGCACCTTCAGCATGGTGGCATTGCTTCAGGAAAAGTCCTGGGAGCAGCGTTTCTGTGGTTTTATGACCTGCAGCTGAAGAAATTAAGAACCCCTGTGCTGTTTGCCCTCTAACATTTGGTTACAAATAACAGACTGCAAATGTTACAGCTTAGGAAAAGCTCTGCTTGGACACACGGTGGCAGTACTTGGACAACTGCAGGAACAGCAGCTTTTACTGAGAATTCAGTGTCCAGAGAT
The DNA here is from genome assembly GCA_020086605.1 of Lanius collurio. Classification (NCBI taxonomy): domain Eukaryota; kingdom Metazoa; phylum Chordata; class Aves; order Passeriformes; family Laniidae; genus Lanius; species Lanius collurio. The sequence continues at coordinate 16,399,191 of JACBWW010000009.1, read as the reverse complement.
CCTTAGCCAGAAGAACATTTCCATAATTCTTGGTGTTTCTGATTCCTAAGTGCTTGTGGCACAACATCATTTTATAATTAAAAAAGTGGCCAGTTCAGTGGTGTCCCTGTAAGAAAAATGGAAATTTATAATGAAAGACACCTGAAGATTTCAGGATTTCTGCTACATAATCCTGATAAAATATGAAGTCTTTCCTGCTGGACAGCATTCTTTGTAGCCACATAACATATGCTGAGGTCTTTGTGGAAGAGGTGACCTTGTTGATGCTGGGATATTAAATTAAAATCTGATCAGAGTCTGTATCCTATTTCTGCTGATTCTGACATCTAGCTGAGCACAGAAGCTTTTGTGGTTTGAAGATGGCAAACTGCATTTCAGCTAAACTGAGGCACTGAGATGGAAGAGCTGACTATTTATACCAAAAGTAACTTGAGACAAAAACTGAAATCTATAGTGCTGAGACTGTGGGACGTGCTGCTGTGTTGCCACTGCCAATCTGTCTGTATTTCTGTCCACCACTATCCCAACAGACCTGTAGTGCTCGAAAACAGAAAGAAGTTCTGATGGAATGAGTTGTTTAAATTCTCTGGTACTGTGGAGTGCTTAATCCATTTCATCAGCCTGTGTTCCCATAAGCTGTAAAATCCATTTTTTTAAATGCAAGCATTTAAAAAAAATTAAAAAATATGTGAACAACTCATCTTTTTGTTTCCTTTCTCAGAATCCAGCAGGCTAAAGTACAAATCCTCCCTGAGCGAGTGCTGCCTCCCACCATGTCAGCAGTGCAGCTGCAGTCTCTCAGCAGGTGCCATGTGATTCCCTCTTCCAAACCCACTTCCTGGCAGGACAGAGCCATTCGGCAGTGGTGGCACAAGTACCAAAAGGTGAGAAGTTACTCTGTGAGTTTGGTTATTTTGGTTTTGCACTTTTTGTTTTAATTTCTGGTAGCATCTTGAGAAAATCAGTATCAAGTTCCATCTGTAGAGGAGGAGGAGGCACAGCTGGGAAGGCAGATTCCAAGCTCCTGCTTTTCATGGAATCACACAATGGTTTGGTTTGGGAAGGTCCTTAAAGCCCATGCATTCCATGGGCAGGGACACTCCCCACTATCCCAGGTTGCTCCAAGCCCCATCCAGCCTGGCCTGGGGCACTTCCAGGGATGGGGAGTCCACAACCTCTCTGGGAAACCTGTGTTTATATCTGTATTTATTCCACTGTGGTGGTCATTGACACAGAGAAGATACCTTGAAATCTTCTGTCTCTGTAGAGATCTTTGGAACTACCTCCAGAAATTAATGCAGAATCCTGGTGACTTTCCTCATGTTAGGATTTGCTTTTTTTCTTCAATGATTTTGAACTCTTGTACCCTCAAAAACAAACAAAACAAAAAACCAAAACCAACCAACCAAAAAAAAGAAAAAAAAAAAAAAAAAACAACCCACAAAAATAAAATCTGTTGATAACAAAGAGCTCTTGATTCTCAGAGAGTTCCTGACCAAATTCATGTGAGCGCAGAAGCACTGGGCTGTGGGGGTGGGAATCTCTTTCCAAGGCTGATTGTGTCAGGTGAAGCTGAAATGAAGCCACTGTAGGAAGAACCTGGGATGCAGGTCCAGAGCAGGGTGATTGTCCTGCTGACCTCCATCTCTCTTTGGGGTAAGTGAGAAGAGTTGCCCTCAAGGGGGAGATTAAAATTGAATTTGTACATATTTACAGTGCAGTATGAGATCCCCTTTTGGAAAGCAATGCAGTGACGTTGTGCACTGCTTTTTAGACTTCTGTTAACTAAAGCTCTAAATGTCTGTGTTCAGAAATCTCTGGAGAGAATTGGTTAATTAAGCAAATGACATTACACTGGTGGAAATTTGGTGATTCCAGGGACAGCTGGTGGAGACTTAGGAACAGATGCACTGTTAATAGCACTTAAATTTTGAACTGTATCTCCATTTCAGATAGATACCCTTTTGAAAGACACAGTTTTTTTTGTTACCAAACATCAGAAATTCCTCTAGTGCAGAGTTACCTCTAGTGCAGAGACAAGTTTTGTGACAAAATCCATGTATTGTCCTGTTTGGAGGGCTTAGCTCTCAATGCATGTGAAAATGGGTTTGGAATCTTCACAGTGAAGTGCTGGTCCTGATGGGGATTTTTTTTATCTTTAAATTTCTTTTATCTTTAAATATTCATGTCTGTCTCCCCTGTTTTATTTGTTAAAAAAAAAACCCTCCCTAAAACCTGCTATTGTTAAAGAATAAATATTTGTGGGTTTGGTTTCAGAGGAAGTTCCACTGTGCCAGTTTGACATCTTGGCCCCCCTGGCTCTACTCTCTCTACGATGCTGTAAGTTCACCCTTAAATAACCTGCAGTGAGTTTTGTAGTTGTAACATCTAAGTATGGGATAATATAAAAGCTTTGATTTTGTTGGCTCAAAATTTCCATTTTAAAGCATTTTATATTCATTGTAGTGTGAAAAGATCAGGAAGGGCTTCCCCCTCTGTGTGGTTGTTCTCTGGTGCCAGAACAAATGTCTGGGAGGGATAGCAAATATTCTGGTTCCTTCTGTGTTGTCTCAGAGCAAAAACTGTTAAAATATGTAGGTACAACGTGATTCTTTAGTAATTCTTTAATTAAAAGCTACTGTCCACTTAGGGGAAAGAACTTACTCTACATTTTGCTTCCCTGTTGTTTTTTTCCTAAGAAAACAGCAATACCTATGTATTTAAATTAGGCTTTTCTTCTAACAAAAGGAAACCTTGATGGAAAGAGTCAAGAGGCAGCTCCATGAGTGGGATGAAAACCTTAAAGATGAATCTCTTCCATCGAACCCAGTAGGTACGAGGCTTTACGAACTCACTTTTTAAAAATATTTTTTAAATTTCCTAAGAAAACCTGGCTTAGATATCTATTACCTGTTGTACAGTAAATAGAAATATTTGGTTTTGTTTTATTTCTCTGTTAATTCTAACAGACCTGCTGCTTTCTCATTTCTAGATTTTTCTTACAGAGTTGCTGCCTGCCTGCCCATTGATGATGCTTTACGTATCCAGTTGCTCAAAATAGGCAGTGCTGTGCAGAGGCTGCGCTGCGAGTTGGATATCATGAACAAAGTGAGTGGTTTCTCTTTATTTACCATTGAATGGCCAAAAAAATGCAGGAGTGACTGTTAGAATCTCACACAGAAATGTATGGAATTTCCAGCTAATCCTCCTAGAGGGTCAATTTGGGTGTTCTGTTGTTTCTTCACAAGTTTGCTCAGAGGGAAAATGATGTCTCAGTGCTGGATTAGGTTTGGCAGCAAGCAAGGAACGTATAATTTATATATAATAATATTTGCTTTTGTTAGAAATATTTCAGTGTGGCACAGCACTTTTTTAGCCAAGAGATGGTGCTAGAAGTCCAGTGTTGCTAACAACCATCATAGCCCCATACTGACACCACGATCAAGTATCTTTTTGCTGTGGAAATTTGTGGGTTTTGTAGCAAAATCTTTGTGGTACTGAGCACAAGTCTAAATATTGGACTCAAAGGCCTTTTTTTAATAAGACTTGTTAGGCAATTCCTTGTTCAGATGTTAGAAAACTTGTTTCCCTTCCCTTCATTCCATTACCATGGCCTTGTAATGCTCTAAATGTTCTATTTTTGTCTAGAACAGTTTTTTATAATAATTTATATTTTCTAAAAAACCATACTGTGTTTGTCTAATGGATACAGAGCAGTGGAAATTTTGCCTGTTTGCCTGACAAGCACTGTCATTAAATTCTTGCCTGTTTCTGGGGAAAAGTGAACCACAATGTCCTTTTAATAGTGATCCTCTTCCCAAAGTTCATGCACCAGAAATTTAATGAAAAGAGATAGAAAACACCTTTTCCAAATTCGGAGGAAAAAATGGGCAGGTTTTTGCCTGAGGCTGTAATCAGACTAAATTTCACTTGTCTTTCCTGAGTTGAAACTCTGAAAATTCCCTGATATTCAAGTGCTGCTGAGAACTGTTCATGTTCCATAATTATGTATTTTCTATAAATTCCGGAGAGACGGAAAAACTTAAATTACCCTCATAAATTCAAGTCAGAGCTGCTTTTTAGGTTATACCCAAAAGGTGTTTTCTTCATCAGTGTGACATTTTGGGGTGTAAATGTGTTTAGCTGTTCTGCATTAGTGTTAGAATAGTGAGTGCATTATGGCTTTTCACTTTTAGCAACATTTTGGCCCAATATTAGTCGTTTTTAGCCAGAGTTCTTTAGGGTGCCCTGGCTCCTTCAGAATGTAATTCCCAGTAATAAAACTGATCCTGAGAGCTGACCCATTTTCCCTTGTCTCTGATGCCAGTGAATTCTATTGTACTTTGATCAGCTTTCCCTGTTGTTACCCCAGTTAGCAGCACTTTTGTTAAGGAGTGTGCCTGACTCCCAGGTGTAACACTGTGAATTCCACTTGGGAGTGCTAATTGCAGGCATTGGATGGGTTTGGAAGTGGAGCCATGGAATTAAGCAGTGGCTAAATTGGACTCAGAGTGCCGTGTGACATTGGATTGCAGTCTGAGTGAGGGTGGATTAAAAGAGGTGGGGAAGGTCCCTGGCAGGACAGAGAGGCCGGGGGAGCTTCCAGAGGGGATGAAGAATATCTGTGTAGTAGAGCTCTTGTCCTTCCTCATCTCCAGTGAGCAGAGAGTGGGGCAGGACCAGAGGCACCTCCAGGAAAGGAGCTGGAGGAGCTGAAATGCAACAACAGCCTCTGAAGGGAGAAAGGGAGAGAGGAAGGAGTGATTTGAGTGTGTGGTGTCACAAAGTGCAGGAGTCCCAGCTCAGGGGGGCTCAGAAGCACAAACTCCAGGCTATAGCAGCACGGGTGGAGATCCTCTCCCTGGGTGCAGCATTTTATTCCAAAACACTGTGGATCATTTTGGGGGTAATTTCATAGGCATTACGCTTAAAAAGAAGTAAAGTAATGCATGTCCTGAAAATTAATGGGAGTGTTCTGCTGAGCTGATTTAAATGCCTCTTTTCTGGGCAGTGTCAGTGATGAATTGTTCAGTTCTACTTTGTAGAAATTGTAGAAGACTGATTAATCTGTTATAATCTCCAGGAGAAAGATCAATATGTTTTACCTATTTTTGTGAGGAAATTAAACCCATTGATCTACAGTACCCTCAAATTTAAGAAAGACTTAATGATTGCATTTGTCTCATCTGCCTTTTCTGTACTGTATTGCAGAAGAGCAAAGGTTGTTTTTTCTAAATTAGCCTTTAGAGACCTTAAAAGGTTGGCTCATTTATTATCTTTGTGGAGTCAGATCCAATTCTCTNTTTGGGAGGATTGTTACCCAAACCCACTTTGGGGGGATTGTTACCCAAACTCAATTTGGGGGGATTGTTACCCAAACCCACTTTGGGGGTTGTTACCCAAACCCATTTTGTTACCCACTGAAGCGTTTTCCCAAGGCCTTTTCTTTCCCTGTTGTGACCCAGCCTTTGCTGTGCCTGGCAGGTACGCCTGGACCATTGCCCAGTGCCGGATCTGCGGGAGCCACATGGGCTGGAAGTTCACGGCCACCAGGAAGGAGCTGTCCCCGCCCAAGTTCTGGGGGCTGACGCGCTCGGCGCTGCTGCCGCGCATTCCCGAGGCGGACGGCGAGGAGGACTCGGAGCGCGGCCGCTCGCCGCTGCTGTGCCTGTGAGCCGCCCCCAGCATTGCCCACTCCTGCTCCCACGCTTCCTCAGCCCAGGAACCACGCTCCCATCCCCAGGGAATGCCAGGCTCACCGCGCTGCTGCGAGCGCTGCGCCTCCCTGGGCTGCTCCCTCGGGAACTCCGGGCTGCTCCTGGAGAGGGGGTGCCCGGAGACACCAGGAATGAAGGTCCACACGGGACACCGGGAAATCTCTGATCCACGTGGACACACTTGAGGGTGGACTTGGTCCAGCCTTGTGTAATTCCCACTTGCAGTGAAGGACGGGGGATGGAAACTAAAATCAAACTGAGATCACAATAAGCAGAGTCTGATTTATGCAATATTCCCGGGGAGGTAGATAGCAGTTTCCTGCTGTGGAGTGTTTGCCATAATACACTTACAAGTGGTTTGCTGAGAATCCCTGTTTCTAACTCTGTGAAGTCCTTCAGGTTTGCTGCTTGTGCTGTTTCTCAGCTCTTTGCTGAATACCCATGGAGGAGAGAAGCAGCCTGAGAGTTTCTGAGTGCTGGAGGCAGTGCTGGAATGGGCAAAAGCTGGAATTGCAGCTGCCTCCCAGGATGGAACCCATGGGAAGTGTCTGTTCCTTACAAGTTGTCTCATCTGTTTAGTCCATCTGACTTTAGAAGTCTCAAGTTTAAACTGTTCATAAGAAGTGCACAGGTCAGTCCCAGAGGGTAAACAGCATTGTCACATTCTGTTCAGTGTGCTTCAATTACTTCCCCAAATTACTGCTGGTTAATTTACCAGTGTAAGTGTCCAGGGGTTTGGGAAGGACTCTAAAACACCCCACTGAGGTGACTTTTAAGTAGTACTTGTGAGAAGGGGAAGGAAAAATCTCTTTAATTACTTTTTGTTTTAACTTTCAGATCGTAAAGTAAAATTTCCCATTATCACCTTACAAAGAGCAAAAGTTTCTAAATAAAACAAATAATGCAGTGCTTTTTTATGGGGATGTTGTTTCTTGGTAGATTTTTGGTTTGGTTTTTATTTTGTCTGAAGGGCTGTCTGCTCCACAAATTGGGTGCCAAACTGGGGCAACTTTTGCCACTGATTTATTGGGGTTTTTTTCTCTCAGAATGCACTTTGGTGATGGAAATGGAGATTTTTTTCATTATATTTGTGCACATAAACACTTGTTTTTCTTGTGAAGCTTTTCTCATCCACTCTTTATTTCTTCACAGTAATGCAAAACCAATTAAGTTTAAGACAAGAGCCACTGGTTGCTTGTTCTCTGTTGGGCTCCAGGCAGGTGTAGCAAGGACAGATCAGTTCAGTTGGGGGCCAAGGCCAAGCCTGGCACACCAGGAGCTGATCCCCATGGTAGTGTGGTACCTGCAGCTGGAAAAACACCCAAAACCATGGACTTGCTGCAGGATGCTGCTGGATATTTGTCATGCCAGGTATGTAGAGATTAATGATTGTGTAACTCAGGTTTAGTTCTTTGAAGCTTTCTACCTCTGTGCTGCTTTTGTTCTGCTTAGACATCTTTAATTCCGTGTTCAATTCCATCTGCAGTGCCCTGACTTGGCAGTGAACTGAGAAAAGCAATACTTGGGATGTGGCTCTGAGCACACAGAGGGTGAATGATGGCTCATTTTCATCCAGAAAATGTTCTCGGTGTAGATGATGATTCATTGTAAGCTTTGAAAGCCAAGCACTGGTGTGAGAGGGAGACTCTGAATCCTCTGTGTTTGGAAATCCTCTGGAACCATGCCTGGCTTTCCCTCACCCCTGCACACACAACACATCTGGGCTGCACATTTGGGTTGTTTTGTTACTTTTCCCCTCAAAATCCCTCCTATCTGTTGTTCCTGTGACCCTCAGTGGGGCTGAGAAGTTGGAGGGTGCTCACAGCACCTTCTGCTTCCTTGGTGTGAGCATTCACTGAGGGGTAGGGAAGGAGAATTTCAAAAGGATTTTCTCAGCTGTCACTGAACTTCTTAAGGGTTCAGTTCTTTGGGGTTTTGGCTGAGTCTTCTGGGTTGTCAACTAAAACCAGCAATGTTTGAGTCCAGAATAGGCATATTTTTGGTGTTTGTGTATGTAGTCAAATGTAAGCTAATAGAATCGAGGGAAGTCAGGAGTAAATTAACACTGATTAAATTTTATTGTTGATGATGCTGTTCCATGTACTTACCCTGAGTAGTGTTTGCCATGTCCAAGTCCATGACACTTTCCAGGTTGACAGCATGAGTTGCTGATGAATCCTGTGGTGGTGAATCCAGTCCTTAGAGGGATCCCTGGGAGGGATCAGAGGGTACAGCACTCCAGGGTGTGGAGTTGGGGATAGCTCCAGACACTGCTTCATATTTTCTATGCTTTTCTCTATTTTGAAGAGAAAACTACTGGTTGGAATTATGGAAAATTTGAAACATCAGTATGGAAAAATGTGGACAGCGACTGCTCATGAGAGCTCTTCAAAGGAAATCAGATTTTATGAATATTTACTACATTTACCCCATTCATTGGCTCAGTAGATTCATGCAGGAATGAATCCAATGGACTTGCTGGCTGCTGTGCCAGGGGATCATTTTTCTCCTCTCTCCCACCCCCATCCCTGAGATGTGGGGATGGGGCTGGGATCGGGACTGAGGGACAAACAGGCATCCTGTGGGAACAGGAGTGTCCTGCAGGTAACCAGCACTGAGGGATCACAGGATTTGTGGCACAGACTTGCTCATTTTCAAGGCATCACTGCAGCATCACCAAGCCCCAGCCAGAGCCTGTAACATTGCAAGTTCTCATTCATTTTAGTTTCATTTGGACAAATAGGTAGAACCACTTGCACACTGGGCCTGAAACATTGCAGATACTCACTTGGTTTTTATTAATGCTCTTTTTGGGTGTGCTGCAGTTCATTTGTTCCTCTCTTTGTCACCTTTAATTGCTCTGTAAACTGCTCCAGGGGTAGCCCAGTCTCTGCTTTAACTCTTCCTCTCTCTGCCTTTTGGGACAAGTTTTCTGACAAATCTTGTGGCTTGCAAACATTTGCAAAGAATAAAATTCAAATTGTTTCAAAACTCACCTGGTTTTGCTGATTGTTGGGGTGGGGAAAAGGAAACACTTGGGTTTATGATTTATTTTAAACAGGTTTGGCTGCAAAAGGTAAGAGAGTCTCACTTCCAAGTCTATGCTGGCTGGACTGGCAGAGAAAGTAAGGAATAACATGTGAGAGAGGGTGGGTTGTAAAGAGGGAATTTTAAACTCCTAAACATCTGCAGAATTCCAGGCTTCCCTCAAGCATGTGCAGAATCCTCATGGGAATTCCTAGGGAATTGTTTTCCATACAGACTGTGCTGCTGATGCAGGATTTGAATACTTTAGAAAGGAAACTGAGTCATGAAACTCTCCTTGTGTTTGGGGCAACAGGGGTAGCTGAAAATCAGCCTTTTTTCCAACCTTTGAAATTTAAACTGGGGAAGCATTGGGTAACTCATCAATTTCTTTATATGCCTTACTCCCCTAAATCATTGTTGGGGAGGGATTTGTTAGAGAAACTGGAAGATGAAATTAAATTTAAAAGAGGAGGAGGGTGTCCAAGTTATCATTCCAGAAACTAAATTTGTCGAAGTTGCTGCACTTTTTATACAGGACAGATGTGACAAAGTCCCTATTGAAGTAGAAAATGCTGTCAATCCAATTGTGTGGGCCAGTGATGTTCCAGGAAGATCCAAACAGGCAGAACCAGTGGGCATTGCACTCAAACCAGGAGCTATACTGGTAAGGCAAAACCAATATCCTTTAAAATTAGAGAGTCAAAGGACTGGCCCCTATAATTGATAACTTCCTCTACCATGGGTTATTAGTGCAATGTGAGTCCAGGTGTAACACGCCAATCCTTCTGGCGAAGAAAGCTGATGGTAAAAGTTACTGGTTAGTCCAAGATTTGAGGGCAATTAACAAAATTACAGAAGACATCCATCCAGTAGTAGCAAACCCATATACACTTCTGACCACACTGACAGATGAATTGGGGTGGTTTACTGTTGTGGACTTAAAAGATGCTTTTTCTGCATTCCTGTGAATAAAAACAGTCAGGAGCTTTTTGCTTTTGAGTGGGAAAACCCTGAGACTGGGAGGAAAAGTCAGCTTACATGGACAGTCTTACCCCAGGGTTTCAAGAATAGCCCAACAAAATTTGGAAATCAGCTAGCAAAGGAATTGGAAGATTGGAGGAGCCAGGAGCCAGGAGGGGTTATCCTTCAGTATGTTGATGACATCTTAATTGCAGCTGAAACCTGAGATGACTGCATCCAACTCACTGTAAGCTTGTTAAACTTTTTGGGACGGAGTGGGTACAGAGTTTCCAAAGACAAAGCACAGATCGCCAAGGAAGCAGTGGTTTATTTAGGACTTGAGATCTTCAGTGGACACCGACAGCTCAGCAAGGAACGAAAAGAAGCCATCTGCCAACTTCCAGAACCCCACACTGTGTGGGAAATGCAAGCCTTCCTGGGAATGGTAGGTTGGTGTTTTTTATGGGTAGCAAATATGGGTTGTTGGTGAAACCCTTATATGGAGCAATAAAAGCAGCTAAACATGGCACTATAATTTGGACTGAAAGCACAAGGGCTGCATTGAAACAGCTGAAACACTCTGTAATGTCAGCTCCAGCACTGACAGGCTTACCAGACTTAACTAAGCCTTTGGAACTTTTTACACATGAGAGACTCAGTGTGGCACTGGGCCTATTAGCACAGCACCTCGGAAGCCAATGGAGGGCCGTGGCCTATTTTTCCAAACTGCTAGACAGTGTTAGCCAAGGGTGACCTGGGTGTTTGAAGGCCATGGCAGCTACTGTCATCTTGATTCCAGAGGCCAAGAACTCACCCTTGGACAACACATTGTAATGTATGTGCCACATGCAGTGGCAGCAGTACTGGAACAGAAAGGAGGACATTGGCTGTCCAGCAATTTGATGCTTAGATATCAGTCACTGCTGTTAGAACAGGATGGTGTTACCCTGAAAACAACTGTTGTTAACCCTGCCATGTTTCTGTCCTCTGCCTTAACTGACAGTGTGCCTGAGCATGACTGTTTGCAGACAATTGAGGATGTCTATTCCAGCAGACCAGACCTGAAGGATGTGCCCCTAGAAAATCCAGACTGGGAGCTGTTTACAGATGGGAGAAGCTTCATGAGAAATGGTAAACAGATCACAGGTTATGCAGGAACAGCCCAGGACAAGGTCATCGAGACAAAGGCCCTGCCAGCAGAGGTGTCATCACAGAAAGCTGAACTGATTGCACTGATGAGGGCCCTAGACCTGAGCAAAGGAAAAAAGGTAAATAAATATATGGACTGACTCTTAAGTATGCATTTTGTGTTGTCCATGCCCATGGAGCCATCTGTAAGGAGAGAGGACTGCTGAACGCTCAAGGTAACCAGATCAAACACGCTGAACAAATCCTTGCCCTCTTGGAGAGCATCAGAAAACCTGCAGAAGTAGCTATCATGCATTGTAGGGGTCACCAGAAAGGGAAAACCACTCCAAAACTGGGAAATTGCTTTGCTGATGAAACAGCAAAAAGGGCTGCAGAAAAAGGTATTCTTGCAGTAATCCCACAAAAAAGGATTGACTTGTCAGAGTTCACCCCAAAATATGATCAGGCAGACCACAAGTTAATTTTCTTAAGGCTGAGTTCACAGAGAATGGACAGGCTGTTACACCTGCAAATCAGGTTGTAGTCCCACCCCTAATCCTTTGAGAGCTAGCTCAGAGAGAACATGAAAGCACACATGTCAGGGTTGAAAATCATCTGAAACATCTAAAGAAGGTAGTAATAGGAAAGGAAATGGCAGATGTTGTACAATCAGTAGTGAGCAAGTGTGAAATCTGCTGCAAAAACAGTCCTGATAGGAATAACAAAGGCAGGGTATCTTCCTGGAGATTACTGGCAAGTAGGCTTTGCTGAGTTACCACACAAGGAAGGATACAGGTACATACTGGTGTTGGTTGGCACCTTCAGTAGATGGCCTGAAGCTTACCCCTGTCATACTAACACAGCCAAAGAGGGGGTGAAAGTTTTGTTTAATCGAATAATACTGAGATTTGGGGTTCTTTTGGGTACGTCCTCGGAAAGGGGACCACATTTTGTTGCAAATGTGATTCAGGAAATTAGCTGGATTTTGGGAATTGCCTGGGATCTGCATACACATTACAGACCCCAGGTAAGCAATAAAGTGAAATCCATGGATGGGACCCTAAAGGCCCAAATCAGTAAAATTTGTCAGGAAACATCCATGACATGGGTTCAGGCCTTGCCTACAGCTGTGCTGAGGGTCCGCATACAACCGAGGCAGAGGGACAACATCAGTCCCTATGAAATGTTGACTGGCAGGCCATATCAAATTCCTCATGTTCCAGGGGAAATTCACATGAGGGAAAAACTTGATGTACAGAGATATCCAATGGCTTTAGGTTCCACTGTGCAGAAGCTCCAGCATTCCAACGTGTTATCCAGACCCACAGGACTGGACACCCCTGCCCATCCCTTCCAGCCTGAACACTGGGTCTGTGTTAAGGGGTGGGACAGTGACCCTCTCCAGGCCAAGTGGAGAGGACCATTCCAGATTTTGTTGACCACCCTCACTGCAGCCAAAGTCGCTGGCAAAAGAGGCTGGATTCACTACTCCAGAGTTAAGAAGGCTTCTGCTCCTGAAACAGCTGAGAAAACAGAGCCTGATACAAACGAAGATGATGTCGTTGAAATGATTTTTTCTGCGCCTATTATTTCCACAGTTGGTAACCCTGATTCAGGTTTGAAACCAAACTTTGCATATGATTCTAGTCCAAAATATATCCAAAGACATTCATTTGGATACAAAACTAATAACTGGCATGTGAACTGGAGAGATCAACAAAATTTGTATACAATTTGAGAATTCATTTAGATCTTACATTGGGGAACATTCAAAACTGATTGTATCTTCCATACCCTGGTTTCATGGTTACCAAACTGACCCTAGATCAGATTGTTTATGATGATTGTAATAATAATTCTTGTTTGCAGATATAGATATACCACTATTAGACACATATTATTAGTAGATAATAAAACATTTAAAATAGAGTCTAGACAAGGTAGAGGCCTTGTCAAGCCTCTAACCGGGGGAAATAATGCCTTAAGCTTTTGACCTTTGTGTTTTTCAAATCCTGTACTGCTTAGAGTGTGACTGAAGTTTTTTGTAGCCTGCACTTTCTGCTCTCTTAGGCTGGGTAGACATAACAAAGCCTCTGCTGCACCCCAAGGACACCCAGGCTGTCCTAGGCAAAAAGAACAATCCAAAGAGCCACTTAGTGGGGGCAAATGGAGGGGAAATCCCATCATTAGGCTCACCTCTAAAAGGGAAAAGAACTCAGGAGTGCAGGTCCATCTTGGGATCCATGTTGGCAATAGCCTGTGGGTCTCAGCAGGTCCCTGGAAGACCTTTCAATAAATATCTGTTTTATTCTCTTACTCTGGTCCAGTTTTTGTTTCTAGGTGGCCTGAAAAGGCATCAGGGGTTACTTGAGGTCACAGGGGTTACTTGAGGTCATTTGAGTTCTGATCCAAATTACTTGGGGTTACTTTAGGTCATTTGAGATGGAGTTTGGGGTTACTTGAGGTCATAGGGGTTACTTGAGGTCATTTGAGTATTTTTTAATTGATCCAGGGGTTACTTGAGGTCGTTTGTGGTTACTTGACCAGGAAGCCCTGTTAGCTGCCTTTGGATTTTGCTGTCCAGAACGTCCAGCCAGGATGGCAGAGACAGCAGAGTCAGCACTCAGGACAGCTGAACTCAGGTGGACTCACCACACTTGGGTCCAGGCCTCTAAAACCTGGAGATCTGGACTTTTCAGCTGGAGGGAAAGGATGGGAGCCCTCGGCTCTCAGTAGCCACAGACAAGGAGCTCTGGTGATGAATGGCCAACACTTGGGCAGGGAGCAGCTGTGGAAGGGTGGGGAGGGGCTCTCTCAGATGCTGCAGGTTCTTAAAACGGGGGAAGTTAAAAATAACCTGGGTTTGTAAAGACCAATGGAGAACTGAGAGGAGAAGGGATGGAGACCAAAGATGTGTGCTAATGTCTTTACAAACAATTTATTGGATGTGAAGGTCTTTGCAATGGGTCTGTCTGCCTCCACTGCCTTTGGGCAGCACGTTTGCTGCAGAGCCCAGACAGCTTTGGCTCCTGAAACAGACAGGGGTCTGCACCAGCCTGAACCTCTGAACTTTGGGGGAAAATGCCAGGTTCAAGGGGGGAGGTGGGGTGGGCAGTTCGGGAAGGCTGCACCTTCCCAGCACCCCAGCAGTGGGGAAGGAAGAGGGCACCGTGCCCAGGAGTTTGGGATAAAGGGGAGCTGTGCCCTCCGAAACCTCGAGAGAGGGGGGTGCTCTGCACCTCCTCCTGCTGCTCCAGGGCCTGGGAATGGGGATTCCCTTCACCCCCAGCAATAAGGGTTGGCTTCATTGTTCTCTGCAAACTTTGGGCTGTGGGTCCCTCTGAGGACAAGGGGATCAATGGGAAATGGTGGTGTCCAACTCATTTTTTGGTGGTGCAGTGGGAAGCTGGGAACAGTCAGCAACCTACAAGGCCCTGTGGGTTTGCACCCATTGTGAATATCATTGAATGAGTCAAGTACTCTGTTGGAGAACTTTACCTGACCCTGGGTGTATGAAACTGCTTCCCCTCTTCTCTCCTCATTTGCTATTTAAATAGTTCATACTCTATGAGATAAGTGTTTAAATAAACTCATCATTTTTCCAGCTCTCAAACTGACAGCAGTTGCTTAAAATATTGACAAAGATTTTTTATTTCATGCCTTTCATCCTCGTAGGGGTTAATTTCTGAGGAAGATGAAGAGATGCTCAAGCACAATCTGATCCTTAAAGGAGGTGTAGGAACACAAGTGCTGCTTACACTGAATTCCCAGCAGGACTGTTCATTAGGGTGCTTGTGGAATAACCTGGTTTTGCCATTTTTCTTGAGCCCTGGAGAGTTGTAGCAGGACCCTGTGTTATCAGTGAGGGATGGAGGAAACAGGGGCCTCCTCCTTGCTTTTAGTGACCAGCTTGGCCAAATAATCTCTAATTAAACCCATCAATTTCTACTTACTAATAATTAAGATAGCTTTGAAATGATTGATTTAATAGTGCACTCTGTAGCAGCTGCAACTCTATACAGTGTAGTAAAGAATTCTGATTAAAGTCTTTTCAGTCTACTCATTCTCAGCATCCATTTAAATAAATCATTCCTTCCTGTTCATATGGAGGATTTGGGTTGTCATCCTTAATCCTAGGGGACAATTACAAAGGTTCCCTGACACCTGAACAGTCCTTTCGACATAAACCAGTGATTAAATCTAGGACCAGGATTAGATCCAGGCACACCCAGCCCCTCTGAAGGATGGGAAACATTTGGAAATTGCTCATCACTCATGGGAGGATCTCCCTGCTAACCTTTGTCCAAAGTATCCATTTGGTCCACGCTGAGATAATAAATTCCAGGCTTTTGTCCCTAAAAATCCTCTCTCCAAGGGGAGTTGGACCCTGACAGCAATATTGGGTAAAGCTAAGGGTTAATTCTTTATCACCTCCACAGCCATTGCCCCAAAGCTGCAGTTTGGGGAAATGTTCTTCAAAGGACTCTACCTGAATTTTGTCACTTTCCCTCCCAAGATTTCAGTAGTTCCATAAATTGCACATAGGAGGCTTCAATTTAATTACCTCATTAAATTAAGCACCATCCTGCTCTTGTGAGATCTGCCTTACTGACAAACAGCACTTCCTCTCTTCCCTTGCACAAATTCCCAAGCACCTTCAGGATAACTTACTTAAAGGACAAGACATCCCAGGAAAATCAAAGGCAGCTGGAAAGTTGTGTGGAAACCCAAAATTCTGATTTTTTTTCAGCACTGCTCTGGTGTTGCCATCTAGTGTTGCAAAATGATATCCAAGGGAGATGAAATCCAAAGGAGTTTATTCATTACCACGGTTCTGCAGGAGAACTTCAACCTGCAAGAAGATTTATACACACAAGGACTGCTCTCAGAGATTTTTTAACAGCACACCAGAAACCCCAGGGATAGGAAGACATTCATAAAGACCAGCCACAAATAGCACTGCTCCAAATCCCCACATCCCCAAGAGAAGGAGCTGCATCTCCCCTTTAATGTAATTAACATTAATAGTTTGCCTCACACCAGAGGTTGAAAATACACTGTAGAACCTTCACCAGCTTGCATGGATTTAGTTACTCAGTCTAAGTTATTGAAAAACTACTGAAAGTTCATGATACTCAGCCAAGTCCTCCTTTCAACCTAAAACTGATTCTGTAACTCTGGAAAATAAAAATCCTCCTAGAAAAGAGCCTGTTTTTCCATGGCAAGGCTGTTTGGGAACTGCTGGAGTAAGTATTTCCATCTGTTATCCAGCTTCAAGTACAAAAAAGTTAAGGCAGAGCCCATTATTTCCAGACATTCTCACAGGCACACAGAAAACCCTCCATGATTTTATCTAGAGGATACAAACAACCATTTTGGGGGGTTTTTGCTTGGATATAGAAAGTCAGAATGAGAAAAATCTTGATGTCACCTCTCATGCCCTAAGTCACAATAAAATAGTAAATATTTATCACTAAAGAGAGCAAAGAGAGGTTGAGAGTGTAGAATTTGGCAAACATTGTTACAAAAATGAAAGCTCTCCTTGCAGAAGTCAGGAATTGCTAATGAAAATGTTAAATGTGACAAATGCTCAAGCGGCCATGAGAGGCTCAGTCCCCTGGGAGCTCAGTTCCACTGATCAGGGCACAAACTGTTCTGTCATTATTCACTTTACAACTTCTTCAGGCAGCTCAGTAGTTCCTCTTTATCCATGTGGTAGCCACTCTTCTTCCACTCATCCCTCAGCTGCTGCAGAGCTGTCCCAATCTCCTTTCCCGAGGACACCCCCATCTTCCGCAGATCGTGGCCACTGACAGGGAAAGAGGGCACAGTCCACTCCTGCAT
>JACBWW010000009.1:16295863-16377515 GCA_020086605.1 Lanius collurio | reverse complement strand
CTTGCCCTGTCCCAGGCCGGCCCGCCCCCCGCCGGCAGTGATTGATTTAAAAGCTCAACAAAAAAAGTAAAAGGCTTACCGTGCACTCGCCTCGGTTTAGAGGAAAGGAGTCACAACGGAGAAGCGAGTTGTAGCGGGGGAAATAATGGCGTAGTTCGGTAATGGCAAAAGAGCTGGCCGCGGTGGGAAGAAGCTCGGTTTCGTTTAAATGTTTGAATCATAGAATCACAAAGTCATCATTTTGGAAGAGCCCCCTGAGATGATCAAGTCCAGCTTCTCCGCAGCACTGCCGGGCTCACCAGCAAACGCTGTCCCCGAGTCCCACATCCACGGGGCTTTAAATCGCCCCAGGGCTGGGGAATTCGCCACTGCCTTCTTCAGTCCGTGGCCCCAAAGCAGATACCTTATCAGTGATAACTGATTATTTACAGCTGCTAATGTACAGTTGAGAGTGTCGACATGCAGTTGAGACCTTACCCACACTGAATTACACCCATTTTCACCAATTTGTCAGGAGCATTCTTAATTCTAGCCTGAGCCCCAAAGCGCTCGCCCCTCCAAGCCTGTGTCACCTGCACATTAATAACTTGGATTACAGGTTGTTAATGAGGGTGAGTCATTAGCCTTCTTCTCATCCTTCCTATAAGTCCATCACATATGGCCCCACTTTCTGCAAGGTCTTCCCTGGGCCCTTGGGTTGGATTCTGCTGCCTGTCCTGTTTGCAAGCCTGCGTTACCAACAGAGAATCATGGAATGGGTTGGGCTGGAAGGAGCCTGAAAAATCATCTTGTTCCAACCACCTGCTATGGGCAGGGACACCTTCCATGTGCCCCATCCAACCTTGAACTCTTCCAGGGATAGGCATCCACAGCTTCTCTGGGAATGGAGAAGATATCTGACCTTATGGATCACAGCTCAAAGCTTTCATCATGACATTAGGAAGCTGGTTTTGCTCTGGGACTGTTAACTTCCCAAAATGCTACTGGTGTCTGCATGGTTGTATGGCCAAAGCTTCAGACAAGATGGCACAAAAAAACCTGGACAAAACAGACACAGTTTCCCAGCAATATTTGGGTTTGATTTTCTAGGAGAAGAAGAAATTGGGGTATCAGCAGTGTGACTGCGGGTTCTTTGAAGTCATCAGCACATTCCTGCTCTTGAAAAGTCATTAGAGAACTTTCAACACCATTGTATGTAATTAACCCTCAATAAATAAAATAAACCCATTTCTGGCCTGAACAGAGCCTTCCATGCTGTGGATAAACCCGCAGTTCCCTTTTTCAAGGCGTGCTTATCTCGCTTGTCCTCTGCCCTCACTGCTGAGGTACCAATCCCGTTGGTACTCGAAAGGCAGCAGTTATAAAAGAAACCCACAGGGACAGCACCCAGAGGAGGGGGAACCAACAGGGCCGACTCTTCACAGGAGTTTGAGATCCACAGGTAACCTCCCGGGGTGTCCGGTGTGCTTTGGGTGTGCCTTGTGCTTGCTTTGAATACTGCAGAGGTCCTGCTTTTCAAAGTCAGTTTACACTGGGAAAAACATCTGGAGTCTGCTGCTTCTTGGTTGCTTGTGAGGTATTGGGACACGTCAGCTGTAAGGGAGAAAATCCTTACCTTTAGGAGGCTGTGTCCTAGGCTTATTGCTTATTGCTTTCTACCTATATAACCAAAGCATAATATAATCAAAACTTTTATTTGTCCTGAAAACTTACTATATCCATTTTTGTGAGGAGTATAATCCTCGATAATCCTAGAATTCCTTCTTTACTTGCATGCACTTATTTTTATTCTCTTTTCAGCAATTTCTGCCATGAAACAGGGCAGCACAGACTGCAGTTTCTTCTTGGAGGCTGTGGTCTTACACAGCTACAGAAATACTGCTTCTAAAAGCTGAGCTTTCAATCTTAGTCTGGCAGCAAGAAAAAGAAAAATAGCATTTTGGGAAACAAAGCAAGAAAAAATAAGCTGAAAAGAACAGGATAATAATTTAAGACTAATCTGCATTACTCTAACATTTTATATCCAGTTTCAGTTCAGTAATATGCTGCTCAGAAAATGTAGGATCTAATACATGCAAGCTTTTAGGCAGCAAAAAAAAAGAGATCTTTAGGATCTTTCTGAAAGTAAGGGGAAAAGAAGAATCAGAACCCTTCACTTTTGTGGACTAATTAAAAAATAAAAATCCACTCTAAATAAACACAGGGAGAGTCAGCTGTTGTAGTTATGGTAATGCCTGAAATCAACACACTAACATGATTCAACTAGATGTGAATCCTAAGTACTTGCAAAACATGAGCTTTTTGAAGACTTTTTTTTTTATTAATAATGTACTGAAGTCATTGCTTTAAAAAAAAAACAAAAAACCAAAAGAATGAGTGCTCTTAGCAGTGAAACTAATGAAGCTTCTTTCCCAAACTTGTTTTTTATTTTCAAGGATGTGAGGATAATGAATTTTTACTTCTAACTAGAGAAAAAAAGTTATTAGAGTATTTAATAGTCTCATCAGGTAAATGAAAGGATGTTTCTTGAAGCAGGAAGGAAAGCCTGATGCCAGTAATTTGTGCAGGCATAAATGTGTGCTGTAAATAAAATTTCTCCCATTGTCTGTGATTTGCTCCATTTTGGAAGAAGCAAAATGCCTGGCCAAGATGTCTTTCCATAACCCAATGTACATAAAATCAAACCCTGGCTCCCCAGGAGTAATCCATTAGCAAACTCCCCAGTTTCAGCTGGCCTCGTGCACATTTGGGCTGTCAGGAAAGCAGAGAGGCACAAAATGTGAATATAGATAATGAGGGGACTTGGACATTAAAAACAGACTCTGCTGTAGATGTTGTGTCATTTTAATGAACTCAGCACTCAGACTGCATTTTGAAAAATAGTTACTGTACAGCAGAATTATTCCAACTGTGATCAGTGGGAGTGCTTCCAGTCCCTGGGTTATTCCTGCTCATTACCATTGGAAAATATTATGTTTTCCGTGTGAGCAATTGCTGTAGTGCCCCAGGGAGGTGGTGAGATTGGGCTAGGAGGGTGCATTTCTCTTCACTAAGAACATTTTGGAAAGCTGCTGTTCTGGATGCCCATATTTATATTAGGTTATACATGAATGATTTTTTTTTCTCCCAGTAATTCATGAAACAATACATAGGAAAATGCTGAGTTTAAGCATTAAAAATAGTTGTTCATTTAAATTAGAAACAAACAAAGCCATTTCTCTTACACTGAGTAATTAAGGGTGGAGAATTAGCCTTGAGGTGAGCACTGGCTGTGTCTTCAGAGAGCTTTATTGGAGCAGTAACTAGAAAGTAAATCCCAATAAGCAGCTATTTTATATAGAGTTGGAGCTAAAAATATGGTTATGTCTGTTCTTGGAGGCAGTGGGACTCTCCCCAAAGCCAATATACACGAACCTGACTCACCTTCCATGGAGAAATGCTCTAATTCCGTGGATGCTCTGAACACCCCCACATGGAGGTTTGAAACAAGCAGCTTTTCAGCGAGGGCTGGCAAAGGGAGCAAGATGAAATGTGCTCGGTGGTACCTGTATTAAATTCAGCTCCCACAAGAAGCATTTTCCTGCAAGAAAAGAAGAGTCTGTCCCTGCAAGGCAGCAGTTTCCCTCCTTTGATCGCAGGTATAGATCATGATCCGTGCTTTGTGTGCTTAACCCTTGGGCTTGTGTTCGTTTTTAGCTCCTGTAAAATGGTCACAAGACACGTGTGCTGATGCCTGGCTGTGCCCATCCACCATCCAAAGACAATGGCCAGTGGGATGCAAGTTTTCCTGCTCCTCCTCTGGACAGCAAACACACCTCAGGGTGCAGGAGGTGAGGAGTTCCCAGCTCCAGGCGCAGCTTTAGCACTGGTGGGGGCCCAAGGCCCCTCTGTGTGTTGGGCACTGTTCTACACGTGGATAAGCAGTCCCTGGCATGCTGTGAACCCAGCACCAGGGGTGACCATTGCTGTCCTGCTTCCTGGGACAGCTCTACCCTCTCCCAGACAGATTGCTCCCAGTTGGTTTGCTTTGGCAGGGAAGAATCTTGAGTAATGGAGACACTATGTGTGCCGGCGTTTTCTGAGCCCTGTTGGGGCAGTTTTCCTACTGCAGTGTGTGTGCTTGAAAACTGAACTCCTGGGCACCAAAGGCTGGAATCACAGGAGAAGAGAACTGGGGGCTGATCATGGAATCCCAGCATGGTCTGGGTTGGAAGGGGCCTTACAGCCCATCCAGTTCCACCCCCTGCCATGGGCAGGGACACCTTCTACCACACCAGGGTGCTCAGAGCTATGTCCAACCTGGCCTTGGTCACTCCCAGGGGTGCTGATGTCCCTCAGCTGCTTTGGATTTGGCAGATAAGGGCGGGCAGGCTCTGAAGAATTGGAGGGGAGCAGACTGATTATTTCACTGCCCTGCTATTTATATGCTAACATTTCCCCCAGCATGAGATCCTCCTCATTTCCATGGGAGCTCCAGGAATCCTTCTTGCCCTGTCATTTTAAATTATCGTTCCCATCCTTCTGTGTTTTCTTCCATTTGTGCTTAATTCCTCTGTTCATCATTTTGGTTCTGCTCTCACATGCAAGCTCTTGTGGCTGTCAACCTTGTCTTTGAAAGCCCCCCATGTTACCCTCTCCTGCAAGCTGATGTGGGGGAGAATCGTTCATGCCATTGATCACTCCATCAGTCCCATTTCTTATGTGTCTGTGTGACAATGAGGACCAAGATGAAAACTCTGAACCTAATTAGCAACCCAAATGTGATATATCACAGTAATTTTTAAGTTGAAGCCATTGTAAAAATTACATTTTTTAAGCTAAGTTTTATTAAACTCTTATTTGTTGGGGGGTTTGGTTATTTAAAGATTTTGTTTTTCAAATATTAGAAACATTTTATAAGGTGCTGTTGAGAGAATGTAGTATTGAAATGAAATTATTTGCTTGTATTGCTCACTCCTTGCAAACAGGTATTGCTCTAAACAATTCCCTGGATTGGATATTCATTGACATTTCTGTTTTCTCCCTTCCAGTTCAAGTTTTCCCACCTGTTAACTTCACCCTCACAGTCTCTGCATTAGCACAAGTGCTGATACACTGGAAACCAAACCCTGCTCAAGAACGAAACAACTCCACCATTAGATATGATGTGAAAATCCTGAGCCCAGTGCCTGAAGAGGTAAGATAAAAAAACAAATCAAGGATCCTAAGAAGGCTAAATCCCTGCTGTTCTCTTTTATCTAAGCACACACTTTGAGCACTGCAGAGATTCCCTCTCAGCCATCCTTATGGACACAACTCTGCTGGGACAAGCCTTGGGAATTGCAGTGTTCATCTGGAGGGGATGATGGATCCTGGCTTTGAGTACTGGCTCCCCATTCAGCTCAGCTCACTGAACTCACCCCAGTGTCTGGCTCAGTCTTTGCAGGTCCCTTACTTTGGCCCCCATCCCCTGTGGTGTTTATTTGATATTTTTTATCTCAAGTATGACACCAGGAGGACCCACAGTGTCCGAACAGTGGCGCTTCACAACGGCTTCTCCGCGTGCGTCCGGACCCTGCTCCTCTGGGAGGACCTTCAGATGGGCAGTGACTGGGTGAAGGGAGACCTCCCACCTCTGCCAGGTAAGAAAAACCCAGGGAAGGGCTGGATTTTGTGTTCTGGAATAAAAAGCATAACAGGCTATGGAATAAAAGGGAATATCGATCATGGTTGTCTGTCATCTTTCATCCGCACAAATAATTTACTTTCCTTCATTAGTTCCATACCTTTTTTGGAAAACAGGTAACAGTTCTCTTTTTCATGACTTCACTAAGAAAAAAATTCACATATTTTCTTTGTAGAAATCATCCCCATAACAGCAGCTGAATTCCTTTGAACTTTTTCCGCTTTTCAGTTACTTTCCTGACTTCATCCTGGTCTGTGGACTAAGCATTAAAAGGTGACATGTTTAGTGCTTTAAAATAAGAATACAGCATTTTCTGCTCTGCATGCTACAAAAGGATTTAGTCCAGGCCTTTCTCTACTGCAGTGAAGCCTGGAGCACAACGTGGGGGTGCAAAATGTCAATAACACCTCTAAAATTTTCTAGCAATGCCTTGCTAAGGCTCAGTTAACCCTTTGTGGTGCACCTGAGGATATCATTGCCTCATGGCACATGGAATGCATGGTGTTGTATGGCACAGCTTTTCTGTTTGGGAATCTCCAGCCTTCCCTAACTCCCAGACCTGTGCAATAAGGAGGAGAACTGGCTGCAACAGGCACAGCTGTGACGGAACCAAAGGGTTTTAGCAGCAGGAACTTGTTATGATTTGTGCAGTGAGGTTTCTCTCTGCTCTGTAATTCCTTGCCTCTCCAGGTGCTGCAGAGACCTCTGTCACTAACTTGTCCTGTGTCACTCACATCACCCTTCCTGGCAATGTCTCTCTCCATTGCACTTGGCTCCCTGGCCACGGGGCACCAGAAGACACCGAGTACTTTCTGTTTTACAGGTTGGTGTTTTCTCCTTTTCCAGCCAGCAGTGAATTTCTTTAAGAGCACCCTGTCTCACCAGCGTTTTAATTTAGGTATGAGGCACACACTGAGGAGTGTCACACTTACATCAAGGACAAGTGGAGCAGGAATACTGAGTGCAGATTTTCAAGTACTCAGATTAAACCTGGGGAGATTGACAACCTCATTGTCATACACATTAATGGCTCCAGCAAACGTGCTGCAATCAAGCCTTTTCAGCAGTTATTTAACCAAAATGCCATCGGTGAGTAGGAATACATTAAAAAAAATATCAAAAAATGTCTAGCAGGATTGTCAAAAGATTTGTGAGGAAATTCTGCTGGATTGAGTGTTTTTTTGATGCAGCTGAAAGGATGTGTTGATTCTGCATGGTAATCTTAAGGAAATTGGAAGAGATAACTGGATTGTTTTAAATAAATCTGATTTTAATCATCTATTTCAAATTACAGAATGGCAAAACTAAAAGGTAGAAAAGGAAATTAGTTATTCTGTTGTTAGCCAAAGCATTATTCCCAGTATTGATTTTCAGTTGATTTAGTCAATATAGCTAAAACAGTTTTTATTACCCTTTATTTTGCAGCCTTTCTTTAAAAGGAAGAAGACACATGACATATAATTCTGTACATGAGAGTATGGAATGAAAGGGAATATCAGCCATGATTGTCTATCATCTTTCATCCATACAAATAATTTACATTCTTTCATTAATTCCATGCCTTTTTCTTTTTTGGAAAACAGATAACAGTTCTCTTTTTCATGACTTCATTAAGAAAAAAATTCACATATTTTCTTCATAGAAATCATCCCCATAACAGCAGCTGAATTTCTTTGAATTTTTTTCCACTTTTCAATTACTTTCCTGGTTACAT
This sequence comes from Lanius collurio, assembly GCA_020086605.1. Taxonomy (NCBI): domain Eukaryota; kingdom Metazoa; phylum Chordata; class Aves; order Passeriformes; family Laniidae; genus Lanius; species Lanius collurio. The sequence continues at coordinate 16,370,136 of JACBWW010000009.1, read as the reverse complement.
CTGCATTTTTTTCCCCTGGAAATGAAGTTTTTCTAACTGTTCTATCATTAATTTAATATTTTTTGTGGAAATCAATTTAATAAATTCCTTTTTCCCCCCAGTAACACAGTTTTCCAAAACTTCGAAGTGGATTTTCCAAACTGTTTTCCCATAACTATTACCAGCAATGTAGTTATTCTTCCTAAATCCTTATCTTTCCAGTCCAAAATGGGAAATAAATTCAATAATTATAGGTACTACATGGAAACACTATCAGGTTATAAAATGCTGCAGCTATTAGTATTTAAACCAGTCTATAAATAACTCACCAGTACAGTTTTCTTGTTGTAGAGAAAGTGAATATTCCCAGAAATATCAGCATATCCCTGGAGCAAAATGATCTCCTGGCCACATGGGAAAAGCCAATTTCTCCTTTCCATGAGGAATGTTTTGAATATGAATTTTATCTCATCAACCTGAAGTCAGGTAACCAGCAGGTAATTGCTCCTCCAGCATCCAAGATTATCCAGCATTCCTGCCCTCTCCAACAGGAATTTGCCTTCCTTTCTTCCTCAATATCTTTTATATCTGCAACAAGCCATCCCCAAGGAACTTGGGAAAGCAGGACAATATTGGATTTATTCAGTTTATGCATCTGGGTGCAGAACAGTTTTTCCCATCTTGAAAATCCTGCAGTAAGAATCTGGAGGAAGAATGGAAGAATGAGGCATTTTTCAGGAATGTTCCCTGGAAAATTTGTGTGTTAGGGGATGCTAAAATGGAGATCTTACCTCCAAAGCAAGGCTGGCTGTTAATAAAAGCAATAAAAAGATAAATGTGGCTTAAGTTTGTGTTCTGAATGGCTGAGTCTTCCTTAATCTCTAACAGCACAATATTGTTTTCCTGGCAGATACTGAAAATCTCCTCCAACTGCTTCCGACTGCGGATTGATGTCAGCAGCAGGTATTCCATAAGGATAAGGGCCAACCACAACCACATCTGTCGTACCAGGGGACTGTGGAGTGACTGGAGTGAAATCATTTATGTTGGTAAGGATCCCCATTATTCCACTGCTGGGGAGCAAACGCTGCCTAATCAGGAGCCCGTGCAGCATCCCGGAATTTTAATGGGAAACAGGAAGATAGGGATTTGAAGGAAAAGCTTGGCTTGTTAATGCCAAGGGGATTTAAGTCTGTTCTATTAAAAATTTTAAAACTACTTTAAAGGAAGATTGGGTTTAGACAGTGCTTTGTGATTTTTTTCTGAGATTTTTAAATTTAAACTCAAGGTCTTTTCTTCCATCACTTCAGCTTTTACAGGTGTTTCCCCGCCATCACTGTGATTTCATGCTGGAAGTTAGTATGAGAAACCATGCCAACCATTTCTTTACTGAAATTGCCTCACCCCTTAAATGCTGAGGGGAAAAAGAGCAGGATTTTAGCATCTTTTTAGCATCCCCACTGCTGGGGAACAAATGCTGCCTAATCAGGAGCATGTGCAGCATCACAGAATTTTAATAGGAAACAGGAAAATAGGGATTTGAAGGAAAAACCTGACTTGTTAATGCCAAGGGGATTTAAATCTGTTCCATTAAAAATAATTTTTTTTAAAAAAAAAAGGAGGAGTAGTTTTAGACAGAGCTTTGTGAATGTTTCCAGAGCTTGCTTTAAACTCAAGGCCTTTCTTTGCATCCCTTCAGCTTTTACAGGTGTTTCCTTGCCATCATGGTGATGTTCATGCTGGAAGTTGGCATGAGAGACCACGTCAGCCATTGCTTTACTGAAATTGCCTCACCCCTTAAATGCTGAGGGAAAAAAGAGCAGGATTTTAGCATCTTTGGATTTTGCCCCACTCTGTTTTGTATTTCCTGCTTACTGAACAACTTGTTCTGGAAATAACAGTTCCTTTATCACAGCCTGTTATCAGCTGTTTTTTCTTAGACATCCTCCTGTGCTCTTATCTTTGCAGTTTCTTAACTTCCTTCTTTGCACTTAAAAAATACTCTCTTGCACTCTCCTGTTTACTACATTTCTCCTCTTGTATCAGGAATTCAAATCTTCAGTGTTTTGCCTCCTTTCTCCAACACATCCCCTTGGCCTCCCCACCTGGCTCACACAGCAAACATGGAAAATTCATTCTGATGGCAAAAAAAAAGTTGTTCTTCCCTAAAAATTTACTAAAATCACAACAACATGCAAGGAAAGCACTTAATTCAGATTTTTTTTCATGGACAGGAGCTTTTAGGGGCTTGTTGCAGTTCATTGGCACAATACAGGTGCCTGCCCAAGCCACTTTCTCAGCCACTTGTTCTCTCCTTCACATCAAAATAAAAGAAAATTATTGTTGAAATCAGAAATTCAGTGCCATGGAAACTCTTCTTGAAGCTCTGCATTTAATTTCTTATTCTAGGTACCAAGTCTTCAACATTTGCATGTTAGTTTGTGATGTGAATACAACCACATTAACAGCTGCTGAAATATTCAAAAAGAATGTGTTTCGAATAATCTGCACTGAAAGAATAGATTTAATTTCTTTTTTTCTTCCCTTGAAATTCAGGGAAAACTAAACTGGATAATTCCATGGCCTGGATTCTCACTGTGCTTTGTGTGTCCACATCCTGCACATTCCTGCTTGTTGCTATAATATGCAAAATGTAAGTATTAGCATATTGTTTTTATTACAGTATAACTCAGGACCAGGTGTTCAACAACTGTGGGGGGATGTCACAAGCTTTGCTTAATTCTGAGAAAAAGCTGAGTTTGCCTAAATATACAAAGCACAAATAATCAGCCTCATTATTTATCAATAATAACATTCAGCAGGATTGGTGGGGTAAGAGAGTTAATAATTTAATCTTATACAACAAACCCATACACTGAGGTGAATTTGTTAAAATTCGTTAAAAATCTATTTGTCCCTATCTCATTTCTTCACTAATTGCCCCGAATGGGTCAGTGGTTTCCCCAGGAGTCTTCATTTATCCCTGGTGAAAGCTGCTCAGAGCATCCCTCATGGCCAAAATATCCAGACTCCTGGTGTTTGCTTTGACTATTTGAAATATTGAATTTATTTTTAATTTTGCAGAGGCTCTGGATGCCATATAGTAAAGGCAAATGCCAAACTCCCCAAATGTGCAGTGAGGAAGCCCAGTTACCCTTTGGATTTGTGTCTGTGACAGTAAAATCAGGAGTGATGAATTAAAGAATCCATGTAATTGGAAGCTTCTCCCCTGTAACATGCAGCAAGCAGCAATTATCACTCCACAATAAACACAGCTCCCACTAATGGAAGTGCTAATTCCCTATTAATTTCTTTGGTGCCTCTTTAATTATTGGTCATCCCAATGCATCCTTGGCTGTTTTCCTCTCCATGCTGGGTTTCCTTTATCCAATAAAGGACTTGTCTACAGAAGTGTTACAAGAGGGCAACTGGTATTAACTCTGCCTGTGTAACCTGCTCTTAGGGCAGATGGATTAGCAGAGCACTGCTAATTAACAGGAAGGAGCTCTGGCAGGAACAGGACAGATGAAGTCCCCTGGGAGTTTGTTCATGTCATGTGTCACACACTTGTCCCCAGCTATGCAGCCTTGATGTGTTGCTGAAAATCCCCAAACTGCTTTTACTTACATGATTCTTCTATGGAGTGACCTGGAGCTGGGGATCCCCTGCTCCAGCATCCCCTTCAGCTCTGTCCTCTCTCTTTGGGACAGCAGAATCAACACCAGTTAGCAGCAGTCACACCGCTCCATGTTTTCCTGTGGAGTTCTGCAAGCATCTGGATTTTACAGTTACCCCTCTTGGAGATCCTGGAACAGATACAGGGGGAGAAATAAATCCAGGGAAAGAATTCTACTCAACCTGGAGATGCTGTACTAATGCATTTTATGATTTTAACCTAAATTTCAGGGAGCTTTTCCAGGTTCAGCTGCTTGCTGCTACCTTGGTTGCTTCCAGGACTTTCTCTCCAGTATAAAATTCCCCAACACCTAAAGGCTCATTACTCTCACTCTTTGCCAACGTGATGAAAATTTTACTTCCCTGCTGCACTGGATTTCATGGAGCTGCTCACCTCATTCCACCTTTCCCTGCTGTTCCTTGCTCCTTCTCTAATCCCCAGCCTGCCCTGGGAGGACGGGGAAGTGTAAGAAGATGAAACACAGTGTTGTACCTGCAGATATTAAAAAAAGAAAAATCGAGCAGGTTCCCTAGATCACAGTTTCATTAGTACTCTCTGTTTTTACTGCTCTTGAAAATTCATGAAGTGCACTCTGCAATTCAAGCCACGGAATCGTTTCAAATTTCATGCGATTTGCAGCCATTATAAGGAATTTCATTACAGCAAAGGGGACTATAAATTTTTCTGTGTACTTCAGGCATCAGGGATAAAGACCACCATTTGGGAGGAGTGCTGCAAGGCAAAGGAGCCCTCTGGGACTGTTTGGACAGGCTTTTCCCTTCACTTACTTGCGGAGGCTGATGGGGTTACAGTCCTGATGAGAACCACAATTGAATGTTTTCCTGGTTTGCCCTCTGTCTTTAGGAGTGAGCAGCTTCTCTGCTTCCCTAGGAATAACATTTTCTCCTGGAGGGGAGCCCACAGGAAGATAGAGTCAGTAACTTGCTCCACTTAGCTGGTGGGAGGGCTCTCAGTGCCTGGCACACCCCAAAATCAGTGTGGCTCATCCAGGTACCCCCCTCTTGTGCACCCCTCAGCAGTCCATGACCACAGTCACCAGCCAGCTTTGGAAAAACTCCATGGGGAATCTCAGGGGAGGCACTCTGACATAAAACCAAATACTTCCTCAATCTCATCACAGTGCTTAGAAGAGGGAAAATAAGAACTTGTTCTCCTGCTTGTTTCTCTTTGTTTATCTCTGGCCTTTTCATGTCACAGCCTGTGGGAAGAGTGCAAATTTCAGAAAGCACAAAAATTGGGGGCCCTGAAATGCTGATTTAAGGCACGAGGGTCACGTGGAGTTTTGTCCAAGGCCTGAAGGTCCAAGTAGTGATAATGGAAAGGGCTGTACCTTAACCTGAGTAGAGACAGAGCCACCTGGGATGCTTTCTGTGACAAGATCTTTCATCACATAACTCTGACTTTTCAGTAACCTCCAAAAAAACCCAGAACCATTCTGAGGGCACCACTCCACCAAAACCTCTGTGCAAAGATCTGAGGGGTAAAGCAGCCTCCATGGACACAATTGTGCTTCTGCCTCATTTCATGTGGCCATTTGTGCACCCCTCCTTAAGTGTTTCCCTTCCAGAAGTGATGTGTAACTTATACTCTTTGCTGACTCAATAAATAATTTTGATATGACTCCATAAAATCTTTTACTGGCAAACAGCACAACCAGGGACACGCCAATTCCAAATAGGACCAAATCTTGTTGGCTGCTTTGCACAGCAGTGGCATAAATCAGAGCTGAAATGAGCTGCAGGTGGAATGGCGTGGCCTTTTGTAAAGCTTGGGGGACTTGGCGAAGTGTAGGAGCTGTGAAGACAACAGTCCAAAGCTACCCTGGGTAAGGGCACAAAGGCCTGACCCTTGGGAGGAGAGCTGGGAAGAAGGGAGATGATGGAGATGATGTCAGGTGCTGCAATAACAATATTGGCACTCATCCTGCCCCACTCCTGAGTTCCAGCAGCAGCCACTTTCCTGCCCCACCCCAGCCTGGCAGGTCCTTTGCACCCAACAGTGGCTCGGCTGTGTCCAGCATTTCAACAAAAGAAATGCAGATGTTTCCCCCAAAACACCCAACACCCTGTACAATTCCTTCACAAAGCCTCATCCCATGCAGCAATGGGGGACATCCCACAGCTCGTGCCTGTGGTGTGAGCAGTGGTGTGACCCTGCCCTTCCCCTGATAATTAGTGAAGCATCAATGCCACCTTCACGGCAGCAGCAGCAGCTCAGCCAGGAAGGTTCAGCTCCAAGCTGATAGACAGAAAATATTGTTCCTCCTCACCAGGAGAATTATAATAGGATAAAGGGAAACTCAACCGACCTCAGAAAGCTTTTGGAAGAAGAATAGTCCTAAGAAAATCAGCACTGAACTAAGCAGGCATCAGCCAGGGGGATTGACATGAAATAAATGGGGCAGAGGAACAGATCTGCCCTTGGTCCTGGCTGCCCCAAACCTTGGCCATGTCTCTGCTTCATCCAGAACAGGCCCTGGATACAAATTTTGGGCTGAACAGTCTTTACTCAGGCCAAGTTCCCGTGAAAATCTGCCCCTTTTGGACATGGTGCTCTCTAGGGGTGGAAATAGTGAGAGTGTTTTGGTGGCTGGAATGTGAGGTCTGAGCTCTGGGGTGGATCAAAGGCAAGGAAAAGTTCCCTCTGCAGCAGCTGCTATCACAAAAATCCCCGTGCCGGTGAGCCCAGGCAGGCCAGGCAATGTCAGGCAGGGAAGGGGGGTCTCAGAGGCTGTTAGCAGGGTGAGTTATTACAGCACTAAGCAGAACCATTTACTGTCAGCCGTCCCCAGTGCCTTCCCCTGCCCGCTCCCGGCTCCCTCGGCACACAATTATTTGTGGCTGCTCTCTGCCACGAGGCCCTGGCAGTTTATGGCCAGCAACCAAACCCTGAGCAGGAGGCAGCTTGTGTGGGCTGTCCAACGAGGTCCATGGCAGCAGAGCCCCTGGGAGGAGCGTGAGCGTGAACAGACACATCAGAGCGATTCATTTCTGTCCCAGACAGCCCTGAAAGCTTGGCATGGGGTGGGAGCGGCTGTGGCTGAGGGGGAGAGGGCAGGACTGCCTCAGCCAGCTCCTCCTTGTCACCTACGAGTCCCCAGGGCCCAGAGGGTGGCTCTTGTCCAGGCAGACATAAAAGCCACACCAGTCATAATCGATAGTCGAGAAAGGTAGAAAGATTTTTGATTTTCTCTACTGCTATTCTTATACCTCTTCACAGTGGCTGTGGCCTAATTTAAGATTGACTGCTTAGCAAACAATGACAAGGCTGTCTAACAAACAGTGACCATTCAGGCAGTAAAACAATCAGCTATACAAGCAAAGTAGAGTTGCTGCACATTATCCACAAGTTCTTCCCCGTACACTCTCAATGTCCCATAACAAGAACATCCTCCCCTTGTGTCCAGAACATCTCTCACTGATTCTCTTCTTGGCCTTCTCTGTGGGTTTCACTGAAGCTGCAGAATTTCACTGTAATATTCTCACAAGTAAATTCTGACTGGTTTTAAGCCTAACTCTGGGACATTGTCAGTCCAGCTCACCAGAGGTGTGCTGTGAGGAGCAGCCTGGCTGCCCAGCCCCTGTGGGACCTTTATCCCTGGCTGGGACCCCAGCTGGGCTGCTGGCAGAGCAGGAGCGGGCAGGAGGTGCTGCAGGCAGAGCCGGCTGCTCCTGAGGTCCCTCATCCCTCAGGTGTGGATGCTAAAAAGGCTAGCAGAGAAATTTTCCAGCTTCTCACAGCCTCCTGTGAAAGCTTTAGTTGTCACACAGACTAGCTGAGAAACGGTTTGCTGTTTTGTAAACTATTTTGAAGCTGCAGAATGTTGTGGGAAAATGGGGATATTGTTTTGGTCCGTTGAAAAGAATATTTATAAATGGGCATTGTACTGCTCCACCTATCACTTTGATGGGTGACTGACCAATAGGCCAATCATGGCATTTCTCTACTGCTAACCACACTATAAAAGACGAGTTCTTTTGGCATTAAATGTGGATCATTGCTCATGTCCTCCTGACCTGATTCGTGTCATGTTTCTTGCTGTCCCTGAGGGCAACAGCAACACTCAGGGACAGTGACTCTCTCACATCCCTCCACTGCTGTTTCTTTACAGAAACCATGTATGGAGTAAACTGTTCCCACCCATCCCAACGCCCTGCAACAAATTCCGAGATCCCTTCCCAGTTGACTATGAGGTAAAATAGTATTTTAGTTGCTTTTTTTTTTTTTTTTTAAATTAGAAGGAATGCTTGAGTTTCTGTGCTGCTTTTGTCCCCATAAGGCTGGGAGAAAATAGGATCATAGAGTCATTAAATCTGGGAATGACCTCCAAGACCATTATATCATAATATCATATATATATTGTATCCTTTAACTGGATAACCCCATGCCCACTAAACCCATAGAATTTAGCAGTTCCTGAGGCTGTTTCTGCCATCCTCACTGCTGTGGTGGATTCTTACCTCGCTGTGTGGCTGCTTCCTTTGCCCAGGACAGTTTCCAGTCTTAGCTCTGGATCTGGCTTTGTTTGCAGATGTTGTGTCTGGGGAAGGGTTAAAAATGAACAAAAGGATTGACTGCTATTGTTGAGTGCTCTGTTTGTATACACTGAATTTCAGGCACATGGTGTCACACCTGTGGCTCTGCCTTTTGCAGGGAAATGCAGTTTCTCCATAGCCAGGCAGAGCTCTGCCTTGGCAGGGACTGGAGGGTGACTCCTGGAGAGCTGATTTTGTTCAGCCTAACAATTCAAAAATGTTTTGCACCTGCTGTTAAGCTGGACTTAAGCCTTTCTACGTTTGCTGTCACTTCTGATAAATACATTTACCTTACAGATGAGATAAACCCTCATTGTCTGCTGAGGGAAAGGGCTGCTTAGCAACTTGATTTTCATTTGTCCCCTTAGAACAGGGGTTTGGATTTTTGCATATTGTTCTCACTCCATGGTCTGGTCGAGGAAACAGGCTTAAGAGATTATCATATAATGTTTGTTTTCAATTAAATGGTGTAAAATACCTTGACTTGGGGCATCACAACTAAGGAGATGAGAAATAGCAAATATTAATGCTGCAGCTAGAAAATGTGAGCTTGCAAAGGCAGGTTCACACCTTCAGAGGCAGCTCTGCCTTATTTGCAGTTGTGTCTTTACTCAAAGTGAGCTGGGCATGGTAGGTGACACCAGCTTCAGGTTTCTGCTGGCACCACAGCCACAAGGTTGGTGGCACTGGCAAGGAGAGGTGAGGGCATGACCCAGGTCCCTGCTGAGATCACCAGGGAGAGGGAAGCTGTTTGCTGGGGACATTCAGTTCCTAAATTTGTTGTAAACAGGAGGTGAGATGACGAAAAGCCCTGCACAGTGCTGGCCTGTGGGAACCTGCTCATCCCTGCTCTGTCACCTGCCACTCTGCTCAGCTGCTCATTCTGCTTCCTCCTGCAGCTCACCAGCCCTGCACACTGGTTTGTGCAGCTCTGTCAGGATATGGCCCCAGAAGTGGGCTTTGCTGCCATGTATTCAGAAAAATTTCCATGCTCATACCATGTTCCCTCACTGAAAGGACTGCCAGGCCCTGGAAAGGCTCCCCAGGGAAGTGGTGGATTCCCCACCCTGGAAGTATTCAAGAACCAAGTGGATGTGGCCCTTAGTGATAGGATTTAGTGGTGTGTGGTGGGGTCTGATTGAGGGTTGGACTTGGTGATCTTGGAGGTCTTTTCCAGAGTTCTGTGATTCTGTGCCCTCCAGCTCCTCCTGGGCCTCTTTGTCCTTGGCTACAGAGGGGTGGCAAATTGGGGATTTGGGGGTGCAGGGCTCAGGCAACAGAAGATGAGCAGCTCTGTGAGAGCTTCAGCAGGAGGGTGAAAATCCTCCTGTTGAACCCAGTGCTTCTGAGCTCCTAAACTGTGAAACATTTTGGGTTAATCCCTTCTAAATGCACCAGTTTTAACTCTCCCCCAGCCCAAGCCACCCTCCCAGCTCCCAGCTCAAAGGGGTGTTTGCTTTGCAGAGAGCACGGACCTGCACCAGCTCCACGGAGACCGAGGTGGGCAGCCTGGCTGAAGGCCTCTACTGCAGCGTCCTCGATGACTCCGTGTTCTGAGAGGCTCCATGTCCCCACAGTGTAACCCACCAATGCTGGGCAGGGCTCTGTGTCACCTCTTCTGTGTCCCTGTTCCCACTGGGGAGGAGAACTTGCTTCCATGAGGTGCCTTGAGATGTTACCAAACAAAAAGTGCCAGCTCAAGCAGGATTTAAGCACACAGGGTGCATAGGGAAAAAAAGCTTGGAAAAGAGCTGATGGATTTTTTTTTTCTGGGTGGCAGCTTAATCTTTTGGATATTTGTTTTACCTCACTCTGACAACTGGAGATGTGAACTGGGTTTGGCACGGCCCTGTGGATGCAGCAAGGTGGTCCTGGGAGTGACCAAGGGGGGTCAAACACCGGGAAAAGAAGAAAAAAAGTTGTGACACCCCCTGTGCTGTCACCCTCAGTGCTGCACAGCAAGGCCATCATGAGTGCAGGGACACTCACCTGGCCTTTGCTGATTACACTTTGTAAAGACACTGTGAATTTCCACCTGAAAAACATCCATGGAAATGCAATTCCTGGGTCAAGGCAGGTGTGACTGTGCAGCCAGACCACCCTGTGTGGGGACTGTGCAGGGCCAGTGTCCTCTGCAATTCTCAAAGGCACTTAAATCTTGCTTTGTAAGCGAACAGCATCAATTTGGGATGGAGGGAAATGCCTGGGATCAGCTCAGCTGGTCAGAGCATGGTGCTGATCACGCCAAGGTTGTGGTTTGATCCCTGTAGTGACCACGGCACTCGATTCTTGTGGGTCCTGTCCAACTCAGAGTATTCTGTGATTCTGTGATCTGTCTCAGGACTTTATAAACCCCCAAAACTTCTGGATTTTTTAGGCTATTTAAGACAAAAATAGTCAGCTTGCTCGTGCACCTGATGCACAAGTAGAGCCTGACTGCTCCTGTGAGCAAAGCTAACACTGTGCCTGCTCCTGCTGTCCCCTCAGGTACCACAATTCAGTAGGAAACACAACTTCACCTGTGTCCTCACCCTTCTGAGTGAGAGAATTCCATTGGGATGGGGGATACAGCCTGCCCAGGTGGCTGCTCCCCAGGGACCTTGGCACTGGGCAGGCACAGGTGGCTCCTTTCCCATCCAAGGCTCCTTTGCAGGTTCTGACATGGCTGGCAGCATCTACAAGAGGACAACAAGGGATTGTTTGTGCTTCCTGCCATGGGAGATTAAAGCTTAAGGGAGGGAAGAAAGAAAAAAAGAAGAGAAAAATGGCATAAACAGATAGACTTCCTCAAATGCACCAAGAAAACAAACCAGCCTGGGAACCAGAGAGTTTGCACATGTGAAGTCAATAAAGAAATGTGCCAAGGACTTCCTGCTGCTCTTAAGAGTCTGAACGAGCTGGGCTCCTCCTGGGTGTGCAACTCTAGTACTTCTGAAAATCCAAGCCCAATATTGCAACCTGTTTTCCTTTGCTCTCTGTTGTGCCATCTTAAATGACCTGCGTTTGAGACAGCCTCAGTTTCTGATTTATTTCCCTGTGTTCTGTGATCCACTGGGGGAGTTCCCAAATAAACCTCAGGCTTTGCCCTCCCTGGCTGTGGCCCTTGAAGTTCTCCTGGTCTTGCATAATTCCTTCTAATTCCAAGAAACCCCCTGTCCATAGAGCTGGGTTAAACATGTTAACAATAAAAATAAAGATTTGATCCAGCCAAGAAGTCCTTTGGAAGGTGTCTAAAGAAATGGAATTCCCAGGTACGACAGACTAAAAATGATTATAATAAATGGGCCAGTTCTCATCTGGATGAAATAGCACTGCTCCATCAAAATTAATGTAGCTCATTAATATAACATTTGTGCCTCCAATCTCTCTCCTGCACATGCTTTTAATGGATTTGAGGGGCCCAACTATACCAATCTAAAATCAGAGTTTCATTAATGAAATCCTAAAAATGAGACTAGAGAGAATTCACCTACTGGAATGTACTTTATGTCATGCCTTCAAGTGGCCTAATAATTAAGATTTCTACATATAATTCCACTGCCATTATTGACAAGCTATTGCAGAGGTGAATGCAATATATTTCAATATATTTTGCAGGTCAGGTCCTTGGTATTTCCAGGATGAAACCTCTTGGGGACAGGCAGGGCTGGACAGCTTGGAGAGCCAGCAGCCACACTGACACACATGCTGGTAAATAAAACCAACCTGGTGTAAAGCAGGAGTAGCTGCATTTCCCCAGTCAGGCTGCAGTGGCAGAGGTGTGGGGGGATCTCCCCTGTGCTGGAGAACCAAGGGTGCAGGATGAGGACAATTCCTGGCTGAGCTGCCACCTCATGGTCACGATCCCTGGAGCAAAGGCTTTGTTCCAGGCAGCATGAGAGAAAAGGGAATTTGTCCAGGATCCCAGGCCACACCTGGGGCTGTGTCAGGTTTTTGCACCACCACCCCAGATCTCCATACCCATTCCCACAGCAGAGAAATATTAATTCCTAACTTTTTTCCCTTCAAACCCAGCTCCCAACCCTGTGCATTCATCCTTCCCAGCTCTTCCCTGCTGCCTCCAGGAGAGCAGCCCCAGGAGCTGCTCCTCGCCCGCCCCAGAAGTGGTGATTTCACATTTCTTTTTGCACATGGAATTGTGCTACTGTGCCAGTTTATGCTTCACTGATTGCAAAGTTTTGCTCCTTTGAAATGCAGCGAGCACTGTCCAGCTCCTGCCCCTGAAAGGATTAGTGGCTTTGGTGGACGTGGTGGTTTCAAGCAGTGTTCCCAAAATCCTCAGGAATCCCCAGGATAAGCAGAGGCAGTCCCTGGAGGGGCTTTGCTCCAGCCACGGGGTCAGGGGTGCTCCAACAGCACCAACCCCGTGAGCTTGGACAGCTCATGGCCCTACAAAACACACCCAAAATTTACCTGCTCACATTTTTTGGTCAGTTTTGAGAGCAGAATTAGATCCAAGATGTATAAATGGTTTTTTTTTCCCTGCCTCCATAAAGTTTTGACTTAAACCATCTCTTGGATCTTCACATCAGCAAGTCTCAGCAGGCTCTGAGGTGAAATCTCTCACTGGGAAGAACAAAAAGTGGAGGAAAAAGGCTCTTGAAAGACAAGTATCTTTACAAATGACAGAATATTTATTACCAATACCTTTAAAAAAAGATTACATCTGCTAGATCACTGATAAATATCATTTACACCGGGGAGAAAACTACAGAAGCTTTTTTTTTAATTCCATTTTTCTTGGTTTTGTGGATTTTTTTTTTTAGGTTTTTCTTATTTTATTTTTTTTTTTTTTTTGTACATAGAAGTAACCATATCAAACTAAGAAAGGAACACAGCTTGAAATACTGACAATATTTCTCTGGTCAACACCCCTGACTTTTACACAAGTGGAATCCTGATTATGAGTTACTGAATAAATATATTTAGAAGGTCTAAAAGTTAACTGTATTATTTTGTAAGCAAAAAGGACAAGTTACAGGCAAATTCAAGCTATCAGGAGAAAAAAACCCAAAAAATAAATACCACTGCAGCGCATTGAAAGTTGAAAATTGTATAGAAAATTCCGTTGCCTTTTCCAGCGTTATCCCATCTGAACTTACAAAATTCCCCGTAGTAACAAACAGTCCTTCTCTTGAGAAGAATTATTCCAGTGTGGGTATTGTCATTTTCTGGTGTGACTCTCTTCTGCCTCCAGGTGTCTGGGAAGAGTTTCTAAGGAAAGGCAAACTTCCAGCAGGGATCTCCAGGAGATCCCACTTTTCCATGGATAACCTGGAGCCATGGATAACTCCGGGCCAGATTCCCTAGCATTGTCTGGAGAGTGAAGTTACCAAGGATGAGGATGTGTCCCAAAGAACGAGCCCAGAGCAGCTTTGTGCCTCAGAGTGGCTGTGTTCTGATTTCCTCTGAATTAATCCCCAAAGGTGCGGAATTTCCTTGGAATTACATCTCCAAAGGCGGGTTGAGCTGCATTGAGTGAGCCTGCGGCGTTCACTGCTCCCGTTGTGGCTGTCCTGATGTGTCACTGCAGGCAGAGGTCACAGCTTTGCAGGATCTTCATTCCCACCCCATTTTGATGCTGATTATGATCAAGACAAAGCAATTTCACAACAGCTCCTCCTCGCTGCATGATGCCAGAATATCAGCTACGTGTCGTGTAGTCCACAACCGACCAAAACCCACGTGGTTTTCCAAGATTCTGCTGTTGTGAGTGTTTGGAGTTTGTCCTGCTCAGAGCTCTGGATGAAACGTGTGTTAGAAGCACTTGGGTTCAACACGGGAGCCGCTGGAACTGCCAGTGAAATTCAGCCTGTTACAATCTGGGTCTGGATCACTTCTGCCCTGTAAAACTGTACAGTCAGCTCCAGCCAACTTGCCAAGAACAACTTTGAACTCTCTGTCGTAAAGGAAAAAATCCCAAACAATATTTTCGTGATAACGTCGTCCGTAGCATTTTAGAGCAGAGGAAAAAAATTAATATCTACATCATATGTTAACTTTAAAAAATTCTATAAAACACTAAATATATAATAAAAAATATGCATATAAGGACATATGTAAACTGCTTTGGTAACATCATTTTACAGATGTTTTCAGTGCATTGCAGAGTTTCCAAGGAAACTTCAGACAAAGCTATATTTGCTTTGAGGAAGTACTGTATAATGCCATTCCTAAAGAAGCATAAACATTTTTTTTCCAGTAGTAAGATGTACTCAAACCACAATATTACTTAGTACTGGGTGTCTCCAAAACAACTAGCTAAATGTTGCTTATATTATAAAGAAGAAGTCCTTGATGTCATTGTTGTCATAAACTGGAGCGGGCTGTGAGGGAGATCATGATTGTGCTGAGGGCTGACAGGGTGCAGGCGCTGGAGGTCGACGAGCCCGAGCCTCTGGCGTAGGCGTCTGAGAGAAGGAAGAGGGGGAGTAGGAGCCAGAGGTGAGCAGAGAACAATCCCTGAACTCTTCCTTGACCCACCTCCCCCGAGGTTTAAATTCCACGCCTCCAATAATGCACAGCCCCCATGCACAGCCCCCTCCTCCTCTTCAACACCCTCCTCTTTACAGTCACCTCTCCAACTGCATTTTTGGTTTCAATTCCCGTCCCTGTTGTGTTGGAGCTCCTTTCACACTTCTATTATTTCACACACTGTCTGCTTATCATTATTTGGTATTTTTATCACAACTGCACCCTATTCCAGCTGTTTCTTGTGACACCAGCCTGGCACAACTCCCACCCCAGAGGAGCCGTGTACCTGCTCAGTGACCCATGGCCTGGAGCCAAATGGGAGCTGGCATGTTCCAGCTCCCCCCTTCCCTCTCCTGTGCTGCTGATTAAATTCCTCTGCATGGCTTATACAGCCACGGTGAGGAGAACTCTGCTCTCACCCAGGCTTCTTTTACATCGCTGTAATTTTAATGCCATATTCCTGCATTGCAGAGGCTCCTGATTTAATGCAGCTTATAAACTGGGACATTATTAATGGAAGATGGGACATGGAGATTTTGCAAAAGCCATGTTGTGTAATAAAATACTCTTTGTGTTTGTTCATCTACACGATCTCATTTCCCTAAATAAATATTTATGCATCCAGTACACAATGGGGTATGGCTGTATAGTAGCCTTATAAATTTAGAAGCCTCTGCATGCTGTATTTGATTATTGTGAATTGCAGTGAAACAATACATTCAATGCATATATGAACACGGAACTGAGAGGGGAAAGTGCCTGGAAACCTTAAATACAAATAGAACTGCTTAGGATGGCATTTCTTACGGCTGAATCTTGATTTTGGAATGAAATCAGAGCTGGGGACTGGAATATCTGCTGGTGGGACTCTGTGGCACAGACCCCAATCCCTCCCATCCTTACTTGATATCTTTGGGATTCGGATTTGCTCGCTGCTGCTGCCGTCGCCGCCGTCGCTGAAGGGTTTGATCTCGATGATGTAGTCCTCATCAAAGGGCAGGGACAGCTCCACCGAGGTTTTATTTGTCTCTATGACAGACGTGCTGCTCTGCCTGTTCCACCTGTACAACACCTGCGGCCAAGGGGGAGAGAACAGGAGGCAGAAAGGGCAGAGCCACCCGCTGTCCTCAGAGTTCTCCACCTCAGGGTGTCCAGAGGTGCTGCTGCTCTTTTCCTGCCCCTGATGCTCAGACATGGTCTGGTCACAGAGGGGACACCAGCACAGAGGTGGCAGTGCCTGGGTGGGGGGGTGACACTAGCAGGAGGTTCAGCAGCACTGAACACAGCACTGGTATCTGGTGAAGCCCCTCAGAGAAACCTTTACCTTGGTTAAGCTAAAATAAACCCTTGTATAAGTAAAAACGTATTTATAGAGGTCAAAAACTCCTTATTATGCTGCTTCTGGAAACTGAGTTGGGATATTTGATGCAGTGCCACCAATGGTTTCCCAGAATAAATGACTTTTGTGAATGACCTTCTGAGCTGTGGGAGTTGTACTAATTTACATCATAAATTGTGACATAAAATATAAGATTTCTAGACAAAAAGAAAAATAGGCAATGTTTTGCTGTGATTCAGAAAGTAAATACATCTGGTTGTGCTACCCCAACAGTAAGTTAAAGGAGAATGTTTTAGAAACCCTCTAGATGCTTTTTCAGGGTGACGAGTCTCTCTCTTCCTCTTTCAACCAGCTCCTTAATTTGCATTTCAAACCTAAAATGTGTAGTAAAAAGCTGGTCCAGATTGCTGAGGTTCATCTGAGGTTTGGACTAAAAACCCTGAGAAATTACTTATTTTTGATAAGCACCAAAGACACGTAAAAGTTGGTGCAGGAACTGAAGGGAGCTGGCACAGGCTCCCCAAGCTGCTGGCCTTCCAGACTGGGAACAGAACCCAGAGCATGGCCAGATCCTGCCCTGGCTCAGGCTCTGGTGGGAAATGTTTACACAACTCAGCCCCCAGGGAAATGTCTTTTTGGGCAAAATGGAACCCTTGTTGAAGGTGGCGGAGCTGAATTCTTCCCAAGGTTTCTCTCTAGTTAAATTATGTCCTATTAAAACCTCTTCTAATGAGGATTCACTTTCTTTTCCTCTTGGCTTTGCTTTCTGAAGGAAATGGGAGCTATTCAAAAAGCATTTTATTTATCTGCAATTAAGGAGCCAGCTACAGCCTTTGGGAAGTTTCCATGGAAGGCAGGAGCGAAGTCCTGCAGGTGGGAGCTGCAGAAAGAAATGTGCTCGTGCTACACAGGGCATGGCCTCTGGTTTTGGAGATTTGACCTGGGAAATCATGCAAGTACCATGGAAATACTCACTTTGTAGCCCCTCACTTCTGACTCGTTGTCCAAGGCTTTCACCTGGTCCCAGTTCAGGATGATCTTGGAGTCGGATGAATTCCACACGATGTTCCCGGGGGGCTGACTCGGTGCTACAGCAAAACACACACAGCACTCCGTTACTGAGGAGAACGAATTCCCACATGGATCCCTTCCTGTGCCAGTGGAGCTTCTCCCAGCAGAGCTGAGCCTGCCTCAGCCCTGTCCCTCTGGAAAGCTAACGAGCTGCTCCACTGGTCTGTGTCCTCAAGGTCACGGGAGGTGTGACACGACACGGGGCTTTAAATGAAAAAAGGATTCAGTCACTTGCTCAACATGCCTGAAACCAGAGGAAAAAAGCCCTCTTGAATGCCGAGATAAATATTTAATTTGCCTGCACAGCTGTGATTTCAGTTTTGCATGCTCTGCTTACTTAACACCAGGAAGAGCCTCACAAAAAAAAAGAAAGAAAAGTCCTGAGCCTCCTCTGCGCGAAAACCTGGCAAAGGCAAGTCTGACAGCTCCTTCAGGCTCAAGAGAGCTTGGAAATGAGAGAGGGGAGCAGTGGCTGGACCCTTGCAGGGCATCCCTGCCGACACTCACGTGGCTTTCTGGTGGTGACGTTGACGGCGGCGCTGGAGGGGCCGGTGCCAGCCGTGTTGTAGGCCCTGACTGCCAGGTGGTAGAGGGCATTGCCTCTCAGGTTGCTGACTTTTGTGGATGTTTGGTTCCCAACCGTCCGGATCCTTTTGGCGTTTTCCTCCTTCTCGTCATGCTGCCAACACCGGACCTGGGAGGCAGAGCAGGGCTGTGGCAGTGCCCAGCCCCGGGCTGGCAGCACCCCTCTGTCCCTGTCACTAACCCAGATCTTCTGCCAGGGACAGCTCCTGCTCCCTGCCGCCATCCCTGTCCCCGCTGGGGACAAGCCCAGCTGTAGTGCTCCCTCCCCAAGCCTGGTCATGGCAGCACCTTCAGAGAGGGCTCCATTTCCAGCCAGATCCCACACAGAAAGGTGGGATTTTTAACCATTTGAGAGAAAGGTGAATTTTTTAAGCATGTGAGAGGAATCTCTGTGCACTGAAGAGGCAGAGGGAAGCAAATCCACCTCATGAACACACCCAAGGCAGGAGGAGCAACATGAGGACATCTCTGTGTCCCCTCAAGGCTTGCTGCTGAAAGGATCTTGCATTCTGTCTCCCATACCTCATATCCCTGTATTCTTCCTTTGTGCTGGTTCTCCCATGGGGGAGCCCAAGAAACTTCAACGTCTGAGGCAGAAAGGCTTCTGGCCAAAACGGTGGTTGGGGCTCTCGTTGGCTCTGGGCAGTTAAAAATAGAAGTAAGACTTTTCAATTCTATGTCCAATTAGTCCCAATTGTCAGGGGATTCATTTTCTTCATTGCACAGAGAAGGAAGCAAACAAATGTCCACATTTCAAACCGATGGCCTGTCAGGCCATGCCGGGCCTCTCCCTCAGAAATAATAAGATGTCATTACTAAACTCAACCCAGGATACCATGTACTGTAATTAGGACAAGTGGGAACATTTTCTAATCAGTGGACATTAATTCATGCTAAATCTCCGCGGAATTCTTTCCAGATTACACATTACTTTTCCATTAATATCAAAAGATTTCATTACGATTAATGTTATTTTAATGACTGTGAAAAGAATTAATCACGGTTCGCCATTTATTATAAATCAGAGCAAGGCCAAGGTATCAAAGGATGTGTCAAGGTGGAGACCAAACCCTTTCAGCCCCTGCAGCACAGAGGAGGGAGAGGAGGTGGGGAGGGCTCGTCTCTACCTTCCTCTGCCGAGTAGACGACGGTGACGGGGCTGAAGGACCCTTCCCCCTTGTTGTTGTAGACGCCCACTTTGACCTCGTAGGGCGAGAAGGGCGGCAGGCTCTCGTTGCGGAACACGTAGCGGGCGGCGTCCGGCGAGGCCACCACCGTCTGCATCCAGCTGACCGTGCCCAAGGGCCGGAAGGCCACCACGTAGCCAAAGCCACCCCCGTTCTGCAGCTCCTCGGGCACCGTCTGTGGGCAGGGACAGAGAGAAGCTTCAGCACACACTGACCTCCCTGGCTGCACCCTGGAGCTTCCTCTTGGTCCTCTTCATTCTTAGGCTGGACTTGATGTTTCCCAACCTACTTAATTCTGTGGTTCTGTGAACACAGCACTGGAGATGGAGGTGCATGAGGTTCTACTTCACATCCAACTTGAATTCATCCCACCCTGCCTGCACCAGAGCCCTTCTGCTCCATGAAACAGGAAGCAGCACCTCCAGAAGACACCTCTCCTAAAGCTAGTTTCCCTTCCCTCCCTGACTAGATGGGGCCTCCATTGCTGATGTAATTTTAGACTTTGTGAAGAGCCTGAGGCTTGCTGGGGTGAAGCAAGGACACAGTTCCTGCTTCCCCAACACACGTGCAGCTGCTCTCACGCCTTTGGGATCACATGTGAAGCCCCAAGGAACACACCCTGGATACACTGCCACTTCCTACTCTCAGGCTTGCAGCCCCCTAAAAAGCTGCATTAAACTCAAAGGTTCCAGTATTAAAATAATCCATAATTATGGGCCACAGATGTCCATGGAGCTTCAGCACCTGGGTGACTGCTGGTGACTGCATCCTACTCTGTATGGTAAGGCTCAGAGTACATTGTCAAGAAAAGGCCTCTGAACATTTAAAAGGGTAAAACCACTCTTCTGTCAAAATACAAATTATATTTTGTGCAAACTACATCTCAAACCAATGGCTGATGTTCTGGCCATGTGTGTTTTTGAAAAACTGCAGTATCTTTAGGAGACATGGCGTAACTAATTAGTCCAACAGAGGAGGAAATTTAGCACATTGAGCTGTGTGGTGAGGACAAAAACCCATTTATAGGTTTTTAATAACCTTAAAAATATCTCTGGCGATTCATTCTGCCAGCTTGGTCAGAAATAGTGCTGAATAGAAGTGTTAGCATGTCTAGTGGAGTTCATTATTAGGAGAAATATGCCAGCTGCATCGCATCACAACATGGAAATATGAGCAGACAAATGACTAAAGTTCTCACCCTGTCTGCCTTAAGGAATATTAAACATTTCTCATCTCTGCATCTCCTCTTGCTGGCTGCCATCAGCACCAATGAAAGCCAGCATGCCTCGTGCTGGCTCTTAACTGTTTGCTGCCTTGTATCTCAGAGAGGGTGAGGGAAGAAGCTGGGAGCCAGCCACAGCAATTCTCCACCAGGTCAGGATG
The DNA here is from genome assembly GCA_020086605.1 of Lanius collurio. Taxonomy (NCBI): domain Eukaryota; kingdom Metazoa; phylum Chordata; class Aves; order Passeriformes; family Laniidae; genus Lanius; species Lanius collurio. The sequence continues at coordinate 16,349,886 of JACBWW010000009.1, read as the reverse complement.
TTCCAAGAATATTTCATCCCTCAGGTGGCTCCTGGCCATCCAGTTTGTTGTATGGATGTGCTGGGAGCTGAGCTGGTGGCAAATCCTGCTGCCCACTGTCCCTGCCCAGCACTTCCCTGCTGGCTGCCCTGCCCTGCCCAGGGGCTGGGGCGAGGACATCCTTTAGCTGGGCAGTTTTTTTCACACAGCCTGGGCTGGTTTACTGCCAGCCCTTTGAAATCCACACAAGGTTCACTGGGGGCTGGGGTGAGACTCACCTCCCAAGTAATGACCAGCTCTGACTTGCTGCCTCCACCTCCACTGACATTAGCTGGGGTCACCTCAGGGACTGCAAAAAAAGAGACCCAGAAGATGTGACAGCTTTGAAACCTGAAACCCACAGGGAGATGGAACAGAACTCTGCAGCAACAGGACACTGCTGGCCTTCCCTGCTGGTGCCAGGAACTGTTAGAATGACTAATTTGCCATGGCAAACAGCACATTAGAAGTATGTCAATAATAGTATATTAAAAGTATGCCAATTAACTTGTGTATTCAGTCTCTAATTGTTTAGTTTAAACATTTGTCCTCCATAAAAAATGCTTTTATTTGTTTTCCTGTTTCATCTTCGGTTCCTTATGGGCTCCAACAGAACACAGGAGCCAAGGGCCAGGGCTTACCCACAACTCAGGGAACTCTTGGCATTTATTCCACAAAGATTTCACCCTCCACTCCTCTGCCCAGCACTACTTACGAGCTTCTTCAGTTCTTCTCTTCTCTGAAGGCCTGCTGGGTTCCCCAATCCCAATCAGGTTGGCAGCCACTACTCGGAATTCGTACTCCACCCAGGGGTTCAGCCCCACTACCGTGGCTGTGAATGTCCTGCCATCGATGATCTCTGGAACTGGGGATGCAAGGAAACCCACTGGGATATTAAAAACTGCTGGGAAACAGGCACAGGGAAATCTGATTTCCTTAAAGGTGAGGGCTTAACATAAATATAAATAAGAATTGATAAACTTTTTCTCATCTAACATTTTAATAACTGCAAAGAAGTCAAAGAGGCAGCATTTAAAGAACTGTGCTTTTAGCCAAGAAATTCCTGCCATTAAAGAGCTGCTCAAAAATTGCCACAGTTTGGAAACAGAGTGTCAAGACAACAGGTTTGGAGGGTCTTTATTTTTCTCTTTTTAAAACACATGGTTGTCTCTGTTTAATGGTTACTGGAACAAAATTAACCCCTGACTGAATGAGCAATTACATAATGGGATGTTTTCCTCTATCAGGAAAATAATTCTCCTTAAAGATAGGCGGGATGACATGGTCTGTCCCTGAGGGATGTCTTTATAGACCACAATTACTGTTGTATATCTCCAGCATGGCAACAAGAGATAGGAATTCATTCTGTTTTCCCTTAAACATTCATGAGAAAAATGGGTGAGTAATGGCACTGACTGCACCCTAAATCTTTGGCTTGCCAAACCTGGAGCTAGTTAAATAAGAGCCGTGCTCTGCAGCCAGGGAAATTGCTTTTCATATCAGGGGCCAGAGCTGGTCCAAGCAGCCCTGTGTGTGTGCTGATGGATGAGTTTTCCATCCGTGGAGCTCCCCATGGGGCAGGTGAGGGCCTTACCTGTGCTCACTGCCTGCCACCCCACCGAGAAGGGGGTGCGTGCCTGCACGACGTACATGGTGATGGGGCTGTGGTTGTCTGCCCCTGGCCTCCAGGACAGCTGGGCCGTGGTGTCCGTCACCTCATCTATGGTCACAGCCTCGGGGGGACCCGGGGGACCTGTGGGATTGCAGGAGAACCGGAGTGACTCGAGGAAGGAGCACTCTGGTCATCTTCCCCTCCTGGGGACAGAGGTAATGGGGACCCTGCAGAGCAGCTGGGGCAGCTCCAGCTCTCCTTGCCTGGGTGGGACTGGGGGGATGCATCAGCACCATGGTGGGAGAGACCAGGATGTTCTGCTTCACTGCTGGGGTGTTTTAACCTGTGAAGCTCTGCAGGAAACTCCAGCCAGGGAGAGACCCCTCTGCTCCACCCCATGGCCACTGCTGCCCGAGTGATGCCTGAGGAAATGTCTGCTCCCATCTCAGAGAACCACAGAATGGTTTGGGTTGGAAAAGACCTGCAAGCCCATCCCATCTCACCCCCTGCCATGGGCAGGGACACCTCTCACTGTCCCAGGCTGCTCCAAGCCCCATCCAGCCTGGCCTTGGGCACTGCCAGCGATCCAGGGGCAGCCACAGCTGCTCTGGGCACCCTGTGCCAATGTTTTAACACCTTTGATGTTTTTAGGGAGTGACAAGATCAGTACTTTTATCATCATCAACAGTCATTTCCCTCTGAGAATTTAATATTCCTGCTGTTTATGAGAACCAAGGGTAGCAGGGACAGAGCAGCACCCAAGTTTGCCTTCCCCAAAGTTAACAAGTGGAAAAATATAAATCAGATTTCTCCTAAGGATTCAGGCTCAGGGCAATTAATTACAGCTCTGTTGAAGTCAAGCTTACACATCACCTGTGCATGGTAATGAATAGATCTTGATATATCAGTGAGGTTACTAAATCATGTTTAATCTAAACAAGAATAACATCCTGTGGCAGAAATGCAGCCAATAGCTGGGTGCTGCTTCTGCTGCACAGTTCATGCCACCAGTGAGCCCAGTGGGTGCAGGGCTGGCATTCAGGACATGAGCAGGTACCAGGGGTGTGTGGGCTGGCTCTGTTCTGGGAGCACATGAAACACTTTACATGCTCTGGCTGATGCTGTGAACCCCAGCGTGAATCAGAGCTTTTTTCTCAGATTAATTACGAGATGCTGGGCTGTCCCTGAGCCCAGGGATTGCAGAAGGTAGGAGGAAAAAAAAAAAATTACACCACCACCACCAACAGTAACAAAATTCAAATACCTCTTACAATCAGGTCTGCAGCAGCTGAGAGCTTGTCCACACTTGTTTGCACCATGCAGACGTATTTCCCTGCGTGCTTCAGCTGGATGCTCCTGATCATCAAATCACCAGCTGAGTCCTGCTGATAAAGTAGGGAAAAGTGGTTACAATCACTTTTTAATGAGACCTAAACATCATTATCACATGAAGGACACTGTGACTAATGGATTTACTTTATGTTGGCTGCTGAAAACACCAGTAATGCAAGCCATGGCCTATTAAAATGATGGGAGTCTGTCTGGGAGGTAAGAGAGGAAGCACCCCTAAAATCCTGGCTCCTCCAAGGGGCAGGGGAGCAGGGTTGGGGGCTGTTAAGCACTTTCCCCACTAAAACAGTACGACAATGCAGGACAGGTTCACTCTGATTTTTCTCTCTGGATATCCAACTTTTACCCTCTCTGGCACCCAGAGGCCCAAGTTGTGTCTCCATCTCTCCTGCAAGGGAAGCCCAGCCCAAATCTGGAGATATCAGCAGTAGTTTCGTGGCTTTGGGTCCCAGCCAGCATTTTGATTGCCCAGCATTTTTGTGCTAAAGATCACAAGAACAGCACTCTCCGAGGAAATCTTGCATCACACACCAGCAGTAATTTGTTTTCCAAACGCCAAGTGCATGTCTGATTAACTGTTGAATAGGACTAATTAGGTTTCTGGATGTACTGGATGCTGAGAACTTCTCTGAAATTCTCTCCAGACACAAAGTATTTGATACATTGGAAATCTCAGGGTAACCTCGTGGTTGTGGCCTTTGGACTGAGGAAACTTAATAAAGTTTGTGACTTTAGCTTTGTGGGCCAAAACAGGAGCAGTCACCCTGAAAAGCTGCTGCTGCTGCATCAATCTGTGAGTTCATCTTTTAATGATTCATTTTTTGAGGGATAACAGCAAGACTTGGCAAGTGTATCTCCTTTTCCTTTCAGCACTGAATTTCACTCCTGACAAATGTAAACATGGACTGTCACTATGCCTGAGACCTGTGGCTCTCTAAAACCTCCCTCAGAGCAACACGCAAAACCCTTCCCAATTTTCTACCTCTGCTGAAAGCTTTGCATTTCCTTCCTCCTTTTTCTTGCTGCCTTCATCCAGTTCCTTCTGTCAGTAACTTTTTCTACATTACCCACTGTGTCAGATTTAATACTTACTCCTCCTACCCTTTCAAAGTGATCCCCATCTTTCTCAAAGTCTATCAGGTGCCCATTGAATGACCAGGTGAACACGATGTCCAGCGAGTGATCGTGGGACACCTGACAAGGCAGGACGATGCTTTCCCCGACCGTGACATCCATGCTGAAAGGTGACACCATGACCCGGGTTGGATCTACAGACAACAAAGAAAGAGGGGGGTGAAAAGGGATTATTCCTTTTCTCCTGAGGAACAGAGATGCTGTTGGGCTGAGAGAGATCCTAAGCAGCGATCACTTAAGAAAGTCATTAAATCAACAAGTGAATTATTCTATCTTTGGGTTTACCCTTTCTCTAGTTGTTGGATTAAAACACTATTAATAAATCCTCCAGAATCCTCTTCCAGCCACCATCCTGATGAAGGAGGAGGAAAGAAAAGGCTGGAAGAGAGTGCATCTGATCTGAAAGGCTGGATTAAAACTTTTAATCAGAGATTCTTTTATTTGAATCTTCTCACTTCAAAGAGTTGTTTCACACTCATTTGTTGCTCACCATGGTTATCAAAAAAATTTTCTGTTGTTCCTAAATTAAATGTAAAATCCCCAAAACTGGAATGAAAAGGGTGCATTAAAACCAGGAGTTTTTAATCTGGTTGTACCTGGCAAAGGAAAGATAAGGCTGAGATTATTGTTATGATGTTTATTGTGAACTGATCACGCTCTCTGATGGATGGTTTCACATCTCAAATCCTTTCCTTGTGCAAGGAGGAACCCCACAAAGAATAAATATAAATGATGAATGATACCAACAGAACCTTCCTGAGCATGGAACCCAAACCCCTGATGTGGTGCCAGACAGGGCCATTTAGGGAGCTGAAGCAGAAGGAAAGGTCCTGAACAGGACATTTCCAAAGGGAATTCCCCAAACCTGGATCTGTGACTTGGCAGGTTCTGTGTTAAGCACAGGCAGCAGCTCCACCCCAGGCTTCAGGACCAATCCCCTTCTCAAGCTGGAGTTCCACAGCTCCTTTACCACTGGTTTCATTGTCTGTTTTTCACTTCAGTGTGAGCAGAGCGGTGGCACAGAAAGATGAGCCACGACACATTATGCAGACTCCTGCTCCTCGTCTGTGCCTGTGAATTCCCTCTGCCTCTAAGGTTAACATTTCTCTTCCATTTCTGTTGACAAAAATGCAGCAATTTTTTCTACAGGGCCTCAGAGGAAATGAAAAGGAGGAAAAATATTGCTTAACAATGAGACCAAAAGTCTGAAAATCATATGGAGATAGATATTTTTGCTTATTCCAAAAATCCACTCTGCACAGCTGTCATGCTAAAATAATACCAGCATTATTCAATCTCTGGTACATGACACCAAAACCTTCCAGAGCCTATTGCCCAACTGCTTAATTCTCTGCTAGAATAATAAAGATACAGCGACAAAGATATGGACTGGGCAGAACTACTCACGGAAATCCAGGGGATGCAAAGCTGTTCCTGGGTTTTCAACCTTATCAAAAGTGTACAGGAGGTGGTGAGAAAGATTTTGTTGCTGTCTAGAGAGATTTCAAATCAAGTCCTCAGGGACTTGGCTGTATTATCTTGAACAAATCTAATTTGTCTGTATTTTGTGTTCACTTTTGACCAAACAGAGGAGCTCTTAGAACAACCACAGTAAATGTTATGACACCTAATTAATTATTTAATTAATATAGTTAATATTTCTCAGGTGTTTATAAACATGTGAAGTATGAAGAAAATAACGACTATAAATACATAGAATTCTTAGAATAAATAATTGTATAGAATTTGAGAATATAGAATAGATTGTAGAATGGAATTCTATGTATGTATCTAAGTATGTAATTTGTATTCTAGAGTTCTACACAATTATATTGTAGAATATATTAGATATATAATACATATTAAATATTCATTATAGAATAATGATATTCTAGAATATAGTTAGAATATTATAGATTTATATAAATATATAGAATATGAAGTATAACAGAATTCTAGGATTGATATTCTATATAAATATAAATAATACCAAGAAATGTGTGTTTGCTGAAGGCCAGAGCAGCTCAGCACAGCTCCTGCAGGAACTGTGCATGCCTGGTGCTTCCAAAAACGCCTGCAAGTTTCATGGAATGGTGCAATCGTTCAGGTTGGAAAAGATCTTTTATGGTCACCGAGTCCAAGCACTGCTAAGGCCACCGCCGTCCCCTGTCCCCAAGTGCCACACCCACACATCTGTTAAAGCCCTCCCAGGATGGGGGCTGCAGCGTGCCCTGGGCAGCTGTGTCAGGGCTGGACAGCCCTTTCCATGGAGAATTTTCCTGGCTATCCATCCTCAGCCCGGCGGGATGCGCAGGGACCGTCTGTAGGTGTCACTGAAGGCTCGGGGAAGCAGCAGAGCTCCCTCCCAGCCTGCCTTCCACGCCGGCACTCTCGGGAGGATGCTCTTGGTGCGCCAGAGGTGGCGCTTCCCAGTTTTCCATGGTTTTCCCAGCCCCGCTGCAGCCAAGCCCGGGGGCTGCGAGCAGCCCGAGAGCTCTTGGGGATGGTCCCGGCTGAAGCAGCTTCACAAACAGCCTGGGGACCTGCTGTAGATAAAGCCAGGTACGGAGAGGTGAAAAGAGCCGTGGGAGGAACCATAAATTCCATAGGAATTCCACTGTTGCTCACCCAAGGCCGTGCTAAATCCCTGGACTTAGAGAAAAAGAGCAGAGACAAAAGGAAAAGGAAAAGGGGGAGGATACACAAGGGAAGGGAGTCTGTATTAGGTGATTCGGGAAGTCTGTGCCTCTCAAGTACCTCAGCCCATGGGGAAAGAGAGAGGGAAATGAGGCTGGGAAATTGGGATAAAAGGAGGCTGCATTCTCCAACAACTTGGGAGACCCCAGGGGAATGCCCCATGGCCTCTCCCTTTACTCACATGAAGAGTTCCAGGACTCCTCCCTCTCCTTTTTTTGGACATAAACCTCTGCTGTTAGTGGATTTCCCCGACACCCCCACAGCCACACCAGCACAGCTGTGGCTGCCCAGATCTCACCCAGTCTCCCTGGTGGGCTGCACTGGGATCACCCGAGCTTGTCTCACCTCCTTTAGTCCTGCCTGAAACCCCGAGGTTCCTGCATCACCTCCCTCGGCTTTACTGCTGCAGAGCAGTGCTGAGAACTTGGGGTCTTTCTGACTAAATAAGGGGATTTGGTTTATCCTGTGAGAGATTTTAACAAAGTTTGCTTCTTTCCTTAGAAGAAACAGAGCTGAGCAGCATTTCCCAACCATGGGAAGGCTGTAATTGCTTCCCTTCTCTCTTTTATCAGCTGCCCATAATGAGCCAGAGTGCTACCTGCATCTCCCGGCTCCTTTTGGGATGCTGGGATGCATTTCCAAATGCACCTCTCCAGGGTTGCAGAACTGAGAGCAGGGCCTGGGGGTCACAATGAGCCAATCTGCAGGAAACCATCCTGCCATTGATCAGGTGTCCATCGGGAGGGATGATTTGTTTAGGGAAAACAGCCCTGCAGCTTGTGGCACACGCAGAGCTGTGTGTGTCACATGGATCTGCACGATGTCACACCACAGGACACGGGCTGCAGTGGCACCACAGAAGTGACACAAACCTCAGCAGAAGCTGACACTCGCAGATAATGCTTTTTTTTTTTCCTAAAAAAAATAGGTCAGTGCAGAGCAGCTGTTGAATGATGCGGGGAGAGCCAGACGTGGTGTCGCAGATTCGGGGCCTGTCAGCAGAATTCCCATTGAGCAGAGGGGTTTTTCCAGACCTGCCTGCATTAGGTGGACTCAGCATCCTGTTCCCAGTTCAGCTCGGCCCCAGGGGCTGTGTGAAGCACCCTGGGGGATGGATTCAGCAGGGCCTTGTAGCTAAGGGTATCACAGTCCCCCGCAAACAATGGGATCTGCTGTGGCAGCCCTGGCTGCTGCAGGAGCACGGAGTGTCTGACTCGAATGAAAGGCTGAACTGGAACGTGCTCAGGAGATGCAGCTCCTGTTGTTGGCCTCAAATCGGTGCAACTGAGCATTCAGAGACAGAATAAAGAGAGAAGGGATAATGTCAGCATTTCCAAGGCTGGGTGCAGCTAATACCTAAATGCTTACTTAGACATCTATCCCAGCGCACAGGAGGAGCTCAAAGGAGAAGGAGCAGAAGGGAATACTTGGGTTTTGACATATTTATCCAGCATAAAAACCCTGAAGAAATCAGAACTCCCCCTCCACAGCCCCCAAATTAGCAGTTCTTTCAGACTGTCCTACTTCTAAGGGAAATCTTCCAAAGACTTATTCCTTCCTGTCTTCTTCCAGCCTTTCCTTCACTTCATTCAGGTTTGCACTTCCCTGGGAATGTTGTACAAGATCCTACAGAACCACAGAATAATTAAAGTTGTAAAAGACTCCAAGATCATTAAGTCCAAACTTCAGCCTATTTCGAGGTCTGCAGTACGTGTCCTTCTCCCCTTCCCTCTTTTGCCTGAGCAGGGAAAGTCTGTTGGAAATACTCCTGACTGCTGATATTCCTTGGGAGGACCTGGGCAGAAAAGCAGCAATTTCCAGTTTGATTAACCAGCTAATTACCTAATTCTCTCAGATTAATGTTACAGTGTTAAAGATCCAGATATATTTTTCCTTATCTGCATAAACCATTTCCTGTACAAGACTTTAAAGTGTGTTTTTCTTGTAGATGAACTCTAACTCGAGCATTTGGGACTCATTTTCCTTTTTTTTTTTTTTTGAATACCAGCATGTTTACCAATTCCATTTTGGCTTTTATCAGCGGGAGTTAATAAATGCATCTCAGATCAATGTCCTCTATTTGCAATGACATTTTACATTATTGTATTGATTCCAAGGCAAATCATGTCTGGAGATAATAAAAATCAATCTCGGAGGATCTGGTTTCTATGAGCAACCAAAGAATCAAAGTCCAATACATGAAAATACTCAAATGTGCTCTAATTTTATTTTTTTTTCTGTTTGTGAATGAAATATTTAGCCTGGACCATAAAGTCAAAAGCCTCTGAGACCTGACTGGTGAAACTTCTGGGAGCTCTAAGTGCTCTGTCATCAGACACTGAGATGTGCAGGAGAGAGGAAAATACGACTCTGAATTAAAGAGATTAAAACCCAGTGAATGACTGAACACACAGAGGAATTAGCAGAGCAAATTACATCTGAATAGATTGAGCACTTCATGGGGCATGGCCAAAACTGAGATTAAAAAGAAATGGGGAAAAGGTTAAGTATTTACAGTATTTGGCCTTTAAAATATCCCACCTGTGAGCTGTGATGAGTCACACAGATGCTTTCAGGAACAGGCACTTGGTTTTATGCCAATATATCTCTTTTTTCCCTACAATCAGCTATTACACACATTCTTAACAGAAGATTCTGCAGCACTTTCCACTCTCTGGTGTGTGCTGTGGCAGTTCAGCCTAATAAAATATAATCCTATTAAAAGGAGACACTATCAGTTTAGAAAAGGGACTTGAAGCCCGGGACTAGACTCACTTAGCTCTGATTTTAGAAATATTTGTGATTAGTGATTAGAGCTTTCTGTGTCATCAGGCAGCACTGATCTCTGCAGCCAAGGCAGTGAGACATGGCCTTGTATTCAGCAGGGATTAGGGAAGGGAGGGATGGAACACCTGACCTTTCCTGGAGGAGCACAGACCCAATTCAGCAACACACAGGGCTGAGCTGGCCATTTTTAGGCCATGCTAAAATTGCTTTGCTGAAGGAGGATCCTTATCTTGCCACTTGTTTGGCTGAAATTTCCCCACAGCAGTGTGGGGACATGGGATTACTTTGAGCTGGGATCCTGAGCCCCTTTCTCAGGAATTCTCTCTGAGGGTGGGCAAGGCTGTTTCAAGAGGAGAGTTTGGCTGTTGCTCCCTGTGGTCTGTTTGTGCAGCTGCTGCCCTTCCAAGAGCAGCAGTTTCCTCCTAAGCTTCACCAAAGAACTTCCCCACAGATGGAAAACTCTCTAAACTTGATGGCAGAACCTCCCTCCCAGGATTTAATGCCTCCCACTGCCCAGACAGGGAGTGGGCAGTCAGTCAGGGGAGTGCACTTCTGCACACCCCAATCTGCGTTGTTTGTGGGGCTGGATAATAAAGGAAGGTTAATTTAAATCTGAAAACACATTAAGAATGGGCCTTCATGGGAGGATACTGGGGAGGTTGGTGCCTTTAGAGCAAATTCAAAGCCAAAACACATGAAAATACATCCATGCAGTGAGAGCACAGGGAGCAACGAGAGGACCCAAGACTCCGCTTTCAGCTTCATTTTACCCAGTGCAATGCAATATGATCAAATCAAGCTCTCTCCATACAATTGTCACAAAGCAAATCACATGTAATGGGCTCTGGAGATGACAATCAAACCTGTCACTCAGGGAAATTTTTTCTTGTTCTTTGCAGCAGGATGCAACAGCGCCTGATTACACCAGGAACCCCAACATCCTTCTCCAGCTCTGCATTGCAGACTAAAATAAAACCCACCTCACTCCAGAGCTGCCTCAAGTGAAATCTCCGTATTTGACAAACGATCCAGGTGCTGGTGACAATCTTCGTGGATAACCCAGGGAATTCAAGGTGTCACCTTTTGTGGGCTATTGATTGCGACGAGCTGATATCCGTCTTTTCAAGTATGGAATAATCTACTGTCAGTGCAGAAATGATGGCCATCGCACAGAGAAGGTTAATCAGATACAGGAGAAATCATATCTAATCTGTGATAAATTGTGAGTCACTCAGGGATCAATCACTGCTCTCCTTGTACCATAACCCAGGGGAATTGTGCAGGTGAAATTCCATGGAGCCCATGGACACAGTGCCCAACAACATTTTGCCCCCTGGAACAGTTCCCCCTGTGCAGTTTGTGCATTCATGGTGTTTTTACATGTTTGGAATAGTAATGGCCATTAATCAAAAACTTTAGGAAGCAGCAGAGCAGAAGAAAATACAACATCCATGCACTCAAACTGCAAAACCATGGAGGGAGTGCCACAGTCTTTGCATTTTTAAGGCACAAGTGTGTATTTTAGGCCTTTCCCACACTGATTCTACGCCTGTTACCCACCCTCCTCATCAGCACCAAGGCATTAGGAATTAGCTGCCATGCCAGAATAAATCCCAAATTAAGAGTCATTAGGAGCAGATGCCTCTTGAGCTGTCAAACTTACACAACAGCCAGAAAATTCTGGGCTGGACTTCCCAGCTTCCCACTGAATGATCCACAGCTTAAGCATCCTTAATGACACGCAAATCCAGGCTTGCTTGTGTCATCCATGCCTTGGGATAAGCCAGGCTTGGTGTCCATGACATTTATCAAGCCCAAGACATTCATCTTCCCACGTGCCACTTATACCAGGAGAGGGATCTGGAGGGGAGCACCTAAGGATACCTCTGAAAACAGGATAACTTTTTCCTATTTTTTTCCTATTATTTTTTTCCTATTCCCTTTAAACCTGTGGCAAACACACATTAACAAAAAGTGCCTCCAAGTTTAAGCCAAAGAAAGCACAGCAGCTGCAAACCTCAGGATTTTCCAAGTATCCAAAGAACCGAGCCAAGGAGACACAGAAAGCAAAAGCACTGGGTGGTTTCATCTCTATTCCCACAGGGAGTGTACCCCAGCTGTCCATGGGGAGCACAGCAGGGACCCAGCCCCTCAAACACCAGGCTGAACATTTAGACTTTGGATCACAGCCAAATGTGAACAATCAAACTCAACAATTCCACTGAAGAGAGAATTAGATAAGCAAAAGAGGAGGAAGAGTGCCAAATGAAGACGAAGGTTGCTCTAGCGTGGGCACAAACTTGGAATAACTGGGAATGAGTTCTCCTCCTCGCTTTCTGTCTGACCTTGACCAAGTCATTAAAAGTCTCTGCTGCCCTATTTGCCCAGCCTGTAAAATGGATCAGGCCTTCATTAGAAACTGTTTTGTCTCTGTACCACTGTGCCCAGCAGATATTTTTATTTAAGATGAACTTTTTCTTGCATCCCCAATGAGACCTCCACACTGTGGAGCGTGAGCAAGTCTGACACCCAAACACCTATTACTGAACAAACCCAGTGACAGGGAGAGCAGAACCAATCAAACAAACACTAAACCAAATTTTCTGGGCCGAGGTCTCATTTGTTTCCTGGTGAAGGTGAAATTGTCTCACGATGCCCTGTATTCTCTCCTAAGGAAGTGACTCATTCTAATTAGTGGCACACAGAGAGGACAAAGCTCACATTCTGAGGGCTGTGCTCCTGCTTTGCTGCCTTGTGGCTGAGCCCTGGTTCTGATGTCAGGGGCAGGATGGAGGCAGGATCACAGGTGAAATGAAAATAACAACCCCCGAGACCATCCCTCATTATAACTTCCTCAAAATCCTCAGTTCCTTCTCTCCTGAATAAATCTTCCCCACAGAGCATCATTAAAAAGTGTCCCTGACATTTCTCCTGTTCCATGGCATTTTGCCTCAAATTAGCCACGAGTTTTTCTTACGTAAATAATTCCAGGGCCAGAATCAAGATCCAGCTTGGAAAGACACCCACAGAGAGGTGGAGGAACAGCAGCTCCACCTCTCCTTTCAGCCTGGTTTCAGTGCTGGGTGAGCTTTGCTGGGGTCATTCGTGGTATGGAGCATTTCTCCCAAACACTTCCACTCCTGGCTCTCTCCTGAAGGGAATGATGTTCATCATCAACTGCATCACACAGTTTAGCTCCCAGGACTAATGGATTTTTACAGAGACATTACATTGTGCACCTAGAAGAGGAACTGAATTTTTCACTGCTGAAATACTGCTGATTTCCTAAATAAACTCTCTATTCAGATATATTCAAGAGGCTGGAAGAAAACACAGCACTAAACCCTACAAATTGGATTGGTTCTTCATGGCCCACTTAAAAACTTCAAATGAAAGCAAAATTCATATTCAAGTGTGTGTGCGACTGACAGAGACTGAGACCCAACCCAAGTCAGTTCAGTGACAAAATTCCATGTATTTCAGAGTCCACCTGCTTCTGAGTCAGGAACATTTGTCTTTCTGTCATATTCCCAAATGCCTGGCTGGAACACAGTGATCCAGGACACCTAGAACGTAACCTATTCCATTTGTGTTCTCTCTGCCCTCATGATTTTGGGATAAAGACAGGAGACTCCTGTCTCTGTATGATCTCCGATGGGATTGCTCATAATCTTGCACTAAAAAAAAGGAAAATCAGGTCGCAGGAGCCCCTAATATTGAAGCAGCACCTCCCTCTTGTTCAGCAGTGCTGTGGATACCCCCTGATCTGTCAATCCCAGGCCTTATAAGCTGGGTGGCACCTGGCTTTTATTATCTGATAAGGAACTCTGGGTGACCTGTTGGCAATCCAGGCTCAGGGAGAAAAGCTCCCATCAGCTCAAATCCTCTGCTAAGCTGCTTCCAAAAGTGCTCCTGAGAAAATACACAAAAGGGCTGGGATTTCCCCAACCACTTTCCCAGAGTCTTGTCTTCAATACCCTCACACTTCCTCCTCCTAGGACAGGAGATGTGCTCTCTAAACACTTCCTCTGTCTCTCTGATGCTAGAAACATCACCCTCAGGCCAGTCTGCTCTGAGTCACTGATTCCAAGGATGTAAAGTTCACTTTCCCTCTTTATTCTCCCACACTGCTTCCTTGTCCTCACCTGAAACAGATCTCCAGTCACTCCCCAGTGCGTGTTTAGATCATCATCTCCCCCATCCCTGTCCCAGTCACACTGAATTCTTTTGGGATTGGGGGAAGTGGCTCTGGGGAGACTGCCACAGCAGCATCACTTGCTACAACAACCTCAGTTTTCCCTGTTTTTCTGTTTTCTCTCCGAGTATGACCCCAGTTCACCCAGTATTTGTGGAATTCCCATGGGACTCCTGCCTGGCAGTTCATCCCACTGCATGCTTTGGAACAGGGACAAGCTCTCTGTACCCTCCCCTGGGATAAAGATCAAACTGATACATCAGTGCACTTAACCCACGATGTCAGCAGGCTCAGAACCCAGCATCTCCTTGAGCAAGGAAGAGATGTGGGACTGCACCCCATGTAATGTTAAACACAACCTAAAATGTAAAGTGCAGCCGTCATGTTCCACTTCCTGGGAGCCAGAGGAGTTCCAGGGAACTAAAAGCTCAAGGAGACAGACCTTCCACTGCCTGAAATTCCTGGTAACTCCACTGCAGGGACTGAGATCTGGCCCCTTATCTCTGAGCCCAGGCGTGGGACAGCAGCGTGAGCTGTCAAATGCCAGAGCTGGGCACGGCAGAGAATATCCTGAGCTGGAAGGGACACCTTCCACTATCCCAGTTTGCTCCAGGCCCTGTCCAACCTGGTCTTGTGGCTGCCCCATCCTTGGACACTTCCAAGGGTGGGGCAGCCACAGCTTCTCTGGACACCCTGTGCCAGGGCCTCACTGCAAAATAATTTGTTAATTATGATTTATGTCCTATCACAAACATAAACACAGTCCCACCCACTGCCTTTACTTGGATTTAAATGTGATCTATGGCTTCGTTTTAACCATGCTGGGCTTTCATTTGTATTCAAAAACTGAAAAATATTATAACCTTTCTGAAATGCACCATGTTAAAATAAATTGAAGCAAGTTGATGAAAACTGTTAATTAACCTGCTTTTGTCTCATTAAGAGTCTGTGTTTAACCTGTAGGTCATCTCCTCTTCCAGCTGATGCATGGATCTGATCTTCAGTGATGAGCTAAACAACCCAACCTTTTATTGACCATGCAGAACTCCTGAACCTCCTGCTTTTTTGGGAGAGGTCAGAAAAATTCCTAAAACAAAAGTGCTGAGCTTTTTAAAGGCATTATTCTTAACTTTTTTTTTTTTCTTTCCTGTGGCAGGAGAGGTTGCAATAATGCTGACCCTGCAATACGTGGTGGGCTTAAGGTAAAACTACAGAACAAAAATACTGTTTTGCACCCCTCTACAGGTTATTCAGACATAATGGTTGAACTTTGCTAAAAATATAATTTTTTCCCACTTCACGTGCTGAATCAGGTGTATCTATAAGGATCAGCACCTGCTCTACCATTGCTTCCATTATTTACCTGAGCAATTACCAGTTTTAAGACCCTTGATGTGCCTGAAGGTTGGCTGGGGCTTGGAAGGACAGTGAGGAGAAAGAAGGTGGTGGGAGGGAAGGGGGGGAAGAATCTGTGGCATTTCCCACGATCCAGAGGCAACGTTTCACAGCAGCTGCACGCCCTCCATCACAAGCACACCGGTACCTGGAGGAGCTGCCCCGTGGGAGTCCATCTATCTGCATTCCTGCTTTTAAAAATATCACTCCAATAACGCTGGAGATCAGTCCAAAACTGGCACAAGAGCAAGGCAGGAGATCTATGCTTTTTAATATCAAGCTCTTCACCAAGATGACTTTTATCATGTTAATGGCTAAATCACACTGATTGTAAAAGAGCCCAAATGAGGCAATTAGTAAGGCCTGTGACAGCCCCAGCCAGTGACACACAAGGTTTGCACTGGGAGCCAGATGGATATCTTCAATATATTTCTTATTGTCTGCTTGTGGTAATATGTTCAATTAAACTAAATCAGCACTGCAGAAGAACCTCTGAATTGCCTGGAAAAAAAAATTAATTGTCTGCTGCAAATTTAATGAAGCCTAACACTTGTGTTATGTTTACAAGTTTTATTTGTTATGAGCAGTGAGCGCTTACAAGGAAGAAAGAAACTCCAAACTTACTTCATTCAGCCAGCCCTAAGAACAACCCACTGGTGTTTGAGTTCATTACTGGGATTTGATTTCATTTACATGTCTCTCTCTGCCATTTACTGGTTCTGGCCACAGCAGCTGACCGGGTTTTTCCTCTCCCCAGTAAGAAACTGAGAGCTCTCACTGTGCTGTTCACGCACAGTTCTGTGATTCAAGTCTGGCTCAAGTGTTTGGCCACAAACCTGTGACAGGACAAGTGCCCAGAGGGGCCACAGCTGCTCACCCTGACCCTCAGCAGCATCCTCCTCCTCAGGGTGTCACCGACCTTCCCCTCCTTGCTCATAGATCACAGCACTTGTGGAATCACAGAACCATGGAATATCCTGACTGGGAAGGGATCCACAAGGATCATCCAGTCCCACCCCTGGCCCTGACACCCCAACAGCCCCACCCTGGGCACCCCTGGCAGTGCTGTCCCATTGCTTCTGGAGCTCTGGCAGCCTCAGGGCCGTGCCCCATTCCCTGGGGAGCCTGGGCAGTGCCAGCACCCTCAGGGGGAGAACCCTTCCCTAAAACCCAACCTAAACCTCCCTGACACAGCTCCAGCCATTCCCATGGGTCCTGTCCCTGTCACAGAGCAGGGATCAGCTGTGTTTGACAAATTCACATTCAGAAAATCAGAAGCCAAAGGTGCCTCTGAGCAGCCCAGGGAGGGGGAGGCTTTGGTGAAGGCTTGACAGCACAGGAGGCATCTGCTTCTCATATTGCCACTTCTGTCACCTCAGAATAATCACAACCTTTAAACTTCAATTAACTGTCAGAAAACAGTGATGCTGACAGGATACACAGCTCTTCCATCTTCCTTGGGGTGCTCTGGGGCTGACCTGATTTTTCTGATGACCTCAGGTCCTCACCTGAATGGAGCTGGGAGGAAAATCTGACTTTACCAGTCCCAGGTGTAACAAGCTTGGAGGGGATGCACCTGCCAGTGCTGAAACTCAAAGCTGAGCCCCTCAGTCCTGCACGAGGTGATGTGGCTCAGCATCACACAACAACCATGGCTGCCTGGCAGTCACAATAAACAGGGAAGTTGCCTGAAACTATAAAACACTTGATTAAAGCTTGTGTTCCAAGTGCCAGATGGAGAAGAGCTCTTGCAGGCTGCAAGGACCCTGAGGTAGCTGCTGGATTCCAGCCCCACCAGCAGCTTCTGCTTCAGGATTTCCCACCCAGGGGTGGTTAAGGAGATCCAGCAAAGTGCAGCTCAAGCGCTGGGGCTTCCACGGTTGAGGGAGGAGGGAGCAGACGTGGGGGATGCACAGCTCTTACATTTATAATTGTGCCTTTCATGCAGTGCTCTGGGTCATAATTTTACTTAAACCCAGCAAAAGAGCCTTAATTGTGTCCTAGAAATAATTGGTGTCAGTGGAAACAGTCCAATTAGAGCGAATATTTTCCTTTGCAATTTCACGGCCAAAGATTATGGCTTTCCTTGTCAATTGTGAACATCAAGCCTTTGCTTCTAGTTGTTACTCAGAAGTCAAGAAAGGTTTTTCCTTGCTTAGAAATAAGTTTTATTTCTTAAACATGAGAATACATAACATGTTTTCATGAATAAATCAGAGCCTGCACAGCTCCGTGGCACTCTCTGAGCTTTTTTTGCCTACAAATCCCTGATTTAGAGATTCTGGAAAACAATGTCATACTCTAAATTGACTTTTCCTCCATGAAATTTAAAACCAAAACGTATTAGACCCAATAAGGAATATTCATTCATGTCTGGACTACATATAAAAACTGTGTTCAGCAAGTGCTAAAACAAAATTGAAGAATAATGAAATTTCTTTTGATGGTTTCAGAGTTGAGTCTTTATCTTGGTTTTGATACCACCTGAACACAGACCTTGTGTGCTATCCAGGAAAATTACAAAAAGCCCAGAAAATATGGACAACCCTCAAGCGCTGCTCTGGGATCATTCCTTTGAACTCTGCCTCTCATTTTTAAAATTATATTTTGTGCTTTCAACAGCAGGTGTCACTTAACCAGGTCCTTTTTTAAGGGCTGAGGCAAAACCAACAGGAGTTTAAGATGACATTGAATGATGAGGAGAGAAAAATAAAGACTTTGCATGACCTAAAACACTGCAGGAAGAAGGCAGAGCTCAGTGACAGAGGGGCCACTCGTGTTTCAGTATGACCGACCACTGAACACAGGATATGGATGGGTGGGATGGAAAATGCCTGCAGCAGCTCTCTGGGACAGCTTTCCCACAGTAGCAAAGCAGCAGCAACGGGGGAAAAACCAGGGAGGTCTGGAGAGGCTCCTGGGAATGGAGACAGTGCTGAAACAGGTCAATAGATTCCAGTATCTGCTGTATTCTCTTGGTTTGTGTTTAACAACCCTCAACACCATAATGTGTTTACTCTTCCTCTTGGGGAAAAAGCTGAAGCCCCACTTGAAGGAACTGATATCCCACTTACTCCAAAATCACTTCAAACTCAATGGAGCTGAGAACAGCTGGCAAAATTCACAGTTATTGGAATTCACTGATTAAAAAACCCCCACAACCTGAACCAAACCCCACGGACACGAGGCAAGCACAACACAAATTCCAAGCCACGAATTCTGCTCAAGGGATGTTGAAACAGAGACAACCACAGGTGGCAAGAGGGAACCATCACATCCTCCTGCCACTTTCTGCAGAAGGTAAATGCTGTGTCCTAAAGGACTGGAACAAACACAGCGAGAATTCCAGGTTTAAAGGCAGCAACATTTGAAGTCTCTGAAAAGTTACTTGATAATGGGCCAGAATTTACAGTATTTAATCAATTTTAACTGCAATGCAGCACTTCAACGTTCACACAGAGGAATAGGCTGGGAATGAAAAATGTGCTATTTTATAGGAAATAATTTGAATCACTGTGCTGGACAAAATCAAGACTATCAGTCTATTCAAGCGTGAGGGAAAAATAACCTCCTGACATTATCTTTGTGTTCTTTTCCTGCTAAAGTGCTACAGATTCCAGCCAGCAAAAGTTCTCCTGCTTTTACTGCCTTGAGCCCTCCCGTGACAGCCCGAACGAGACGAGCTCACAGCAGCAGGAAAATGTTAAAGGTGCATCATAATTAAACAGGAAAATAAAGCCATTGAAACTTGCCCTTGTCAGAGATGCACCAACGTGACCAGAATTGCTGCTCCCCCCCAGGAGCACACAGGCACCAACTCCAGCAAGGATTTAGAGATGAATTTAAATAAAAATGTATTTAAATAGATGTATTTAGATATAGAGATGGATTTGTAGCTGAGCCCACAGCCCAAAGGGAAGCAGCCATGGGCGTCAATGGGGGGACCACGATCCATTCACCTCCAATGTCCCCAAAGCAAAGCTGGCCATGGATTAAATGGAAGCTGTTTAATGTGTCTGGGAACACGTCCTGCATGCCAAGGACTTTCTCACCCCATAAAGAAGCAGTGGTGACACACAGTGAGCAGCTGCATTTCCATCACCAGCTTGTTTGGGATGCTGCATCCACACCCCACCTCACATGGGTCCCATTCCCTGGGATATCAGCACAGGAGCCTTTCCTGGTGCTTCCCAAATCCAGAGCTTTTATTGCAGTGCCTTGGAATCAGTTTCCTCTTTCAGCCTGCTACTGTACCAGCCAGTTGATATCACTGTGTTAAATACAAATAAACTCATATTGTACAGGCTGTGCCTGTTTACTCTATTTGTCATTTAATCCCTCAGTACTCAGAGAGTCTCTAATCTTTCTGTGTGTTGGAAGAATTGAACATTTAGCCTCAAGTACAGGAAAAAATGAGGGAACAAGATGGAAAATTAATATTTATACAATGCATGGAAACACACACTATGTTTTACAGAGCTTTAAGCACTGCCTTAGAAGGAGCTGCTTCTCCAGCCTTACAAACTCAATCCTGCTTTTTAATTTAGAGGTCAAACTGTACATGAGAGTTTCTAAGATTTCAGGTCTTGGAGGCCAAGAGGCTCTCATTTAGCACCAGCCTGCAGAACAAACCCAAAGCACAGCTTCACTGGTTCAGAAAACCACTGGGGTTCACTCAGCCTGACAACAGAATGTCAATACACAGCCCTATGGGCACCTGTCAGAATTTGATATTTTTTAAACTGTCTACTCATGCATAAAATGCATATTTATTCACCCCTCTCTGGTTGTTTGCCAGAGAGTTATTTTCAGCTCCTTGGTTCTGGTGTAACATATTCCCCTCCTTCTCCCATCCTTGCCTACGCTGTCTCTGACACTGTCGGTGTCTCTCCCTGAGAAAGGAAACTAAAAAAGAAAAATAAGGGTAGCCTGCAATATTAATGGAAGAACACAGGAAGGTCAGGGAAAATGTCTTGACCTTCACAGTTTTTTACTCAATGACATAAGAGGAGTTAGAAAAGAATGCAAGCATATCTTAAGGTCAAAAACCACATCAGCTGTTAAATTAGTCTTTTTGTACACCACAAAACTGAGTTAAAACAAGAATTCAGTCATATTTCTGTCCAAACTCACACGTGTTTTACTGAGGGCAGAGAAACTCAGGCATTTCACTCTGTAATACAATATTTTACACAGTTCATTTGGAGTTCAGAATAGTTTCTGCTCTTCTATACTTTTTATGGGCCAGACTTAGAAATTGCATTTCTCAGTTTGCTGTTAATATCCACATCTTGGGCTTAAGAGTTTATTCTCTGCTTCATGCACATGCGTTGCTGCCATTAATGCAAATGGAATGGAGTCAAAACAGAGCATTGAGGGGAAAAAAGCCCTCGCTAATCCTTTATAGCCTCAGTGTGCAGAAAAGTGATTTGTGGAGCACGGGAACGCAGAGAGCAGGTACAGCAACTGCCGAGGTTTTCCTGGGAGCTCCAGGCTATTCCTTGGGCCTGGAGGAAGGACAAGCCAGGGAATACAGAAGCTTGGCTGCGATAACAGAACCCAGTCACTCCTGCTGCCAGCAACTGGCTTTTGTACGGTGGGAGAAGCAGTCCCTGAACTGCAGCCCCTGATTCTTCCCCCTTGGGGTCTTGCAGCATGTGGAAAACCAGGACAGCCCAGTGGTGGCCAAGCTGGAGCTGAACAGCTGAAACCCCTCCCTGCTGCCATCCCTGGGGAAAGGGCTGGGGCTGGACTGGTCCTTTTGCTCCCCGTTTTTGCTCTGGGACAGACAGAGGCTGATCACAGGCTGCCCAGGGAGTGCCCCATCCCTGGAAGTGTCCAAGGCCAGGCTGGATGGGGCTTGGAGCAACCTGGGATAGTGGAAGATGTTCCTATCCATGGCACTGGGGGGCAAAATGACCTTTAAGGTCCCTTCCACAATTTTGTTAATGGATGAGGTCCTTTCTGTTCGGGCTCCCTGAGCAGCCCTTTCCTGGCTGTTTGTGGCAGGTGCCTCCTTAGGACAGCACAGGTTAGGAAAAGGCAGAATCAGCTCCTACGGAGACCTCACTCTGGTCTTCACTTGTCTCTGTTCTTGTTTTCAGGGACCAACGTTGCCAAATGCCACACAAGGGACTCATAACAACTCCAAACCCAAAGAATTGCTGGGGACCCTACGCTTCCCTACAAGGTTCAGAAAATCCCTGACTGGTTGGGGTTGGGAAGGACCTGTGGATGTGTTCCAGCTATAAAAACTTTGGATTAAAAACTGCATTGAAACATTTTAAGTATTTCCTACATACCACAGAAATAGTTGACAAGGAGAGCCTCTAACTGAGTATGATCCATCACTGCCAGTGTGTGGGAGAATTAAAACTGACAGCATTAGAGCTTTCTGATTGATTTATCACATTGTAATCAATGCTTCCTGATTTGTTATCCAATATAGGTTTTTCCCCAAATAAGAAAGAGATAGAGAGTGATTGTAAGGGTAATAACCTATTGTGTTCATGGCCTATAATGATTCATCAGACGTTCGACTACTCATCAGCAGGCCAAAAATTAATTCAACACATTTGTCAGTGTCTCTCACTGCTTATCAAATTATTCCTTTAAATATCTTGGTTACATTATTCCTTTCAATATCTTGGTCAAATTATAGCTTTTACTTTTGATAACAACAATTGACAGAACATAAATGCACGTGAATAAACACTCGGAATTCCTGAAATGCTGAAATTCAGCCCTGGAGGAGGAATAATGAAAATAAATCTGACTTATATATGAAATAATGCCTTATATCATAAACAGTGCCTCAGATATCCATAACAAAAGCTGATTTAGTCACCTTTCACCACCAGGCTGCCCGTGCTGCTTGCCGTCCCGAAGTGGTTGGTGGCCACGCAGGTGTAACTTCCCGCGTCCGACTTGGTGACGTTGACGATCCGCAGGCTCCCGTCATCCAAAACAGTGATTCTGCAAAGACAGTGCCCACAGGAGGTTTGGTTTGGTTTGTTTTTTTTAAAGCCAACATAAAACCCTTTTGAGTCTGCATTAATTATGGATGGTGAGAGCAGCAGAGAGCCCTGCCCTGCGCGGGGAGCTGAGCTGATGCGAGTCTCTCCGGACGTGCTTCATAAATACTGAATGCATCATTTACATGAGTTTTCTGTGTCTGCACTCGAGGGCAACTTTCATTTACACATCAGCAGCTCGTGTAGGTTTTCCACATGCTGTACTTTGATATTCAGCCCTCTCACCATGACAACCCCTGCAGCACGTGGTGCTCTGGCTCCATGGTAAAGCCCAGCGCTCGCTGCCTCGCGGCGCAGACGCTGCTGCCGAGCAGATGTGCTAGAGCAGGTGTTTCATTCCAGAGGTTTTTCCATCAGGATGATGGCTTTTCACAGAGGGCACCACACTGCCAAGCTCGCTCTCCACCTCTCTGCCTGTGTGTCACTCAGCCCACAGGGTTTATCTGCAGTGGCACTTGCAGGTTACAAAATCCTGTTTCACTCCCATCCTCTGCTCAGCTGCACATTCCCCACCTGAACAGGGCTGGTATCAGCAGTCTCTTGAGGACAGGAGGCAGGTGAGGATGGAATGGTAATTCCTGGGTGATCCCCACCTGCTCCTCTTGCACAAGAGCACTTCAGGCTCCCCTTGTTCTCTCAATGAGCTTTGCCTCCTGTTACATTTTTTTTTCTGCTCTGCTCCAAGTCAGTGAACTCAGGAAACCTGAGTTTGCCCAGTAAATCCCACTGAAACATGAATGACCTGTATCCTGTGGAGGCAGCACCTAAGGAGACTGCAGAAAACCCTTTCTTCCACCTTAAAATCACCTCTCATAGCAACATTTTTGCCTCCTCAGAATCACGTCCTGCAGCACAATCTCCTTTCTCACCTTCAGCCACTTGAAGACCTTCATGGAAAACCTTGTAATAATTCCTGCCTTGTCCTGCTCAATTATTTCCTAATTTCACTAAAATGAAGAGGCCTTCCTGTATTTTTAATGGCAATAAAGCTTTGCACAATTGAACTGAGAAACTGGGAGGAAAGAACCTCAGCCACAGCACTGGCACCACTGCAGGAGAGCTCAGGGGCACTTCCCTCCTGAGGAGGCTTTGAGGAATCACCTGGAGCTCTGGGACAGCCCTTGGACAGCTGAATAAAGGCCCAGCCTGAGCCAAGGAACAAACTCAAGCATCAAGGTCACCTTGGGGCTCCTTGGCTCCTGCCAGCTGCAGCCACAGGGCTGGGCAAGGTCTCCAGTGACCCTCAGGAGTAGTCAGCTCACCCAAGGCAGCTGCTGTGGCTGCCCTTTGTCATTCCACAGGCTCTTGGTGGTTACACACGAGCTGCAGAGCCCCCATTCACAGACCTGCTTCAACAAAGGGCACAGTCTGAGTGATTGTGCCAAGCAAGGAGGAGGAAGGTGGCACAGGATGCTCTGACAGCAGAGCCCATCTCTGTCCTGGCTCACCTCTCCCTGACCTGCTCCTGCAGCAGCCCAAGAGCCACAGGCCAGCTGGCACAGAGGTGATATTTCACCCATCAGCAGCAGGGATATCAATGGGAGCTTCTCAGCTGCCTCATGGTCTCCAAATTTTTGCAGTCAGTAACGCTCACCACTGTCATTTATTTCTGAGGGACTCCAGTGCCATGGATTTGTTTCTGTGGCAGTCACTGCAGCTCAGTGCTTGGAAGGGAGCAGTGCAGAGCTGCTGGTCTCATCTTCACTGCTCCATGGGCACAGGTCTGCATTAAACCTGTGCTGGAGTGGCCACGCTGGCCTCCAGCAGGAGCTGGGCAGCACCAGGAGCTCCCCAGGAATTATGTGCTGCTCTTATCAATTCCAGGTCTTCAGGAACAGCAGGGCCTTTCTGAAAGCTGAAGGTGCCCTTGGCAAGCATTAAAATTCCAATCAATATGAACCAGGACAAGCTCAGCATCCCGCTCCAGCTCAAGGAGGACCACGGGGCTCCAGCACTGCCCAATCACACTCTGCCTGCCCTACATCCCTCCCTCCCTCTCTCCAGGAAACCCAGAAAAAGTGCAGTTTTAGATTATTTCTGTACAGTTGAAATCTTATTTTTAGTTATTTACGCTTTATTTTCAGCCATATGGCTGAAAGCTATTTACTGGCTAATCTCTTCCATAGATCATTTTAATTGTGTCTGTTGATGAGGCCAGATTTAATTGCAAATTATAATGCCTTTTCTGTCCCTGTCTTTCTCCTGCTACTGGTTTCCTGCTAAGCTGTCTTTATTCCCAGTGTAAGACTGGTTTTTAGTTGATGTGGACTGGATTGCCCTGGAGATATCTCTGGATCAGGACAGCCAATCCACCACCAGCCTTGGCACATCTCAGAGAGCTTGTGCTGTCTTTCTTTCCTTCCCTTCCTAAGCTGAGACTGTGGTCCCTGGCTTTACAGCCTGAGCCTACAGACATCCTTTAACCCCAGGAACGTCCTGCAAAGAGCTCAGGAGAGTCCTGCCCTGAGTTCTCCAAACCCCTTCCCCAGAGAGCCTCCAGGCACGCTGAATTCTCATCTGGTCCCTCAGTAACTCCCTCCACGCTCCTGTAAACGAGCAGCATTAAAAGTGACAGATAACTGTACAAGTTAACTGATTTTTTCCAAATAAATCAGACCATTAAAACCTCTCTGCGACTCATTGATTAGGAGGCCTTATGGTTATGTGGCTCTTTCTGCTGAAGCTGCTTTTCTATAGCGAATGTTTTGTCCTCTAATCTGAATCCAATGTGTTAAAAGTTAACAAATAATTATTTGAACACTTGGAAATTTGTTACAGTTAGTTGAGAAAGGAGGAAGGCCTCTCACTGATATTGCTAAATCCTGAATTTTCTTTGCAGGCTTATCTGCATTAAACAAGAGGAGAGGCTCATTTCAGGCCACTGAGGTTCTCAAACTGCTAATTGGCTCAAAAGCAAACAACCCTTCAGCCATAATTTTAAGCAGTTTGGGTGAAAAAGTTCCTCCAAGACACAAAGTTCAAATTGAATGAAGCACTGCTCAGTGTGCTTTCTCCTCTGAAATATACCCTCAAAATGTTTTCTAGCCAGATGCCTGGGAAGACATAAAAATAAACCACATTTCCCATAAACACACATCAGTACAAAGTGTTGGCTGCTGCGTGTGCACCTCTTTAAACCACTACAAACTCAGAAAAGGGGCTACTGACTTGCTATTGAATGTTCTGTGCTCCCTGATTCTACTGCCAGCAGTGGTAACAATAAATAAAAATATAAATCTCTTCTTGTACAGGTTAATGAACTGCTCTGCTGCTAACCTGGCTCACGGACACTGCTGCTATCAGAGAAAAATCAAAGAAGATAAAATATCCATTTGGAAAAACTCAAAAAAGCCCCAATTTAAGATTGTTTCGTATCCTTATTGAAAGAAAGGTCATCTATTTTAAACAGAGGATTTGTAAGAGAGATTCTGGGGGTCTGTGTTGTCAGCTGAAGATTTCAGGTTCATGGAGAGCAAAGACAGGTCTGAAATTAGGATATAAAAGCACTGCTTGTTTCCTAAACTGAAGCATTGGGTTCTACTGTAGGAAGAGCTGACCTTGTCAGTGTTTTGATCAAAACTCCTCTGGGGACAAAAGACCTTTAAAAATGCTGAAAACATCCCTCCCCAGCCTTTTCCTCCTTAGCCATTTTCATTTTGCCACTGCAGCAGCAAATGGAAGAAGCTGCTGAACACTTTGCAGCAGCCTAGAGAGGCCCCCAGGCACAGAGCTCCCAGAGCAGCTCCTGTGACAAGGGCAGGGAGTGACAGCACGAGGGGAATGGCTTCCAGTGCCAGAGGGCAGCGAGAGCTGGGATACCCATCCCAGAGGGATAACTGCCCTCTGGCTCAGTGCAGCAACACCCGCTCACCCCGCGTCTCCAGGAGCAGCTGGAGATGGATGAAGAGTTCAGGCAGACCTGGAGCAGTGCAAGGAGAAACAGCAGTGTGCAATCCCTGGGGTCTGATCTATTGGTGCTTATTCCCAGCTCGTGATCCACCTGCCAGATCCGTAAATCCCACACCAGTAACTGTGTTACCTCCACCCCGAATGGAGCATGGCAGAGCTGATTCATGGAGCCCTCTGCAGCACTCCCCGCTGCTGGGCAGCATTCCCAGGAGCAGATAAACAATCCTCAGCCAGTAACATATGCATTTAGAGATAGAAATTGTCCTGTTGAGCTCAGTAAGAGTTTTATCACCGACTTTGTGAAACGAGATCAAGCCCTTACCTGGAATATAAACGACAGCAGAAAACTGCCCCACTCCCAGAGCACATCATAAAACTGAGTGCCAGTAACCATCTGCAGCCCAGCTCCATGGAAATCTGACCTCTGGGTGTCTGGCTGCATCACCTGCACCTCCCAAAATGTGCCTGCTGCTCAGCTTTGGCCTCCTGCTTTGAGAGAATACTCCCCTAAAATCCCAAACTTACAGTACCTACCAGAACATCTTGCTCTGGAGTTTATTTACAAGAAAATCCATGTGCCTCCTGGAAGCAAAGCCCTGCAGAGCCAGATGGTTGGACCTCACCTGTACCTTGCAGGTGGAAGCCCATGCAGGGTGAGGAGCAGGGCCACGCCCCAACCTTCCCAATGGGAATTGTCCCAACTCCCAAAGTGCACCCAGCGCCACCGGGGAGCTGCACAGACAGGTGGCACGGCAGGTATCCCTGTTTATTCCTCCCAGCTTGCCCTCTATTTCTCTGTTCAGCAGGTGGGAAAACGTGGGGTCTGAATGGGGTATGAACAGAGTACAAATGCAGTGCATGTGGAGCTCGGGCGCGCGTTCCCTTCCCGAAGGACACGGAGCAACTCCGGCACTGCAGATTAGAGCCCGGTGTTTCTTTGGAGCAAAAGTGCTCAGAATTACAAAGTGACTTTTTTTTTTCCCCTCCCTCTCAAATGGTTTCATTAGCACTGCTGCAATGAAATAAGGTATTTTGTTTTCTTATCTAATCATTTTAGCATTCTAATTTATGAAATACAAGCATAACTACCCTTGCTTTCACTCTTGATTAAACACACGCAGCTGAAATATTTCATGCTTAGCCGAGTGAATATTTTAAATATTTTTTCCCCCACGAAACAATGCTTAGGATGTCCGATCCTTTTTCTATTACAGGGAGAAAAGATGTCTTAGAGCAAGCATTTAAATGAGTGTCAGCTGGAAGAAACACACACTGAGTGCAATTTGAGATAAAACTACCACTGATCCCTTCATGTACAGCCTTTGTGGCAGTGGTGACGTGGCTATTGAAAAAAGACACTGGTGCCAAAGTTCTTCCCAGAGATAATCCGTCTTCTGAGAGAGGATTTGGGTTAAATGTACCTGTGAAAAACAGTGTATTTCAGCTGACATGATGAATGGCCTATTGTTCATCCTTGCTGCCGTGCCTGGGCTGGCGGGGCTGGAAGCAGAGAAGAAAGCAGAAGCACCAGGCAGCCCTGACTGCAGTCTCAGCACTGTATTTGTTTCCTCTTTTCCCAGAGTTCCTAGGCAGGAATATCTAGAGCAATTTTTAGCCTAACAGCAACTTTGCCTCACGCCACAACCCCGGGCAATTGCATTATTTATCAAATTATTTCTATTTCTATCACATGTCTTTGTAGCAGTTTATTATCTTCTAAATAATGCTTGCCACGCAATGAGGCAGGGACTGGGTTGTTAAAACCATCTCGTGGATGTGGTACTGGCCATTAGGCTATTTTGGGTAAACACTGCAGTTTATAAATCCTCACAGGTTTTACTGCTCAGAGCACAGCCCCCCAGATCAGGGACGCAGCTCACGAGTACCTGCTCATCACCTGAAGAATGGGCTGGTTCAGGGTACAGTGCACAGGTAGCCACTCCTGTGGCCCTGGGATGCTGTCCCCAGCTGTGACTCCAACCCTGTGTTGCATAAATCAGTAAGAGTCAGGTCAGAGCTTTCTGCTTCATAACCATTGAAATACCCCGAGGCCAAAGCCAAGGTCCTGGGGTTCCACAACTCTGGTCGTGCACAGGGGAGAGAGCCCTGATCCCAAACCCCACCCAGCCCCCTGTCCCATCACCTGAGACCTCCTACCCTTCATCAACACCAGCTCAAACCCTCAGCATCCCACTTAAGCGGGCAGGGCTTTCCAGGCTGGGGCTTCACCCTCATCCTGTTACCCCAGATGTTTCTGAAAAGGGGGGAGAAAGGGATGGTGTGGGACATCAACACAGCCTGAGGGCTCAGAACACCCACCTGAGCAAGGAGGGGACAAGCTAGGTCTGTTCTACAGCTGTCAGGGTAAATCCAAGGGAAAGGCAGGACTATCCCGTGTGCTGGAGCACCATGAGTTTTCCATTTGATCATCCATCTAAACTCCCTGAGTGGACACTCCTACTGTGCACACAGTCTCCTACACACCTGCACCTTCCTGCCCTGGCAGGTGTGCTTCAGACTGCCCCTCAGAGCTGCTCCAGTGTTTATTCATCTGTAAGGACCTGTCTTTTCATGGTTCACAGAAGAGCCTGAGATAATTCAGAGCCTCCGTCAAAGCCCATTTAATTTAGTGCATGTCTCTCTCTCCATGAAGGCAGCAGCAGATAAGTCCTGCCTTATCCATGACAACTGACAGGCCTCTTAGCAGCAAACCCCCTATAATTAGTTTTCAGGTAAGAACTATATTTGCTCTAAATAAACTGAGGTAAAATCCTGTTGCATTGAGTTCAGCAGAACATCTCCCACTTCCCAATATCCCACCTAACCCTGCCCTCTGGCACTATTTGTCCATGGAAAAAGTCACTCTCCCTCTTTTGGTACTGACTTACCATAAAAACCTGTAAACAATACTCTAAAGAGAAAAAAAATAGAACATATTTTGCCCAGATAACTATTTTTGAGATTACAGCAGTGGCCCCTTTGGGAACATCAAACAGCACAGCACCACTGAATTCAGCATCAGCTTAAACCAGCCATGGATCTGGCATCCGAAGTTTTCCCACAATTTTCTTTTCCCACCAATTGTTTATTTGCAGTGATGGAGCAGTCCAAAGCAATAATGCTGCATCCAGCCATTATTAATATCTATAAACACAAAAGCTGTGGTTTGTCATCGCCCTCCCTTTGGTCTGTACATTTTTAAGACAAGTCTGGAAGTGACAGAACCTCGTCCTGATGGAGCAGGGAGGCAGGAGGAAAGGAAGGGAGCATTTACAGCTATTGGAGACTTCATGTAGATTGTTTCGAGATGCCTGGAGTTATAATTCAAATATAAAAGTATCCCTAGGTTATCTGAGAAGAACAGTTCTCTGGAAAATATCTTTCTTAAGGGATGCTGATAACAGGAGGAAACAAATGAAAACCAAACACAAGCACTGCGAGGGACCCTGAAGGGAGCGAGGGGGGCATAGAGAATTTCAAATAATAGAAACCTTTTGCCTTCTCTCCCAAAACACTCTTTTTTTACTACACACAGAATTAAAATAAATACAGTCAGAAAGCCCATGCCAGGAAAATAAATATTTGAGGAGGCAGATTTGAGTAAAGAAAAGGAAAGCTTTGTTTTTACAACAGCTTCTGTTCCTGACATGTGAGGCAGTTTGATACGGGAAGATTCTGCAAGTCAAGAAGGGTCTGATGGTGCAAAGAGCCAGTTTTCCATTGATTTTAGTGGGAAATGAAGACCATCTCCCATGGGAAACGGCCCTTTTGACACAGCCCCTCCACCTGGCAGTTTATTTTATAGACAAAGCTGACTGCTATAAACCCTGAATGCTGTGGGGCACCACGAGGGAAAGGGGTGCTCCACACTCCAAACTGAAGGTTCAGGACCTGGATCAGCTCTTGCTGGTGGCAGTGGAGGGGCAAAGCACACTGAAAACCACCCCCAGAAAGGCTAAACCCTCCCTTTCTGCACAATTAGCCAGGAGAGACAGCTCTCCACACGCGTCCTCCTGCGCTCACAAGCGAGGAAAATCCTGTGTAGGCAGCAGCAGGTGCTGCAAAGCCACTCCTGATCTCACTCTATCTAATGTTCAGTGAAATATTTGCTGTGCTCACTCTTCCAGGGCACTGACTATAGCCCAAGGCATGGAAATTAAATGGCTTCTAGTCCATGAAGGGGGACAGTGGAAATCCAAGGGGTTGTGTTTGGAGTGCAGCATCCAGCCACCTACGCCAACAACTCTTCCTGACAGGGACAAGCCACCACCCTCCACTCACAGCAAACACTGTGGAGGTTTGTAGAAGATAAGAATCAGAGGGAACTCCACTGGAGCTCATAAAATTATTCTCTTATGAGGAAAAAAAAAATCTATGCAAGATTTTCAGTGCATCAGCTGCTGACACAAACCATTTCTGGGAGCATTCGTGAGATCAGAGCAGAGGCAGCAAATGCATTCTCAGCTTATTTGTTCCAGCTGATACCACCCGAATTCAAGCCCAAAGGCACAGTCTTTCAAAGATAACACATCTTTCCCTCTGGTTCCAACAAAAAATGCCCAAAGTACAAAGAGAAATTACGCACTCAGCTGGTAATGGACGTTAACAGATTTGTGAGATCCAAGGACACATTTCCATCACTTCAAAACGATGTTTGAATAACCATCAAGTCCATCACCAAGTCTGAAATGTTCATCAGGAATCCTTCTTCCCCTTTAGACAGGTAATGATTTCCTTGGGTTCTGAAAGTGCATTTCAAAGTATGGCCCTAACTGTAAAATCATTACCTGCTTGCTCTTAGTCATAAAATAAAAATATCCAAGAAACATTGGATTATAATTTTCTCCTTTAGAATGCTACAGACTTACTAAAATCATTATCACTGTTTTCTTCAGCTGGAGGACAAGCAGGAAGTTACACATCAATTCCAAACTGCATTCAGGAGACAGATCACAGGCATTTCTTTGGAAAGCAGTGGCTGCAGGGTGTGCTCACCACAGAGCAAACCCCGTCCTGCCGCCTCTGACAGCGGCACTGCAGGGAGGGACCGGCTCCTTCCCGGAGCAGCTTTACACAGAGGCAGAAACAATTTATAGCTGCTTGTCCAGCACCTAGAGATGAATTCAATAATCATAAAACCATGAGAGACCTTAAACAGGAAGAGCAGCACATGACACCTTTCTTTTAAGGATGTCTGGACATCAACACGGAACACATCTCACTGTGCTCAGGAGGTCAGACACCTCTGGGACAGAGCTCTGAATCCCTCGCCCTCTCCACCTCTGCAAGCAGGGCTCTGCTTTTAGAATTAGTGCACAAGCACCAAGGTAAAAGCCTGATGATTTCTCTTGCCCTCTTTGGGTCCAGCAGCCCTGTGGGTATGGTCACACCACGGTTCTGAGCCAGGTCCAGCAGCAGCAGAGGAGCAACGATGTCCTACACGTGTTTCACTGAGCACTACAACACCACCATGCTGCAAATAATCTGCTGGGGAAATAGGAACAGATTGCTGATGTTCCAGGAGGCTGTGCCACGGCATGAGGGAGAGTCTCATTCCAGGAGTGCCAGTTGAAACTTGGCAGAGGCTGGGATTGCACTCGACAGTGCACTCAGCAGCAGTTTGTGGCTGGAAACAGGAAATCATTTCCTGCTTCCACAGGAGCAGATGGAAGAAATGGAAATTTAAGGAATCGGCCTAATTATTGATATGTACAAAATGAACCAGCACTGAACCTGGATTCTACACAAATCTCTAACCCTTCTCAGGTAACCTTTAGCTAGAAACATTTATAGGATCATGAAATCATTTTGGTTGGTAAAGCCCTCTAAGAACATGGAGTCCAACTGTTAATCCAGCACTGCCAAGGCCACCACTGCCCCATGTCCCCAAGCACCACAGGTTTTTAATCATCCAGGGATAGGAACTCCACCACTGCCCTGGGCAGCTGTGCCAGGGCTGGACAGCCCTTTCAGTGCCAAAACACGGTGTGATCATAGAATCACAGGATGGTTTGGGTTGGGAGAGACCCTAAAGCTCATCCAGTGTCATCCCTGCCATGGGCAGGGATATCTCCCACTATCCCAAGCTGCTCCAAGCCCCATCCAGCTTGGCCTTGGTCTTCCAGAACAACACAGAGCTAAAACCACCTTCAGCTGGGAAACAGTCTATGAACAGTCTATGTCCATCAAGGACAACAGCTTTCCAAGACCCCTGACCACCAAATCCTGTGGCTTCCTGGTTCATTTTATTCTCTTTCTGCAGAAAATTGGTTAAAATAAGTGGACGAGTCAGTTATTTCAGATGTTGCAATGAAGTAGAGCCATCTTCTGCCACGGTCTTTGCAAAGTAAGATGAATGCTGCACTGTCGATTCAAACTTCAGAAAGCCATTTGCAGGGTGTCATTTTTCATTTTGCCTGAGCAGGATATAATGAAAACCCGACAAGTTATTGATGGTTTGGTTACCTGTCTGCCTTCAAGAAATTGCACAGGTGCTTTATGTAAAAAAAAATACAAAGAGTCAACACAATTAATGCGAAGCAATGATGGGAAGCATCCTTTGAGGTTTTCTTTTCTGCTGAAGTGTCACTAGACTGTGTGTCCAAAAGACACTGCTGGCAATTCATCTCTCAAGTAATCAGGATAAAAATATCACCATGGTTTGTACTCTGGCACCAGCCTGGGAAAGATGTGCTGTCTGTCTTCTGGCCATTTTCTTTCTGGCTGTTTAAAGTAATTAAGCACTAATTAGGAAGTTTGAGACAACAAATATAAAACTGGAATTTATACAACTTTTTGTACTCAAGACATGCTGGAAGAATGGGAGAGAAACTGTTCTTGTTCAATTTCACCATTTTTCCTCCTCCAAATGATGCAGCATCAACATGGATATGTTAAAATTCCTGTTATAAAACAGTATCTAAATGAGGGGGTCCATAAATGGACCAGCTTTGTGAAGAGGTCCTTAGGATGTGAGCTCTTGAGAAAACCATGGCTAAACTCCTTCAGGGAGACAAGATTTACAGAGCAGTTTTGAAGCACAGAAGACAACAAAAAAATGAGGTGGGAGCTTTCTGCTTTTCCTTGGCCAGAATTACTCCAGCTCCTGGAGAAGGGATTCAGCTGCTTCAGCTTCACCTGGTGATTCCCAATGCCTTCATGCCAGCCTGGGGACCAAGGACAGGAGCAGCTCGGTGTCCCCCTGGGCAGGACCTCAGCTCCTCTCTGAAGCTTTGGTCGATGTTCTTCTTTACAAACAAGTTAACATTCCCTGCCAAATTAACAAGCCTGGAGGCACAGCTGTGCATTAACACATCAAGAGGCTTTCCAGCTCCAGCTGCCCAGTGTCCTTCCTTCTGAGGAGGCTGGGATTTCAGGGAGCTCTGGCTGGGATTTTGCTGATGGAGGGGTGAACAGCCCTGAGCCCTGTGACATTCCCACTGCTCCTTCCCAGTGTCAAGCCCTCACCTTCTTTCCAGAACACCAGTTAGGGCTGCCCCTGGATCCTTGGCAGTGTCCAAGGCCAGGTTGGACGGGGCTTGGAGCAGCCTGGGACAGTGGAAGGTGCCCCTGCCCATGGCAGGGGTGGCACTGGATGAGTTTTAAGATCTCATCCAACCCAAACCATTCTGGGATTCACAACTTTGGAAACCAAATTACCCTCCTAGACTGCCCCTGACTCTGGGCTATGGCGGACAGAACAGGGAAACACCTGTGAAAATCTGGACCCAAATTACAGAAAGCTTGGAGCAGATACACCAGTTTGGGTAACAAATCACAGCAGCTGTCTGCAAGTGCAGTTCTCTCTCCTCAGTGTTGTTTGACAAGGACTGAGTCAGCCGGGCACTCGTTACGCTTCCGAACGCTTCCGCGGCTGAACTCGCTGGGAAAACGCCACCATGTGCTGCTTTCCTGTGCTTCTGTTGGCTTTCAGCTACAAAAAATAACAACGCTCCTGCTGTAAGCGCCGTGGCTCTGCGTGTGCAAGCTCACACATCACAGAGCTTGTCAGGACTGCAAGATAATGGGACCAACTGGGAAAATTTCCACGAAGAACGTGAGCGTGCCTGGAGTATCTAGGTCAGATCCTGCTCTAACAAAGTGCACCAAGAGGGGCCCTTTATACAGAAACTTGTTTAATTAAGATAACAGATGTTGCTATTACACAAGTCATAGGGAATGGTTGTTTAATTGGACACTTTCACATTCTTTGCTACCAGCACAGAACATAATTTGTTTTCTTATGCATTTCTTTCCTTACAATTAAACTGTATAAACAATGCAGGCACTGTACATTCATGGACAAGAAACAGCTCTAATGATGTAGGGCCTTTACATGAAGAAGAATGAGAGAAGAGCAATTTGTTTTGGGGCTTAAAAGTATAATAATTTTTCTGTCCCAGCCTGAGTACGTGTTTGGTGGCAGGGTAAATATGACTTCGAAGAACATTAGGAATTAGGACTGTTGTATAGATATTTTAAATGAAAGTTGTCTTGGTTTTCCTGCACTCTTTCTGCTGTTGGGGAGCCCAGGAGAAGGGGGAAAGTGGGAAGGTGTGGAGAACCAAGAGGATGAAAAGTGAATCTGCTCTTGAACCACACAATGCTACAGCTTCACCTCTGAGAAATGTCTCTGTGTCTCACTCTGTGAAGAATAAATAAATGGAATTATTGCCATTAAGGCATGCAAATTAAAATCCCTTTGCCTAAGTCCAAAACAAGACCTGAGAAAAGAGGGAAGACTTGCAGGGCAAGCGATGCAGACCCTGCAGGGCTGAACACCCCTTTCCAACATTACTTCCCAGAATGGTTCAGGCTGGAAGGAATCACTGGACATCATCACATCCAACCTCTCTGCTCAGGCAGGGCCCCCTACAGTACATGATTCAGGAGTCCAGACTGGTCCAGAAAAATCATTCTGTGCCAACAGCAAAATAAATCCCTGGACCAATTCCCTGAGAAATTTCCTTAAGATGCTCTAACGAAACAGCCTCTGGTGGAAGTTATTAAAAGCCAGTTCACTGTGCAGTGGAGGGACAAAAAGCCCCAGATCTGTTGCCACAGATCACAGGACCACCTCAGACCCAATGTGAAACACCACAGCTCCCACAGCCAAGCCCTCGGGTGCTCTCTCCCATGGGACAACACGTGGGGGTTTGCTGGGACACCAACCTTGTTTATTTGTGGGCTATGGAAAACTCAGGAGCCATTCCCACCAGAACGGCATCCCCTGGTCCTGAGCGAGGCTTTTCTGGGAACAGGTGGATTTTAATTGTGTTTCACTTGCTCCTACTCTCCCAAGTGCTGCTCTCTCACAGAATTCCTGTGAGGAGCAGCATTACCAGGACTAAAGACCTCTCCCACAGAGTGCAACACTCGCTTTGCACTGAGTGTGACGGGAAGATCAAGGATAGAAAAAGATCTTTATGCTTTCCCCATGCAGAAATAGCCTTTGTTTCCAAACAGCATCTGCAATGCATCTATATCTGTGCTAGAGCTGTTCCTTTACAAAATTTACCTTCTGGAGTCAGGCCCCCAACATCATTTTGACTCAGTCAGGCCTCCAAGGCAGGATTTCCATTATTATGGAGATGAAGTGCCTTTAATGACTGCAATAATATAATTGTACCCCAGGGCAGAATTCCTAATAACACGATTGCACAGTTCTCAACCACCAGTAAGAGATGCCCTCAGGCCATGGTATTCATTAGAGGTGCAGCACACACCACCTCAACCTCCAGAGAAGAATATGAAACCTAAACCGATAAAGCTCTTTTTTTTTTCACCATGGTGGTCTCTGCTCTCTGGGCAAACATTGAACAACACACTTTGTTTTGCCTCCTGGACAGCAGCAGCCTGCAGAGCCAAAGTTCCCAGCAGCAAAAAACCATGCACAGTGTCCCCAGAAAGGAATTTAACATGACACACCAGCTGAAAAGCCACAAAAGCCCCAGGAGGAACTCTGAAGTGATTGCCATGGCAGCCGTCAGGCTGCACATCAGCATTCAGAGCAAGCACTGACACAGGAACGCTGCTTTTAACTCCACCTGGAATTGGAAGGATCATCTATATTGATTAAGCTTCACGTGATCAACCTGCAGGCTGGAGAAGGATCCAGATGTTCAGGCGCCTCTCTGGTACTCAAAGGACCCTTTAACGTCAGTTTAAGCAGAGATTTCACTGAAGTTTCTTCTCCCACGCCTGTCTAAAAGTTCTGTTTCCCATCCTAGATGAAGAGATTGCAGCAGCAGCTTTTCCTGGCATCTTTCTCCCTAGATTTCAACAAATTTTTTTTCCAACAGCCAAGAAAGTTCTTATTTGAAGTGCATGCGCAATTGTGGGCGTAGGGCGATGCTGGAGCTGGACTCCAGCCACTGCTGCTGTCCCCCAGGACAGCGGGGAGGAGATGACATTTCAGCAGGCACAGAAAGCAGAAACACAGCAGCACTCAGCAGAGCACTCGCCCCTCCTGCCCGTACGGTGCTGGTGAGCATTGCCACCAGCACAGCAGACAATGTCATTCCCTAATTGTGCATTTCACACGGTGCCCAGGCCCAGCCTGCAGGCCTGGGGTGGTGAATAAAGGCAGTGGCGAGAATTCAAGGCCCTCATCCCCACAGGAGACACAACCCAGTGTGTGTCAGAGCTGAGCAGGTCCCAGTGCCCAGGCACTGCAGCGCTGCACATTCCCACACCGTGCCAGGTGATCCCTGCTGCATGATCTCGCTGGCTGGAAAACCCCTGGCCTGAAGGAGCTCAAGATTTCACACCTGCTTGGGCACATCTCACGTCTGGTTTGCCATCCAGGGCTGGGTGCCCAGGTGGGAGGCTCCTGGTTCTGGCTCAGCAGGAGCAGGAGGAGCGAGCCTGGCACTGCCACGAGAGCCCGCAGCACACCTGGCTGGGTTTGCCCTGAGCTCAGTGCTGTGCCCACCACCCTCCTCCCATCACTGCCCCAACTCTGGCTGGGCAGTCCCACTCGCAGATTAAAATGAGGAGCAGGAACTGTGCTGTGCCAAGGGGAACAGCCTCAGAGCACACAGCACATCCAGCCACGGACCGTGCCAGTGAGCACAGGGAGACAGGTGGGACCTCGTGGGGCTGACACCCCAAAACTTCCAGCACCAAACACCTCTCATCCTTGGCACCACCCCTGCCAGAAGAACAAGTTATTTCAGTCTTAAAAATCAATACACTTTGGTCTGTGACAACTTTGACCTCAGCAGCTCTGTGCTCTGCCTGCTGAAGGAAGCTTTGTGTCATCGATCACCAACTCTTTTTATCCCAAGGGGTGAAGGAACAGCCCACAGACAACAGCTTTGTAAGGATGAGGGAGAGGAGCTAAACAAGTCACAAACAGGGTGTTCAGTATTTTAATCATCTGGCTCTAAATGAACTGTAGCTTTCTGCATACTCAGACACACCACCACAGTACCTACTTCAATGAACATCACATCCTGGGTGGAGCAAGATCAGACTTTCCAAGAGAAAATAACAGCTTGAACAGATTAAAGCTTTTAAAGGTAACAATTTCCCACAATTTCTGGCTTTTTGACCTTTACTAACAATGCAGGATTCTCCCCATCAATCCTTGTGCCACATCATGTTTTGGAGGAGTGTCAAGCACAGCTCTCCACGTCCTGCTCATAGGTGCTGTGACACAATCACATCTCTACACAGCCAATAACACACCAGCACCACAGAAGAGGATTTGAAAAGTTGGCTTTTGAATTAAGAAAACAAACTGGGGAAAAAATTATTGGGCCAGTCTGAGAAAGCCATCTTCAAGTCAGGTGTCACAACTGCAAAATTAATTACTGACCCCAAATAATTCCTGTTTGTAGAGCACTGAGTAATGTAAGAGCTGTGCCACTTGCAGTGGAGGCTTTTATCTCCTGGGAATTGATTTTTTTTTTTTGTAAAAACAATGCTTATTTAGAGCACTGCAGAGGCAAAATATTTGGTTTTTTGGAGGGCAGGGCAGCTTTAACAGCACACAGAGGTGGAATGGGCACAATGGGAATAGGAAGCTTACCCCCAGCTCCTCAGGACTGAACAGTGGCTGTTTCCTCATGTATTTGCAAGTCAATTTTGTGAAGCTATTAATGACAAATTTAGTTTTGATTGCTGAAAGTCCCTGGGTTAGGTAACGAAAGAAATGATCACTTTAAGACATTACCTCTCATTTTCTCTCAGGATGTCTTTTCCTTTCTTCCAAGAATAAGTAGGTCTGGGGGAGGCTTTGGGCTTGCACTCAATGATGACTTCACCACCCACTTTAACAAGAGTTAACTTCTTCAGGAGAGTTTTAGAAAAGTCTGGACCGATGGCTGAAAGCAAAATCAACACAAACCAGATCAGAATTCCCTCAGGAAAAAACAAAGTCAGACTCTTTTGAACATTACAAAATTCCAGGGTTGCTTTGCACTTACAATTCCTAAATGATTGGACTTTATGAACTACGTGGCCAAACAGACACCTGAGTGCTTCTTTCACTGCAAAAAATACTTGATTTGTTTAAAAAAGTGTGTTCAGCTGAAAACCTGAGAAACCAGTAGCCCCATCATGCACATCTTACTGGGGCACCACCCCAGGAACCACTCATGCATGAAGAGTATAAAGTATTTCCTTTTTCCGTGTCACGATCATCCTTTTGTCAGGCAGGAAAGTTCTCCCAAACACAGGACCCACATAATTAATCAGTAATGTTAATATTTCCAGAAAGGTTGACACTTTCATGCTTTCTATTCATAGCTGTTGCATAAATTTGAATTCTCTACAGGTGGGATGCACTGACATGGCCAGGTCCTGAACCAAGCAAAACAAGGCATGACTTGTTGGCTCCAGGGCACAAAGTGCTCTGGAATCAGCTCCTTTACTGCCCCCAAGGCACATCCTGTGTTTTGTGACAAACACTCAGATATCCACTGAGGTGACCCTGGAAGCCCTGCAGCTTCTCTGCAGCCCAGGGAACAAGGGGATGCCTTGGGGTCTGATTCTTGCCTCAAAGGCTCTTTAAAGATCCCTTTGCTGGGACCCCATGACAAGCAGAGCTCTGAGGCAGCAGCCCCCAGAATGACTCTGGCACTAAAACCCCCCAAGACAGCCAGGAAGTTTTATTGCTATCAAGCAGGACAATTCCTTTTCTCGATGTGGAAAGCTCAGAGCAAAAGGTGAGGAGGCTGAAGGGGTTTAGGAACAGCTCTGGCAGATGGGAGCTTGGCTTTCTGTCAGAGCAGTGGCAGCAATCTCTGCTCTCTCCGTGCTCCCTGCTGGCTTCCCTGGATCCCTCCTGCTCCAGCCCCGGATCCCTCCTGCTCTCAGCACTGTCCTTGACTCCCTTATTGCTGTGAGATGAGAGTTGAGATCTCAGTGCTCTGCATCACCTCGATGCCCCACGACAGGATCCAAAGCTCACCTGCAGCAGCTGGGACACCAAGCTCAGCAAATTCCTCTTCCTCAGGGCACCTCATCTGCCTCAGTTCTTTTGAGTATCATTCCTGCTGCCATAGAGGTGAATAAGCATAATCCCACACTGAAAATGGGATGGGCTTTATGATCCAGCAGTGATCCAAGTTCCTGAATCAGAGTTCTGTGATCTCTGAGCTGTTTTGTTTTCCATGTCTAATCACACTCAGAAACACAGGTATGATATTGAAGACCATAAAAAAAGCCCTGAAATCAGCACTGGCTTTGTAAAACACTCCAGAATTAAAGGAGACATCCTGAGGACACATCCCACCAATGCACCCAGAACCAAATGCATTAATATTTATATCATATATCATAATTAATACATTATCACTTCTGAAATGGATTTCTCATAAGATTGTCCCAAATTTATGAGCAAAAGGTTTTTTTTGAATAATCCTGTTACTCTCATCTCTGTGATAAACAGTTTAGCCTGTTTTTTGCGAGTCATTTGCTGCTTTTTCTTGCTCCTGTGTGAGACAGAGCAGTTGCTCACTGTGGGTTTTATTCTGTGATGTTCAAAACATTGTCATTTGACATTTAGAAACTCTGGGCTCATTTCTCAGCACTGCCACAACTTCTCTGTGCTACTTCAGGAGTAATGAATTTAATTTATTCACATGTTTTGTTTGTCCAATGGAGATTTTAATGACCTTTTTTTTTTTCCCACTCTAGGCCCACATTTCATTTTTTCAACTAGTTTTTTCAACAGCTAACCTAAAAATTCTATAAGACAAGACTGCATCTCAAAATATGTATTTTACAGTGTCCAGCACCACAGGATTCTGCTTTTATTTAAAGACTCCAGGCAAGATAATTGCCAACAATAATTGAGCAGAATCACTCTGAGAAAAGCTCTGTCTGTAATTTTCCATTTCTCTCCTTCATTCTGCTGTAAGTCTCACTTGAGATGATTAAACACCACTAGTAGCAAGTGTTTAACTTCAGGACCTTTTAAAACAACCATTTTAACACTCAGATCTGTTTAAAATCAAAAATTTCCCAGGGAGGGCCCAGAATGTTGCCCTGCTTTGAAAACTCCAGTGAAAAGGCAAACCTGTTGCTTTCCTTTCAACATGTGCCAAGTTAAATCACAGATGCACAGGAATTTATCTGCAGGACACCATTTGGGTGCTTTTCCTGTGACAGGCAGAAACAGAGCTGCAGAACCCAAGTGAAAAGTTGGCCAAATAAATATTCCCTGACAGGTTTCTCAGACCAGACACTCCAAAACCTGGTTTTTGAGTGGACACGAGGAGCTGCTGGGCACAGGGACACCCTGGGAGTCCCCACCAACAAGGATTAAACCTCTCTCCTATGAAAACATCTCCCTTCTTCCCAGAGGTCCTTTTTTACCAGGTTTTAAGTAGACAGGAAAAGCATCAGTGGGTTTATTTCGATTTCTTTCATGTCCAATAAATCTCAGCATTGTGAAGTCTAATTTATTGAGCATTATCGTACCTTTCTCCAACAGCAACACAGACAATCCTTCACGGGAGTTTTTTTTCTATGCAGGCATCTATCACTGATGATAAAAAATGACCAATAATTGAAACTCCCATAGCTGGAAAAAACCTTGTGCTTTGTTCTTCAGGGTAAATCAGGGAATGCTGCTACTGAATATTTGGTACGAGAGTGACTAAACCATTTTTTTTGTAATCAAGAATTGTGTTTGACCCTTTGAAACTACATCCCTGTGCTGACATAGCACTTTCCAGGCTTGCCACTCATACAAGAACATGGTTTAGGACAGAGTTCCAGCCTGGCAGGGACCTCTGGGATGGTTCCATCCCACCCCTCAACCAGGAGCAGCTACAGGAGGTTGCCCAGGGCCATGGGCAAGAATATTTGTTTTAGTGTCGAACCAACCTCAAAACAAAGTTTTTCTTGTTTGAAGTGGCATTTCCAGAGTTTCACTTTGGGGCCACTGTCTCCTGTCCTGACACTGGCATCTCTGAGAAGATCCTGGCTCTGTAATCTCTGCTCCCTCCCCTCAGCTCTTTCCCCACTTGGATTCACATGAGCTTCTCCTGGTATAAGTGGGAGGAGCAGACCAGGTGTGCACAGAACTGTGGGGCAGAAGCTGCTTTTCTTTGGGATGGGAGCATTTTGGTTGCCATTAGATTGCTGAAAGGTCTCCAGATGGGAGGTTTGTCACCATGTCCTCAGCAGAGTCACCTCTGCAGCCCAGGACGGGGCATTTATGGCCCTGGATGTTCTGAATGACAATGCTCAGCTATCTCCATAAATAGCTTTAACCAGCAGGAGAGTGAATGCACCTGCCAGCTCTGACTCCTGCAGGAATATGGGAATATGGGATGGAGTAAAACACATCTGCTCTCTGCTCTCCACTTCCTCAAGTTTTCTTTTCACTCCTTCCTTCAAAATAAGTCATCAAAGATTCTGCTTCAGATGCTGCAACTTGACAAAAGCAGCTTGGGCAGAGATTCCTGTGGCCCTGGCAGGGTTGCAGTGCTCAGGGGGTGAACTCACCTATGACACTGAGCTCTGCACTGGCAAAGATGACGCCGTGCCTGTTCTCCGCCACGCACTGGTACATCCCGGCATCCGAGAGACTCACGTTGGGAATGGTCAGAGAGCCCTGCTCCAGCTGCACTCTGCCCTGGGGGGACAGCAAAACAAACTCCAAAATAAACAAGGAG
This sequence comes from Lanius collurio, assembly GCA_020086605.1. Lineage (NCBI taxonomy): Eukaryota > Metazoa > Chordata > Aves > Passeriformes > Laniidae > Lanius > Lanius collurio. The sequence goes on along the minus strand of JACBWW010000009.1, from coordinate 16,307,622 downwards.
ATGCCTCCTCAGAACATAAGCCCAGAGGGTGTTGTGCTGTATTTTATAGCAAGGTGGACCAAAGGAAGTAGCAGTAACAAGAAGAATTTGCATGCTGTAATTTATTTGTCTGCCAGCCAAATTTATGTCAGGTTAGAGACTAAATGGTAAAACCAATATAGGAGTTGGTAAATGCAATTTAAATTGGAGGACTTTCCCTTGACCCCTCATTGATTTAATACCCAAAGCATTTAGATTAATATCCCTTTCAAGGAGATAAGCTTGAAGCAAGAAATGCACTTCACTTCCACAGTGGCACATCCCAGGCAACCCCATCCTCAGGAACATTTAAAACAATGGTGCTTCCATAGAATCACAGAGTCATTAAGGCTGGAAAAGACCTTCAGGATTATTGATCCAACCTTTGACCAAACACCACCGTACCAACGAAACTACAGCAGATTTAGGTGTTTCTTGGACACCTCCAGGACTGGGGACTCCAAACCTCCCTGGGCAGTTCCAAGGCCTGAGCACCCTTTCCATGGAGAAATTCCTCCTGATGTCGAACCTGAGCCTCCCCTGGCACAGCTTGAGGCCATTTTGAGTCCCTATGGCAATGCAGGCTGGTAAGACTGGTTGCCATCTTAGTCAGCACAGACAGAAACACTTAAAATCCTCTGCAGTTTACTGAAAGCAATGCAGATGTTAATGATTTAATGCTCCTTTATTTCATATCAGCCACTAACATGATGTAAGAACAGGACCATCTGCCAGTGACCAGCGTGAAGCAACCAGAATCAGTGTGTGGAATGAAAGACCAGGCTATCATTTGTCAGCCTGAGGATATGGAGCTCGAGTTATCAATTCTAATAAGTACAGCAAAGTGTTCCCTCTCTCCCCGGGAGTTTGACATAAAAAAAAAAATTCTAAAATAAAGAGCTATTGGTTTTCTACTTAGCCTTAGGGCAGAAATTTAATGTTTGTGCAATTTTTATCAGGGTTTGATCAAATATGGGCTGCCACGTTCTTTCACCATAAGTGAAGGGGGAAAAGTGCTGGCTCCTGGGAAGCCAAAGCTTTGGTGACTTGACTGGGTTTGTGGTGACAAGGTAGGGTCATGGACTGGGTGATGACCCTCCAGGAGAGGCTGGGCAGATGAGGTGGTGGGATGGGTGTGATTCCACAGCTCCTGGTCATCTGCACAGGGATGCTCAGCAGGAGGAGAGGGAACACCACTAAAGACCAGCAGGAACCCAAGGGTTTCATTATCACTTGAGGTTCACCTGAGCATCATAAATTAAAATAATCCAGGGTGATCATTCTCTGGTGACAGATTTCCAAAATCCCATTGAACCATTCCTTCTTCTTCTTTCCACCCTCAGGTTTGTATTGTGGGTCCTTCACTCTGGGGAGGAGCTCTGAATGTAGAGCTGTGTGTCCTGCTTGTCCCTGGCAGCAGCTCCTGGAGTCGCAGGGAGGTGCCACCAAGCATGGGAAGGAATGGGGTAATTTCCTGTGAGGGTGGGGAGGCCAGAGCAGCTGTGGCTGCCCCTGGATCCCTGGCAGTGCCCAAGGCCAGGCTGGACACTGGGGCTGGGAGCAGCCTGGAACAGTGGAAGGTGGCAGTGGATGGAACAAGATGATCTTGAAGGTCCCTTCTAACCCAAACCATTCTGTGATTCCAAGATTTCAGAGCACCTCCATCCTCCCCATCCCAAAATAAACACACGCCCAGAGATCAGCGAGCTGGCAGAGCACCCCAGCACCCACAGATCCCCTCCCCAGGGCGTTCCAGCAGTGCCTACCTGTGGCAGCAGGGGCTCCCCGTCCTTGAGCCAGCGGTAGGAGGGCTTGGGGCGCCCGCTGGCGCGGCACTCCCAGGACACGCGCTCCTCGATGGCTGCGTGCACGTCGCTGATCCGCTGGATCCAGCTGGGCTGGGCTGCAAGGGAAGCAGGGAGGGAAGCAGGGAGGGAGGCCTCATGGCTGGGAGCAACAGCTCTGTGCGGCCAAATGGACATTTGTTGCCTTATCAGCATGCTAATGACTTAGTTTTAATAATGCAATTAATAACGGCCAAACATTTCTGTTCTTCCTTGAGTCCAGTGCTGCTTTCTTGAGGTGGCACAAGCAACATCAGAAGCTGCTTTTATTTTATTTTTAGTAGAAACCCTTAAAGAAAAAGAGTAGCTTCTGAAAGCCTGCTCATCCTACAAAAACAAAGCAATAGTTACACCCCTGGTCCTTCAAACAGACATTTTCCTCCTCAGGGTCTCTATAAATTGCACTTCAAAGCTCTAAAATTTAGCTTCTGACTTCAAAACTTGACATTTAGAACTACTTCTGCACTGAAATGAGGGTGATTCCAGTGACTCTGCATGGTTATGGGCACTACTTCAGGCCCAGGCTCTGAGCCTTGTCTTCACTCCATGTCTTTCCATAGGAACAAAAAGCTTTGGACCCAATAATTGTATTAATGACACTGAATAAACCTAGAAAGGCCACAAGCAGATATTGCAGATACATTTTGGTAGAGTTTGGTGAAAACTGACACTGGAAGTTTTCAGCCACTGGTGAGATTATATTTTTAATTGTGTATCACATATTTTTATCAGTTTGATGGCTTTTTTTTTTAATGGAGTTTAACTTTAGCCAGATTCCACTAAATTCCACTAAAATTGCCACATGGTTTTGAAGACCATACAAACTCTCAGACTTCCTTAGGAGTTACCTTTTGTCCAGATATATCTACAATATACAACACTATACCTTTAGGATCTTATTATTAATAGTATCTTAATATACCTATAAAACTTTTCAGAAGGTCCCATTAAACAATAGATGAGTTCAGATTTCTTTAATTGTCATTTGCCCTATTTTGACATAAGAATATTTGACTTAGCAGGATGATATTACCAGCAGAGGTCTCCAAGAAACTGATTAATCCTTTTCCTCACGTAATCAAAGAAAAAATTAAGATTCCTCAAAGCCAGGTAGCAACTTTACATATCTCCTTTGGATAGGGACAGGGGCCAGAGATGGGCTCAAAAGGATAAATAAATAAATATCATATGAAAATGGCAAATTGGTATGATATACCCAACACAGTGATATGTCTGTGATGATGTGATGCTGGAAACACAAATTCAGAGCTTAGGCTGTGTTTTACCTCACCTCTGGCACCCTGAATGTGCCTACAAAGCACAGAGGAAGCTGCAGAGTTTTCTACAGCGTCTCAGCTCCAAGGGACTTCCAAAAAATCAGTAAACTGAGTATCCTGACAGTGCAGAAGTGAAAGGAAAAGTGAGTGCTGTTTATTTCCCTGGCTGCCCCTCCTGCCCCTGTAATATTTTAAGCTTGTTTATTGTCTGTATCTAAAGAGATAGGAAAGGGAAAGCCTTTAAATGTAGGAAGATGAAAGTCAGTTCTGTCATCTGGAGTAAGAACTTGAACAATTCCATCGAGCTGAGCGATTGCAACGAGTTCAGTGGCTCAAGGACATTTGCAAATTACTCATGAATTTACATATTTACTATTCTAACAGCATCTAACTCATCATTTTGAAGGGAATTTTATGATCCCATGAAAGGAGCTCTATAAAACCCACACACATCCATTTGCCTTTTTTATTTCTGCAGCGCTGTTTTACAGATTTCCCACATGAAAACAACCAAAAAAAAACCAAACCAACCCAGACAAAACAACTGGAAATAATCTGCAAATGAAGAGAAGCCATGAATGGTAAGCTGTGCTCTGTAACTAAGTGTGTGCTGTGTAAAAGCAAAGATAACTCCTGTGCTGAGGGAGAAAACTGCAGAGAAAACTCAGGATTCATCCTCATTTCATACAGATTCCCCAAATAAGGGATATTCTCTCCAAAAGGCATTTTTTAGGGTAGTTTGTGGGTTGTTCATCCCAACTCCTGCCCTGAGTGCTGCAACTGAAACGTGCAGTGCTGGCAGCTGCCACCCCCAAATTCATGTCACCCTTTGGTGCAGCACCCACGAGCCTCACACCCCACAGCACCCTAACCCCCTCCAGTTGTTTGAACTGGTTAAATGCCCTATCCCAGAGCCATTTATGGTGCAGACAACTCCAGAGTGAGCAGCACAGGTCAAAAAACCATCTCAGTGAAGAGCTCCGAGTCCTTTGTTTCGCAGGAGTTCGTTCTCTGCTGCTCTTTGGGAGCCTTTTCTAATTAGGTCAACCTCTCCTCTCAACAGTTCAGTGCAGAGAGAAGCTCTTGGCTTCATCCTGGGGAATACTCAGGGGTTGGCTCAGGCTGCAAATATGTTTGAGCCACCGAAGGAGAGTTGCCACAACCTAATGGAATTTGACAGGCGCCCACTGGGGATCAGACCAAGGTAACACGACACGAGATTCCAGGCATGATAATTAAAATAATTCAAATAAGGAGAAGAAACCAGCTCCTCTCTACAACCTTCTCTGGTACAGCAACACTCTCTGAGATAATGGCAAGGTTTAATTTGTGACTGGTCTAGAAAAAGTCCTTTGGATCATTTCAGCAGTGCTGACCAAAGAGGAATTTTTTACAGGAAATATTTTGGCCCTGCTTGGAGTACTCAAGATAGTACTGGCCTTGGAAAGATCCTGGAGGAAAAATATGGAAGCTGATTAAGAATTCATCAGAGTTGAAAGCAAAATTCATATGCTAAATCTATAAAGTGAAAGAAAGGCTTAGAGATATAAGCACGACTCTCACATAAGGATTGCTTTAAAGAAAAACCTCCCCTTCCTAGGAGATGAGAGCTGTCTGGAGTTTGTACTCAGGGGGACAGAATAAAAGTGATGGAAATAGTGAGGAAAAAACCTTGTTTACCTTTGATCACCTTTCAGTCCTTTATGGGGACAGTTAAAACCAGGTGAACAGGAAAATATGCCCAAATATATTCTTACTTCTCTAAAACAAAAAAATTCAGAGGCAGTCTGTCTTTCACTGTAATAAATTGAAAGGCAAAAGTAGGAACTGGAAATCATGTCCCAAAAGATATCTGAAAATGAAATGACGTGGCAGGTGATGATGCATCACCTCAGAAATGAGTAACAAACCCCCAAAAGTAAGGGAGAAATATGAGAAATAAACCAGAAATAAACCTATAGGACTCTGCAATCACCTGTGAGTTGAAAACAACCAAAAAGACTCAGGCAAATGAGGTGCTAATACATATCCAGAATCCAATTCTCGGCTGGTGTATATTGATTTCAGTGCTCCTAAGCCAATTTCTAGCAGCTGATGACCTGTTGCAGGCTGTGTAATTTATCATTAATGGCAGATGAAAGGCTGAATGACTTGCCCATTACTATCTCTACTCGAAGGAGATTGAGACTGAGCCCAGGATCAGAGCAGTCTAAAGACCAGAAAGCCAAGTGTAAGAAGTGAATAAAAACCAACCAGGTGGGAAAAACAGATGAATAATTGAAAATAAAGAGTGCAGCCAGCGTAAGGCTTGCGCAGACAAGCGCACACATCATCCTGCCCCGAATGGGGACACAGCTCCTGTGCACAAACCCCTCAGATCCCTCATTTGTTTCCTTCCCAAAGACCACAGGGATGTGAAACCAGACCTCGAGTTACCACTTTTCCTCTCTCTTCCTTTCTTCCTCCTAATCCCTTCCTCCTGACCTCTACTGCCGGTTCTGGACTGTTTGAAACCTGTACAACTTAAAGGTGTGCAAATCCTCCACCAAAGCAATCTGCTGGGATGTTGGACCTAAACAACCTCCATTTGTCTGAGTCTTTGGAAACTCCACCAGCTATTGCAGGATGTCTCCTTCCTGCCTCCCTACAAGACTGACCCGAGTAACCCAGACTGGGAGTTCTGCTTGGCACTGAAATGTTGAACTCCAGCGGAGAAGAAACACAGGAAAATCTGAAGGAGTTAACCCAGCGGATAAAAACACTTCAGCTGTCCCTTCCTCTCCTTTACCTCCTGTTCCATGGGCTGTTCTGCACCATAACAGGGTTTTTTCCCCTGGTTTTGTGGGCACCAAAGGGCTGGGGGTGTTACAGGCACATCCATAGGGACCCACCCTCCTGGATTTAGTTATTTTTCATCCTGACACTGAACTGCAGCTGCTCAGGGGTGTAAGGGAGGTGTGGGCTGCTCTATGAGTAGCCTTCACATTTCATTTCTATTTGTATTTCCCCCTATTTGTACTTTTGCTTCTCCTGCTGGAGAAGTGTTTCTCCAAGCCACAATGATAATAATATGAGACTTCTCTGAATCTCCTAAAAATTGGGTTTCTCTGTAAGCAGGGTTCCAGCAATCCCTTAGAAAAGCCAATGAGAAACATGCCTATGCTCTGTGCAGGAGCTTGTTCTGGATGCCAGACTTCCCTGGGGCAGCAAAGAATTCAAAATACAGAGTTACTCCTCCCTCTACTAACAGGTGCCTGTGTAAAAGGTAGCAACAAGGTTTTCAAGTGAGTGATGTGAAAGATAATTATTAAGAATATAGTAATAATATCATAATCCACTTGCCCTATTTATGTGAATTTTCTTGTATTTTTATCCAGTCCAGAAACTCACTTTATTTGAATTTTCAGCAAATTATTTATGATTTGGGACCTAAACTGAGCAGAAGTAAAACTGCCTGATTTTCACTTGTGCAAATTTCCTTTTCAGACCTCTGGCCAAAATGAAGAGCATAATCTGATTTACATTTGAGGTTGTTTTACAGAGTAGCATAAAGTGGCTTTTGCCCAAATAAAATACAGGCCTGCTGATGAAAGGGGGACTCTTTTCACTGCAGAATTAAGAAGCCTCACAAATTCCTAGTGGGACTTGGATTTGAGAAGGATTTGATCTGAAAAGGGGCCCAGCCAATTAAATGGGTTCTGCTGAATATCTTACAAACTGCTGCAAAGAGCTGTAATTAGAGACAAATAAGTCTGACTGGCTGTTAATGCGGACGGTGCTGTGACAACACTTTTGGAAAACATTTCAACTGCAGTTTTTTCCTGGTTTAGCTGCTTTGGAGCTTGGATATTTCCCAGCATTGATCTGACTGGAAAGCCAGGGACAAATCCCACGTTTTACATCAAAATCCTGGCAAACAAACATCCTCAGGGCTGGTGCAGCTCCTCAGCCCTCCCCACTGCTGCCCCTCCCAGCCCCACTGAACTTGTTCATATTTGGATCACCTCACCCAGCAGCTATTTTTCATATTTTCTGCTATTCAGACTAAATATTTTGTTGGGAAGGGGGCTCTAAGGATGTTGCATTGACTCATCAGAGGCAATCCAGGGAAGCAGAACCCCAGGAGTTCAAAGCCAGGGATGAGCAGCCTCTGGGTCACAAATATCAACAAAAGAAGATTTGGCTGGAACAGCATCTAAACTTGCCATGAATTAAACATCAATAATAAATGAGCATCTCCTTGACACTGGTTTTATGAACAAAAAGGCAATTTCTTTTTAAATTAGCTGGTTAAGGTAACCTGTTTATTGTACTTCTGCCAGGAGAGAAAGAACTGTTGGTGCTGCTGTTTGCTCAGGATATAAATCTCAGCCCTGTGGAGGGTTAGCAAATGTAAAATTTATGAGCAGGCACATTAAAAATACAGTCAGGTCAATGGGAGTGCATCCCAAAACACACAGCTGATGGCGTGGAGGGCCCTCACTGCAGGGAGAAACTGGGAGAAACTGGGAGAAGAGGCAGTGGTTCTGCCCTGTGTCCCACTGGGACCTCACCTGCCTCAGCCACGGGATTCAGCTGCCAGGTCAGGAAGGCAGCACCAGCAGTTGGAGCTGCTAAAAGGTGAGAAGGAAGAGGCTGTGCAGTCTGATTTGTTAATTCAGAATCAGGGAATATTCTGAGTTGGAAGGAACGCACAAGGATCATGTGCAGCTGTTGGCCCTGCACGGGACAGCCCCAAGAATCCCAGCACGTGCCTTTGCCAGGAATTCACCTGAGGCAAGAATAGTAGGGAGAACAAGAGGCACAGCAAGGAAATGTGTCATGCAGAGATCCATCAGTCAGGGAAACAGGAGTAAGTCTCTGTAATTGCATTAACAGGAACATGTTTCCATGGGAAAGTCGATCCATCAAGGGGGACTCAGCCCTGGGAACAAATGCTCGTGGAGAGCAGTAAAACACAGCCTGGTGCAGGGGCTCAGAGCACAGGAAATGCAGCAAGAACAGATCTTGCACATTTAATTAACCTCTTCTGCTGCAACAAGAATGTCAAACAACTTCAGTGTCACTGATGTGCTAACGGAGGATAAAATAAACACTGATACAAGAACGAGACACAGCAGAAGTCAACCTTCCCTGACAACTTCCAGGAGCACAGGGAGAAGCTGACAGTGCTGAGTTACCTACAGTGAGCAGGGAAATTTGAATTTCTTTTTCTTCTATTTTCTTCTTTTATGCCATGCTCAGAGGCTGATAACTGGGTTTAAAGGAGTGGTGCTGTTAGAGCCATGTTGTGACCTGCAGAGCACATCAGTGCATGTGGGTCTGATAACCCAGATCTCACTGAATCCCACACTGCTTTGGGCTGCAGGGACCTTCAATCCCATCCAGTGCCACCCCTGCCATGGGCAGGGACACCTTCCACTGTCCCAGGCTGCTCCAAGCCCCAATGTCCAGCCTGGCCTTGGGCACTGCCAGGGATCCAGGGGCAGCCACAGCTGCTCTGGGTATGCTGTGCCAGGGCCTCCCCACCCCCGTGATAAAAAATTTCTTCCTAAAATCCATCCAAACCAGCACCTTTCCGCACCTCCAGAGGGTTGCCCTCTCCAGGCACCAGCCCCAAACTTCCAAAAGCAACTTGAAAGCTCTTTGTAGTATTTCAGTAATGAAATAACACCTCTCAGCTTTAAAAACCCCAATTATTAAGGAGAATTATGTTCTTTTTCCCAACTCTTTGTATAAAAGTTTACAATAAGCTACTTCCCACTAAAAAATTTTGCTGCCACATGGAACTCCAGAGCCCAGAGTACAGAATGCAAGTTGGGCTTTTTTAAGGGATCTATTTTCAGTGCTGGCTGCCAAACACAAGTTATCCTGAAAAACAAACTACTTCCCTGGAAAACCAGCATCCTCAAGACAACGAGGATGATATTTTAGTGAATTATCTTTAAAACCTGCAACAGGAGAGGCGTCCGGCTGACACCTCTGCACTGGCAACTCCTCCACTCCCAGGGAAGAGATGGAAAGGCTTCCCAGCATGACAGACTGAGAGCAGGACGCCCCTCTTCCCAGGAAACCTTAAGCTGCTCTGCTGAAATGCCACGATGGGTGTGAAAACCAGCACGAGCCACAGTGGCAGCTTTTGTGTAGGATCCAGAGCGGTAAATTCATTACAGTAATGAGACTGTAACTCAATATATGCTATGGTGGGAGTATTCCAAAGGCTCCATTTACTGCTTTCCAAGGAAGGCAGCTTTGGCCGTGGGCAGAGCAAAACTGTACAACTGATGAGTCTTTTAATTTACTCTCCACATGGGAAAAATCAGGAGAAGCACACGGCACAGAAAACAGAATCTTTAAATCATCCAATTAAAAAAATTAAAAACCATTCAAATCAACCTCAGATTCTTTCCTTAACATGAAAGATTTCACTTTGCTCTTGCTCTTTCACTCCTTAACATTTTCTCATTTCATACTTCCCTCAGTTTCAAAAGGAGAAGTGTTCATTTGAATTGGAAGCCCCCAAAGTTCTGATTTCTAAATGAAATGTCTTTTAGAAATATTTCCAACTCGAAAATGTCCCTACTTCCTTTAAAAAAAGTTACATTACCCACCAAATTCAACTCAGTGCTGCTGGCTGGGTTGGTTCCCAAACTCTTTTTCTGTGGCAAAATCACGATAAATCAAAAGCCATTCTCCTCATTGCTGGAGTTCAACCCCATCTTCCCTGCTAAGAGAACTGGGCCCTCAGGAGCATTTGGGGGAGAAAACCCTCAGTTCCTGTCCATATTTTCTATAAAGAACAGCACTGCTGTGCTCCTGGAGATGGGAACAGGGCAGCAACAAAACCACGATTCTTTTTATTCTGTGGAGGTCTCTGCATTCCTGTGGGGGAGGATGTGGAACCTGCAGCCTGTCCCCTCCAAAACATCTCAAACAGAACCTTGGTGCCAAATCCAGAATTCCTTGTGCCCCTGCAGCTCTCACTCACCTCTGCACTGGTAAAGCCACACTTGGAGTTTGCTTTGTGGGGCTGCTTCCAGCAGAAATTTGGGGATAGGCACCAGGATCAGAGGGATCAATGCATCTTCTACTGACCAGAACAAGGCTCTGAAGCTGAAACTTGACATTTTACAGTGCCTGGCTCAAGGACTCTGATTTCAGTGAGAGAAGAGCAGGTGCAGAAAGTGTCTGAGGGGAGAGGGCTCTGCCCTAACAGTGTTAAATCTCAACTCTCCCTGCTGTGCAATCATTGATCCTCTTGAAAGCAGCTCTTAATTGGTTATCAGCAATTAACATTTATCCACAAAAGCTGGGGCAACCCATACATCATAAATGCCAAGCTGTAACATGAGCATGCTCCCTCAGATCTCCTGTCTTACCCTCCCAGCCACGAGAAGGCAAACAAACCCTTTCCAAGCATTTCCAGCACGTTTCCATGCCAATGTCCTTCCAGGGACATGTTTTTGTTCCAGCTGCTCTGATTCTCAATTAATATGCACCATTCAGCCAGGTTTTACTTCAAATTACACCCTTCTCGAGATGTGCCATTTGAAAAGAAAGTAATTTTAAAGTATCCTGGCAAAATGACGTCCTCACAAAATGTTTACTGCAGATTGCACTGGCTGCAATAAAGCCTTGAGAGCAGGCAGCCTGCTTACCATAAAATGTCAGCTGTCCTCGTGCCACGTTTTTCCCTCTCACATTTTCAGCCACGCATTCGTAGGGTCCGGCATCCTCTTGCTGAAAATTGGGGATTTCGAGGAGCCCGCTTGATCGGTGTCTCCGGGCTTTCCTGGGGATCTGCTTCCCATCTGCCCTCCTCCAGCTGATCGTAGGGACTGGGCTGAAGAAGAAAAAGAAAGCACAGTCAGATGTGCAGAGAAGGTCATGGGTCTGGTCAGCGTGAGGAGCCTGGCACAGCATCCTGAGGAACTTTATTATACAGAACATAAATAACCATGTGTTTATCGGGGTGTATCTCTCACAGAGCCTTAAAAACAGGAGACATTTTATTATTAAAACACCGTTTTGACCCAGTTGAATTTGAGGTTCTGCTGTAACAACACATCCATTTTAGGGTGGCGAGGCCCTGGCAGAGGTTGCCCAGAGAAGCTGTGGCTGCCCCTGGATCCCTGGCAATGCTCCCTGCTTGGAGCAGCCTGGGACAGTGGAAGGTGTCCCTGCCATGGCAGGGGTGGCACTGGACGGGCTTGAATGTCCCTTCCAACCCAAACCAGCCTGGGATCCTAGGATGATTTTCCTACCAGTCCCAACATTTTGGAAGTGTTGCCAGTGTTTACTCCAGAAACAAGAGCCCCCAGGCCCTCTGGCTGCTATGAAAACTGGCCATAAGTAACTCCTGCTGAGGGAAATGTGTTGCTAGGAACTGCTGCAAACTTCACAATCCAGCACCACGAACATGAAAAGCTGCAGGACTAATAATAATAATAACAATAATAACAGTAATAATAACAACAACAACAACAACAATAATAGTAATAGTAATAGTAATAATAGTAATGATATTGACAATAACAATAACGATAATAGCAATAACGATAATAGCAATAATTGTACTAATAATAGTAATAGTAGTAATAATAATAGTAATAATAACTAT